>OX346246.1:24658638-25858638 GCA_947049315.1 Epistrophella euchroma
TAGCATACCTCTGTGTTTAAATTTTGTGCATACAATCAAATTGTAAAAAAGTACAGATTTCACTCATAGAGTCATTTTGGGGACCGGACATTGAAAATGAACTGTTTTATCTCGACAAATAAAACAAAATGTTTTCTTTTAAAAACCTTGATAATGAGATAGTCCAAAATAAAAAAAAAATATTCTGTAGAAGGTACCATTCAAAACCCTTTTTCAGAAATTTTATTTTCTTCAAAATTTAGTCAATACCCATTTAAATGTATTCATGTTTTTTTTTTTTTACTAAAACGTGAACTAGAAACATCAAAAATTAAAACTATCGCGTTCAGAGTTTATCAAGCCTAATATCATGTACTTTTTTAGCCTGTAGCCCGAAGTTATAGTTTATTTATTTATATATTTATTTTTGCTATATTTAAAAAAAATATATATCAAGTATAGATTTGTTTTTGCTCTAAATTTATTTTGTTTAAAAAATATAAATACATTTTTTTATATTTTTCCAGAAAAAATATTGTTTAAAAAGTTCAAAAGATCATATTTATTAATAGTATTATTTATTCATCAAAATATCTATGAAAAGATTAAATCTAAAAATATAACAGGATTGTTTGCAACAAGTTAGGCGCAAAACAAATATATATTTATTTATTTATTATACTTTTCATCAAGCAGAGACACAGCTCTTATAGATTACTTAAAAATAATTCACAGAAAAACATAAATAATAAAGACTTAAACTAAATACTAAACACTGTTAATAATACTAGATAACACCTTTTTTTTAAACAGTCTCTACTTAAGTTTAAATTAAAATCAATAACATTTCATAGAGAATTAGCTTGTCTTAAACAGCGAGTTAAGGGTTCATTGATTCCATAATTAACCCTATTAAAAGGTTCACAAAACAAACGGTACTTTAATTCTTAGCTCGGGAGCACTGCTGTCGTTTTGGCTACTATAGTAGCATTTGGCTACATCGCTCGCTGTTTCAAAAAAATTTTGCACATTTCTGTTAGGTTTTAGAAAGCGATTAATGATGAAGAACTACTCGAAATGTCAAACTCTCAATGAAAGTATTTAACAAAGTGATGTTATGTATTTATTTATTAAAATAATGCCCAAAAAGTTTTTCGTTTTCCATTATGTTTATTTATTATACACTTAAGCTTAAGCCTAGTTTATAGATCGAAGCGAAGTGAAATTTTCATACAAAAAATTAGCTATTTTCCCGTGAAAAATTCAATGAAATTAAATGCAATTATTTAAGCGACAAGGAGGAAGAAATTTGGTTTGAAGTGAATATAATTCAACGGACTTACCTAAACCAAATATAAAACAAAATTTATTTTATTTATAAACCTTTCGAGGTTAGATTTATTTATGTTTCATTTCGATTTGGATTTTACTTCGCATTGATGTATAAACTAGGCTTTACTAGTAAAACAAATTAAGGGAACATAATTTTATACAGTTTTTTTTGTGTTTTTTTTTTTGAAGAGCTGTATCTGTTTCTTTGTGGAAAGTGGACGTAACTTTACTGTGACAAAAAGAGGTCAAAAGTTGATATTTTCTGTTCTATTTTATTGACGATTTCACAATGTTTACAATTTGTTTGTACGACTTGATCATTCGGTAAAAAAAAAAAAACAATTCGATCGATCAATTTTAAATCTAAAAAAAAATTGGTGGTCTAATAGGTCTTCAAAATGTTCTACCAAATTAAATCCTACGATTATTTTTGTTAAGTCTATAAAAAGCCGTTTTTTCTACTTTTTTTTAAACTAACGTTGAGGTGCCAAAAAACATATTGGCTTTAAAGCTTTGAAAAGCTCTTGTACAAAATTAACTCAGGTTTCCAAAACAATTTAAAGTTGTTTTTTTCATTCAAAGTCAGATATTCTTCGGAAGAAAATTTATAGAACAAAAAAACATGATGACATTAAAACTTAATAAACAAGTTATCGGACCACTATATTTAATTGGTTAACAAAAAAAAAATAAGAAAATTATATTCTTAAAAAAAAAAAAATTGGCTCGTGCTGTTTCTTTTGATTGAGCAAACTCATTTGCAAAAATGAATATTAAAAATTGTTGTTTCAATAAAAAAAGTATTTGTTTCTTTTCATTTATGGAATCATATTATTAAATGAATTATTTTGAATTTTTGCGGGCTCCTCAACTTTTAAAAATGCTCCCCAAAATTTCTGAAAAGTGCTACCCTCGGAATTTGGAAAACGACAGCACTGCTCGGGAGTTGAAAATTTAAAGTTGGCATATTTAAGTTCATTTAAAATAATTGTAAATTTGAATTAAAAATATCCAATTGAAAAATAATAGTCAAATAAGTGTTTATTCGGAAGAATATAAAAATTAAATTCCTCCAAATATTGTAGTTTTAAATTAGTTTATTCTGGATATTGAAAGCAAAAGCAGCTTTTGAAAAAAACTAAATTCTCATGTAAAATATCAAGTTTACTCACCCAAATTCTGCTTTTTTAGGGAGCTGAGAAAATACAAAATTAATAAACTCGGAATTTGAAACTGTCAACTTTGAATGAATAAATACAAAATCACAATATTCATTATTATGAACTCTTTTCTTATAATACAAATTTTGTATACTACTGAAATAAATCAGCCAAGTAGAAGACTTAGCACTATTTAATTGAACTTGTTGAATTATTTATTCAATTTAATTAATTATTATATAAATTATATTAATAAAATGCTAAAATATACTTACATATGTATTTATTCAAATGTTAACTTTTTAATCACATTCTTCCAAAATAAATTCAACTTAAATACAATTCCGTTAAGTCCAGACTTGACGGATGACAAATCGAGTGAACGTACACGATCGCACGTAGAATATAATGCCAAATTACGTTTGCTATACGTTCACGTAGATCACGATCCCAAAGTACGGAGGACGCTATTCGGCCCCTGATATGCGTACAAAGTTTTTCATAATAATATTGGATTAAAGCACATCACTACTAACAAGGAGACTGATGATAGGTGCCTCGACACCCCTTGAAATAGTTATATCTCCAGCAAAACATAAATAAAACGAATTAAAATACCTAAAATTAATTCGTAAAGAATTGGTGGTAGCGCCTTTAAGTTGTTGTTGTTATGGAAAAATTCAATGATATTGACGGAATAAAGAATGGTCAAGTCTAATAAACTAACAGTCTAGTATGAATAGTACAATAAATAATAGATAATAATTTACTTTTCTATTTTTCAATCATAAAACTCTTATCCCAGGAGTTATTTCTATGGGCTAACAAATGAAAGCTAACATTTTGTATTTTTTTTATACTATACTTTTATAATAGATACCGCCGGGGTTCCACAATGAAGTCATTTAAGACCCCTTCTCTTCCTCCTTTTTATCAAAGATATTCTGAGTGTTTTAATTAATAGTATTTGTTTATTGCATGCTGACAACCTTAAATCATGCATACGTATAAAATCTATTTCAAATTGCAACCTGCAAAACGATCTTAATAATTTATCTGTTTGGTGTACTATTAACGATTTGACTTAAAATTCACGTTTTCCAACCACATTGACTACATCATTTCTAAGGCCAGTTCAATGCTTGAATTTATTTCTAGGAATGCTAAAGAATTCTCTGATCCTTTTACTCTAAGGGCCCAGTTGTACAATCGTGGTTAAAATTTTTATCCGTGGTTCAGGAATTTTAATTCACCGATTTCGGTGGATTAACTATGTATGAGGTTTAGTGATTAGAGGTCGTATGCACTACGCATTTCACCTTTTATGATAACTGACGTCACAGGTCGAGATGTGTTGTTTGTTTATCGAATGGATTTGGAGCATCAGCATTTTAATAAGCGCCTTTAAGTATGCTGTCTTGTTCCGGCTCCATTTTTCTCCATACCTTATTCGATAGACTACAAATCTGATATGCGTGGGTTCGACTGCTATGGTGTGCGTGTTAAAAGGAGACTTATGATAGGCGGCACCCCTTGAAATAGCTATATCTCCAGCCAAACAAAGCAATTGGTGGTAGCACCTTCAAGAAAAGTAAATGTTCTATACGTTACGTACAGATAATCAGCTCTATTATCGTATCGGTTCGGAGAAATATACGATCGGAGAAAACTTCCGATCGGACGATTTTTTCTGTTCATGCCATACGAATCCTATCGTATGGTCGGGGAAATCGGAAAGCAAATATCTTCACACATCGCATGAATTCGCGATGCGTTGCTGCCATTTTGACATTTCATCGGCATGCAACGCACGAATTTGACATTTTCAACGAATATTAAATTTATTTCATAGATCTGTCTGATGTACCTAGCGAAACGGCTACAATAATACAAAATTCTTACTTTTCGTAGAAACCCGAGAAAATTTCGTTCCGATCAGGTATGATGATAGGGCCTAAATATGTGGATATCCCATGCAAACATTTTGCCGACCAGCTTAATGTCATATTTTTACTGTAGGACTTTTATTGTTGAGTTATTGAAATACCTTTATTTAAATCCATTTTGTGCATCCGCTTCAGAAAATCTTTTATCATCTGAACGTTTTGTCTGTCACCTCGAAGAGCGCAGCCGCAGCGTCTGGAATAGTAATTATATCAGAATTGTTATTTTTACCTTCAAATCCAAAAATACGAGTAAGTACAATACAAATTCTTTTATATCATTTCTTTTCGTCCTGCAGAATTACGTTTCACGTTTAAAATATATTTTTGAATGAAAATGACAAAAATTGAATGCATATTTTCTCTGGTCAACTATAGTACGTTCTTTTAAACTAACGACTCATCTTTTTTTATATCGTATGGAAATTCACACACAAATATTAGTGTCATGGAAAATAACACGAAAAGGCTTAACTTAATACAAAAAAAATACAAAATAACTAAATTTCAGTCGTAGTTTTAAAAAGTTCTTTAATTTGAAGTAGGAATCTTGATTTTGTGGGGTTAAAGGATTAACATTTTGTTTGTAAAACTATCAGTTTTTTGGAGACAAACTTGCGAGAGAAAATTTATTACTCAATTCTTTATAAAAAAAAAAAAGATTTCAACAACTTTCTATATAAGTAGTCCAAGAATTCTATGATTTGACCCCGGACAAATTGTATACGAAAGCAAATCTAGTGCGAGTAGTCTCAGAACAGTAAAACTTAAGACATAGGTTAAAACTATATACAATACGCCCCACTTTTTTAAAATCTTCAATAAAACAGAAAATCAAACAAAAATAACAGTTCTTTTATTAAAAACAAGACCAGTAACCTTGTTTCATAGATTTGGTAATTCACTTTCTACTAAAATATCTTACAATTAGCATATATTATATATTTATTTAAAAAAAAAAAAGTTTGCGTGAGGAGTTTTGTAACTCGGTCGTTGCGTAAAAATCCCCACATTAGTGACAAAACGCCCTTAAGAAAAAAGTAAGAATAAGTATTAGAAATTATGTGAAAATTAAGTTTATGGTTTTGTGCTATGGTCACTTGACAATTATTACTGCTACCTTTATCTGAAATTTCATCATCGCAAGTGTTTATTTCATCACCGTCTTCGTCCTCTTTTCCTCTTTGGTTGATATTTTTTCTTTAGCTCTAATTTCCTCTTTTTTTTTTTTTTTTTTTTTTTTTTTTTTTTTTTTTTTTTTTTTAGTTTTTTTGAGCAATAAAAGCTCTCATTACATGATCAGATAACAGTTTCAATAATATATTATTGGGGCGTATTACATTTAATTTCTTGGGGCGTTTTTTTAAATTTCTGAGTCCAAAATTAACAAAAACTAAGTAAAAAGCAAATTTTATTTACTTTCAAAATATATAGGTATATCATTTTTATATAACGTGCATAGTTCCTGAAAAAAATAAATTTTTACTGTACTCGCCGCAATATGTTTTTGCGCCAGAAATCGTTCTTGTCCTTTTTTTCGCGACAGGGCACACAATATACTACCACTCAAAAACACAGTTGGCGAATTATTGAAACTTGTTCGAAAACGTTTGGTCTTGATTGCATAAAGCTTCGTATTCATTATGCGCGGCATCCGCGCGCACCATGTTCGTCCGCGGCAAATCATGATATTTGCCACGCATATCATTTTTTGAGAAAAAGTTGATGAACCGCGGCAGACGCTCGCGGCAGTCGATCCAATTGACAGCTAGTAGCTAGTGCCCAAATCACAAAACAAACTACCGTCTCAACTACGCGCGAGCAAAACCATGTTCGACCATTGCCGCGCTTCAAAAATCCATCACGAATGGATCGATGCGCGGCATGTTCGAGCGCACAAATGTTCGAGCTGCCGCGCGTAGAAACCCGGTATTCATATTGCGTGGCTGATGCGCATAACAATGTTCGTTAGTTTGCCGCGCATAATGAATACGAAGCTTTGACACCATCTGTGTGATTGCCAGAGTACTGGGGCGTTTTGTAAACTGGGACGTTTTGTATAGTTTTACCCTATCCAAAAAACGATTCTAACGCGTTTAAAATTTAGAAATTCCTGTTTTTAACCTAGAACCATACCTACTAAAAATGCTTTAACATCATACTAAATCGACTGAAATTTGTGCCAATGATTTGAACGCAGATTCCAACTTTGATAACTATTTTTTACCAAAATGAATTAGTCGCCATTTTTTGTCTTCATACATTCCGAGTTAAATTTTTCATTTCTAATTTATTCTAAAAAACACTTTCGTCTATTTTTTTTTTTTTTTGTTTTTGTTAATAAACAGAATAAAAATAAAAGTCATTTTTTTAGAAAATTACCCTTGCTCCAAAACGAAGGGAAGTAAGCACTCCATAAGATTTTTTTTCAACCCATAATCCAGTAACCTTGTCGTCATGGTTATTGGCAATTTTAACCCTAAAGGACTAGTTTTTCGACTTTAACTTAGCTCTACGATTTAAAAGCACATAGTTAAATTTTCTTCAATTTGAGCCCAGAACCATCTGTGTAGACCCAACAGTTTACAGATATTCAAAATTTAGCAATTATAAATTCTTTGCTCTTTTGGAACTGCAATTATTTTGGAGTAGAGCAGTATGCGGTTGATGATGATAAAAGGCTTTTTTTTTAAATATCGGGTGGATTAAAAAAAAAAAAAAAAAAAAAACAAACAAAAAACAGTTTTGGAAAAAAAAATGAAAAATATCTTCTATTTTTGAACATAAAAAGTGTCAAAATACAAAGCAGTAAGTTTCTTTCAATTTTTAATTGGAAATTTCTGTGTAAATAAATCCTTTTCCTACTAACCCTACTCAATACTTAAGTTACGAAATGATAATTGTTTGGACTTTTTCCCTTCATCCAGTTAGAATATAGCATTTTTTTTTAAATAAAGGGGTTGCGGGGGCAAGGAAGCGGCTAAAAAAATAAAATAACATTGCGACTTTGATGTTATTGCCATTGACTAGGGACATTTGATATAATTCTGTTATTTTTATCAATTTATTTACGATTTGCTACCCGTGCGAAGCCGGGTTGGGTCAGCTAGTAATAAAAGATATCTTTGTATTTACAAAATCTCAAGTCTGCTTTCACACGAAGATACTAATTGCTGGTGATTTTTTTTGACGTTTAACAATATCTTGTACCTTTCACACGCAAGCAACAATACAAAAACCCGGAGATTTTCTTTATTTTCCTTTTAATCTACCTTGGTTGAACGCACACAAACGTAATCTGAAGAGAAACGTCAAAAAATCTCCTTAATTTGTTGACCGGGGAGATTTCGTATCCCCCTCTTTCTTCCTGCCCTTCTCGCCAATGAACTAATTGTTGCCGGCAACTCAGTTGCCTTGTGTGAAAGGGGACTAAAGGGCCATGTCATTATAATCATATACCTACAAAATGTCTAGCTTTGATTGGTAGTTTTTTAAGGGTATGAGAAAAAATTGTAAACGATTTTATCAGACAGTAGCCGCGATCATTTTTTTATGTTAAAGGGTGATGTTGTCTAACTTTCCATTAATTTTTAATTTTCACAACTTAAAATTCCACCTGTACATTTTATGAGCTTTTTGGATTTATTAACAGGTACAAGCTTTTAGGTTTAAATTATTGCTAAAAATGCACTTTTCATGAACTCTTTCTATATTTATACAGATATGTACCTACAGTAAATTATATGTCTTTACCTAATAAAATTAAAATAAAACTTACAAGTGCCCAAGATATTTCCATAAAACACTTAATAACCTCTCAAAAGTATACTCCTTATAAACATTCAATAATGCCCTATTATACCTACCTAATTATATAATTGAAAATACATTATTTCGATACAGAAATAAATCTATAAGTAAAGTGCAATCATTTCCAGTCTTACTTAACACACCCACACAAAAATATATTCAATAAACAATTTTCCCGCCTTTCCCTTCATATAAATAAATAATAAATACACAAAATCACATTTCACCCAAAAAAGTCTCGGATTGAAAAATGTTTATAATGATTTTTAAAATTACTTTCAATGAACTTTTATGAATTTTACCTAACTTGCATTTTATGCAATGCAACAAAATTTGTATCCTCACCTCATATAGGTATGCCACTCTAAAAAAAAAAAAAATTATTACATTTTTATTTTCTGATCATTTTTATTATTTAATTCGATAAATCTGTTCAGTGGGAAAAATATCTAAATTTAATTTTTTTTGTATATTTTATTTTTTTTTCTTTAATTTTGCATACGAATTATAGATACAAAAAAAAAAAAAACTATATAAATTTTGTATATTTTTTTCATCCAATCTTCCACCCGATCCATGTATGGGATGCTGAAAAATTAATTTTCCCCGCCACTTGAATCCAACGGATACAAAATCTGTATCCGTCACATATTAAATTTTTTTGTATTTGTATATGTCTAGATGGGATATGCGCTAAGATATTTTTCTATATCTTTATTTTATACTTTTTTTCTATTTCAGATACAGGATGCGCGCGCATCCATATATTTTTATTTTATTTATTTTTTTCGAGAGTGGGTATATTGAAATGTGCCGTAAAATATGTGAACCACCTGTGTATGTGTGTGTGTGTGGGGCTGTTTAGGAAAATATAGACCGAGGAGGAGTTTTTTCAAAACTGGGTATAAATATTAGAACAACTGTGTCCAGTAATCACTCGCAGTTCTACAGCGAAAGTGTTGATTAGTCTCTTAGATTTCTTTTTTTGTGAAAACGGTTAGTATATCTTAAAGATTATAATTTTAATAAACTTTGCTGCTAAAGTTTAAATTAATTCAAAAAAGTAACGTAAAATTGTGCAAAATTAAAAATTGGATACAAAAACTGACGACTAAACTAAAAGGGATTATCAGTGGATATATCTTTCGTGAATTAATCGGATTTTGATTTCAAAATTTGGATTAAATTTAAAAAAAAAAAAAAACGTGATCAGTGATCTTATTAATTTTCTTTAAAAAAAAAAATAAAATTTACTTTTGGTTTATTTTGTTTACGTGTGGGAAAATTCACCCATTGAATGAAACTCGATCACTTTTGGATGAAATATTTCCAATAAGAATCTTTAAAATCTTAAAAGATATTTTTTTTTGTAATTTGACGGTAATTTAATCTATCGGAACAACATCCGGAAGATGTTTAAAAATTCGCATCTAACGAGAGTGAATTATTATTTTTCTAATCAATGTTTAAATTTTCGATCAATCTTTAGATACTTTCAAGATTTTGAAATATCTGGCAGTCTTTCACTGACACTGATAAACGAATTCCCACTAAAGAGGCCATATTCACGGTTCAACAAAGTAAATATTTGACCTACACGATCAGCGATCTTCAATTACTATAATTTTAACTAAAAATAAATCTAGCTCGGATAAATTACTTCCAATCCAATGATTTCCAAAAAAAACGACATCCGGAAGATATAAATACGTCATTTAAGATTGAATCATTTTTTTTGATTGATCAAAAGCTAGAACTTGTTCGGGCCTCAGAATTTCAGAATTTCATTCTCGATTTGGACTAATCCTACTGATAAATTTTTTCTAGACAATGAAATAGTAAATCTTTGCACGAGATTTACAAAAACTTTTGACGCAATTTTACGATTACTTATACCGAATCTTTGATCGTCGAAACAACTCATATCCTAATCCCATCAATTTTTTTTTTTTAATTTCTATTACAAACAGAAACAACACAAATCCTAGCAAAATGTGTGACGATGAAGTAGCTGCATTAGTCGTAGACAACGGTTCCGGTATGTGCAAGGCCGGTTTCGCTGGTGATGACGCACCACGTGCCGTCTTCCCATCCATTGTCGGTCGCCCAAGGCATCAAGGTGTCATGGTCGGTATGGGACAAAAGGACTCCTATGTAGGAGATGAGGCCCAATCCAAGAGAGGTATCTTGACCCTCAAGTACCCAATTGAGCACGGTATCATCACCAACTGGGATGATATGGAAAAGATCTGGCATCACACTTTCTACAATGAATTGCGTGTCGCCCCAGAGGAGCACCCAGTTCTCTTGACTGAAGCCCCATTGAACCCAAAGGCTAACCGTGAGAAGATGACCCAAATTATGTTTGAAACCTTCAATGCCCCAGCCATGTATGTTGCCATCCAAGCTGTCCTCTCCTTGTACGCTTCCGGTCGTACCACCGGTATCGTTTTGGATTCCGGAGATGGTGTTTCCCACACCGTCCCAATCTATGAAGGTTATGCCCTTCCCCATGCCATCCTCCGTTTGGACTTGGCTGGTCGCGATTTGACCGACTACCTCATGAAGATCTTGACTGAACGTGGTTACTCATTCACCACCACCGCTGAGCGTGAAATCGTTCGTGACATCAAGGAAAAATTGTGCTATGTCGCTTTGGACTTTGAACAAGAAATGGCCACAGCTGCCGCTTCTACCTCATTGGAGAAGTCCTATGAACTTCCCGATGGTCAAGTAATCACCATCGGTAACGAACGTTTCCGTTGCCCAGAATCCCTCTTCCAACCCTCATTCTTGGGAATGGAATCTTGCGGTATCCACGAAACCGTCTACAACTCCATCATGAAGTGCGATGTTGATATCAGGAAGGACTTGTATGCCAACATTGTCATGTCCGGTGGTACCACCATGTACCCAGGTATTGCTGATCGTATGCAAAAGGAAATCACCGCCTTGGCTCCATCAACCATCAAGATCAAGATCATTGCCCCACCAGAGCGTAAATACTCCGTATGGATCGGTGGTTCCATCTTGGCTTCCCTCTCCACTTTCCAACAGATGTGGATCTCCAAGCAAGAATACGACGAATCCGGCCCAGGCATTGTCCACCGCAAGTGCTTCTAAGCATTCAATTGACTATCATTATTATAATAATATTATATTTTTAATAATTATTATTTTAATTTTTCTATTAAATAATAATATATAAAAAAAAAACAAAAAATGTTATATAAATCAACAACAAAGTTATATTTTTTTTTTATTATATAATTTTATAATTTAACAAAAACAAAAAAAAAAAAAACAAAAACACAAAAGAGAAATAAAACAACATCAAAATAATATCTTTGAAGAGCTAAAGAGAATAAAACAATCAACACCTTAAATTTAAAAACAAAAAACAATTTTTTTTTATTTACAATTTACATTTTAGGAAAGAAAATTACAATAAAAAAAAAATCTATATTTCACGAATTCTGCATTTAAAAAAAAAAACAACGCAAACATCAAAACATTTTTTCGACTTTGCATTTCAATAATTTTTTTTTCCATCCCATTTGGTCACAAGGAGAAAAAAAAATATTTTCCAAAACTTTCCTATGGACTAGATTTTTAAAATTCAAAAAAAAAAAATTCTAAGACTTCTAACTTTAAATTGGGTCGGCGTTGCTCGATATTTTCAGAAATCTATTTCAAAAAACTTCAGAAATTGAATTTGCATCTCACATTTTACAAAATCAAATCAAAATTTTTGAGTTTGGAATCATTTTCAAAAGTATTTTTTATTTCATGTTCTAAAAATCGATCTACATAAGTTGTTTTTGATGTCGCTATTTTTTATTATTAATTTTATTTTAAGAACTGGGCCAAGTTTTATGTTTTCAAAATATTCCAAAAACTATATTCTAATTTCGAAACAATATGGTGGCAGGAATATTGATTTGAATTTCAGTATAACCGTTTGCTTACGGTGTAGATTTGTAGGTTCAAAAACTAAAAATAGTTTTTTTTTTTTTTTTTTTTTAATTCTTATGGAACAATATTGAATTTCAGATTTGGTGATGATGCCACTGTTCTAGGCGGTATAATGGTGTATGCTGATGCTCAGTGCTTCGAGGGAGAATTCCAAATTTAGTCTTTGTTGTTTTGATTATTTGCTTTCTTTGTTGTGTTTCATTTTCCAAAATTAGATGCTGCTTTATAGTTGATAATTTGATATGCTCCCTTGGAGAGCTCGGCGCTGTCGCCGCCGCCGCATCAGTAGCCGCTCCCATATGTTACGTTATTTCACTGGCGTAGAGTTTTTTTGAAGAAAATTATTTGCAGAACACGATGGACTTGGATGGTTTTTAATGGCAGATGCAGACGCTATTTAAAATAGAGAAATCTTTGGGTTTCTCAGAAACAGAAAACAATTTTTAATATTTTTGACTTTTGTTCGTTTGTATACCTGCATGAACGTATAGAAGAGGCGAAGAGCGTTTGGCCCGTCCATGCGATATAAGTTCGGGGAGGGCAAACAGTATACACTGCTAAATAAAGGGATGTTTATTTGACTCGAAAGTGTTTACAACATCAGTTTACTGATATTTAAAATATCCTTTTGAAGAAATAAAATGATTTATCTGCTGCGTTTTAGAAAATAAAGGAAAAAGGTTATTTTTTTTTCATTTTGAAAGTGAAGCAGACTATATGATGACCCCATCAATAAGAACATTTAATTATCCAATTGATTTTTTTCGGTACGTATAGGTAATTCATTTTGGTAAAATAATTTAGGTAGAACAAACGCACAGTGGGCACAACTGCTCATTTTATGACATTAATTACAAAGTTATTGTAGCAGAAGCCAGACTATACATTCCGTATGGTTTTTCGTATGCCAAAATTGAGTCCGAACTTAAAATTGTCAGGTTTTTGAGATACTCGCGTTTGTAAATCAGAAAAAGTCGTTTTCGCAATTTTTAAGTATTTAACCAGAGCGAGGAACATTGTAGCGGTTTGTAAAAAACCTAATATATTTCTTCAAAGTTCAATTTAAAGCTTTCCAATATTTTCTTTCCTTTCAGAAACTCTTACAATTTTATAACAATTTTTTTAATGCTTCGAAATTGTTCATAACCTCAAATATACCGAAAAGAAATGTTTTTTTGATTTTTAAACGTGAATATTTCAAAACCCTCATCTGTGAAAGACCGATTCTGAGTTTAGATTGGAATTCGGTGCATCAAAAACCTTACGAAATCTCCGGTTTCATAAAAAATAACAAATGTTTTATTACCCAGTTGTTTTATAACGTATGAATGAATGGTGCTATGACGACTATCTTAAGAAATCCTTACAAAAAAATAACATTATACAGCATGTACATTTTTACGTAAAATAGTAATTACTTTCGGATTCTATTTAGCAAATTCTAAAAAAGTGCACAACGCACTGGCAATTCGTTGATGAAAATGCTAGTTGATTGAAATGCAGTTGTCAAACAATAAAACCTACACTGGATCGACATGATCACGTAACATTCGGTAAAGCACTTGGCCAGGAGACGCTTGGTTTATGGTTCGATCCCCAGTGAGGAAAATAGTTTTTTGTTCAAATAAAATTGAACATAAACAAACTATGCACCACTAAAGGAGTCTGATGATCGGCCTGGCGACCGTGAAATAGCTACAACTGCAGCCTATAAAACTTGGTGGTAGCTCACTTTTTTGTTTTTGTTCTTTCATTCAAATCTTCAATAAAATCATATTCTTTACATTAAATTACTTACCCTCTCAAGTTTAAGAGACATACATTTATTTTCCCGTTTCTTAAGTTTTGCAAGAATACCTTTCTATCATCGCACTACTGCCCCACTATGAAGCAAGGCGAGCACCGAATTGGCGACCGAGTGGAATGGTAGTGGCGTGGGGATTAGGTGGCAGGGGTGGCAGGGGTGGCATCGCTATTGCTAAAACCTATGTAAACAAATGAAGACACGCTCATCAAAGATCAAAGTGATGTGGCGGTGGCGTGACATTTTTTAGGTTGTGTGGTTCCAGTCTGGTGAAACTTATCTCGACCATGTTTAATTTTCAAGTGGCAAGCGAGTGGTGACGAAGTGGATTTTTGTTTACTGTAGAACATGCTTGTGATTATTGAAGATTTTAAGATGTCCATATAAATTCACATTTGTAACTGATGAATCGGTGACACCATCAGCCTTATTGTGAGTTTCACCCGAAGAACATTCCACCCGGAAATTTTCGCCTATTGCGAGTTTCACCCGAAAAATATTTCACATTTAAAAAATTCGTCTTATTGTGAGCATTCATTTCGCGCAGAATATAACACGATTTACAGTTTAAATTTTCACCTATTTTTAGTACGTGAACGAGAGAGCAATAAGACGAAAACCGTAAATTTCAATCGGGTGAAACTCATAATAGCTTTTAAAATTCCAGGCGAATAGAAAATTTTAAGGCGAAATGTTGTTCGGGTGAAACTCATAATAAGGCTGCATAAGTAGTGCGCGTTAAATCACTTTCATACCACTTCGCCGCCACCCCATCGCCAATAGTTGACCATTCCACTGCCACTCGCTACTCCCTTACCACACCACTTCGTCACCACATTAGTATGCACAAATTAAATTTGGTATTTCCTTTTATTTTTTTTAATGCAAATTGCTCGAGAGATTTTTAAAGTAAGACTTGTGTGAATCATCTTTTTCCGACAGCAAAAATATCTATAGCTATTACGTCCGTTTTTAAACTTGTATATTTTTTAATAAGGCATTGTATTGGTAATACATAGTTAATTGTTTTATCTAAGTACAATATTTTTGTTTTTTATTTTAACTAAGGAAATAAAGTTATTCATATTAAATATTAATTAAACATTTTTATAAGAAATATAGTATAAAGAATAAACAGTACAATAAAAGTTCATACAAAAGAGCAATAGAATAAGTATAGATACATATATATAGGTATGTATGTAAATAATAATTATTTTATGCTTAAAGAACACACTTTCAATTATTTAAATAGTTCGTACAAAATGCATATCAAAAATTACTATTTTTAAATGCACGACATAATTTATGTTCTTAGATTATTGCATTTTAATTAATATAAACAAAATAACTAATTAATTAAGAATATTTACTATTGTAATGGCGACATGGTACTTTCTATGATTCTTAAAATGTTTTCATTGCTAAATTTATTTTTAAATAGATTTTTTTATTTCAAATTGCAAATATTTTGTTTGAAAAAAAAAAAATTTTAAAGGAACATTTTGAAGTTTACATTTTCAGCTTATAACATCTATTTTTTATACTCCAAAAAGTTGGAATTTAATTTCTCTTTATTTAAGTCTTTTTGTTTTGTTTTACAAATTTTTGGAATGTCTCTAAAAACAAATTATTCAGCTATTCCCGTGACAGTCATTGTAATTGTCAATATTTCTCATCATTATTATTTAAAGATTTCTTGAAATTAAAATAACAAAAAACTGGAAGTCTATTCTTAATTTAGATTCTAGCAATTTTTGCAGACTAGCTATTTAACTTTATTTCCTCTAAGGACAAATTTGCTTTTCTTCAGACGATTTTATTTATTCTTCCATCAGCACAGCCATGCAATTACAATGATTTCAATTAAAAGTTAAAAATAGTTTTATGGATGGCATGTTGTTTTTGAGTATACAGTCAAAACTCTCGTGGTGTAGAGCACGTGGCTAGATTTTTGTTTTTTGTATTTTTTTTTTTTTTATATTTTGTGAAAGATTTTTGTTTGACTGAGGAAATTTGTCAAAAAAGAGATTGAGTGCAGAGTTCAGTGGGTTCATTATTTTTATTTTTTAAAATAATCGTTTTATGTATCAGTCTCATTAAAGCTATGCCTTAAAAGTCTTACAATTAAACTATAAGACATACAGCTCTATTCTGCTAAACATTCACGTGAAAGTTTGTATTCTGCTATCCGTCGGAGGGAAATAATTGCTCCATATTTTGTATAAATTTCGATTAAAAAAAGGATTTTAACAATTAGATTCTTTTAAGGATTTCAAAACTAAATATCAGTTAAGATTTGCACTCTAAAGATTGAAGATTTAAAAAAATAATTTAAGGCAAATTGAATGAAACTTTCACGTGAATCGAAAGTTTCGATCGGATCGAATAGCAGAATAGAGCTGACACTCTCTCTCTCTCTCCATACTCTGTTTTACATTACTGCATTGCGTAATGAAGAGCATATTCAATGGAGATAAAATGATATGCAATATATGCTAGGTTTATTTGAGAGTCTTATTTAATTCCCCATCAATAATTCGGAAAAAATATACTGCGTGATTAAAAAAAAAGTGAAATGATCATAAATTTTTGGACAAACTCCAAATTTTAACTCAAAAACTCGAATGAGTCCTAAAAGATGAGAACTATCTGTAACGAGAGATTTCACTGTTCACGATTCTTCTTGCCTCTTCAATCTATTGCATGCATTCTGTGTGTATATAATATTTTTGAAATGCAATGCTTGCAGATATCTGTACTTTGAAAAATGTTTAGAGTGTGTTAAGAGTTCGAATAGTTTAACCTCGGCGTGTGTTAGAGGTCTAATTCCGTTTTTGAACTTTTCCGCGCACATACTCATCGAATCCCTTCGATAGTTTTGTTTATTTATTTATTTTACTCTTTAACAGATTGCAGTTGCTGGCTGCAGTAGTTCTGCAGTAGTTGAGAAATGCATAATGCACATTTGTTGTAATTTATTTTTAACACTATAGGATGCATTGGAGTTTTTGAGACATCAATGAAAAGGAGAAGTTATGAGATGTTCTATAGTATTAAATTGAAATATTGGGCGTGGCTCTCATTGATAAATAAATCTTTAAAGTTAATATATAAAAATAAAAAATGTTATGTATGTTAAAATAGTCAAGTGATTTAATAGGTAAGTAGTAAGATGCAAAAAAATAACTTCAAAATATATGTACATATTTTTAGAAGACGAAAACAAAAAGTATTTATTGTAAGTACAGTTCATATAAGCATTTAAAAAAGGGTGAAAAATTAGGAGATTGGTCAAGTTTTTCGTATGACGAATAGATCGAGGCCGGGAACAAGATTTTAATTTGATTTGCTTTGCATTGAAAGAACATTTTTATGTGTTTACACAAAAAACACAAGGTTTTGTGTTTGTGCATTTAAAATATCTGTTGTCTCATGGATTGGGCGAATCTCCAATTTTTTACCCTTTTTGCTTATTATTAGCAATGAATAATTAATTATTGTACAACAAAATTGTCTAAATAAAAAAGATAGAGAATTTAATTCTTTATAAATTTGGTTATGACCATTTTTAGCGAGAAATGCAAAATACGCCCGCAAATGGACAAAACGCAAAAGTCAAAATTTCGGGTACACGCCATATCAAATTTTGGTCTAAAACCGTGATTTCATATTCTACTCCATTGGAGCTTAACTACGTAAAAAAAATGTTTTTGTTCGATAAACTTCTTAGATTGATCGGGCTATGTAATTAAATCAAAATATATTTAATTACATTTCTGCTTTGCTGAAGAGATGTACTAAAAATATTAGAATGCTGAAAAGGATCAGCATCATAATGGAGCAATTAAAACTCAAGGTTGGAGAATTGAAATTTAAAAAAATAAAAGGCGCAGAGTTTGATCTAAATGGTTTCACCATTCGTGAGTGAAGTAGTGAGAAATCTTTAGGTTAAAATTAAGGTATACAATATTTCCAAAGATTTAAATGATAATATTATATTCAAGCTCACTAAATGCCCAGAGAGATTAAATTGACGTTGAGGAGTTGAATTAAATAATTGATTTCTAGCTTTAAAAGGGATTTTCAATCATCAATCAAAACGAAACAATATAATTTTACTTGAAGAATACTCACAATATACGTAAGTTAACAAATATATTAATTTTTCTCGGAATCATTTTGAGGGGACTTATGTATTCCGTTTTTTTCCCTGGACCATTTGTTGAAGGGTAAGCAAAACTAAAATTCTTTGAAAGTTCGATTGACATACAAAAATAAAAATGCTGTTATCTGATAGTTTAAGAATCCAGTATGTACCTACATAATAATATGAAGCTGTATGTTTATTTGACAATTGAAAAATCGCTTCTAAGTAATTGACATGGTGCTCATGAACCTGACGAATAGAAGATTAAATTTAAAAACTCCTTAAAATGATTTCGATTAAACACCGATACCAGATTTTCTGAATACAAGTCAGAAACGGGTAATTACCGAAAATAATACTTGCCGTTGGTAGCGTTCACTCATGAAAAACTCGACGAAAAACTGTTATAACGTTATACAGCCCTATTCTGCTATTCGATTCGATCGAAAATTTTGATTCACGTGAATACTTCATACATTTTTTTTCAAATTACATTTTTAAATCTTCTATCTTTTGAGTTCAAAATGTTACTGTTATTTATTTTTGAAATTCTCCCAAGCATACATTTATTTTTATCGCAATTTATACTCGTCTTATTTGTTTTTAAAACAATTATTTCTTTCCGACGGATAGCAGAATACAAAATTTCACGTGAAAAAATAGCAGAAGAAGGCCGATAATGTAAAAAGAATTTCTCTAGTCTAGTTAAACTACTAAACTCCCAAAGTGACATGAGTTGTGTGTTAAAGCATTTATTATGTTGTGGATTCTCGTACTGTTGGTTATTGATTATTTTTTGAAATAAAAATTTAAAGAAAACACAAATTTATTTAAACAATAATAATTAATTTTAATTTATCGCATCACAGAAATTCTTTCCTGGTTTAAACAACACAATTGAAAGCCCTTGGGGGTTCTTATAGAAACCAAAAACCCAGGATTTTTAACTACACTTTGGGTTATCAAGTAAAACCAGGATCCACCCTGGGGCCCTCTTACATACGTATAACGAAACGAGCGGCAAGTAAACGATACTAAAGTAATAGATAGACACGACGAAGAGCGATTATGTAAAACGAGAAAGGTTTAATATAGATGATGCCTAACGAAATCGAAAAAAAAAACATGTATTTTGAGGCACAACCAACTCCACTCCTATTCTGCACTGTCAAAAATTAAAAAACGAAAACAAAAGGTAAACGATAGCCAAAAAGCAGACGTAAGAAATAACGAGTATCCTTAAAACTAAAACGATTCTCGCATTTAAATGATAACGGAGTAATTTCAACGAAAATCCTTTTACAAAATAGAGCTCAATGAACTCTTTAGGTCATTCGAACTACAAAAAACTTTTAAGTACTTTTCAGCTTTTGCTTAGCAGCGTTAACTTGAGCAACGTTTCCATAAATATTGAGAATCCTTGTTCACCTGAAGTTGATCGTTTGTCCGAATAAACATTTTAGTAGGAGTGCACAAGAAGGAACCTCACGCTTAAAATTGACTTCGTTCGTGTTACTCAAAATAAGGATAACTAAAGAGACATGGTAGTCTTATTCCCAGTTAATAATGGAACTTTGTTCTAAACAATTAACACAACATAATTGATTGTTTAGGAATTTTGTATGTTTTTTTTTTTTTTTTCTAAGAAAAAATATATGAATTTTTCAGAATTGTTTTGGTGGTTTTTTACTAGATCTGATTAAAAAAAAAAAAGACATCCAATTTTAAATAAGAAGATTTAATTTAGTTAATAATGATTTTGTTAACTTGACTTTCTCAGTAAAAAAGTAGGTGCTAAGTCTTTTTTTATTTATGTTCAAGAATAATTTGCTTACATTTTTAGTTTAAGTACAAAATAGTTAATTGATTCTTTATTATTTTCCATATAAGGCACTGATTTTGATTATTTTCTCTTCATGAATTTACAGTATTAAGTTTCGCTGCAACACATTCGATGTCTTATTAAATATATCATTATATAATTTGCAATTTTTAATATTACCTAAGTATAGACATTACTTTTAATACTAATCAAACTGATTTAAAAAAAAAAATTATCAGTTTAAAGTTTTTTTTTTTATACATGTAAATATTAACAGCCTAAATAAAATAAATATTGTATATTATGTATATATGTTTGTAGATAAATGAATGTATTTTGTAGATAAATGTAAATATTTTCCTTTTTTTTTAATAATAATTAATAATTATAGTATAAATCTATCCGTTATATATTGCGAATATTTTCGTTAATTAATTTTTTTTCTTTTGATTGTATCTCCTTTTTTTGAATTTAGATAAAAATAATACCTTAAGTAGTTGCCAAAATAAATTAATTTTAAGTCATTAATTACAATTGTGTTGTAATGACTGATTTACGTATAATTGTTGGCTCTTTGCTTTTTGGACCCGAAACAATTTCGGAAGACACTAGCCATGGTGAGACCATTTCATTGGGTGGGTTGATATGGTTAATGGAATTCTGAAAATAAAAAAAAAAACATTAAGGTTCGTATAAAAATTTTAAAGCAAAAACTTTCGAAATTAACAACATAAATGACAATTATTTAATAAAATTTTAAAAATTTACAATATTTACAATAATGCAAAATACAGCCCAATTTATTAGATATTGACAATTTTTTAACTATTTGAAGGCGACCATTGAAAAATATTAGGACCACGAATTTCTCCCTCTAGAGAATGACATTAAAATACTGCATTGGTCAAAATAACGGAAGCAAATTTATTTATATGAAAATTTTATTATTTCTTTTCCAACACTTCTTATCTTTATGTTGGAATTTGGACACCACATGGGGTATTATAAGAGAGAGGACACTAGCTCAGGTGCAGACGGCAGCCATTGGAACCAGAAAGATCAATCCATCAATAATTGAATTAATTAACCATTCCTAGGTAACATGTCTAATAAAATATTCAGAGACCAGGACGTTTTGAATTTTAAAAATTTGCTAGAATATCGGAAAGGCGGTGGTGGCGTATGAGCATTTAACTAGTCAACGTTGGTCTTCATATCCCCGTAGTGAATGGGACTAAAAGGATAGACCCTCCACGTTCTAGGTTTTCTATCGGTATCGTAGTAGCTTCCCTGCCATGGAAAAATTTCGATGAAATAATAATGTGTTATCTACGAAATGTCAAGATAATAAGCATTTAAAATGAATTGGTGGTAAAAAAAACAACCAAATTGATCATATTACAGGCGAGGTACTGTAAAAGGCTAGCCAAGGTACCGTGCAAATACCTTTCATCATACAAAAAAAGTGAGCATGACTCTATCCAAACGAATATCCTGAAAGACTGCTGGTTCAGATGACCTAACGGCCAAGGTATTCTAAGAAACTTAAGATGGTTTATTTCGTAAAATGACACCAGTGCAGTTTTATTTTTTTCCGGAAATTAATTAAAGTTATTGAACCCTCTGTTAAAGAACCACGAAGAACACAATATCGTCCCTTAATCAGCCTAGTCCTGCTGAATGGGGAAATGCCATAGATTTATGTACATTAGTTTTATTTATCTTACATAAATAATTTTATTAATTACTACAAATAATAAATCACTCCAAATCAAAATTAAAAAATAAAATTTACAAAAAAGCATTGCCAGAGGACACAAATTTACATATGTTAACTTACTTTCTTATCCCGATAGTTATTTTCATTCAGTTCCTTGTTCTCCTTGTTTTCATGATTTCGTTCTTGATTCGAAATTATATTGGACACATTTGTTACCGGCACAGCCGGTGGTGCGACCACTTCCTTGCGCTCGTCGACAACGCTGCTAATATTATTAATGAATATCTCATTTATAAGTGAATCTGTCGTCGAGACAAGGGTCGGCGTTGGCGGTGGACTACTGGGTGTTGTTGTAACAATTGTCGTTAGTGTTGTCGAAGCAAAAGCATTTGTGGGACTACTGGGCGGTATCGGCGATGATGTAGTCGTTGTAGGCGATGAAGATGGTTTTGGTTCGGTTATGCTTAGTGTGAGCTTGTCACCGCCCTACGATGCAGCCAAGCAAAAACAATAAAACAAACAAAAAAAAAAGAACACAAAAACAAAAATTGCATGTGGACAAACAAAATAAAAATTACAATTAAATTAATAAAACAAACTTTTATAAAAAAGTAAAAAAAAAACAAACAATTAAAAAAAAGTAGGTGAGAGCAAATGTGTGATTAGAAAATAATTACTCTAGCATTAAATTGTATTATTACACGCTTGGGTGGTAAATTTTTATGTTAAGAACATTTTTTGAAAAAAAAAAAAAAAATGATCAAGCTTTACTTACGACTGATATGTAGGTAGCATTGATAGAATCTGGTCCATCGGAATGATAAAGACTGTTGTTCAAGGATGAGGCTGCAGGCACGAACATCTGATTTGTTAGCTTAGCATTATTCGCTGCTCCAAGTTCTTCTTCGACACGGGCTTAGAAAAAATAAACATTGAAATTCATTAGTTAAAAATGTTAAATTTAAAAATATAATTTTTTATTTAAACTTTTTACGATAAATTGCAATTAATCCGATTCTCTCATGCGCCAAAAGCCAAGCTCATATATAACACGCACACAATAATGGTTGAGAGTAGTGCGTTAATGTGCACTTGACGATTTAAAATCTTATTTTCGTTGTTAAATCTTACATTTAACACAATTCCTCAATTTAAAAATATTTCAAAAAGGGATACTCGAAACGAAAAAGGTTTTTCTTACCAAACGAATTATTTTAAGCGACGATGACGCCGAAAACCATTTTTGAATGAATGGTTCCGAGAAAAAGATTGCTTGGTGCGGATATTAGTTTTCCGGAATATTGTATTGGTCCTTAAATTATCCAAAACAAAACTGGCATTGACATAACCATTAACGGCAGATCGATGATAAGAAACTTTTTGTGGCATAATTTTTGTTTGTGCCTTCCCGAGTACGTGCCACCAATCATAACCACGGTGGATATTTGAATGACATTTTATTCTAATATTCGATACTTAATGCCACACGCAACTTCTTTTATTTACGTTTGCAAATTGAGCGTCGACTAGTAGCCCGTGGCGTAATGGTTAGTTGGTCTGGCGAGAGGTCTGGGTTCAATACCAGCCTCTTCCACCTAAAGTTTTTTCAGGACTACTAATCTGAGAAAGTGACAGATCCTCCAAAGGTATCTCTTGTCATAGAAAAGTGTCGCTCACATTAGCCGTTCGGATTCGGCAATAAACTGTAAGTCCCCTCCATTCCTGCAGACAAGCACACAGGAATGGTTGAGAGTTGTAAATCTTCATGAGCCGTTGTGCCACCAAATTTATTTATGTTTATAATAGAGTGCCGTTATTGAAAAACCCTCTTTAATATAAAGAGAGAAAGAGTTGGCAGCTAGACTTAGAACTTAGCTTTAAAGATCCGAGCTTTGAAACACAAGTTATAAAATTATTTGTCAAACAAAGATCCAAAATTAGGTCACAACAGGGTAACGCTACAACAGTTACGCTTATAGATGACGTGACAGACTTCAAAGTCCATCAAATAATCTTCTTTGACGATGGAGTTATTTTGAGAAAAGTTGATTTCTGAGTCATAAAAAACTGAAAAAATAACCTATTTAAAAATCAGGGGCAACCTACTCAGTTAGTATTTTCAAGTTCATGCTAACGATTCTGAGAACATAATTCAGATGGCAACATCATTAAACATGCCATTGCATGGAGGTTAATAGACTTACAGATATTTAAAATTATGTTACAAACAAATGTAGCCAACCTCGTCATGGAACGATTTAATACCATTCACATGCAAAGCATTCATCAACGCTTCGACGACGTGAAAGGTGTGTGAAGTTTTATTTTTATTGACTAATTGGAAAATAATTCGTTTATAGAAAAAAACAAAATTAATTTTGTTGTCAGCTTTTTTGAAAGCCACCATCGATTTTGTTATTTGCCTTTTCTGTAAGCTATGTAAGCAATGTAAGCCTTACCTTTTAAAATATTACACTTAATATGCCCAGGCGGTAGCGCTCCAGATCCAACATTTGCCATTTTCACTTGATTGTTTGGTTTTTCGTTATTATTTGATAATCGCTTCAAAGTTTCTGTATTGTGTTCCATATCCGATGTTTTATTAATTGTAACTCTGTTTTTGTGTAAATGATTAAAAAGTAGAATTAGGTGAAAAATTTAATATTTATATAATAAGCTTCTATACAATTAAATGAAAAAAAGCATTTTGGAAACAACAATTATGTAAGAAAAAAAAAAAAACAACAAACAATATTAAAATATTATTATTTTTGTATCTACCTGATACTGTTAGCATCATTAATTGCTTCGGTAGCTAGGATTGATGGGGATGGATCTTTAACAATAGATTTAAGCAATGAATCTAGCTCTTTATCTTTATCCGATAAGCCACTTTTTATGCTGTAAAAGACAGATTTATTTACGAGACATAATTAAAACAAAAAAAAACACATAATATACATAAGCTAAGCAAATCATCAATTTAAATCTTAAATACTTTTTTTATTATTGTTTTGCTCTTCAGAAAAAAAAAAAAAAAACAAAACAAAAAAAAACTATTATTGTGTAAAACATATTTAGAAAATAAAAAGGGGACAAGCAGTAGCAAAGACAACTTGAACAATTGCCAGAAATTTACCCTGCGAGACTGCAATCTATAAGTTGTTTAACGCAACGCGATCAACGGGTCGATTTGTCATGTAATTTGAAATTCTGTTCCATACTAATTGCTTTGAGACAACGAATAAAATACGTTTAACAGATTATGTCCCTTGTCGACAGGAAAACATAATATTTGTGTTTTCTTATTTTTTTGTAACAGAAAATATTTATGCTTTCAATTTTAAAACATTTGCTCTAAGAAACCACCTTGCTTTCAAATCCGAATAAAAGAATATTGGGGCAAACTCGAAAAACCTCAAGTAGTGATATTAACGTTTTCATGTCTATGGGTCTAAGCGTTGGGATTTAGAAAATAATTGAACTAATAGTATGAAAAACTTTCGACACGAAAACAATAGTTCCTATTTATTTCTAATAGCAGCCACCGGCGATCTAGGTTTTAAAAAAAAATATATGAAAACGAACTGTAAGAAGAACTGGACAAGGAGTTTGTGGTGGATGCACCCTTAATGGGTTCTATATCCCAGAATCGCTTTACTGTCTGTCAAATACGTATGTTTCGTGTCCAAGGATTAAATCAAAGACCCTGGCGCTCTACTGGAGTTCTAACTTGCTTTACAATATACAAAAGACAACAACAAACTACGACAACGAATTCTATATCTACACATTTAGACTAGAAAAACACCCAACCAGTAAGTTCCATGAGATGGAGGGACATAAGCAAGATTTCAAATCCAGTAAACTTACTCAGGCGAGTGCATTATCAAATTCCACATCAGGGCTTCATTCAAAAAGGAGAAAGATGAGTGGAACCAAGTAAGAACTCAAAATTATTATCTGCGACTTTCATTCAAAAACCAGACAGGACGGCACGAAAATCTGAAAACATAGCCTGAACGACAGCACTTGAAGTAACGGATTCAGCTGATTTACTTAACAATATACATAATGGGATCAACAAAAAGTTAGCCAAATCGATCGTGTTACCAGCGTGAAAAATACAATTTAACTCAAGGCCATGTAAAGAATTCAGGATAATTTCAACTTGATAAGAAAGTTTTTGCTTTCCCATCAGAAAAACCCAGTATATAACAAAATCCAAACCCGTATGAAATATTAAATTATAAAGTTTTCCATTTGAATATTGCATTTTTGTATTCAAAATTAACCCAGTGGTTATCAGACTAGGAATTGAAAACCGAAGGAATCTTTAAAAAAAACAAAACATTTGTGTTTGTTTTGTGCTCTGCAGGAAAAATGCTCATTTCTATAGGAACCCTTCTTGGTGCCTTGTTAGTATCTACATAATGTAAAACGTTTTAAAGCCTATTTTCCAGAGTGCCATAAAAGACCACTTTGTAGTAGCCAAGGTGACGACGCCGAGCCAATATTCAACAGTCTACATATATGCGTAGTAGCCCGTGGCGTAATGGTTAGTGCGATGGACTGTCATGCCAGAGGTCTGGGTTCAATACCAGCCGCTTCCACCTTAAGGTTTCTTTTCCGGGCTACTGCCTCTTGCGAGGAATTGACAAATCCTCCTAGAGTATCTCTTCTCATAGAAAAGTGCCGCTCACCTTAGCCGTTCGGATTCGGCAATAAACTGTAGGTCCCCTCCATTCCTGCAGACGCGCAAACTAGAATGGTTGAGAGTTGTAAGTCACTAGGCCCTGGTTCTTCATGAGCCGTTGTACCACCAAATTTATTTAATTTATACATATGTATATGCGTTTAATGGAAATGATGCCGTGACATAACGCCATGCGTCATAAGGCCATATTCCGGAATATGATTATATGACGCTTTCGTAAAGTGACATTAGGCCATATTCGAACGGATGGCGGCCTTTTGACGCTTTGTTGAAGTGTCATAATGCCATATTTTTTTGCGACTTAAAGCCATATCTAAATATAGCATCGTGCAACTTTCTTTAGGTGACATAATACCATATTAAAGCAATTTTGATACTCGCGGTACGAAAAAAAAATAAAATAATTTTGTTGTTGGCAGTTTTGATGGAATTTTTAATTTTCACACCCCAAATTGATCTCTTTGGCAAAATTTTTTTCGGCTATATTGCATTCGAATTTTATTTCACTCAAAGCGTAGCGGAAAAAAATTTGCAGATGAAAAGATCAATTTGGTGAAAATATAGCGAACAAAATTTTTCCGAAGAGAAGAAAATGAAAAATTCGTGCGATGTTTTAATTTTCACACCACAAATTCATAGTTCATTTTTGAGGACAAATGCTGCTTTCAGGTAACTATTTAAAGTCTTAACTTTCTTTGCACTGATTTTTTTTCAATGCAGGAATTTCCATTTGGAATTAATAGCAAAAAATGAGGGATTTAAGGTTCTAAAATCTAAATGAACCCTCTGTTGCCCTTCCAATTTTTATTTTAGGGTAAATGAGAAAGTGACATAAGGCCATTTGTTCGAATATGTCCTTATGTCAAATTGTGAAAGCGTCATATAGCCATGAAAATAAGCATACTAATCTCGGAATTACTAAAATGCCACACTCGGATGACCATGCCCTTGCTTCCTCGTGCAGCTGGATTATATCAGATTCAGTTTCTTTCATGGTGGTTAAACACGTTTCTTTTTTAATTTTCATTCAAATGTCAAACTTTACCTTCTCCGAAAATAAATTTTCGTCGGTTAAAGAACTCTAATACCGAAAAAAAATATTTCTTGACCTTAGTTCCAGTAGATGAGACATTTGCGACAAGCCAGTTCTAACAGTCATTGATATTTATCACCTGTAGCAAGGTAAAATTTGATGTCGAGAAAACGTGCAACTGCAAAAGAGGATTAGGATTTCGGTTAGAAAATAATATGCTATGCCTATATAACAAACTAATAAGTTGGCGAGCAACACCAATTTCTATCTACCTAATTTTCAATATTAGTGGGAAGGAGCAGTAAATATCTCGATACACTATTCGAAATTTAATTTTAAAAGTAGGTATATAGGTACATAAATCATTTGTCATCAAATTGAGCATTATAAATGCTTTCTATTTTGCCCATAAGCATTACAACTTTTCTTTTCTGTTTCGCTATCTCAAAAACTAGTTCTGCAACACAAACCTAGTCACTCCGTGAACAGATGATTAATTGTTATTGTTTATTCAAATTATGATAGTAATCTATCTTCTTTCTGATTAAGATCTCATTAGTCAAACAAAAAATATACAAGCCAAAATAACAGCCTTATTCACACATTAGCAATGAGTTCTGAATGAACGAACAACACTACAAAGCAAAACTATGAAAACAAAAAAAAAAAACAAAAACATATTACACACAAAATGATAGACTAAACTCTGCAGATAGGAATAAATACATTCAACAAAACATACCTAAATGATGAACTTATGGAAGCCTTTCCAAACGAACCGTGATGAGATTGTGTCCTAAATGGATTAGTGTCTTCAAAGTTCTTCGTG
This sequence comes from Epistrophella euchroma, assembly GCA_947049315.1. Lineage (NCBI taxonomy): Eukaryota > Metazoa > Arthropoda > Insecta > Diptera > Syrphidae > Epistrophella > Epistrophella euchroma. Next base: position 24,686,913 of record OX346246.1, read on the forward strand.
GTCGGCGATGGGTATGCCGGTGTCTCAGGTTCCATTCTGAACCAGAAGAAGCACAAACAATGAAAAATAAAAAAAAAATAAAAAGAAACAAAATGTTAAATCTTTTCCTTTTGTCTGTGTGTGTGTCTACATTATCTCTACTTACTTTACAGTAAGTCCAGCTTTACCAAATGAACCAATTTTACTGTAGCCAGGTTCTTCGGCACTCGATGTTGATTTCGTAGAGACGTGACCCAGCGACGCGCACGTGTTCATATGGCCGGAGTTAATTGATGCCGCACAAGATGTGTCCGGTAGCTCACAGATTGAGTTGTGAATTACCGTTTGCACAGATGGTGATGGGGTGATGGTAGACATGGATGGAGAATCAATTTGAACAAGGCTATTGTCTGTCATCGGTGGTAGTGGTAGTGGTAGTAGGCTTTCATTTGCTTGATCGATTGAATTTCTTGCAGCGATGGCCGCTACTGCCGCTGCAGCTGATGCCTTTTGTCGTTCGCGTAGCAGGTGAGATTGTCGGCTGGCGAATCTCTGCGATGGGCGTCGTTCGAATTGCACAGTCCGGCGGGCTCGACTCTGGGCTGTTGTTTGGAATTCTGTTCTTCCCGAGTACCGAAAGCGTGAACCCATTCGGAAAAAATTCTGCCGGGCAGATGGACCCTTAACGGGGGCGCGTAATCGGAAAAACGTATGATGCTCCACGGCACATTTCCAAAGGTGCTTACAAGCTTTTTCATTGTACAATCGAAAAACAAATGTATGCTCCTGTTCTCGCCCCTCATCATCATCTTCAATCACGACCAGTGTTAGTTTTTTCTTCTTGAAGTCCAGCTTACTGATTTTTGGCCAGAAGAAGAGACCGATTTTCTGATCACGCTCAAAAACTAATATACCAGTGGGTGTCAATCCCAGATGGTATTCACAGCCGTCTTTCCCCTTGAAAAATTAATTCTTAAACTTGTTTTTGGGGGGAGGAAAAATATAAAAATAAAATCTTACCAAAACTGTATGCATATCAACTCCGTACATATCTAGCCATTTGGCCTTATTTAAGTACGCTGTCTCGGCTTGGGCAGGTGTCAAGCTGCGACAGCTTTTATATTCTTCCAGGATCGCAATTTCCAATTCTTCCGTTTGTTCAGGAACGAAACGAAATTCCGATACTGTTGCTGCTGTATGAACTTGTTCATCATAGTCACCCAATTCAGCTATGACAATGAAAATAAGTTCATAATATTATAAAATACTTTTATGTTCTTTAACAACAACAACAAAAACTTACATTGTAAAGCCAATGCACACAATTCCGTAGCTTTATCATCGGGACAATCTAAACGACCTTCTAGAAGATCTTGTTTAAGTTGAAGGAAAAACAAATAACGTGTAAGCTCTTCTCGGAGTGTATTTGGCTCTGATGAATAGAACTTAACCTTTAAACGGAATGTATAAGGTGGGCCAACTATAAATTAAAAAAAAAAAATAAAACACAATCAGCTTTACGACCTTTTAATGATGAGTTAAAGTTTAAGAAATTACTTTTGACTTGTTTTTTAATGGCTTTTGTTGGATCCAACCAATGTTTAACGTGATTAGCATCGGTAAATTGCAGACCAAAGTAGTCCTTTTCTGTGAGATCAAGAGCATAGAAAACTTGTTCGTATAGATAGCTGCCCATTGCTTTTTTCTAGAAGTATAAAAAAAGATATATTATTTGTAGGTATAATAGTTGTTATGTTATGATATGGTTATTTTTAACACAAATAGAATTTAGATCTGAAGTAGATGTAAGTTTGTTAGATAACAAAAACAATAAACACATTACATGTTATTAAAGAATGCCAAATAGTTTGCGAAGCGTTTTTGATCTCAAAATTGTTAACTAAGTCTTACTCCTACGAGTTCTATTTATAGAAAGCTATAAAAAAAAAAAATTGGTGGCACAACAGCTCATGAAGAACTAGAGCCTAGTGACATACAACCCCCAACCATTCCTGTGTGCGTGTCTACAGGAATGGAGGCGACCTGTTTATTGCCGGATCCGAACGGCTAAGGTCAGTGGCACTTTTCTATGCCACTCTTGGAGGATTTGTCTGAAAAACACTTTTTGTGTTTAGGTGGCAGAGGATGGGAATCGAACCTAGATCTCCGGCGTGACAGTCCAACACACTAACTTTTACGCCACGGGCTACTACATTTATAGGAAGCTATAGGAATATTATTTCGAAAATTTTTCAAAGATAATAAATTACACATTTAAAGTTATTATAAGGAATTACTCTTGCCAATCGCTGTTTCTTCGGGCTAAGAAGGCATTTGAATAATAAAGCCCTCTCTCAGAGAACCAAAGAGACCTTATATAAGACCCTAATCATCACGGTCTTGCTATATGGGTCAGAAACGAATGAGAATCTTGGGTGCTTTGAAAGGAAGATTCATCGGGTGATCTTCGGTCCAGTATGTATCAATGGATTATGGAGGAGAAGATTTAACAACGAGCTTTACGGGCTTTACAGCGACGTCGACCTAGTCAAGAAGCTGAAAATACAGCAGCTGAGATGGCTGGGACACGTGGAGCGTATGGAAAACGACGCACCAGTCCGACGAGTCTACGAATCTACCCCTGACTGTCTGCGCAGGATAGGAAGACCCCACCTTAGGTAGCGCACACAAGTGGAGAACGACTTCAACCAACTTGGAGTGCGTAAATGGAGGCAGCTAGCTAGGGACCGAGCTGGCTACAGGGGCTTGTTGGTTGAGGCCGTAGTCTATCCTGGGCTGTGAGCGCCATCTAAGACTAAGACTCGTGTCTTCGTTGCTTCGCCTTTTAAAAAAAAAAAATTGTTTTTTTTTATAATTTTAATTTTGAAGTTCATCTTCAATCTTCGATTTTCAATTTTCATCTTCAATATAAATAAAAATGTAAAAGTATACGTTTGCTCCTTATCGGTAATCTCCCAAAGTTATTTACCGATTATTTTGAAATTTTGACACAACAATGCATTCGAACAATTTTGTTAAAACATCACCATCTGTTGGGTTTAAACGCAACATTTTCTTCTTCCAAACCAACGAGAAACATTCGGAGCGACGGCGACACTTTCTCCTTTTTAAATTTATTTATATGGTAATTAATGCGAGTGTCCACACTGGCGTGATGCGAATATTGATACATAATTTTGGTCGTCGTATGATCGCTCCGAATGTTTCGTTTCGCGCCGGTTTGAGAGAAGAAGTCTCGGAAAGTTCGTCACCGACTGATGCTTTTTAATTTTGACGCAACTTTGTATTTGAATACGCGGTAATTGATGAAGAAATTTGTCCGAGTCCGGCTGTAGGAGTAAGGCCAGACGCGCACATGCAACTAAACAGTTTGGTTTCGATTTTGAGCACAAATTTATTTATTTATTTATTTGAATCAAGCTAATTAATATCTAGCGTACAAAATATTTCTTAGAATTAAGAATTAAGAATTAATAAATTATAAAATATTATAAATTATTTTTTTAAAACCAGTATTTGATACATCAGAAAAATTTATTAATAAGTTATGATAAACGTTATACAAATTAAACATGTTTTTTAATGTTGAATTTTGCTCATAGTTGGTTCGACAGTGTTTTATATGAATTCGGTCAGGACAACCTCTTAGATTACGATTTGGAACATTAAAATTAACGCGAGACAAAAGGTTCAAGGCATCGATATTACCATTAAAAAGATTAACAATAAAAACAAAACATAAATAAGAACGTCTGCGCTCCAGACTGGGTAAATCTATGAGTTTTAGACGGCTACTATATGAAGGAAGAGTCAATGGATTCTGCCAGCCCAAGCCTCTTAGAGCAAATTTTAGAAACCTTTTTTGAATTTGTTCAATTCTTATTTTGTGGCAACTGTAATAGGGGGTCCATACCTGGCAAGCATACTCTATAATGGGTCTGACAAATGTGGTAAATAGTTGTTTGGTAACATAAGGATCAGAAAACTGACGTGATTCCCGTTTAATCCAACCTAATATTGAATTGGCTTTATTACATGTCATATTGATATGCTGTGTGAATTCAAGTTTTTTATCAAACAATACACCAAGGATAGATACATCATTTACATTTAACAGATTTACGCCATTGAAACTATAGTCAAAAGATAAAACGGACAATTTTCTTGTAAAATTTATAATCTTACACTTGTCGATATTTAACAACAAATAATTACGTGCACACCAATTGTAGAAAGCATTTAGATCAATTTGAAGCTTTTCACAGTCAAGATTGTAGAGCTGTGTCAATCGTGGTTGATTCGGTCTTTGTGACCCGTTCATCAAAATGAATGATTGATTGCAATCACAGTAATCCGAAACAATCAATCTCAACGTCAATCATTTCAGTTTTTGAATAAACGACCGAAGCACGCATATATGCTTCGTTCATTCCACTCATTCTCAATCACATCACAGATCACACAAAGAAATTAAAAAACATAAAAGAAAAGCAATGAGAGAGTTCCTCACCGATCTGATGACAGCTATGTCAGTATAAGGGGTCAAAAGTCATAAAAATGAGTTTTTTGAAAATATCTCAGAAACGGTTTGTGCTAGACAAAAATTTTATTCGACAATATTATAGCTGAAGGTATTTCCCATAAAAATGGCAACTTTTTAACGGTTAATGCTACGAAAAAAATAATATATACCATTTTTGTGGGAAATGCCTTCAGCTATAATATTGTCGAATAAAATTTTTGTCTAGCACAAACCGTTTCTGAGATATTTGCAAAAAACTCATGTTTATAACGTATCACAATCAAAGACCGAATCAATCTGATTGACATAGTGAACGATTTAATCTTTGACCATAGTGATTGAAATAATGATTGATTGAAAAGACCGAATCTTTGAAGCAATCAATCATTGATTGATTCGATCTTTGAAAATGAACGATTGACACAGCTCTACAAGATTGCTAGAAATGGTTTTAAATATATTAACATCGTCAGCATATGTACATAAGACAATTAGAGTACTTTAAAACTGACGGAAGATCATTTACAAACAATATAAAAAGAACTGGACCCAAATGGCTTCCCTGGGGAACACCAGAATTTACGACAAAACTATTTGAATGGTAGCCGTTAAAATTCACTGAATAGGATCTGTCAAGTAAATAAGATTTTAGCCAAGCAACGAAGTTTACGCTGAACCCTAGCCTACTCATTTTATTAAGCAAAACTCTGTGCGACAAATGGACTTATATGGGAGTGCGCGCCGGTTTATGTCCGCGGACTCTCATATAATTCTATAGTACTCAAAATCGAAACCAAACTTTTTAGTTGCATGTGCGCGCCTGGCCTAAGAGTCACTTTTGACATATTCGCTTTAGCAATGTCAATATTGTATCAGTTAGATTACAGCATTTGTTTTTAAATGAAGGGGTTGCGGAGATAAGGAAGCGCTTGGGCTTACAAACAAACCGTTCTTGGGCTTACAAACAAACCGTGCACTAAAGAACTTCGTTCTAATAACGCAAATTGTTATTATGACATTTCAATGATGGTTTGACAATCTCTGGAAAAACGATAGACGAGGAGATAGTGTTTGAATTACGTGAAGCAAATTATTGACGATCACGTCAGCGATAATCGTTTTTATGATTATCGTTTTGAAAATTACGGAATGACCCCTCAGGTTGGGCCAGCTAGTATTTTAATAAAAATTTAGAAAAAAAAACAGGGAGCATCGTAGGTTTGCTGTTAGGACTTTTTTTGAAAATGGCCGTTTTGTTATCGCCACACAGAGAGCCTTCCGACAGCACTTCAATATCCCTGTTGGGGGAAACGTCCCTGGCGGTAATGCAATTAGACGTTGGGCTAGGACATTGGAAAACACTGGTTCAACAGCAACTCCTTCGGCAAATGGAAGACCCAGAATTGTAAGAACTCCTTAAAATGTCATCTTGGCAAGAAATGCTATCGAACAGTCTCCCAGCGCTATGTGACAATGTTCGAAGAGTTTTTTGAACCCGAGCTGGAAAAATTTAGTAAAGCACCCAATCTGGGAGACATTTGGTTCCAACAGGACGGGGCTACATCCCACACTGCTAGAATTTTAATGGCGAGATTGAGGCAAGTGTTCCCCCAGCGCCACCCCGCCTGGAAAAATGGAAAGTTTTTAGCTAGTTTAGGCAAGGCCCTGGCAAGATTTCGGTAAGGGAAACCTAGACGAGAAAAACATGATAGGGCCCTTTGAGTACCTCGCTGAGAACATTTTTTTAATAAAATACTGATGAGGCTCTTGATAGTTACTAACTATGTAAGTAATAGTGAAGTCATTTTATGAAAATTAAAAAAAGCGGGATCTTATTATATCGTTATAAAAATGTGTGTTTGAATACCTCCCAATAAGCAAAAAAAAGTGCACCCCTGCAGGAGCACAAACGATGATACTACCGGGCGCTGCATGCGTTTATACTGACGTGACGTAAATGCACACAAACGGCACAAATATTGGGACTATGAGAACTTTGTAGTGGACATGACCAACCATCAGTTTATCGGCAAGCTGGAACGTGGTAAGTACACTGAAATTTTCGAAGAAATCAACATAACAAACAACGAGAAGTGCCTGTTGAAATTAAAACCATGGAGAATTTTCGTGGAGGCACCAACTGTATCATCCTGCTGGCAGTCGCCGTGGGTCGCCAAGGAAATGTCTTCCGTCAACAATGCATACTAGAAGCAACTGTAGGTATCAGACACTAGTTGAAATATGTGGAATAAATCTGGTTTTTCTAGTCAGGGCTTAGGCAGAATTTAACTGACAAGGCAAAAAGATACATAACTGGCGAGGGCCTAGCGAATGCCTATAGTAGCCCTTGCTAAAACCTTGTTAGTAACAATAAAGAACTTGCCAGGGCCTTATTGAAAACTAGATTCTTTTTCCTTTGAAGGGTGACGTGGAGTGGCCTGCGCGCTCACCAGATTTTAGCATTTGTGATTCTGTACTGAATTAAACAATATAAACATAATCGGCCCTATCGAGGTAACCGTCGGAGCGGAGTTCTCTCCGATTTCCTACGAATCGGAGACATTTTGCTGATCGGAGAACTACCTCGAAGCAAAATGTCTCCGATTCGAGGAATTCCGCTCCGACGGTTACCTCGATAGGGACGAATTTCTTTTAGTTGAATTGTTTTTGTTTTACATCCCTTTAAAACCGGTTTATACCTTTTGCCCCACCCTGTACATATACACCTATCGGCTTAAGCATACCTACATTTAAAATGTTTTATCTGATGGGTTTTAATTAACTGTATCAAATATGTATTCATTTGTTTAAGGCAAACAAGGTTTAAACTTTAACATACTTTATGCTAACATATGTAAATAGTTGTTAAAAATAGAATTCCCTATCTAATAAACCTGCATACGTTAATGTATATTGTATATACATATTTCTTCTGTCTTTGTTTATATTTAAAAGTAGTAAATATTAGCAGTCAAATAAAAAGCTTCTAATTAACTGAGTTACTCAATGGTAATTATCACAAACTGTCCGATGAGATTTTCAAATCATCAATTAACACTGACTGACTGACTATACTAATAAATTTGGCATTCGCAAATGTTTATAAGACAAAAAGGCACAGCTAATAAATGTATTTGTTTTTAAAAAAGAAAAAAACAAACATGGTTTCTTTTTTTTTAAGTTATTTATTGTTGTCTCATAGAATTCAAGGACACATTATTCTATGTCGCTTTTCAATATCAACTTTCATATCAAAAGACCATGGAAAATAAACGTCAGCGAAATTATAGAAGAAACTTCAAGTACCACACCTCTAAATGATTGTAATGAAACGGTAACACAGCTGCACAATTCAGTGTTCGTATAATGTTGAAGTTTGTTTGACATACAAATGCACATACAGTGATGTTGAAAAAATTCTGGTAATGTACCAGAATCCTTTAAGCTCAAACTGATTTATTACAGATCTTAATTTTTTAGAGTTAAATGTCAGCTATAGCTTTCAGTGAAATCATCATTTTAAGGCTCTCCCAAACCAACGCGATTAATCACCGCGACAATAGAAAACTATAACAACAACGTGTTGTTTTGTTTGACAACCACTTGTTGTTATTGTTGTTTTCTTATGTCGGGGCGAATAATCGCGTTGGTTTGGAGGCTAAAATCTGTTTTTGTTTGTATGTCAAAATAAAGATTTTTTTATGGGTACTCAATTATTACTTCTAGCCAAAAAAAAATGATTTTGGCCAAGCCTTTCCTAACCTATGTAAGTTAAGTTTGTAGTTTTGGATGGGCTCCAAATAGAGGAAAACAAAAACTAATTTTTTTCAGATTTGTAATTTGTTTTTAATTAAAAACAAATTACAAATCTGAAAAAAATTAGTTACGATATGAAGTGAATTTTTTGAAAATAATATTCAGAAACTCAAAACTTTGAAACTAAATTTCAATGTGCTTATTTTGATCCCCGTAATTTATTTGTTTTTTCAATTTTTGTACTACGAATAAAAACTTCTGTTCTTAGAATAGTTGCTCCTCCCGCCTAAACTAAGGGAAATAGATCCCACAATATACGGCTCCGTGAAATAACTCCTCAATCAAATAAGTACCAAAAATTTATATGGAAATCAGAAGTTTTTTCAAGATTTTTTTTAAAGGCATATACATTGGTTTTTGGGGACCAATAGCATCATATAATGAAATCTAAATACCACCTATTAAATTGTGTTATCAAGGTGATCTTGCAAAACTTATAACTTCAACAATTTTGTACCGACTCTTAAGAACGATAGCTTGTTTGACTCATTAGGCGGTTTTCTTTTTTAGCTCTGAGCAAAGCACTGAGCAGAGCCTGAGCGATCCGAGTAAGCTCTGAGCAGAGTATGATCAGAGCTCTCAGATTTATTTATGAAACACGTCTGAGCACTGAATTGCCATATTTGTCAAATCACATGGAAATTGTATGAAGTTGGATGCGCTCAGCTATTTGCTCCGTTTGCTCGGTCAATTCATTCTGAGCTAATGGAGCAAGCTCCGAGCTACCTCTGATTGAAAAAAGAAACAAAAGTTGAGCGCTCTGATATGTCTGAGATACACAGTTTATTTTATGACAGCTCAGTGCTTTGCTCTGACTTAAAAAAGAAAAACGCCTATTATAAAAAGCAACTCAAATATATGTACCAACGAAAAAAAAAGTAATGCGAATCGTTGCCAAAAACGGTCTTCAAACCTTAAAAAACGTGAAAAACTAGTGTTAGATTCAGATGTCCTTTAAAAAATCTAGACATTATTGTCCGTACTACATATGTACATACATCGTTGGAAAGGCTATTACTCCTTTTATTAAAACCGTTAAGAATTTAAAAATTGGACGAAATATGGCCGAGTTGAAAAGCGTTGAGTGCGGGAGATCACTCGAAAACTGTTTTTTTTTTAACAATAAATTGAGATTTCGAGGGTATATGAAAGTTTTCAAGTATAGGTTTGTGATGTACTCGAATGGACCTACAACCTCTACTAGGTCAGTTCAGAAGTTCAAAATCACTGCAGCATAGTGTAATTAGTCTGTCCCCCAATATCAAAAATCGAGTTTTTAATTAACCGTTAACTAAAGACGGTGCAAACAAAAATCTGAAAAAAAAAAAAAAAACAATCTGTGCACAGAACTGTATGGTTACAATTAACGGCAAATACCCCCAATTTGAAGCGAAGAGATAAATTTGTAATTATTGTTATCAAAATATTATGACTGATGATAAATTGCGCAAATAGATAACGATAAATAATGCTAGTGCAGCACGTTTCATTGTGGACGTTTTTTATGTTCTATTCAATTCAAAAGAAAATCATTTGCCTCGTAAGAGACAATAATTAGAAATGAACAACTCTCTGACATGTGTTTCAAATCGCAACATGCTAGATCGGCTCTTTTTCCACACATTTACATAATGTATACACATGTCGTGTAGTTGATTTTTTTGTGTAAAACAATCTACCAGAAAACAAATAATCTGACATTGAAATGTACCTACGGACATGAGTTGTAGATCGTAAAAAAAGTCTTTTGGTGTCGGTAACGTCCACCGTCGGTCGACGACGAAGCAAATAGCAACAACAACGGTATATTTTATTTTATACGAAAGGGTCAGTTCCAGTTTGCCACACGTGAATTGTGTAACAAACAACACAATTACAATGTTCGCCGCTAACGGAGGCGCCTCACATTTCAACGGCATTGCTCCACACTGCTTGTAATTTGTAATTATAAATCGTTAAATGACTGTTATAGCTAAGAAGAATGAAGGACTGAGTGCATTAAATACAATTCGGTTCATTTGGTTAGACGCACTAGCAAATATGGATGTATAGTCTTTTTAGAATGTGTTCAGATTTTAAGAAAGTATTTGATATACCTATTTATGTATTTTGTGTATTAGGGTGTGCTGAACTAGGTTTGTTCGATATCCGCACACCGCACTGTTTGAAGAGCACTTCTATACTCTCTGCACTCGTTCAGAGTTGTTTTAAGTGACACCTTTTTCGCTAAGTTTTATTTTCTGTTTTCGATGCACTAAATGCACTCTCTCGCACCCCACGTTTTTCCAAGGGGAAAGAAATCAGAGCTTAGAAATTAAAATCAGACATATTTTAGGCATTGAAATTGGCAGTTTAGTTAAGTATATTTTATCAGTTTTCTATTCGCTACAAGCTCCATTAAAGATGACATAATGTATATGGGATCGTTTAACCCTTTTCTCTTAACAAAGCAAGCTAGTTTTTGAAACCGCACTTCACCCACCATTGTAGACGTTATTTGCTACATGAGTGAGGGATTTTAATAACAGCGTGTGCTATAGCTAGGGTAACCATCTATCCCGGGTTTCCTGGGATTGTCCCGTATTTCTAAAGCCTCTCCCGGTTTTTTTTTGTTTTAAGAACTGTAAGTCCCCTCCATTCCTGCAGACATGCACACAGGAATGGTTGAGAGTTTTAAGTCATTAGGCCCTAGTTCTTTTTTAGTTCAGAGTTCGGACACCTAGATGTTTTTTTTTTAATCCCGCGAATCGCGTTTGTACACACCCACTTTGAATGGCGATAAACTTTTATAACTGTTATAAATCGGGATTTCTCCAGTCTCCTTTGTTAAAAGAACATGTTGTCTATAATATCGAGTTAATTATCGAGCTGAATAAGCAGAATAAGTATTTAACAACATGTCAAGATTGTATTCCATCTTCAAAAGTATTTGCAATTATAAACAGCCTATAGGCCATTTCCCTCTTATGTCAGCTTTTTTCGATATTGGGCACGTTCAGAAGACGTAGGTGACTAGGAAGCTAGGCAAGTTTCTAGTCTCTGATTGGTCAGCTGTCAAAAATATGCATTCCAATTTAGGCAATTTTTATTGGAAAATGGCTGGAAAGCTAGGTGAGAAATATCTCCCTACATTTCTAGGCAAGTACATTTATGTCAGAATATCAGCTGATTATATTTTGTCATTAACTAGCAAGCTGAACTTTATTCTTCCGTGACTTGTTTTTTTTATGTTTATCTTAACAGTTTGAAATAAATAAATAAAGATTCAATTTAAACAATGCATCATTAGTAAGAAAAGTTTACAAATAATACTACAAAATTCCTAGCTGATTTCTGCCTTGTGTAAAGTGATTCTCAGATAAAAATATTATTAAAATTACTTTCTTTCTATCAACGGAAGGTAAAGGTTTGAAGTAAAGTTCGTAGTTTGGCATTAATGACACCTCTAGTAATCAACTAGGTTCCTAGGTAAAATTTGCGTTCACGAACGTAGTTGACTACATATGAAGTTCCCTATGTCTTCTGAACGTACCCATTGACTCCTATTATAGCATAATCTGTATCAGCAACGCTTCTATTTAGTCCTCATACAAAACTACTTCTTTTCTGTTCAAAGATGGGAGCATTTGACGAATTTCAAAGTGTCTCTAGCTAAGTTCACCGCACTGTGTGAAAATAACCAAAGTAAAGTTAACAAAAGTCGTCTAACTATTTGCATTTTGCGCAAATTTTTTTTTATAATAATTTTTCTTTTCTTTTTATTTATATTTTTGTATTTTAAGTTTTTTTTTTAAGCTGATTTTAATTATACACTTAGTTGTGAACAAAGCAATTAAGAGGTGGTTGTGAAGAATGTTTGGTTTGTTGGAGGATTGAACTAGTTGCTGTTGGTCAAGTGACCGTGAATTTGATTAAAAATGTGGAACCATTTTTTTATGTTTTGTTGTGTTGTGTTCTTTGCAGTAGTTGTGAAATCATAAAAAAGAATGAATGAATGTTTTTTTTCTTTTTCTTTTTTGAAAATAAAAAATTGAGTTCAATGTTCTGGTTGAATGGTTAGAGGTGATATTGGTTGGTAATTTAAGTACCTACAATACTTTTAGTTTATATTGTATATACTTGCAATTAATATTAGCAATATCAATGATTAACATGTTTTTCCATAACTGACTAGACACCGTGAACAAGCCCATAAGTCAAGAAATTCCAACCAGTTTGATATGAAGAAACATTTTTTCCAATTGACGCATAATTTAAATGTGCAGTGCGTGTCCAGCTCACTGCATGCACCAACAAATTTGAACGAGTTTTTTTTTTAAATAGGAAAATGTAAACATTGATTAACTAAGCTCAATTTAATAAAGTATTTTATTTTTATTTGTTAAAGGAGCTTTTATCATAAATTGACACGATCAGCTCGTCTTATGACTCCTCTTTCATCAGACATTTTGTTTGAATTGAGCATGTATTTAATGTTAATTCTTTGATTCATAACTCAACTGAAACCACCTGCAATCGATTGCTTATGTCATCATACAGGAAGATGATTATTTTTTTTTTAACAACAGACTGTTGAAGCTGATGGTGTAAAGTACTTTTGTGTCTCTACTTGAAATTCGCAGTCTTTAAATCAACTTTATCGTGCAAGCTCAACTGTTTACGACGAAGTTAGGCATAACAGAATAAAAATATCATCGAGATGGGGCTTCCAACACCTCAACCCACATCTATTGTGTATGTGTATGCGACCAACTCATACTCATTACTACCTATATAATTGTTTCGGTATCTTATGTTATTTCAGTTGTTTTATAACTTTTGAAGAAATTGTTATTGCTTTTGCTTTTCAACACAAGTTTCTTATTAAAAGAAATTAGAAAACGAATATTTTCCTACACAGGAGTAGGATATTGAATGTTTCCTTGGTAATAAGAAAACGCAACATGTCGAAAAAATCATATTTTTTGATAATGCTCCCAATTTTAAATGAAGAATTTAGAATTTTACAAAGTTCTTTCTTTGATGGACTCATAAACATTATCATGAGTTTGTCTGTTAAATAAAAATCATGCAGATGAAGAACTTAATTTACTGTAAGCTGTAAGAGTAAACAAAAGGTAATAATACACAGTATGCACACAATAATGCTATTTACAAGTTTGAATGACAAAAAAAAAATTAATTTACGTGAATAAATGTGTGTTTGCAAATGTTCCCATTTGGTGATAAAGCATATTTTACAGATTAATGCCGTTTTGGCTCGGTAATCCGGAAGAACTTTTCGGAACTCTGCGACTAAAAATGCCAAAGAAATAAGTTGCAACACTTTTGTTAATTCTGAAGTTCGTGCTGCGTTGTATTTGTAAAACGAAAAATGCAGTTTTTTTTTTTTTTTTCATTTTTTTTAAGTATGGGGAAAAATAACACCGGTCGACAAAATTAAAATTTTTTTTTGTTACAAAAACCAAACTGTACTTTGCCAAAAGTTTTTGATGTGCTGAATTCGAGTCTGAAGTCGTAAGGCTGAGTTTCAAAATGCATCAGATGGATGCGCATCCAAAATTTTTTAGCTGCTTCGATTTAAAATATTTAAACGTCAAACTTATGCAATGTAATATTTCTACAAAGCATCAAGTTTTCGTTGCTGATGCATATGAAAAATGTAGGTATTACTTCCTCATCAAAACATTTTTACTTGTGGTGTATGTAGGTACTATATAGGGCAAGTTATGAATTCGTGCAAAAAAGAACACGAAAAAATTGAAGCAATTTTCTTCAAACTTGGAGCATAAGAGGGGAGGTCGAGATTTTGTTTTAGCTCAAAACATAACGGTACTTGCCATACAATCGTTTTAAAAAAAAATTATTTATCTCAAAAACGACTCTAACGATTTTTTTTTAAATTTTTTGTGTGTACTAGTAGTGGTATGGTCTATATTTCAGTGAAAAAAAATTTCACCAAAAACCGTTATTAACGGTACCTGCCATAGAATCGTTTTTTTTTATTTTCGATTTTCTCGTCAACCGCTTAACCGATTTTATCAAAATTTTTACTTAGGATGTCCTATCAAGTGTGAATAATACTGCATACAAATATTTTCAAAAAATATTTTTTAGATTTTAAAAAAAAAATTTTTAAATCGATAAATACATATACATACAATTATTAATTATGTGTTTTATATTACACTCAATCTTTAAAATTCGAAGAAACTTTTACTACAAGAGCAAGTTTGTGCGACCCAGTCGTGCATTTTATTTACATTTCGGAACTCAGCCATTCTACCACATCACGTTTTTAAGAAAATACAAAAAAATCGGGTTTTCGCTGTTTTCGAGGTTACGTTAAACCGTGAGGTAATTTGTTTCAACATTTTTAATTCTATTTCAATTTCTCCGATATCTCTTCCTTTCACCGAGAAATCCTGATATATGTAGCTGTAAGCCTTCATCCTATAAAATTTGAAAGTCGATAGAGGAAAATCACGCCATAGAACGACCCACACTCAGTACCCGATAATAACAGTTTTGTAGGTAGTGTCTAACCAAACATTTTGCGCAAGGGTTGCCTAGCGTTAAGTGATCAAGGTATAGGGTTGCCACTCTTTACAGGTCAATTTCCTGAAATCTCAAAGACCTCAGCAATCTGAACATAATTCCTCAGTTAGATTCTTCACTTTTATTAGCAAAAAGCTGAGGCTAATATTTTTTGTATTCGCTTGCTCATTTATTTTTTGTTGCAGTTGATTTATTAATAAAAAAAAGATGGAAATTGGTTTCCTTTTCTAGCGCAGAAATTTTATTCAGGGTTGTCCTCCTGCTCAATGGAGCTGATGAAGCTTTCTCAGTGAGATCTCAGAAACGTGAACTGGATTATTTAAAAGCTGCGTAATATCAATAATTTGACACTGTTTCTACTTTTTTGTCGCTTGCTTTTTTATTTTATGTTTTGAATTTACACCCAACTTTAACTTCTTAAATTGCTCTCTGGAAGCCTGTTTAAATTGAATCGAATCAAACTTGACAAAGTTTACACATAGGTTTATTTCCGGGTATAACGAGTGAATATGATGAGCTTGAGTTTGACATTTGGGTTTAACTTACTTTAAACCCAGATGTATGTACATTAAACACAAGATTTAAGTGACTGAATAATATGGCTGTAAGCGATTAACCTGGTTAAGATTTGACAAACATGCGCAATTTTTGAACACCCTTTTTTGTTTTCGAAAAAAAATACCTGATCGCACTGTTTACCGCTGTTATACATGTTAAGTTAAGAGACCAAAAATCACAAAAGTAAGGACACACTGGGACTAGTATAAGCGTACTTTTATTGCCACTGCTCGATAAATGCTGCTTATTTAGATCAATTATTTCTATTAAGAAGCATTTTGTTTGTCTTACTTTGAAAGTCAATTTAAGACTAAGTTTTAAAAATGACAAATATTTTCAAAATCCGCATTGGGTTTAGCTAAAAATGTAAACATATACAAACTTTTTGTTAATACCTACTATATGCGTTTTTCTTTTTTAGTGCAGAGCAGAGCCCTAAGTTACTTTTTAAGTTCAGAGCACTCAGAGTGTTTCTTTTATCACCAAGTGCTTCATGAGCTCAGGATAAACTTGATACAATTCAATAAATCCGAAAGCTCCAATCATACCCTGCGCAGCGCTCATTCGATTCGTCAAAGCTAAAAAAAATAAAAACGCCTTATGTAAGAAATTGCCGTTAGCTGTCCTTTTGTTAAAAAAAAATTACTCTAACTCTGTAAAGCAACAAAAACGGGTTTGCTACCATTTTTTTTGCACATAAACAATTAGGAAGTTGAGATACCTATGCATTTCCAATAAGGTTTAAAAAAATATTTTCAAAGCCTAGAAAAAAAAAAACAATTGAGAAAGTAGGTACTAACTACCTACAAATTTCTCTTCCTAAATTACTTTATTAACATACTGACACTTCTTTAAGTAATTACATACTTTAAATTTGAACAGCAAAACAAAAAAAATTTGCCTTTCTATTGAAACAATGCTGAAGCTTATTCTATTCCACTCACACATAACCATGTAAAACTTACATAAAATGGTCTTGGTAAAAGCAGTTAAGATATCCATTAAGATAAGTTCCTAGGTCAAAATGAAATCCAAGTAAGCAGCAACGTTGCCGTTTCGGTCAGTAAATTTGTTCTCCATTCAAATTTGATTTATCAACAATGTATGCTCATTCACTACACACGAATGGAGAATCAAAAAAAAAAAAAACTCCAGTACGTAAAAATAGTTGCTTAATGCAAATTGGAGGAGGTACCTTAAGCTGATTTCCTCCATCACCAAATAAGAATGAAAAAGAGAACCCAAAATGAAATTATAGAATTATTGCACTGTCAACCAAAACCGAGAAGCAAAAAAAGCCAACCCCTGTCATGTATTGTTTTGTTCCGAGACGAAATGCAATTCATAAATAAACAATTTAGACATCAACTCGCGCAATATTGTGGTTGCATACTTCCTCTACTAGGCAGTGTAGGAAATCCATTAGTTTAGAATAATTTGCTTGCCGTGGAAGGCAAGGCATTTCGAGTTGTTTATACATATTCTACTATATTCATTAATTAGGCAACAGACAACTACCCATGACGTAGTCTTTGCCGTCGTTAATTTTTAATTAATGAGAATTCAAATTACAGCCCAAGTATTTGAATCAAATTAGAAAATAGGAAGAATACAATCGCAGCGATGAAAATGAGACGATGGTTTCTTTTTGGGCTGTATCGGGGAGCCTAGTGTAACCATGATTCAGAAACTGACATGGAATTTACCTTTCGGATTACAAAACCACGAAACAAAATTGAAAGAAACCACTCGTTTTCCTCGCACTGAATTCATTAAAGGCAAAATGCTCACACAAAAAAAAATCTGTCCCCAATATAATTACACCCCATGAAGCTTTGAAAATTACAATTGCATTGGTACGCGCAGCACCCTTCTAATTCCGTTAGAAAGAAAAAACTCAAATCCCAACTTACCGATAACTCAATGGATAGATCTGTGTTGTCCAGCAGAATGACACGGCAATCGATTTTATTTTTATTTGCTGCGATCCTCTGAGACTTGATTTGGGAGCTGCTAGTGGCACTGCCACCTCCACCGTCTGGGGCCGTGTTCCGGACTTTCCGTCTGCTTAGAAACCGCAACATTATTCCTGACTATCCACGACAACGAAACCGCTTTACGGACAAATCAACGACGACCACGAAGACTACGACTTTCCTTGTGTATGATAGATGCAGATGCACTTGAAATTCTCGCTTTGCGAGATCACTTCACTTTATTTACTTGACTCGAATACTAGATATTCTATATGCCTTTCTTTTACTTCTGGTTATTTTTTTTTTTGTTTGAATACGGGAGCTCTATTTGTCGTTTGATGTCGAACTCCCGAGGCACGAAACAACTTTCTTTTCTCTCAACAGACAGAAACTACTTTGGAAAAATGTATTCTAACACATTAGATAGTGGATTTTTTAATTAACTTTATATTTATTCTACTGGGATATGGTTTATTTATTAATTTATATTGATTTTATTAATTATTTTATTGGGTTTTTATGTGAAAAATTAAAAAATATACGGAATGTATTTTGACACAAGCACATCACGAAAAGTCACAGCGAAAATGTAATGGCGACAAACGACAAGAGAGCCAAACGACAGCACCGAGAAGTGGTTTCGCGGAGTTTAAGAACGTAAGTAGTGATGCCAAGTTGTCACAAATTACGAGATAATACAAAAATTAGAAAATAAAAAAACAACTTACGACATTTCATTGATTTTCAATTGCCCGTTTTTGTACTCTATAATCCATTGGCAAATTTGAGGCAATTTCAATGCCGATGGCAATTTATTGCTTGGGTGGGGCATTTCATAGCTAGGCAATTCCACTTGTCAAAAAATTGATGTATAGAAATTGCGACAGCAACTGTCTAAATATACTTGGTGTATTAATAAGATTTTTGACTGTTTCGAAATACCTATTGAAATAGAGGAAGAACAAGTAAGTACCTATTAGTTGAGATATAACCAATATGATGGCTTGGCTGCTCGCCCAGTTCGAAGATAAAAGAAAAGAACAAAAGAATCTTCTCGAAAGATTGGAAGAACAACGCATTGAACAAAAGAACAATCTGAATGAACTGAGAGAGAACATTTTAGAGGAACAGAAAACTCATTATATTTGAATACAAGTTCATTGCCCTAGACGAACGTTTTGAAGGCGTCGAAAAACAATTTTCGAAAGTAGATGCATGCAGAACATTGCCCATGAATTAGAGAAAGTTCGGAAAATGAAGATTAGAAAAAGTTCTGGCGAACTTCCAAAGCGAAAGAAAATGCATCCACCGACCTTTGATGGACGAACTTCTTGGACGATTTAAGAAGCAGTTTAAGGCAGCCACAGCAACAAATAGTTGGGAGGACGAAGAAAAGTTCATAGCTCTGACGTTTGCCCTTAAGAGGACCTGCTGCTGAACTATTGCAAACCATACTAGCAGACAAGAACCACAGTACACATATAGAAGGTAATATCTTCCGAGTTTTCATTTTTGTTCAGTTCTGCGCATGTCTTGTATTTTGTTTTTGTAAATTGTGGACGAGGGTCACTGCGATTCGGAAACACTTGTGTTTTGTTTTTGTAAATTCTGACACGCAGGTCACTGTATTTTTCGAAGATACGCAATATATTACCTTCAATATGTGAACTGTGGACAAGAACGGCAACTTCAGAGGTCTTGTTCAGGCCATTGACAAACGGTTTGGAGATAGGCATATGTAAAAAGTCTTTCGTGTCCAACTTAATACCAGACTCCAGAAAAGAGGAGAAAGTCTGCAACAACTCCAAGCAGATATTGAACGACTGGCTCATCTTGCGTATCCAACTGTAGGAGATGAAATCATCAACCAGTTAGCAACGGAAGCCTTTGTCCGCACTGTATCCGACATCAATCTTCAGCAAAGGATTCGAACTGCTGGAAAACGCACACTTCCTGAGGCATTAGCGTTCGCTCTAACTATGAAAGCAGCAGAGCAAGCATCCTGAGGAGTTCATCGGGTAAGAAAATTAGAAGTTGAAGAATGATGTTGCCAAAAGGAGATAGTCGCCGTCCAACGAATGAGAGTTGATCCCATTTACGGTTGAAGTAACGAAGAACTAAGGACTGCCCAACAAGAAGACTCGGATATAGGGCCCATTCTTGCATGGAAAGAACACCAAGAGAAACCAGAATGGTGTGACATCTCTGACAGAAGTCCGGCCCTGAAAGCGTATGATCCTATGTCATGCAGCTGGTCGCGTACCTCGGTCCAAGTTTAATGACGTTCTTCGAAAGATGTACGACGGAGCTTCTGGAGGTCATTTGGGAGTCAATAAGACGCTAGAAAAGATTCGACAATGGTTCTATTGGCTACATGCAAGAGATGATGTCGAAAAATGGTGCCGAAAATGTGATACCTGTGTCGCTAGCAAGGGCCCAGGTAGAAAGCTGCAAAGTAAAATGCAACAGTACAATGTGGGTACACCTTCGAAAGGATTGCAGTAGACGTTGCTGGATCTTTTCCTGAGACTAGCAGCGGAAACCGGTACATCCTTGTAGTCATCCTTATACTAGGTTTGTTCGCGTACTCCCCAAATCTACGAATTTTTACGAATTTCTACAAATTTAAGGCTCTCCCAAACCGACAAACGAAAACAAGAACAACAACGTGTTATTTTGTTTGACAACCACGTGTTGTTATTGTTGTTTTCGTTCGTCGCGCCGAATAATCGCGTTGGTTTGGGAGAGCCTTTAACTCAAATTGTGTTCGTGTACGCAAAAAATATGTAGTTTTTCGCAGAAGAGAGCGCTCCCGAGAGAGTAAATTATTTCCCCTTTCTGATCATTTCAGCCCAAAAAAATTCTTCGGGCAAAAATATAAGTTCCGTCAAAAGTCACTTTGACATTTGCCAGAACATCTCCAAATAACCTAGTACACTCTGTGGTATCTGCCAACTGGTATTTTAATCGTGTTCGTTGCTTATAAGGCACCGGAAGAAAAAAAAAATAGTTAAATATAAACAAAATACCTACTAAAAAAAATTATTTGTTCAAAGCGTTCGTGTACTATTTCGCAGCTTTACTTCTCTCTGAGAGAATTTCATCCCCACTCCTCAATATTTGATAGACTGTGAATTTCAGTGCAGAAAGTACACGAACGAAGCTACTGTTGTGAATTAATGATAGCTTCGTTCGTGTACTTTCTGCACTAAAATTCACAGTCTATCAAATATTGAGGAGTGGGGATGAAATTCTCTCAGAGAAAAGTAAAACTGCGAAATAGTACACGAACGCTTTGAACAAATAATTTTTACCGTTTTTTTAACGTCAAATATTTAAAAACAAAAAAAAAAAATATCGTCATCATTTCTTTGAAAAGATTTTCAAAATAAAATAAAAAAGTAAGGAAAAGTTAATTTATTATATTAAATTAAATAAAACAGAGGAGTATAAGAAAAGAGATGTTCTGGCAAATATCAAAGTGACTTTTGACTGAACTCATATTTCTGCCCGAAGAATTTCTTTGGGCTGAAATCAGCAGAAAGGGGAAATAAAATTACTCTCTCGAGAGCGCTATCTTCTGCGAAAAACTACACATTCTTTGCGTAAACGAACACAATTTGCGTTAAATTTGTAGAAATTCGTAAAAATTCGTAGATTTGGGGAGTACACGAACGAACCTGATGTGGTCTACCGTATACAGAGAGGGGCAAGAGGCAAACTAAAAATAGTTAATTGTGACCGTTTACATCGTTACAATGGTGAAAGGCGTGACGGCAAGAAACTGCACTAGCGGGAAAAAAAATATTTTTACTTTTGTAATTTTACAATGTATTTAAGGCTTTATAAGTCTAATTAAGGCGGTCGTATTAAAATAAAAACACAAAAATAATAAAATTCATTCTTAAAATGTGCATTGCAGTTTTACTCCTTTATCCGAGTATTCATGTTATCGTACATAAATAATTTCTTTAAAATTCCGTTTTATTTCGTGCTTGTTCTAAAAAAAATGTTGTCGCACCAAGTTGGTGGCAATGATACTGGGCCCCTTTGAACCCTTTCCTATTAGCTACGCCACTGACTCAGTGAAAACAGCTGTTTTAATTCATCTGGGGTGGAATCGCATAAAGTGATTTGTGATCATCACATTTATGACAGTCACATGTGATTGGATTATATTTTCTTTCTGCGTAAAGCGATCACAAAACATTTGTTAAAATTTGGTATCACTTTAAGAGAAATTGAACAAAACACTTACGTTTGTCATAATTTTGTCTTGCTCTCTCTGAAGGTTTTTTTTTGTTGGCTTTTGTGTTTATAGAGGTGTTAATCTATTCTTTGATTTTTTTTATAAAATATATATCTTGTTTTTATATGATTTATTAAAGTAATATTTGTTGACTGAAAGAATTACATATACTTATTTGTGAAGCAAAAGTTAAAATAAAGTTATCTAGAGATATAAAATATTAATTATTAAATGCTTTAACCTTTGAAAAATAAAAACAAATGTGTTATTTCATTGAATATAAATTTATTCAAAGATCTTTGACTTGAAGATGCAGAAAATAATAAAGTCTTACATGAAAGTGATAACAAAATAGCTGTCACAGAAATTAGTCACAAAAATGTGATTGTCACATGCGACAATCACCTTACGCAGACGGAATTTGTTGATATTGACTATCACTTATCACAAATCACCTTAGCCGATTCCACCCCTGTTCTTGTTTAATTCCTTCTCTTCCTTTCATATTTTATTTTATATTTGTTCAGTCATCATTCACCCAAATTTCTTTCAATATTGAAAAACTAGCCCTGTTCCTTTACTTTGAAACTCTGTGATTTTCTGTGCATTTGTGTGAATTTCAGTCCAACGTTCTGTCAAAGTTCATATAAAAAAAATAAAATGGCAGTAAAATGCACAGAAAATCACAGAGTTTCAAAGTAAAGGAATAGACATTTTAGGTGCGTTCGCGTACAAGTCCGAAACTACCCAAAACTACCATTTTCTACCAGATTTAGTCCAAACCTGTTCGCGTATGCACATTTCGGGTAGTTTTGGGTAGAATAGAGCGCTCGCGAGAGAGTAAATTATTTCCCCTTCTTGCCAGATTTTACCAGAGAAATTTCTTCCGGCAGAAAATGGTAAGTTCGGTGTCCTATCAAAAAGCTAGTGGGAAGAAAAAACACAACAAAAATACAAAATGGCTGCTGTTTGTTTACTTTTAGTTTTAGTTTGTTTTTTGTTAGAAGTGAATATTTTTCTTTGTTTTCATCTTAAATTTTTTGATAAACCACTGAACAAAATTGAAAGGAAGTGTTTTAAGCCAGGTACGCAGTTCAAGCTAAACTAAATTTTATCCCTACAATCGTTTGCTAAGAGCACAAATGTCAAAATTTATCTGTGAAAGAATGCGTTGAGCATTATTTCGCTTGCTAAATTAAGTGGAGACTTTTTGAATTTAGCGCGTGAACTGCGTACTGCCTAGCTAAATATCCTCGCTAAAATTTATCTTTGGAGGAAATTTGTATGGAAGATAAATTTTAGCGCGATCTGCGTACTAGGCTTTAAGTTCAATTCAATTTGCTTACTTCAATTTTAATTAAGACTTTCAGTAAATGTATTTCAATGTTGTGGTTATGTTTATTTTTCTTTTGTTTACTTTTTGGTGACGTTTAAAATCTCGCAGAAATTTTTGGTTCAAATCGTTCGTGTACTTTTGGACTGTTTCCATTCTCTTTCAGAGAATTTCATCCCCACTCCTCAAAATTTGATAATTTGCCAGTTTTAGTCCGGAAAGTACACGAACGAACCTTTTATGTCTTTCTTTTCACCCTGTGCTCATTACGGCTGTCATCCATTCCGTTCTCATTTCGTTGTTTCAAATGTCAAATCGAACGACTGCAGCGAAAAATCGCATTTTTTTTGCGATGATCTCGAAGAGTATTCGCCTTTGCTTCACAAGTCGAGAAACAACACAAAAGTAGAACATTTTTATTTGTTATCATTTAATTTGTTTGTAAAGAAAAATCACCGAGTTCACGAACAACTAATCGAATCGTAAAAAAAGGGCGAAAAAAAGTTAATCATTGAGTGTAGGTTACTCTGAGAATATAAAATTTAATCTTCATCGAAATCGAAACCCTCCTCAGTCGTCACAAAAGCCGGAGCCATAATCTGTAATTAATTTAATGCGATAAATCAAAGGTAAAAGGAGCAATCAAAACAAGACCAAAAATGAATTTAATCGACACAAACCCTTACGGCAATGGCCTCCTCTATGCCGGATTTAATCAAGATCAAGGTTGGTTAGCATTTGCGTTTTAATCTCCCCAATCAGTCTATTATTATTTATTTACCTTAAATATATGATAATCTTTGTGTTTTGTGCTGCATACAGGGTGCTTTGCCTGTGCCACGGATACAGGTTTTCGCGTCTATAATTGCGACCCGCTCAAGGAAAAGGAGCGCCAGTATTTCTCCGAGGGTGGACTTAGCCATGTCGAGATGTTATTTCGATGTAACTATCTTGCTCTTGTTGGTGGAGGCATCCGTCCATTATATCCCCCCAACAAAGTTATCGTTTGGGATGACCTAAAGAAAGCGCCAGCCATTTCATTGGACTTCAATCAGCCCGTGAAGGCAGTTCGCTTGCGTCGTGATAGAATTGTTGTGGTGCTCGAGGGTGTCATCAAAGTGTACACCTTCACACAGCAGCCGCAGCAGTTGCATGTTTTCGAGACGAGCACAAATCCATTGGGATTGTGCGTTCTCTGTCCACATAGTAACAAAAGTCTACTTGCGTTTCCTGGAAGAAGAACTGGACATGTTCAGGTAAGTTAAGTGTAAATTGAGTGGCGATAAGTACATATTGTCAACTTATTTATTTTCGTTTTAGATTGTTGATTTAGCCAACACAGAACGGGCTCCTCTGGAAGTTGTTGCTCACGAGGCATCAATCAGTTGCATTGCATTGAATCTACAGGGCACCCGCCTTGCTACAGCCAGTGAAAAGGGAACTCTCATTCGAATTTTTGATACTGACAACGGCAAAAAAGTTGCAGAACTACGTCGAGGAAGTAATCAGGTAAGACTTTGCATTTGATATTATTATCACATTGCAGAGTTCTTAAAAAATTAACCTTTGGTAAAATTCCATCTATACAAAAATTGGAATGTTTACTATCTTATTCCTATGAACATTGTGTATAATTTCTGGCAATCTGTTTGAGCTCATTCAAAAATCTTCTACAGTTTCTTTATTTTTCTTTTTTTGTTTTGTTTTTCTGAGTCATTAGAAATAATTGTTGTATGTGATGTAGTTATCGTAGGTCTTCTTTCTACCTGTGACTAAGTATTGTTTTGGGAAAGACAGGTAGAAACTTCACAGAGTAGGTATTGAACCTATACCTGACCCATTCTATATAGAGAGACTTTACTTTGTACATGGCTTCCGAGAAAACGACGAAAATGTTTCGGTTGCGGGAAGCCCCAAAATCCATTCTGTGGTAAAATAAAATTAAAATAAAATTTAAATTCAATTTTTTTGTTATACATTTTTGTGATAGAAAAATCTTATCCCGCGGAGAAAAAAAAAAACAAATTTTATGCAAAATAATTGTGAAGCAGAAACATTTTTCGGTGATTGGCTTTGAATTGACAAGCAAACATTTATTTTCATTTAGTCATGGATATTCCACACGAAATAACGAAAATATTTTGAATCTTGACGGTTCAATTTTTTAGAAATAGGCCAATACTGCCAACGCAAGGTGGCAAAGCAGGATGTTTCAATGGTGATTTCTGAAATCTGCCAGCAGAATCTGATGCGACAAAAGTTTCGGGCAAAAATTAAATTAGAATTCATGATATAAACCGACGTTTCTCAAAGTTGGCACTTGTGGCCGACAGAGAAGTTGTGGGAAAAGGGGTTGGTCGGAAAGGAGGGGTGAGAGGTGATTTCATTGAAAAAATGACAAAACTATTTTTTAATTTTGTTTCTGTGGTGGCGCTAAAAAAATAATTGATTCTCAAAGTGAACGATGATATCTTCCTGTTGGCGCTGGTTTATTTGTTTATTTGTTTTATTTTTTTCTTTTGCTGAAAAATAATTGATTCTCAAAGTGAGCAATAAATGAATTAAGTTTGACAATTTATGAAATAAACGATAAAGAAGATAAATGAAATTTGTGTATAAAACGGATAGTAGTCACAAGTTGATAATTTGTAGTTACACCATCTATCAAGCTGTCGGGTACTACGGTTTGGAAAAATTTCTTCTTCAGATTTTCATGTTTTCTCCCTTAGTCGGCTGACCGACGTTTTAAACGATCATTATTTTCTTATATTTTCCATTATTGAAAGTTATTTGTTCCAAATAAAATTCAAAAAAATCCGAAGCGCTGTAATTTTTTCGTTTTCTATTCTCAGGCAACAATTTATTGCATCAATTTTAATCACCAGTCTACAATGCTTGTGGTATCTTCAGATCACGGAACTATTCATGTCTTTAATTTGGATGATCCCAAGCCAAAAGAATCATCAATTCCTATTATACCAAAATATTTCTCAAGCCAGTGGAGTTTTGTCAAATTCTCCATTCCCCAAGGACCGCCTTGTGTCTGTGCATTTGGATCCGATCTGAATTCAGTAATTGGTAAGTTCTCCCAACTATCTAATTGATAAAATAGGACTAATTTGTATATAAATATATTTTTTTTTTCCATAAAGCGATATGTGCCGATGGACATTATTATAAGTTTGTTTTCAACAACAAAGGTGATTGCAGTCGTGATGTTTGCACCCAATTTTTGGAACTTACCGATGAGCACTCTTAATTCGAAGATGACAAAAAGTGAGAAACAAAAATCTTTAACGTGATTTTTTAAAAATATAATGTTTAATTATATTATTTACTTCGTAACAAATATTGATCTTATTAATATGTATGTATATCCTTTCTGTGGTACTAAGGCTAAATCTGTTATGTGAAAGAATCGGTTGCTCAGTTTTGTTCCTAGATTCAAAGGAATTTCGATAAATTCACTCTTTTTTTTAGGTACTAAAAATCCTTGATTAATCTTTTAATTATAAATCTTGCCGATAATACACCTGCTTTCCATTGAACTCGTATACATTTAAAATTGCTTCCAGGTAAAAATGACATTTCTGGTTTTGCCTTAGTAACTCAGATTTAAAACACTAAACACAAAAAATAGACAAAAAATCTCTCAACATGCTGCAGGTATGTTAAATATTATTAAGAATACCTATCCGGCTGCTGTTGAGCATCAAGTCACGAAAATACATTTTTTTTTCAATTTTTTGTTGTTTTAAATATTCTTTTCATAAATGTTGGCGTAGATATCCAAAATAGAAATAGCTGTAAACTGCTAAGATGTTGGTTACTTGTCTGATAATAACATCAGTATATGAAATTATATTTTATTTTAATTAAAATTTTTCACATTTAAATTTATATTTATATACACAAAGAAATATATTTAATTAAGACAAAATATTGCAAATAATATTAAACTTAAGGAAAGATGTCATAAGATAAAATAAAAAAAAATAAACCTAATATTATACAAGCGGTTATTAAGCAATAAAGTTATTACAAATTATACCAAAAGAATTTTGGTTCTTCAATAATAATGGAGTTTTTACTTTCTTTCGTCCAGAAATAAAAGGGAATAAAAAAAGAATCATCATCATCACAGAAGTGCACAAAATATAAATTTTTTAAAATATTTAACCGCAAATAAGTTAAATTAACAAAAGAAAAGAGCGAGCGAGAGAGAGAATATTAGAAAAAAAAAAATGAGGCGGTTGTTCATCGTCCACGGAAGCCTTCGAATAAGAAGTAGAGGGACGGTGTATATTACATCAGTGTACGTGTGTGAGGCCGCAAGAATTGACAAAAAAAAGGAAAAAAAAAAAACAACAGAAACTCACAGCCGTCATTTAAAATATACTTCTGTCAAAATTAGAAATTCTCGTCCAGGGTCGTATTAGTTTTTGTTGGTGATGGCAGGGCGGTCAAATCGATTTAGCGCCCGTATTTAGTTTTGTATGCCTTTCCAAATAAATGATTAAAATAGAACACATAATAATACTTTCTGAAGATCACAGGTGTTCCGTTCGGAGGATTTTTTCTGTTCATGGTATATGAATCATCGTATGGTTACGGGAAATTTTCCACTTCTAATTTTCTGTCGGGGAATCGCATGAATTCGTGATGCGTTGCTGCCATTTTGACATTTTATCGGCATGCAACGCCCGAATTTGACATTTTCAACGTACATTAAATTTTTTTTCGTAGATATGTCCAATTGGCCTATTGGAACGGCTACAATGATAAAAAATTCATACATTTTGTAGAAATCGGAGAAAATTTCGTTCCTAGCGAAATCGATTTTTAGGTAAAAACAACGGTACCTACCATATAACCATTTTTAAAAAGGTTATAATAATCTCGAAAACGGTTCTAATTATTTTAATAAAAATGGTGTACATATTGTAAATAAGATATACAGCCCTATTCTGCTATTCGATCCGATCGAAACTTTCGATTCACTTTAAAGTTTCATTCAATTTGCCTTAAATTATTTTTTGGACTCTTCAATATTTAGAGCGCAAATCTTAACTGATATTAATGTGGGATCAAATTTATTCGAAATTTTAAACGAATTTGCATACGGACTAAATGGTTAATTTAGCATGAGCTTTGTAGATGAAATTTTATGAAAAAAGATGCGCAACAGGTTTGTTTTTTTATTTGGCAGTAAATTTGTTTTAACTTAAATGAAAAATTTTTCCACAATGATACGATGGAGAATTGTGGGAATACTTTTGTAATACAAATCATTCCTTTTACTCAAAAAGTCACGAAAAAATTAACAGAAAGTCCTTTTAAATTTAATAAGTTAGTCCCCTTTCACACAGGGCAACTGAGTTGCCGGCAACAAACAGTTCATAGGCGAGAAGGGCAGGAAGAAAGAGGGGGAAATGAAATCTCCCCGGTCAACAAATTCAGGAAACTTTTTTGACGTTTCCCTTCACACTACGTTTGTGTGCGTTCAACCAAGGTAGTTTAAAAGGAAAATACAGCAAGTCTCCTCCAACTTTGTATCTGCGTGTGAAAGGTACAGGAGATTGTTAAGTACCCCTAACACACGCCACATCGAACAACCACATCGACAAAGTATTTCGTTTTTGTATGGGCATTTACACGCCAATACGTCGATGTAGAAGTATATGCCAAAACCAGCTGTCTTTAATTATTTCCAATAAAATAATTATTTCGTTATGAGTCCAAATACATTTTTCTTGATCATTTTCCATTATTATTTGTGTTTAAGATACTTTTAATGAAATTATCAAAAAACTATTTAGTAAATCTAAGATTAGCGGGACCAAAAACACTACTTGACAACAAAAACCGAATAACAACATAAAAAACTGTGTCGACGAACAAGTTCGCTCCTTTTCACACGCCATATCGGCTTATCGGCATACTACTTCGACCTCCAGAGATCGCACTGCTGTGTCGACATAACTTTCATTTCACACGACCAAAAACCTTACCGACAATATGCTTCGGTGAAGTAGTTCGTGGCGTGTGTTAGGGGTAAAGGAGATTTAAAGAAAACGTCAAAAAAATCACCAGCAACTAGTATCTTCGTGTGAAAGGGGACTTAGTATTACATTTTATTATTAAATTTCAGATGTAAAATGTAATGGTTTGAACGCGGCCAATTACAATCTATTCCAATTCTCGTTTTCGCTCCGGCTGTCATGCTGTCATCCACCGCCATCGCTCATGTCAAACAAAAATTTTCTAGCTGACGTGTTGACGCCGAAATAATTCAGAAATTTTGAATACGTTGAAAAAGTGTTAAAAATACACCAAAAAAGCAATATGTTCGATATTCAAACACACATGGTAAGAAAATTAAAAAAATTAACTAAATTGTAAAGCATTAAACATTTATCGATCTATAGGACTTTGATGGTCAGCACAAAGCTGAAAAGTACTCTCGCTTCATCATAACACTATTCGGAATCGTTGGCTTGATCTGGGGTGCTATCATTCAGCAATTTTCACAAACTGTGTATATCCTGGGAGCTGGATTCTTGCTCGCTGCTCTTGTAAGTCATTAAATCAATCCTATATAAATCCAAATAAAATATTTTTGCCTTTAAGCTTACTGTCCCCCCATGGCCCATCTACAGACGTCGCCCATTGAACTGGCAAAAACCACGTCCTGAAACAACAACCACAACCAACGGTGAAGAATCAAAGAAAAAGAAGAAATAGTTTAAGCTCTGTAGACATTCCTAGAAATAAAAATAGCTTTCTTTAATAAAAGAAAAAAAACTTTATTACTCTTCCACATTAATCCCTATATCGGTCTCTTATAGGATTTCAGCTCATTATGATCGTAGTACTTGTGGATTAGGTCATACATGTTTGCGAAAAAGTACATCAAGTTATCGTAGTGTCCGTTGTAGGGTGCCGTGGGACTCATATCCTCCTCCTCATGGTCAATGACGCTTGTGGTCTGGAAGCAATCATCGCAGATCTCTAGATTTTCGAATCCTTGATAATTTTTGTTCAAACCCCAGGCGTTCATGTGAACTTCCAGCATGAATTGATGGGTAGCTTCAATTGTGGCGAGGTACCACCGAGGACTGCCTTTCTGATGGCGCCAAAACTGAGAGCAACGATTCTGTAGCACAACTGGCTTCAAACTGCATATTCGTTTGTCCTTATAAATGCTTCGACTCTGATTCCAAGTACTGTCGATGAGAACTGCTCTCTTTACTGGGAGGTTGTCAAAAGTATAGACATGACTTTCTTCGTTTCGGTCGCTTTCTGCATCTGTAAGAACCTCAGGAACCCTCTTTCGAAGTAGAGTCCCCATATTCCATCCATAGGGAAGTCCAAAGTTATCATCGGTCTTCAATCTAACATTTTTATCAAACAGCTGACCAACGGTCACACTTTCAGCTCCAGGAAATATAAGTACAACCCCCTCCTCCTTCGAATAATCAGGTATGTCAGGATATGTAAAAATTCGGCAGCTATCCGAAGCTAAAACAGCTGCATGTATAGCTGTGCTCTTGCCATCTATTTCTTTCTTATGTTTTATGATATCAACCTTAACGGGAAGCGTGACTTTGGGTAGGACTGCGCCTAGTTCGCCCACTGGGACGTAACATGTATAGCAAAAGAATTTACGGGACCGATAACACTGGGGACATGGATAGCGGCCGTCGATGGTGTCCAGAATTGAATTGTCGTCTATTTTCATGCCGACGAATGGATGCTTCCTAGGCGCGAGCACCATTTCGAGTGCATGACTCATACGCTGACTTGATGGATGCACGGTGAATTTCTTTTATGTATAATTATTTGAGAAAAATAAATAACGCCAAACAAATGTTGATATTTCCTATCCTAATTTTTTTGGTTAACTTAACTGTTCGAAATGCTTAAGGTCTGTTTGAGTTGAGGTTTGACATTTTGTATAAAGTGTTATATAGTTAAGCTCGTTCGACACTTTGGTTGAGCGTGCAAAATGAGATCGTTGAAATTTTGGAAATAGTATTACATAGGGTGTGTTCGATGCAGGTTATGCATGATTAAAAATAATCTTAATCTTTGATAACTCAATTTGCGGTTTGTAGTTATTCCTTTTTTAATGGATTAGTATCCTTTTATAACAATATACGAGAGCAAGAAGGCACTACAATTATTAATTAATTATATTAATGAGGATTAAATATAATCTATAATATAAATAGTAGTTATGCCTCATTTCAAACTATTATTACGGCCATGTTATTCACCACTCAATACATCTAGATTAAAACTTAAATCTGGATGTAAATCATACAAATTCAATGTAAATTCATCTAGATTTAAGTTTAAATCTGGATGTATCGAGTGAATAATATGGCGATTTGTCTGCTATTACACGATTACGATGACTCAAGAGTCATGACATAACTCATTTCAAATGTAATAAGTGCAGCAGAGAAAAACACAAGATGGAAAACCTGTGGACCTGTGATTCGTCGGAAAAATGTTTGACGTTAGCTTTTTCTCTTGTACGTTATTTAGTTATTTTACCCACTGTTGCCACTTTGGTCATTTGTGACCAAATTTGGTCATTACTTTTTCACTTGGTCACATGGTCATTTTTTAGTACATTTGGTCATTTTTTTTTAAATATCGATTTTATGCACATAATGTATATTTGTTTATATTAAGCTTCTACTTTGATCTCATTTTAAAATGCTCTGAAAAGTTATTATTTTTATGTTTTTTTTAATTTATGATTTGTTACTTTTATTTATTTATGTTAGTCTAATAATTTAATTAAGTTCATTAGGTACCTACTTTGTGAATTTGTTGGTTTCTGTTTTTTATTGTTTTTGTTTATTATTAAAGCCTAGTTTATAGATCGAAGCAAAGCGAAGTTTTCATACAAAAAAATAGTTTTTTTTCACAGGCGTGAAAAATACAATAAAATTTAATGAATATTTAAGCGAAAAGGGGGAAGAAATTTGTTATGAAGTAAATACAATTCAACGGACTTATATAAACCAAATATAAAACTAAATTAATTTTTCTTTGAACACCTCTCGACGCGAGATTTATTGATATTTCCTTTCGGTTTGAGTTTTACTTAATACATACAAAAAAAAATATGTCATCTGTGTAATATGAAGAATATGTTAAAATAAATGCGATGAATTCATTGTTTTCTGTGTTTAGAGGTACAAATATTTCGGACTGAAATTATTTTGGTCATTTTTAGCTACAGTTGGTCATTTTTATTTTTAATTTTGGACACAAACTTTATTTTCAAGTGGCAACCGTGATTTTACCATAGCCCTTCATTTCTTTTCGTATCTTGGCGAGAGCGTATTATTATACTCTTGTATGACCCGTGAGATACAGAGCATTAATTAGACAAACAAATGAGAGAATTGTTGAATCAAGCCTGTGTGTCTTGGCGTAAGGCCAGGCGCGCACATGCAACAGTTTGGTTTCGATTTTGGGAACAATGGGCTTATATGGGAGTGCGCGCCTGTTTATGTGCGCGGACTCTCATATAATCCTATAGTACTCAAAATCGAAACCAAACTGTTAGGTTGCATGTGCCAGAGCTGTAAAAGACTGCAGTACTTTGGTAATGCAGTTAATAAAGTCGCAGTTAATTAACTTACCTATTGAATGTAAGTTAATACTGTAAATAAGTACTTTAACTGCGAAACAAGCAGTCAGCAGTCAGTACTAATATTCCGACTGTGCAGTTAAAAAAAAAAGTTAATTAACTTTAAGTTAATTAACTGCAGTACTTTTTAACTGCTTTTAGTCTTTTTAGTCAGTAAAAAGTCTTTGTACTGCGATGATTTTACTTTTAGTCAGCAAGTCTTTTAACTGCAGTCAATTAACTGTACCTTTTTTTAACTTTTTTTTCTCTTAAATTTCTTTTCTTTTTATTCCATCCTGTTTCTTTTAGTTAAAAGACTATAGAAAACGTTAAAAGACTTACAGTTAATTGACTGTAGTTAAAAGACTTGCTGACTAAAAGTTAGATCATCGCAGTACAAAGACTTTTTACTGACTAAAAAGACTAAAAGCAGTTAAAAAGTACTGCAGTTAATTAACTTAAAGTTAATTAACTTTTTTTTTTAACTGCACAGTCGGAATATTAGTACTGACTGCTGACTGCTCGATTTTAGTTAAAGTATTTTTGTAAGTTAAAAGACTTAATGAAATTAGTCTTTTTAGTCAATTAACTGCAGTACCGAAAAGACTGCAGATTTTACAACTCTGGCATGTGCGCGCCTGGCCTAATTTAAATAACCGATTACGGCAAATTAAGTTCAACGATGCTTTAGCGTTCAAGTAAAAGCATGTGATACAGCCAATAACATGCCAAAATTCAAACCATGAAAAATTAACCAATTTCAGATTTTTTGAAGCTTTTCTTTTAGGTAAAAAAAAACCTGCAGGTGACCAGATATAAGCAGGTATCCACCGGGCCGCGGCGGAGGGCCTTGGACTTGGAAACTTCAAAAATATCTTATTAAAAAAAAAAAACAATACAACTGAAGTTGAAATATAAAAATGGCAAATCGTTTTCGTTTATTGTGATCGATAAATTGTTTAAAATATAGACCTTCAATTTAAATTGTAAAATAATTATAAAATATGTATGTGGGTAGTAACATACCTACATACCTATGTAAAAAATTAAAGGTGTTTTTGTTTTAAAATGTTTTTAAACATGCTTTACTTTGGGTGGAATATGTTTCATAAGGTATCTAAAGCTTAATTTTTGTTTTACTTTTACATACGCGCTAGTTTGTTTCTTCTTGACTGAACAATATTAACGATTGATATACTCAGCCATGCAAAAACTGCTAGCCATGTTCCTATTAGTGATATGTAGAGACAAGTTGCTGTGTGAATCTGCCCGTATCTACGTCGTTCATATCTGTCACTTGTGACAAGGAAATCCATAAAGTCGAAAACTGCGGCGCATGAAAGACGTCCTTTGATCACTCCCACAATTCGTCCCACACCTTGAATTTCTTTTAGGAGTGTTGCACGATACTGCTCACAGGTTGTATTAAAGCCATCTGTGTATAAAGAGGCATGCACCAGTGTGTATAAGAACATGACACAAGATATAACAGCTGCAGGCGTCCAATAGTAGGGGGAAATACCGTTGTTTATCATTTCTGATTCCGTTGTTACAACAATCATGTCTCCCGATCTGAAAAAAATATATAATATTAATAGATATTTATTAGCTATTGTTAAAAATCAATAATACCTATGTATCTATTGTAAAAAAATATTTAGGTAAATAATTTCAGACTTTTATGTGCTTTCAATGTTACGTTTTTCAGAACTAAATTTTTAGATCTGTCAAAAACGTGGTGATAAACGCGGCCATTATGTACATAATGTAGGTATATTTTTGTATTTTTGTAAACATTTGCCACGTCAATTGTAGTATCTATTGATTAATGTGGAATTCAAAATTAGAATTAAACAAAAATCATCTAGGTAGGTACCAGTTTTTATAATATCGAATAAAAAAAAAAAATAAAAAAATATATTAAAATTAGTTTTTTTTTAATAAAATTACTTGAACTAATTAGAATCTTATAGAAATTTTAATTTCAACAACGATTAAATGGTCCAGAATAAAAAAATGGTTCTACCTACATATGTTAGGTCTTTGGTAGCTAGGTACCTACTGTCAATAAAGCTTGGTAAAAAAAATTCGTTTCTCTTTAGTAAAAATCTTTAATAAAAAACAACCAAGTCATTTTCGAAATACATATTGAGTTTTCAAAAAAAAAAAAAAATGTTTGACATTTTTTGAAAAATCCAGAAAACATTTTTTTGAAAATTTTGGTATTCCTACCTACAATATCTACTAATTAAAATTTTCAAAATATTCCATTTATTTCTTTTTGAAAAGAATTGTCGTATGGGAGGTGCTATTAAATTTAAAAAACATTTTTCAGAAATTTTGTTTTCACGAGAAGGTAGCCTATTAAAATTAATTTATTTGGTTTTTAATCTTTGAAGCCAGTTTTGCAAAAAAAAAAATTATCAATTTAAACAAAATCGAGCGATCAGTTAAAGCTGTACTCGAACAGACAGACGGCAGAATTACGAGGCCCACTTTTGTTCTTCTTTATCATCGAAATTATCAAGTTTGATCAAAATCTCGAGTTTTGTTTTTTTTTTACGAATCCATCACTTGCCATACATACCTATGTACCTACTTGTACAAGTACATAGTATCTATGTATACATACATTATATCGCAAGTAAAAATAAATAAAAGGAATGAATATTTAATTTTATTTTTTTTACGAAAACAAACAATAACATACCTTTGTCTCAGTGTCGTTACACCCTGCTTCCTTTTCCCCGTACCCATGCACACTCGGTAAACATGATAGATTCCCAGTATAACAGCAAAAAACAGTGGCAAGATCAATCCGTATGTTGCAAAGTGACAATATGCAATATGTCCGCCTTCGAATTCATTATAAGTACTGCGTCCATTCAAGAAGCATCCACAATTTGTTTCGGCACAAGCATTAAGAACGTGTCGCCAATGAATCCAAGCAACTCCCGATGTAATGCAGCACAAAAGCGACATAAATATGATTACTGGATAGAAGAATGCTAATAATTTTTCAGCACCATACGTATCCATGATTCACGCGAGATATTAAGAAGATTAGATAACAAATTTTCACCGATCGAATTCAATTCAAAGCTACAAAGGTACAATTCTATATTTCAAAATAGATAAATCTTAATAATATAATTTAATTTTTCACATATTCTAAAATTTGTTTAAGATTCGATTCACTCTTGCTTAACCGACGACGACGACGCCCAGTCTTTGAAACCTGTAATGCGGTTTTGAAGCTCTGAGAAAATAACAAAACACATACATACACTCTAGCCAATGAAGTAACCTACACTAAACTAAAAACGGCTATATCGCACAGTACGCATACAAAGTTTCACTTTTTCAGCCCTCGCTTTTGTATCTTTTAGATGAATTTACCTGCTGAAAGTATAGGTTGAAGAATGAAGATACAAAACAACCTGTAAAAAAGACTGCTGGTTTAAGTAGTATTTTCTCTGAGTATCTTCTGTTATGAAAACCGTGTCAAAAACAACAAAACAATTAACTCAAGTGTTGCCAGTTACGGTTGTTTTTGTTTGTATTTTTAAAAGTTTGTATAGAGTTTTATAGAGTATTTTTACTTTTAAGAAGCAATTATTTAGGTTTCGAGTTCGCTGTTGAATCACTGCTAAAACAACAGCATGAAAAGGGTACAATGTGATGATTTAATTGCTGAGGGCAAACATAAATAAAATTCTAAAACAGTTAAAAAATTTCAAACGGACATTTTTTGCCTACCAGAAATCAAATATATTGCAGTGTTGCCGGCAAACTCGGCCCATATGTTTTTTAGTGAATTTTTATCTTCGCTTAAAAAAAAGTCTTTGTTAAATTAAATTGAATTCGGTATAATTCCGTTGTTGTAGTTAACATGGACTTTTTTTTAAGCAAAGACAAAAATTCGCTAAAAAAAACACGGTAAATGTAGATAGAATAGAAATGAACGAATAAAGAGCTAAAGCTAAAACAGTTGGATCTTCCTTTGGAACCTTTCTTTTTACTTGCGATAAAGGTACTATAGGTCTATAGGGAAAGTTATGAATTCGTGCAAAAAATCGAACTCGAGATAAGAATCAAACTTGACATTACGATAATGGAGAACACGAAAAAAGTGGGTCCCGCAATTCCGTGTGTCTGTCTGTATGTATGTCTGTCTGTACCTCGGCCTACAGCCTAAACCACTGAAGCGATTTCTTCAAACTTGGAGCATAAGATTTTCAAGTGATTCCCTAGAAGGGAAATCGAAATTTTTTTCTTTAGCTCAAAAAATCACGTTACTTTGCCACACAACCGTTCTCAAAAATTTTATTTATCTTAAAAACGGCTTTAACCATTTTTTTTTTTAAATTTTTGTGTATACTAGTGGTCGTATGGTCTGCATTTTGGTGAAAAAAAAAATTACAAAGAACCGTTTTTAACGGGTGAGGTGGTCATAAATGCACCACAGCTATATCCAGCGAACCAGCAACACAACGATTAACTCAAGTGTTGCCAGTCACGGATTGTTTTTTTTTTTTTTTTTTTTTTAAGTTTGTATAGAGTTTTATAGAGTATTTTTACTGCTAAATCACTGCCTAAAACAACAGCATAAAAGTGGTACCTATACTAATAAATTTGGGTACAATGTGACTTAATTGCTGAGGGCAAACTTAAATAAAATTTTAAAACAGTTATAAAATTTAAAACGGTCATTTTTTGCCTACAGAAATCGAATATATGGCAGTGTTGCTGAACTTTTACTTTTACAAACTCGGCCCATATGTAAGTGTGTTTTTAGTGAATTTTTATCTACGTTCTTCATACTGAGATTAAAACATTTTAAGTACTTGTTTTATCAATTTAAAGAACGTGTTTCATGCTTTTTTTCCATATTCAAATTTCCATTATTTAGTTTATTAAATAGATAAATGCATATATTGTACATTTAATTATTAATTATGTGTTATGGGAAACAAATTTATAAAAATAATAAATTATGTCAGCAAAAAAATGCAATTCGAATTCATCGTACTTTTATTAAAAATGTTTAAATAGAATATTATTAAAATCATATTCGAAAAAATTTAATTAGTGCTTTTATATAAATTAAAACTCTGTTGGCAATATTAAAGCTTGTCACACCTTAATCTAATTCTCATTCTTTGTTTTTATTCATTCTTTCTCGAATTAAACTGACTTTGTTGGCTTCTCTTGTGAAGAGAGCAGTCAGCTTCAGCCATTAAATAACGAAATCTAATTTAAACAATAATAATTTTCTCCGTTCAATTGTTTGGATTTGGATATTTTGCTTTTTAAGATACAATTTATAAGGCTAAATGAACTGTTTCTCTTTCAATCAGAATAAAAATTAGAAATTCAATCTAAGTTAAGTAAAATAAAAATGTATTATCTATTATGTAGAATTGAAAATCGTGAAAAGTGTTATTCATGCAATTTTTTTTGCAGACTTATTCAAAGAGTTGATTTATAGTTACGATTAATAGATACCTACACGAAAATAGAGGAAAGCCTTTTCACTTGGCATGTAGGTAGGTACTGTAGGTCTAGGCTTAGGGCATGTTTTTGATTCCCAAAAAAAAAAATTAAACTCGAGCGAGAAAAGATATCAATAAAACTTAACTTAAACACGAGGTCTGTCTGTAGCTCGATCTGTAGCCTTAACCACCGAAGCATTTTTTTCAAACTTGGAATTTAAGACTTTCAGGTGATTCCCTAGAGGGAAATCGATTTGTAGCTCCAAAAATAAAAGTATCTGCCATACAACCGTTTTGAAAAAAAGTTATTTCCTCGGAAACGGCTCTAACGATTTTGATTAACATTTTTGTATATAATTTTGCAGCTATGGTCTGCGTTTGATGAAAACAAAAGTTTATAAAAAAAACTTTTAGTAACAGTACCGTTGTTTTTTTTTTATTTTATTTTCGACTTTATCGTTAAAGGCTTACACAATTTGTGTCAAAAATCTTAATCTGGAGATCCTTTTAAGGCTGAATAATTTGCATATACAATAATTTTCAATTTTTGGATTTAAAAAAAAATTCATTATTTTTTTGAAAAACCTTTTTTATTTGAAATAATAGATTTAAGTGTATATTATTAAATTCTCAAAAATGGAACATCAAACTAAAAAATTCAAAAAATGTATACCTTTACCTTTGTATATGTATGTGCCTACATATTAGGGTGGCGCTTTTTTTGGCAATGTTCGAATTTCTTTCGAAAAGTGCACATTGCAAAATTTCATTAGAATCGGTTAACGTTAACACGTGCCACCGAGCACTTGAAATTTCCCATACAAATTACAGGTAGATTTTTAGTCTTTTACTAAAAAAGTCCGCAAAATTGTAATTGTTGATAAATAAAAATGAAACCTGTCCAAAATCTTAAAAACATGGTAAAGTATAAAAAAAAAGTATTTTTACATTTTATAAAATTTTTAAGTGGGTAATAAAAAGAACGATGAAAAGCAGTGATTTTTCATTTTTTTACATTTTCCGTTTTATTGTGGCCAAATAAAGATGTTGCGGGTATATTTTTATTTTTTTATTTTTTCATGAAGTTATCAATATTATACAACTTATATGATCAACAAAATTTAAATAAGAGAGAAAACAGGGTTCCACTATAAAATTAATTGGATTAGTTCCTCTAATTGGGATTTTGAACAAAATAAAGAAAGTTTTCTCTTAATTGTTAATTCTTATTTAAATTTTGCACAGATTTTTTTTTCAGGCATCCGCATCACTTTTATCGCGGGGGGGAGGGGGGGGGGCGAACGAAATTCGAACATTGTCAAAATAAGCGCCACCCTACAACATAATACATACATATATAGAAAAATATTTGGTAGGAAATCCGCTCTAATGATTTTTGGAATTTTGTCTGCATAAATTCATATTTTTCCCAGGAACTCAGAAGACGTTCTTCATTTAAAAGATTAATGTTAAATTAATATTTAACAGACTTTTAAACTTTTAAATGACGTTTTTTGTATGGAAGAAACGTCATTTAAAAAATTAAAAGCCTGTTAAACAGTTAAAAGGGTATACATGGACATACAACTTTTTTTTTACCAATTTAAAGAACGTGTTTCATGCTTTTTCCATGCTTTCCATCATATCAATAAATATATAATTATTATAATGTAAAATCAACTTTTTTTTGCACAATTGAGTTTTTGGCCACAATTGAGGCTGTCAGAGCCATAGTGGCCTAACTGGTTTTTGCACTTATTTTTAAAATGGCGAAAACTAATGTTTATCATAACATGAAGCAGATAATGTGCTCCATCAATCCATAGATATAACTGTTTCGAAAGAGTTAGTTTCTTATTATAACAAATATTAGTTTTTGTTATTTAAAAAATTAGTTCAAAAATCAGTTAGTCCACTCTGCTTGTCATGGCCTCAATTAAAAAAAGGGTGAGAAAACTATGCAACTTGGAAGTATGCGATACATAATAGAAAATGTTGATTTTTTAAAATTTTAAATTGAAGAACAACAATTGTCTTTGAATTTATGCAAAGCAATTATGTATATTCATATTCATCAGGAATGTCGAATGTAAAATATCAAAAGAGGTTTGGGATTTAGATAAGCTGCAATCTATTTTAGAGGATAAGGGTAAAAAACGGCGGATAATGTTTAAAACGTCAATTTAGCTCGGATATTAATTATCCATTGTCAGGCTTAATTCGGAGACTTGTAAATAGTTTTATAATAATTAGGGCCAGTTGTACAAACGTGGTTCAAAATTTTATTCGTGGTTCAACGATGGGTCAAGGTTATCAATTAAAAAAAAAATATTCTTTCCCTAAAGAATATTTCTGAATTTGTTTCAAGAGCAAACATTTACACCTTCTAAATAATTTAACAAATTTTAGTTTATGAAGATAAACGTTAAAAATTTTTTAGAGTGATTTTTAAATAAAACCAATTTTATGCATATACATTTTTTTAAGATAGAAAATGATTCGCTATTTCCTGGTATTTATTAATTTAAAATACGAAATTGAATTTTAAACAAATACATATCTTCGGTTCGGAAGAAAAACGACACAACTCAACAATTAAAAATTTTGAGGTAACATTGCATTTTTGTGAATAAAAAAAAAACTAGAGCACTTGGAAAAATACCAAACTTTAAAACAAGATTTGGTACTCAATTAACTATTGAGTGGTCATGATTTTTTACCAAACTAATTGAAATTCAAATTTTCATTCAATTTTGTATTGCCTATTTTTAAAAATGAGATTTCTTGAGTTGTGTCGTTTTCTAACTGACGTCTTCTAAAATAGATCCAAAAACACTTCTGAACCTTATAGTCTAAGATGCCAAGTTAAAATTCAATTGATCTAGTTTATGTTTTTCCAGCTTATGTCCGAACAATCTGACAGTGACAGATTTTTTTCGATTTTTTCCATCATTTTTATAAAAATCTCGTTTCGATGATAATTTTAATTTGCATCTTTTAAAAACCGAGTGTTATATTATTTGTATAAAGAAATCACAACATCATAACGTACATACATACATACATACATATAATGCTAAGATAAATAGCTTCAAACCTTGGCCCTTCTTGGGTTGTCATGCAAAAGAGTTTTTTTTTTAATTTGTTTTTAAATAGTTAACAACAATATTAATGAAAATATAATTAAATTGAGAATAAAAAATAAAAACAAGGATGTACAAGTGACTGCACATACATAAGTGAGAGCAAAATAATTAAAAGAAAAATTATGAAAATTCTTTTACGAATTGGGCCAACTGAAAAATACAATAGATGATTCTTTAAGGCAATTTAAATTTATAAAGTGTTAATTGGATTCAGTCAAACTAAGCACCGCGAGCTGAAAACAGCATAATTTTCATATTTGAAAAAGAATTTTTGTTTAATTAAAAATTATTTTAAGTTTTAGTTTGTTTGCAGTCGATTTCTTTTTGTCAGACTAAAGCTATTATTAACTCAAAGCTATTATTTAAAAAGCAATAAAATTATTAGAATGTGAATGGTTATTTTTTAGTTTTGCCTCGGAAAAAGTTAATTTTAAACTTATCGATTTTTAATAATTATTTTACCAGAATTACATAAACATTTAAATAAACACCTACCGTTTTTTGTTGTATAAAAACGTTAGGTCCTGTGCATTTAATAGTACCTGTTTCATTATAAAATTGTAAAAGAAATACCTCAAGATGGAATCTACTAAGGGAGTGAAGTACGTTAGTAATCTAGTAAGTTCAAATGGATTTCAGTTTTTAATTAAATTAAAATAAAAATAAAATTTTAAATTAAAATGAATGCAATTCTTAAATTTGGAATGATTCCGACAAAGCTGAATCTTGATGAGGAGCTTTGAAACAGCTTACACCTTTAAATCTTGTATATTATTACCCTATCTATAAGTACATATAATTAATAATAATGATAATAAAAATTAATTATTTATTTATTTAATACACTTGTCAAAACAATTAAGGGAACAAAAAAATCACTTTTTTTAAGTGTTTTTTGAAGAGCTGTATCTCTGTGAAAAGTGGTCGTATTGAGATGAAACAAAAAGAATTCTAAAGCTTTATACCTTTTTGTATTGAGAAATTTTAGCAAACGATTTTTTTAAGGTACCGTTATTGCGCAAACATAAGAAGTAGCACGACTCAAAAATTTTAATTTTAATTTTTTTTTTGAACATTCGATAACTTGTTCATTCAGGTCGTCTTTTTTCGCCATTCTACAATTTTTTTTTCAGAAAGCTGGCTTTGAATGAAAAAAACAGACTTTTGACTTTGACTGCCAATATCTTCGCAGGGAATGGCGACACGAAAAATTACAGGGTAGTTTTAAAAACAGGAATTAATTTTCTACAAGATTTTTTCAAAACTTTGTAACTATTATTTTTTTTGGCTCCTCATCGTTACATACAGAAAAGTTCAAAAAAACGACTTTTAAAGACTTTTTGTAAATCTTTTACTGCTTTACAAATATTGATTGCAGGACTTAACTTGGTAAGACATTTTAAAGAACTATAGACCACCAATATTTCTGTAAAATTTCAAATTAATCCATTCACCCGTTTCACGTACCCAAAAAACCAATTAAATGAAAAAATTGGGTGGTTATTGTGAAATTGTCATCAAAATGGAAACAAAAAGAACAATTTCTGCCCATTTTTTCACAATTTTGTGTTAGTTACAATACTGATAAGAGTTGAAAATAAAAAAAACATTTTTTTCCGAAAAAAAAATGAATAATTTTTTCAAAATTTTGGTTTTAATTTTTTTTGTTGAAAAGATTGTTTGTTTCCCTTTAAAATCTTATTAGTATTGTAACTAATCCAAAACTGTGAAAAAATGGGCACTTTTCACAGCTCTTCAAAAAACTCTAAAAAAAGTGATTGTTTTTGTGTTCCCTTAATTGTTTTGACAAGTGTAAATTGGAGAATGTGGAAAAGAAGCAATATTTGTAAAAATGTTTTAATCTTCAGACAAGGAAAGCCATCTAAATTCTTAAAAAAATATGAATTTATGCTGAAAAAAATGAATAAAATACGTTGGAGCGTTTTTCTTAAAAAAAAAATAAAATTTATATAAAATTTCTCACAAAATTAAAAAAAAAACTTGGTATGCCTTTTTTTTAAGTATTAATAATAATATACACCTATAACAATAATTTCAACAAAAAACCATTAAGCTATTTTCAAAATATAGAATTAAAAAAAAAAAACATTTTTCTTTTTAAATCGAAAAAAACGGAGGTAGATCCTTAGGAAGATTTTTTTCTTAGAATATATCCAAGAATAATTTCCCAAAGTATCCTTTTCATTATTATCTGTATTTTAAAGTATAGTTATTTGTGTTGTTGCATTCCAGTCCCCAATCAATAAAACAACGGTTTCCATTGCTGAATCGCGATCGGAATTATTGCAATACGATTCGATACCACTCAATATTTGTTGACTGTGTTTTGAACAGTATCTAATAGGTATTGTCTGAATGTGAGGCCCACATAATGTTTTTAATATACAAAAAAAAAACTATACTAAACATCAAGTGCGAACGCAGGATTTTGATTAGGAGAGTGAGGGAGGCAAACTAACATTTCATTTTATTTTTTTTTAAACGAAATAAGTATCGGTTAGTACAAAGAAGTCCTAGGGCTAAACCAGATGGATGACGCCTTTAGTG
The DNA here is from genome assembly GCA_947049315.1 of Epistrophella euchroma. NCBI lineage: Eukaryota > Metazoa > Arthropoda > Insecta > Diptera > Syrphidae > Epistrophella > Epistrophella euchroma. The sequence goes on from OX346246.1 coordinate 24,730,786, forward strand.
AATTTACATACATACATACATATGTATGTAAAATTTCCAGTTAGCTGAGATAATATGCAAAAGAAAAAAATTTTTAAATTTCATGACAAAATTATAGTCACGCTAAATCACTTATTTCTTATGGTTTTTCAAAAGGAACTAAAATTCTTTTAAATATACTTTAACAAAAAAACAGTTTAAAAAAAATCATCATCTGTCACTACCCACTATGATGTGCAATGACAGTCATGAACACAGATTACCACACAGTCAAATGATTGTCTTTAAAAACATCATTGACAAGAAACTTAAAACAAAAATAACTTATTTTTTAATTAAATTATAAAAAGAATTATATCTTTTGACATAAACAAAAATTTACATACGAATAGCTACAGTTGCGTTTTTCAGCTCCAGCTAATTTTGTGCTAAAATTGTTTTGGATGCAGTTTTGTTGCGCATATTCATAAACGAACGTATTTCCCAAGATCCAATGCGCTGAGCTGAGGCTGTAAAAAATTTTGCCTAGAACAATTTACCTTATCAGTAATTCCTTTTCCTGCTTTTGCGAGTGAAAATAGGCTTTCTCTCAATAGCTGGAGACTTTAAAATGCTGGTAGCTGGAGAACGGTATTTTGTGTTTTTGACCGTATTTTTAGCTTTGATGGCATTTTTTCAAGCCATCCTGAAAGAGAAAACTTGGTGCTTAACACAAATTTTGATGGCGGATTTCTGACCGTGATTATCTAATTTCATGAGCAAGTAAAAAACTAATTTTTATAAAAAATACCATGTAATGAGCACTGCTATTTCCTACTAAGACTTGTATAGTTCAGAAGCACGATTTTAGTATTACATATTTTAAATTTTCTAAAAATGGCCTTAATAATTTCATAACGAAGATAATATTTATAGTGTTTGTTGAAAATTGCGTTTCAGTATTTTGACTGAAAATAAATTTGACTGAAAAGAAAAACTAAATAAATTTGGTGGCACAAACGGGACATGAAGAACCAGGGCCTATAGCGACTTACAACTCTCAACCATTCCTGTGTGTGTGTCTGCAGGAATGGATGGGACCTACAGTTTATTGCCAAATCCGAATGGCTGGTGAGCGGCACTTTTCTATGACAAGAGATACTCTTGGAGAATTGGTCACTTCCTCAAAAGAGGTAGTCGCTCCGAAAAAAAGTGGAAGCGGCTGGTATTGAACCCCAGACCTCTGGCATGACAGTCGAACGCACTAACAATTACGCCAGGGGCTACTACTGAAAAGTCAGTTTAAAAACAGAAGTGATCCAAGTAAGACTTTTTAAAAAACTTGGACTAAATATGCAAAAGCTTTTTTTTTATGTTACTTTGGACAAGTTCTGTCCTGAAATAGTCATATTATACATAATCTGCCTTATTCATAAACAAAAATTGGTTATTTCAGCTCTCGTGTTCAGGGAAACTACACCATGGAATAAGAATTTTCCGGACTCAAAATAAAGGCAATTGCTTAGTGCTCCATTTGAGTCCGGAAAATTGTTATTCCATGGTGTAGTTTCCCTGAACACGGGAGCTGAAATAATCATTTTTTGTTTATGAATAAGGCAGTAAATCTATAAAAATCATTTTTGAAAGAAATTGAGAAGGCAGTTCATTAAAAATGCTATTGTGAAGTTTTTTTAGCCTCAATTTGCCACTTTTTCAATTCATCAACAAAAAGTAGAAATACAGCTATTAAACACTTTAACCCTGGCACCTCATTAAATGTATATTTTCCTTTCATTTTTTTTTGTTTAGATTTAGATTTTCATCAAAGAAGCAATTAACATTCTTGTTCTGGTAGTACAAGAGATACGCTTTTTGCGAAAGCGAATAAACTTAAAATGTTCGTCAATTTGCAAAAAAAAAATTATAAAAAAAATATTGGATATTCTAGGGATACAAGCGGTCGCCGTCGCCGGCACACATATGTACAAGTATATATTTATTTATATACACATAGGTATGCACTGTACTGTATATGTAAGTACAATATACATACATCAAAATGAAGATTTTAAAAGAAAACATGAGTCTGCTATTGCACAATGAAATAATAATAAATCATTATAAATACATCTTTTTGATGGCAAATGTGGTCTTGTTCATCTTGCCGTGTTTGTTTAGCGTCAACGGGAGATTTTAAATTGAAACAATGCATTTATTTGAAAAACATATTAAACATTAGAGCATGTTATATGGCATGAGGCCATAAAAATTATCATGTTCTGATTTTAAGGGACTATGTCGTCTGTGTTGCATATGTTAGCTCTGTATTTTAACTTAATTGTGATGGTGGGTTATGTTATGTAGGTTGGTATCAACGTCAACAGAGACGCAAGTCTTAAAGCTCTTATCTCAAAATGACCAACGAACGGGGCGAGCTATGGCCGTGGTGAGGTGGTATGCTCGAACAACTTTTATTTAGTGTTTATTAAGATTTCAAAGGTACATTATGCAGATAAGTAAGAATATTGAACCAGAATAAGTATAGGAAACAACTAATTTCTATTCTAAAGCATTTAAAAAATACAATTTTATTTTAAACTGGCTGACCCGGCAGACGTTGTCCTGTATTAGCTATGAATTTGAACTGGAATAGATAATAAAACAAAATAAGTTCTTACTTCACTAAGGCCCATTTGCTGAAACAAAACTTAAGATTTTAAGTTCAACATAATAGCTTATGTGACAGTTTACGCTGAGGAAAAAGTAGAACTTAAGCGTTTAAGTTGAACATAAATATTTAAGTTTCGTTTCAGCAAATGACCCTTAATAATACAAAATAAGCATTAGTATGGAGTCACTGTGGCGTATACGTACTTTTTTTTTCAGCATATATTATAGTTAGACTTAAAAATCTATACATCACAGGTTTACAGTTCATTTTATAAAATTAGATATATTTTGAATAAAAAACCCATCTTAAGCCAAAATAAAGTCTTAATGTGAAGTCAGTGTTTGTTGCTTAAAAAAATTGAAATTATCCCACTAATTCGGCACATATAATTTTTTTTCTTTTAGGCCCATTTGTGGAAACGAAACTTAAGTATTATAGTTCAACATAAGAGCTTGTGTGACAGTTTACGCTGAGGAAAAAGTAGAGCATAAGCGTTTAAGTTCAACATAAATATTTAAGTTTCATTTCAGAAAATGGCCCTTAATCACTGACGAAGAGTTCAAATTCAGAGAGTATGCAATTTATTGTTCTTACGACTTTCCGACTTTTCCGGCCTAATTTTTCAACTTTTATCTCCGTAGGAAGTGTGTTTATTTGGTTGAATACATTTCTAAGACAAAAATCTCCATCCAATTTGGATGAAGTTTAGTTGAGTTATGCGCGTTCAAAAAAAAAATTAAGAAAGTTTGAAAATTCAAGATATTTTTACTATTTTCTGATTTTGCCGTTCGAGTTTTTTTAATTTTCAGTCAAATTTTCAAATTTTCGGCGCCGTTGTGTGTTTATCTGATTCAATAAAAATCCAATAAAAAAATCCCCAACCAAATCTAGTAATTGCGTAAATTTATGCTTCACTTTGCATAAAGGCACCTATAAAGCAATTTGCGTATATAGCATAAACTCTTAATATTAGTTCCTAGATTCGCGTAAATTTATCTCGTTTGCGCAGCAAAATCATCGCACAAACTTATCAACTCTGCGTATATAATTTTCCATACAAATTTTGACATTTGATTTACGAGGTCGTAAACTTATGCAGAATACCAGGTTTACGAGGCACATACGATTTTGCATGAATACCCCTAATCTATCTTCTATCTATATATATATAAAAATGAATTGCTGTTCGTTAGTCTCGCTAAAACTCGAGAACGACTGGACCGATTTGGCTAATTTTGGTCTTGAATTATTTGTGGAAGTCCAGAGAAGGTAAATAAATATGAAAGTTGTTAACTATCTTTCAGATTTTATGTAGATTGATAAATCTTAAGTTTTATCACAAATTAAATTTCTGAACGCAACCATAATATTTGACATTTGACAACCAACTAATATGTCGATCCATCCTCTATGTCGATCGATACCTCAAACAAAGAGTGTATCCTTCTATCTTTGTGAGTGACGATTACCGCTACGTGCGCGAGAACTTTCTTTACTTCGGCGATCCTTTGTGATAAGGACATTTCAAGTTATGTGCTCTTTTTTTTTGTTGATCTTTTGTGATAGTGACACTTTACTGCTAAGTGCGCGAGAACTTTTCTCACTTTGATTAATTACAATTTACAATGCCGATTGCCAAGGAGAAGACAACCTGACTTAGGTCGTCGCAGTCAATCAAATGTCCGAAGAGCTACCTCACGTGCTAACAGCACTGATGACCAGAGAGAGACAGATCAAGAAAATAGTCGTATTGCTATGTCATAATTGCGTTCTTCAGTGAGTGACGACGAAGTAGATAGGCTCAGAATGCAACGAGTTCGTGCACATAAAACACAACAACAACGAGCAGGACAGAATGAATTTGAGCGATTCCGCAGACGCAGTGTTCCTGTGATTCTGGAACGAGCTGCATTCCACTATGATCCGACAATAAATTTTTGTGCCGACAAATGGGTAACAATTGGGGAAATGACAATAATTTGTAAATGTTGAAAGATGTTAAAATACATTGGTGAATCTACTGGATTATGTTGTGCTGGAGGCAAAGTAAAATTTCCACAATTGGCCCCACCCACCTTTACGCTCTTTAGTTTTATCGATTAAGGTAGTACGAAGTCTGATGGGTCAGCTATTAAAATATAAAAATTAATAATATGACACCGTGTTTTAAAAATCAAACTAAAATAAATTGATTCAAAAACTATTAAAATTGCTTGATGCACCAACTCGAAGATAAAAATTAAAAAACAAATTCAGCCTTATTTTGAGTTTCGTCCGAACAACATTTCACCCGGAAAATGTTTTCGCCTATTATGAGTTTCACCCGTAAAATATTTTATGTTCCGAAAATTTCCCTTATTGTGAAGACTAATTTCAGCCAAAATGTAACACCATCGATAGCTTGAATTTTCAACTATTTTTAGTAGCCGAACGAGAGAGCAATCAGGCAGAAAACGTACATTTTGTTCGGGCGAAACTCTTAATAGCTTTTAAGATTCCGGGCGAACAAAAATTTTATGGTGAAATTTTGTTCGGGTGAAACTCACAACAAGGCTGATTAATTAAAGCTATGTAAGGGACCTTTTTTTTAATAGATATAGAAATTAAAATTACAAAATCATAAACCTTTTTTTAAATAATGCCAAAACCGGTTTTTTTTTTAAATTTTAGTATGCAATATTATTACGGCAAATATGAAGCTATAACATAAACAAATTAATTTAAATCTGTCACGCAGATGATGAGAAAATGTAAACACCCTACATGCTCCATTTTCATATCTACAAAAGTGGTTAAAAAAAAAATTTGGTGGCGCAACGGCTCATGAAAAACCAGAGCCTAGTGACTTACAACTCTCAACCATTCCTGTGTGCGTGCCTGCAGGAATGGATGGGACCTACAGTTTATTGCCGAATCCGAATGGCTGGTGAGCGGCACTTTTCTATGACAAGAGATACTCTTGGAGGATTTGTCACTTCCTTGCAAGAGGCAGTAGCCCGGAAAAAAACTTAAGGTGGAAGCGACTGGTATTGAACCCAGACCTCTAGCATGACAGTCCATCTACTCTACAAAAGTGGTTATGGTAAACCACTTTTTTTTTTAGCAAGTGGTTATGCTAAAAAAATATGACTCGGTGTTTTCACGTCAATTTTTGTTTAGAAAAAATAAAAAAAAAAAGTCAAGAGCCTAGATCGCGTAAGACAATCGATTGAATGATCATCCTTTTAACGATTGCTCTCTCTAAAATTTCCCTTTAGTTATGATAGAGACAGCCAATGTCAATGATCATTCAATCGATCTTATGCGATCTGGGCTCAGACTTTACAAATTCGAGTGATGACGTTTCAAATTAGTATAATATTCAGAAATGAAGTACATAGGTAGATACCTAGATTAGGCAGGGTTGTTAGGTTTAGATTAACAACTATTTGAAGATTTTACAGATAGCAATTGGCCTGAATTTATCTTTCTTAGGCCCAATTCACATAGAACTGGCTTATGGTTTTGGTATGGTTCTGGCGTGGTGCATACATATCCCACGTTGTGGAATTTGCATGTTCTCTTATGGGACAATACACACACAGATGACGAGGCGAGGGTATGGTGCGACATGTCATCGCCACTTACTTACTTACTTTAGATGGAGCTCACAGCCCAGGATGGACTTCGGCCTCAACCAACAAGCCCCTCCAGCCAGCTCGGTCCCTAGCTAGCTGCCTCCAGTTACGCACTCCAAGTTGGTTGAGGTCGTTCTCCACTTGTGTGCGCCACCTAAGGTGGGGTCTTCCTCTGCTGCGCAGACCGTCAGGGATAGATTCGAAAACTCGTCGGGCTGGTGCGTTGGTGTCCATACGCTCCACGTGTCCCAGCCATCTCAGCCGCTGAATTTTCAGCTTCTTGACCAGGTCGACGTCGCTGTAAAGCCCGTAAAGCTCGTTATTAAATCTTCTCCTCCATACTCCATTGATACATACTGGACCGAAGATCACCCGAAGAATCTTCCTTTCAAAGCATTCAAAGATTCTCATTCGTTTTTGACAGGGTCCCTGCTTCTGACCCATATAGCAAGACCGGGATGATTAGGGTCTTATATAAGGTCTCCTTGGTTCTCTGAGAGAGGGCTTTATTACTTAGATGCCTTCTTAGCCCGAAGAAACAGCGATTGGCAAGAGTAATTCTTCGTTTGATCTCTGCGCTGATGTCATTTTGCGATGTTACAGTGGAGCCCAGGTAGACAAAGTCCTTGACGACTTCGAAGTTGTATCTATCCATCGTGACGTTTTGCCCGAGCCGACGATGTTGAGATTCCTTTCTCGATGATAGCATATACTTCGTCTTGTCCTCATTAACAGCCAAACCCATTTTCGCCGCCTCCGATTCAATACTTGCAAACGCGCCGGTAACAGCTCGCTTCGTTCTCCCAATGATGTCAATATCATCTGCATAAGCAAGTAGTTGAACAGACTTTTGAAAAATTGTACCTCTGTTGTTGACTTGCGAGTTGCGTACAATTGCTTCAAGAACGATGTTAAACAGGTTGCATGACAACGCGTCGCCTTGCCTCAAACCTTTCTCGACATCAAAGTGTTCGGTGGTGTTCTTGCCGACTTTGACGGAGCAGCGAGATTTCTCCATCGTCATCCTGCACAAGCGGACGAGTTTGGCAGGGATGCCGAGATGCGCCATGGCTCTGTATAGCTCGTCTCTGTCTACGCTATCATATGCGACTTTAAAATCGATAAAGAGGTGGTGTGTATCGATTTGAAACTCCTGGGTTTTTTCCAAAATCTGTCGGAGTGTGAACATTTGATCGACGGTTGATTTGCCGGGCCTAAAACCACACTGATAGGGGCCGATCAGATCGTTGACAAACGGTTTTAAGCGATCACACAGTACAGATGACAAGATTTTGTATGCGACGTTGAGGAGACTGATACCTCTGTAGTTGGAACAGGTCAGAGTATCTCCTTTTTTGTGGATGGGGCACACTATACCGAGGTTCCATTCATCGGGCATACTTTCCTCCGACCAAATTTTGGAGATAAGCTGGTGTATATACTCCCTACCAAGTCATCTCCCCCTGCTTTGAATAGCTCGGCTGGCAGGCCATCTGCACCAGCTGACCATCATTGTCCAGGTTGAATGGAGTGTTCTGTTTAACAGCGGAATTTTGGCCATCTTCGCCATTTAGCAGTCTAGAAAAGTGTTGTTTCCAGATCCTCAGCACCGACTGTGTGTCTACCACCATATTCCCACTCTCGTCTCAGCAGGCTTCCGTTCTGGCCTTGTAACCCTGGGTAGTTTGCCTCACCCTTCGGTAGAACTTTCGAACATCCCCCCTGCCGCTACAGTCTTCAATAGACTCGACCGCCCGCTTCGCATGCTCTCTCTTTTTCCTCCTGAGAAGTCGGCGTTCCTCCCTTCGCTTTTGCCCGTAGAGCTCCCGGGCTGCTGTCTCAGCAGCTCTGGTTCTAGTCTGCAGCATTGCTTGGTAGGCCTCGTTCTTTGCTTCATGTGCCAGTCTGCATTCTTCATCGAACCATGGGTTTCGTTGTGGTGGCCTAGTGAAACCCAGCACATCAGTAGCGGCACTTTTGATGGCATTTTGGCAGTGTTTCCATTGGTCCTCTACAGATGATGCTTGTGGCGGGCTTGTTGAGAGTTTAAGAGAGACGTGGTCTGCAAAAGTCCTGGCTATCTCTTGCGATTTTAGCTTCGCGACATTAAATCGTTTTACAGCATCCGCTCGTCGTTGTGGCGCCATAGATATCCGCATACGTACTTGCGCTACCACCAGGTAGTGATCCGAGTCTATGTTGGCACCTCGGAACGTTCGGACATCCAGGATACTGGAAGCATGTCTGGCGTCTATCGCAACATGATCAATCTGGTTGACGGTTCGTTGATCCGGAGATCGCCAGGTCCCTTTGTGTATATTGAGGTGTGGGAATAGAGTGCTTGCTATGATGACATTTCGCCCCGCCGCGAAATCGATGAGCCTGAGTCCGTTACCGGAAGTGTTGTCGTGCAGGCTGTGTCCTCCGACTATCGAACCAAAGATGCCCTCCTTTCCAATCTTGGCGTTGAAGTCGCCAAGAATAATCTTGACGTCGTACTTGGGGCACCTATCATACGTATCCTCGAGGAGATCGTAGAATTCTTCTTTGGTTGAGTCATCCTTTTCTTCTGTTGGGGCATGGGCACAGATCAACGTGATGTTTTTGAACTTTGCTTTGATGCGGATTGTGACCAGGCGCTCGCTTACATTTCTGAAGCCCAAGACTTCTTGCCTAAGTCTTCCCCTTACCACAAAACCACAACCAAAGAGCCGCTGACCTTGCTCCTTGCAGCACTCGCCGAAGTAGATGTCAGACGTTTTCATCCTTCGGATGCCCTCTCCATCCCATCGCACTTCCTGGATGGCTGTTACATCAGCCCTTAGCCTATCCAGGTTCTCCACTAGTTGTTCGGCTGCACGTGGCCTGTTTAGGGTCTGTACATTCCACGTGCATCGTCATCGCCACGCCATATTGAAAACTCCAGTGGCCTACGTGAACCGGCACGGCATATTGAAATCACTTGAATACCACTACTTTATTTATTTTGAAGTATTTTTATCACTTTATTTATGTTAAACAAATCTAAAAAAAATCACAACGATTAGGAAAATTTTCCAAATACTAAAAAAGGCATTCCTTTGCATCAATTCTCATTAATTCACTCTGCGTTTTCAATTCACTTTTACAAATGTCGGGTCATTGTCACTTCTGTGTAAATTGAGTACATCACACCCACTCCACTCCCGAAGCATGCCAATGACACACCAGACCCATGAGCCACTTCTGTGTGAATCGGGCCTTAGAGTTTTTTGGGAACAGGCAGAATTTTAGCAAGCTTCCATTGTGTGGGATTGGTGAATATAATATAATTGTTGAGGTAAACTCCAATAAAATAATAAGACGATGATTCCGAAGTTCTAGAACTGTTTTAGACAGTTCTAGAACTTCGGAATCATCGTCTTATTATTTTATTGGAGTTTACCTCAACATACAACTTAAACATTCGTTTTAGTTTCTTATTTCTTTTAAATTTCGATTGTTTTGTTTATTTGTTTTAATTTTCAATTTCTGTTTTATAATTTCAATATTTTACATTAATTTACTTTGCTTTTGTTAAATTTTACAATTTCTCTGATTTTAATTTTGCTGCCGCTAAGTTGAACTTCAGACAAGTAATGACAAAATGTCGGAATCAAAGAAAAAAGGCGCGTGCATTTTTTTAAGAAGAGTAAAGGTATAACGTCTCACGGATATATTGCACTCTCTCTTATTTGCGTTTATTTGTTATCGGTTTCGGTGATTCCAAGTTCGCTTAACAATAATAATAAAATTGAAAATATGAGTTATATAAGGCAAAACTATTGGCAGGATTAATTTAAAAAACTTTGGATGTATCTCATCAAGGCCAACAGCGTTTGACTTGAACGACAGTATACACTCCACAACGTCTGCGCTGTCCGCAGTTTGAAAGCTAAAACTGGAATATGAAACAAGTGTCGGGTGGATGGGTGTGGCCAAATCCTGGTCTTCTGCAACTGAAGATGGTAAAGAGACGAATTTAGCATTGAGAGAGTTTACATCGATGTCGGCTGGCAGATCAAAACTTGTTTTACCAATGCCTATTTCACAAAAATGTTTCCATAGCGTGTCTGCAAGAATGGAAAGGACCTACAGTTTATTGACGAATCCGAACGGCTAAGGTGAGCGGCACTTTTCAATGACTGGAGGTATTCCTGGAGGATTTGTCAATTCCTCGCAAGAGCCAGTAGCCCTGAAAAATTTTTTTAGGTGGAAGAGGTATAAGGAATTTATACCTTTTAAACTCTGATGAATATGTTTACAATATTCAGAGTTTAAAACCACAGTGTGATTGTACACAAGTACGAGTTCGTGCGGCTCAGTTATGCTTTTTTTTATAAGGGAGGTTTTTGTAATAATACAAATTCTTTACTACTGAAATAAATCAGCCAAGTAGAAGAATAAGCACTATTTAATTGGACTTGTTAAATTATTTATTCAAAATAGCTTTTAACTGCATTTAGCCCATACAAATTGGCGTTTCGTCCCCGGCATCGATCTCACTTGAACTCGTAATCATAAGTTTACATTAAAAACGTTTTACATTCATTTTATTAATTATAATAAATTAATTTCACAATCAAATTACTTTTGTAATTAGACCAGGGGGTTATTTAAATGAGAAATCAGTTCCCTGAGCTACTCTTTCCACAAGAAACTTTATTTTAAAACTAAAAAAAAAATTCTACAATTGTATATGTTCAAGTCAAGAATGTGCAGGCAGACATAGCCCAGTTGTACAGAAACAGTCATTTTCTACTAGAATGCTATTGGAATTATTCAAGATGTTTGCAAAATCAAATAAAACAAGTATTTTTTTTATTCTTCGTCATACGCCGAAGAGATGTCGTGGAAAAATATTTTTAAAAGCTGAATAATGTAAATATTTAAATATTTCCCGACAGCTGGGTTCTCAACTTTTTTAAACAAAATATATTCCAACTTAAATTGATTACTTTAGTGGGAAAAATGTCGTGAGTCGTGCGTGACCCTCAACACCAAACACATTCCCTCTAATTTCAGCTTTCCGTTTACTTTGACGGTGGCGACGGCGGCGCTCGCTAAATTTTCACGATCGACTTCGATCAATGGGGCGTCTTACATACACCGCTACCGGCAAACATGCTATGCACTTTAAGATCTTTTAATAGCACTCGTGTCGATTTTTGCAAGAACATCGCTTTTTTTCATTCTTTGCTGCAGAAGTTACGAAGACATAGAGAAGAATTTCATAAGATCATCCTAAGGGCAACTTAACTCAACAATATTCAAGAAGCAACGTACATAATGTATGATGCTCATGAGTTCGACAAGTTTTTGATTTTTTCGCTATATTTTTGGGTAAAAATTTTGCATTCTTCAGTCTTTCGGGAATTTCGGTCCTAACAAGATCGTTGGCTGAAAATCGAAATCAATGGATTTCAGTCCACAAGTTTGTTTGTGTTTTTGAAATAGTAAGAAAACTAATTCGGTTGCCAAAAAATTGATAGTTGTGCATATTTACTTTGGCTGTTATGAAATTCAAAATCGGTATCTTAATTGAGCAAATAAAAAATATGATCTTGAAATGTGACATTTGTTTGTGTGCTCGGAATGTTAAGAACCTTTTATCCTGTATAATCTTATAAATATTACTTGTTTTAAAAATTTCCATAATTGCAATAACATCATCTATTTAACTTAAAAAAAATTAATCAGAAAAATCCCAAAATAGAAAATAATTAGTGCGTTTAAGTTCATTACAGTACTTACTCGTACAACGTACACCCCCTGAAAATGAGTAAAAATAAAATTATGAAGTGTATCTTTTCAGTAAAATGCCTCATATAATCATGTATTTTTTTTATTTGCGTTGAAATTATACATATTGTCGTGATGAGCAGTTTCTTTTATTTCAAAGTTAAAAGTATGTAGGCCTGGCACATACATACATCTTTTTAATACGCGAGCAAAAACATGAAATTATTTTAGATTTCGCTCCCGGCAGAAATCGATAAGCGCCAGTTAGACGAAAAGTGATGAATAAGATAAAAAACACCACTAACAAATTTAATCTAAAAAAACGATAGGTATGTTTGAGTAGGTACCGAAATAATGCTTTTCAATTTTTTTGTAATTTGACAAATCCAAAATTTTTATTTTCAAAATTCTGCATTCCTAAGTCCTGTATAAAAAAAATATTCATGAAATTTTAAGAATATTTTTTTTCAGAATTTGCAAAATTGTTTGATTTTATTTTCATGAATTAAATAAAATGCACGACTTAATCGCAAGAACTTGCTCTTGATTAAAAATTGTCATATCGCCACCTGAATGCAAGAACTAGGTAACTACATTTTTGTCTTTTTTGAGATAATATGATTTTAAGGTACCTTACGGTAGTTACCATTTAATGAAACATATATTTGAGTCTAATTCCCTCTCTGCTACTATATATGGAGCAATGAAAAAACTAGACAACTAAAATAACGCAAGAATTTTCAGTGCAAGAAGTAGGTATCTGCGATATGAATTTTTTGGGTGATCTTAATCAGGTAATTTAAGTTATCTAATTTAAACACTTGGCTCGCACAATCAGCTGCAACTCAAGTAAGACCTGTAAAGTCTAATAAAAAATTCAAAAACTTAACCAAAGCGAAAAAGTATTAAAAAAAATTTAAGTATAAATACCTATACATATGTATGATTTTTTTACTACTACTGTATACCCATCCAAACAGCAGCTAAATAAAATGTATCAAACAATATGGATAATTCTACTGACAATGTTATGTTTAAGATAATACATAATTTACCGTTTTATGCACTTGGTTACACAGCAAAAAAAGCTTTTCATTAAATCTGAAAAAACTATTGCGTTCGATGTGATCGAATTTAATTTATTTATATTCATCGCGAATTTTAAATTTAAAGTGATGTTTTAGTAAAAATAAAAATGATTACCCGAGCTAAGTATCGTACGCAAAAATTCACAAAAGAGGTATTTTCTTAAAACATGCAAGATTTTTTTTAGGAATATAGCTAGGTGCTTAACCGCGAAAATAGTTATTTCAGATCTTGAAAAAAGACTTTAGTTAGAAGGCAGCTGTCTCCGATGTCTCTGTGGTTTCAGACTTACATATGTACATACAATTTTTAATGAAGTTAAGCATTTTTATCTCAGAAAAGTAAAATGATTTTAATTAAGAATCAGCAAAAAAAATTGGTGCAAGAATTGGGTAACTACCTATTGTTTCACTAATTATTTTATATTTCAGGTTAAATAACAAAAATAATAATGATTTATTCGATATCTTATAGATCACGAATATCCTTATCACGTAAAAAAAAATTATGTTGCTGTGTTCGGATTACATTGGAAAAAGAGTCTAGTAAACTATTCTTAATAACGTTTTTGCTGATAACTCGAAATATGAAAAATGCGAGTTACCTAGTTCTTGCATTCAGGTGACGATATATTCTGCTAGCGGTAAGTGATTGGAGAAAAGGAAAAAAGAACTGATAAACCCTCTCAAGAATTTTAGTTTTTAAATTTACCGCCTTAATAGACAAAAACCAATTAAAGTAGAATTAAAATTTTTTCTTAATTATAAAACAACGCGCACAAAAAAAATTGATCATCAGGAAAATAAGACAAAAATGGCTAAACATAGACAAAAATTCCAAAAAGCGTAATTCTGGTGGGCTTCAATTAAACATTTCCTGAAAAGTACCCTAAATTTACATAAGGCTTTTTTTAATTTAGACAGTATTACTATTAACAAATACATAATATAATTTAAAAAATTGTATAAAACACTGTTTTACAAAACTGTGCGAATAGTAAAAAAAAAAGTTTAATTTTCCAAAACTTTTTCTTTATTATTAGCAGAATTTTCTTAGCTGATTTTTGTAATAAAATTTTATTAGCTTGTCCATCATGCATATTAGGGTGTCCGTTATTTCCCAAACTCATTTTTTGTTTGGATTAGACACCCCCTGTACTGTATAAGAAGTTTATGCCATACAGTAAATTTATGGACCAAAAAAAAAAAAAAACTTGGTCGAGCTCATTAACCCGTACATCTAAAGCTATAATCTTCCCATACAAATTCTTACGAAATTTATGAACTTTTTACGTATTTTTTTTCCTCCCGAACAACTGCAGATATTCTTATTTTTCTTGTTGATTTTTATTATATGATTATCCCGTTAAAAAACATCAAAAAAATCTGGGTTTTTCATGAGGCCAATGTCATAAACAACTCAGCAAAATATCAGAACTACCGGATCTAACTCAAAGCCTCTCTCCTATGAGACGACAAGGTTACTGCATATTTTTCTGATATTTTCTTCAGAATTAAGATTATGTAGAATTTTGAAAAGCAAAATCATTAGCAGAACTTTGGATGCCGGATCCCAAGCCTTTTTTAATTGAAAAGCAGAATTACGACATTACGAGTAAATTCAAAGATAAAATTGCCGGTAAAAAATTGCCCAGTGGGTGGTGCGGCTACTTAATTTAAATGTTGACCCCCAGCGCAGCGTGAGCAAATTGGTTTTTTTTTTTATCATTTTGCCAAAAATATTGTTATTGAAATATAACTCCGTAATATTTTATCTTACCTATCACTAATTATAAATGAGCTTTAAGATTCTGGGCTCAAAACATTAAAAGATTTGTTGATTAAACGATAGTTGTTTCTCTAACAAATTGTTCAATCGACCGATCGATTTAGTCTTTACGTGATTTGGGCCTTAAAGAGCCTTAAGTTTTCCGACTAAGTCTCCGTTAAAATGTTCTAATATGATAAGAAATGAATTGAATTTTAAATTAAAAAAGGTGCACAATGCAACACAAAAATTATAAACATCTGACTGTTAGTAATAAGGCTATACATATATGTATGTATGTATATACAAAAACAGCTTTATTTCGTATGCCGTTTCAGCTCGCTAAATTATCCTATTCAAATCATTTTTTTAACATTTTAATCACATTAAATTAAAAATTATATCTTGTGATAATAGAACATTATTATATACAAATTTGTTCAATTTATATTTGCATACTGTCGAGATAAAATTAAATATTGAATTTAAAAACAATATAGCATTTATAAGATTTTACAGAAACAAAAAAGATACGCTCGGTAATAAAATTATGGTAAACTTATATATTTACATTTAGAAAACAAAATAGACAGTTCCATTATGTCAGTATGACACAAAAAAAAGCTCTCCCACTTTTCAAATAAAATTCAACAAATTAAAATTATACCAAAAGTTTTTTCCCATAAAAGTTTATAAATAATTAAGGAGTAAATAAGCTGTGCATATATTTAGGATGATCGAATAAAGTGAACAAAACATTTTAAAGTTATTTGAAAACACAAGTGATTTGAATTGTTGAAATAAAAATAAATAAATAAGTGAAATGGATAATTGGAATGTTCTTGCTGTGCAGACAACATCTTCAGCAATTGGAAGAGATGGATTGGGATTTGTGTCAAGAGAGAATTTGGTGAGTCTTCAGCATTTGTGTAGATAAGTATTTTCCCTAGGGGAAGGGGGGGGGGGGGGGCAGCAGACCACAAGTTCGAAATCATGGCTGTACCTACGGGGTACCGGGTATTTTTGCAAACGTAGCCAAATTTTTGTTAGATTTTGTTGCTTGTGCGTACTTTATAAGTATACCGCGTTTATGCGGTTGATTGTTCCCCCAACTTTTTTTTTATTCTTCAAAGGAAATTTTAGATCTACATAATTTCTCTATAAATCTAAAGAAAAACACAAAAAATAATTTGTTGCATAAAAAAGCAAATACCTTCAATGAAATAAAAAGAAGAGGGGGGAGGGTAAAATTCAGATTTGTAAAAATGCAAAATCAAGGAGGTTTTCAACCCTCATCGATATCAGTTAGAGTTAAGCCAGGGCCGGACCAACCATATGTGCAAATGCACAGGGCGTAAGGTTTGGGAGGCGCATTACCATTAGCAAGAAAATGTAATCTAATCTTGCGAAAACAAATATGTACTGCCATTTGCATTTTAACCGCGAAACTTGTTCAAATAATTCCAAAATAACATCCATCACAACTATATGCTAAGTTATTTCTTGCACAATAACATCACTTTCATTGTTGTATTTAAGAAGAATTTGACTCAAAACATCGTAAAATTAAAGATCCTACTAGACCTATGCAAGTTTTATCTTACAACAAAACAACAAAAAAATGTCTCCGAAAAAGAGAAAAGATTAAAATACATACTTGCCTACACCTCATATGTGCAAGTTTTATTTTTACACACTGAGTTGCGAAACTCATGGGAACATAATGAGTGTGTTTCTTTAAAAGAATGGATGGAATAGACGAAATGTTTGTCCAGAATATCCAGAATGGAATGAATAAAGAAACAAAACTAGAACAAAAAGAATGGCAATTCAGTTGTTCGGTGAAATGTCAAAACAATTGAAGAAATAAATGTTTTTATTTTGGATATTTATGTATTCTCAAAATCAAAAGTTTAGTAAATTTTACATTAAATGCATAAAATTATACTCTGGTACATTAATTCGCGGTATTATGCTGTTTTTAAATAATTAACACCAATGTGAATCTGCCATAATTGAGGCTAAGAACGTGAATTATATTGAACGCGTCCACTATTCTTTTTCTATTTTTTTTATTCCACACTTCACATGGAATAAAAAGAATGCATTCCAAACGATCCGGAATGAATAAAGAAACAACAAAATAGTTTATCCGGAATGTTCCGTGGAATAAAGAAACGCAAAACTGGTATTCCGAATATTCTGGACATACCGGAATGAATAAAGAAACACACTCAATGTCAAAAAAAAAACTTAGGTACATATATTTATTTGGAATTATATGGGTAGAGTAGAGCGTGCAGGTTTGCTATTACGCACCTTACAGTGTACCTGTGTATGGGTTTTCACATCTACGAAAAAAGCAACAAATGGAAATTTTAATAGAATGGAAAAGAAGCATAAAGTGAAAAAATTAAAGCTACGAGGGATGGATGTGTAGTCGAATCGTTCCTGCCCAGTCAGGGGCGATTTCTACAAATCGTGCACAGGGCGCAAGTTTGGCTTGGGCCGGCCCTGATTTAAACAGATATTTTATTTAATGCGAGTGACAATTTAAAATAAACTTTATTTTCTTAAATTTTTTCGTAATTTTCAAACGGTGTTGTATATTTAAAGAAATACGCCACTAATTCCTTAAATATACAATTTAAATTTTAATTTAATGCAAACATTGTTACGAGCAATAATTCAATAATAATTGTATTCTCTTAATAATTCATTTGTTTAAATGTTAGCAAAAATATAGAAAAATCTTTGTTTGGGGTAAATGATGAAAATGATGTGGAAATCGTATGAAACTTCATATATTTCTGCTTAATTTCAATTTTAGAGATAAAGCCCCATGCGAACTTGTATGGAAATTCATACATTGATAGTAAAGTTGGATTTTATAGTTAAATTGTTAAATTTAACTGAAATGTTTGAAGTGTTAAAGTTCTTTGAAATATTTTTTATTTTGTTAATGCGAAATAATATTTATTGATGGATTGTAAAAATAATGGACATACAAAAACAGGGCCTTAAAGTTAATTTAATTTTAGAAACGTTGAACTAAGACCCTGCGAGGCCTTAAGCTATAGACTGCGTGCACTTAACGAATAAATTTTTCGATATTGATTATTTTTTAATTGGTTATAAGTAAACAAAACATTTATAAAATCCAATTCAAATTTTTTCAATGAAATTTTGAATCCGTTTTCAGAGTCAAAAGTGGGCAAACTTACCCCAAATCAGCGTAAGGTATCTTTAATATTATGGTTCCTGTTTGTGTTACTGTTCAAGAATTTTTCTAGGGGGGGGGGGGAGGGGGGCCATTGTGGTGTAAAGAAGCAATCACTGTATTTGACAGTATTAGAAGTCCAGAAATGCGAGTACCTTTTAGGGGCGGATCGAAAATGACTATTTCACTAGAACACAACTATAAGTCCGAAAAATAAAATCTTAACACGTTTTTGTAAAGGATTTATTTTATTTATTTATTTATTTGTTTCATAATCAACAGATTTTAAAACAAAAGCAAATATAAATCAAAGATTCATATAATTTTACCGCCATATTATTCACTCGATACATCCAGATTTAAACTTAAATCCAGATGAATTTACATTGAATTTGTATGATTTACAGCCAGATTTAAGTTTTAATCTAGATGTATTGAGTGAATAATATGGCCGTTAATAAATTTAAAAAAATATTATTATTTAGTGTTAAGAAAATAAATTTGTATTCCTTTTTTAACATACACCCCGCTTCACTTGAATAGAAACAAACTTTTTTGTTTACTATCAGAGCGTTTTGCGCTTTGATAAATTTTGAAATTCACCTTTTTGTTTTAGTTCTTTTACGAGGTATTTATTTCGAGTAAAACTGCATAGGCAGAATAATTCAGAAAAATACCATTCGGTTATTTTTTACCACTTTTCTAATTAATTCATTAAAAACACTGATTTTTTTTCGTCATTTGAATAGAAACAGTCTCTTAAATATGGGAAAAAAATCAAAAATTGCAGTAAATGAGGGTAGTTTTATTATTCATATTTTAATAATGTGTGCTACCACCACCTTTATTTGAAATAACTTCAAAAACCCTGTTGGGAAGTGAATCATATAATTGTTTTATATAATTTGAAGAAATTGAACTCCGTGCTTCTTTGATTGCAGCTGTAAGTGATTCTTTGTCCTTATATTGAAGTCCAGAATCGTACACTCTACGAACCATCCATCCACACATATTTTCGATAATATTTAGGTTCAGACAGCCATTGAAGAAAGGTAAAATTTTTCTAGGACATTCAACTTTTAATGATTCTTGCGTTGTGGATTGGTGCGTTGTCTTGTTGAAATGTCAATGGTATTGGTCCAAAGACATCGGTAAACTGTGGGAAAGCTTCTTGCGATATTTTCTTGTAATAGTTTGCCGTAATTTTTAAAGTGGGAAACTCCAGTTTAATTATTCCAAACCCGGAAATCGTACCCCACACAATAACACCACCTTCTCGGCTATGGTGGCGCTCCAAAAACATTGGTTTCTTCCTCATGTAATAAAAAAAATAGTAATTATATCCGTCCGGGCCATCTAAATTGATTTGTTTTCGTCAGTAAATACCACTTTTATCCACTCTTCTCTCCACGTCATATTCTTCCAGCAAAAATCTTTTTTCCAATGTTGTCTTCGTATTGGATTTAACGGTGGTTTTTTCTTCAATTTTAGGCGCCTTAAATATTGTGACCCACAAATGACACGTCTAATCGTATTAAAACTAGCTGTAATTCCACTCTTCGCCTCGAATTTAGCAGAAGGGTCACTTGAATTGGAGGTCGGTCTATTTAACTTTGTTCAGTCTGCATTTTTTGTGGCTCTTGCTTATGCCTACCTTTCATATTTTTTCCATAGTTTTCTCTATTTCTGAGAAACAAGCAAACAATTTTCACACTTCTTATTTCTTTTGTTTGCACTTGTGCGTAGGGGAAGCTTGTTTTCCACGTTTACTTCTATTTTGGCTTTTTCTCCAGCGATTAATGGTTTTCCGCGGACCATTTTTTCTTTGATCAAACAATTATTATTTTTAATCTACACTTCCATTATTATAAAAATATTTTTTCTTCTAACCGTAACCTATAGATAAAAATCGCATACTGTTTCTATTCAAGTGACGCAAAAAAAAAAAACAGTGGCGCAAAATGTTAGACGATTTAGTATGATGATAAAGCATTTTTAATATGATGCTAGGTTAAAACTAGGCTTTTCAAAATTTCAAACGAGTAAGCATCGTATTATCTTTTTAACATATTACTAAAGTTAAAATCGCCAAATGCCTATTTTATCTTTTAATTATCATACTAAATCTAAGTGTCACTTTGGCAGCTACAATTGCAAAAATGGGTTGAACTGTCAATGTTTTAGGCGTGTTCAGCTAGCAAAATAGGTTTAGTATGATACTAGTTAGAAAATGTTTAAAACTAACAATATTTTAGTAAAGAGTTTTAAATTTAGAAAATTGTTAAGTAGTGTCATGCATGATGCCTTAGCATCAGGCTGTTTAAAATTTTGCGCCAGTGTTTTTAATGAAGCAATTCGAAAAATGGTAAAAAAAAAACGAATGGTATTTTTCTGAATTATTCTGCTCATGCAGTTTTATTCGCAATAGATCCCTCATAAAAGAACTAAAACAAAAAGGTGGATTTCTAAATTTACCAAAGCGCAACATGCTCTGCGAGTTAAAAAAAAAGTTCGTTACTATTCAAGTGAAGCGGAGTGTATTTCTACTTAAGCATAATCAATATTGCCGGCGTCATATGAGTTAAAAATGCCTGAACATCTTGAAATTGGTTCTTTTTGGCCAAACAAAGTCGGAGGAAGAAGAGTGTGAGACCTGTGTTTTTTTTTGTTGAAAACCCCATGACCTAGTGTTCTGAAGCATTTACTGTTAAATAGTTAAATAGTTATGCGAAAAACCGATATTTTTATTTTTCAACATACCATGCTCAATACCTTTTTATGCAATCCAATATCTATAATTGACTTTTTATGCAGTATTTCTTATGCCAAAATAAAGATTTAAATACAGTAAGCCGTAAAAGTACATATTGCCTGGGCTACAGAGTTTAAGAATGCATAAAACAATGTGCATTTTGCACAACCCTTACAATTATGAGCGAAGAAAATACCATGCTTAACTTGTACATACATAAATAATCTCATCGATTCTGGAATGGAGCTTTAACTCCAACATTTTGTAAACATCGATGATTTGTATGAACTCTTTTAACGATATTTTATTCCTACAAAATGCATTTTAAATGTTAATATTTACAGCCACAATAAGATATGATCAATAGAATAAGAAAATTGCATTATTTCGTTCGAATTTGGAATCATTAGACCCAAAACAAAACGACTCAACAGTTCAGAGTAATTTTTTTTTTGCTGAATCTTCTCAAAAACATTTTAAGGTGCAAACAGTTGTATTTTCACTCGGCGATCAGCCACGATAGAGACAATTCAGCCAAAGTAAAGAACTTTTTTAATTGAACTTCAGGCTAAAAATAAAATTTCCTATTCGTTTTGTTGGGTTATTTTGGAAAATTCTCTCAATAGTAAATTCAGTCATTTTACGAATTTTACATAATAACAATCGGAAGTAATACGAAAAAGTCCTCAGAAAAATTCAATAGAAACGAAAATTTCTTATATTTTTTACGTACATGTATATATACATAAATATACCGCAGAAAAAAAAAAAGTGATTGCATCGATTATATAGAAATTTAATAACAATTTTGTGATCACATTTAAGTGAATTAATAAGAAAATTCAACAAAATCACTCAAAATGGATATATCTACAGATATTTGGGGGCAGTTAGCGGTAGAAGCATCTCAAGTGTATCTATCTGATGGTACATACAGAAGTCCATTTGCTAATACGGTAAAAAAAATCTAAAATCAAATAATTCCAAAATTAACAAAGTGTTTATTGAAAGTATGTAGTAACTTTCTTTAAGTGAATTAAGCTTATTCTTATTAGGTACTATGTATTTGATTTTTTAATAAGTTAAAGTGGGACACTTGTTTGAAATATTTCACATCAAATGCACATAATATTTTTTATCAGGAGTGGCACAAAAATATACTCAATATATTCTATTTTTAAATCGTTGTGTTTGGGGATAATTTTGTTTGGTTTTTTGAGTTTAATAAAAAAAAAATTGTGTACACTCAAAAATTTTAAATATTGTCCCAGTAAAAAACCAAAGATCTAATAAAAATCTAATAATTTTAGAAATAAAATAACTATTTATTTACTTTACATATTAACACATTTAAATGTACATAATGTAAGCATGATCGCAAAATGCAAAGAAAACTGTTTAAATAAAAATTATTGCAAAGATGTTTATTGTTAACTTTCATCGAAAATCCCTATTTCGAATCAAATTCCACATTTAACGTTGCAAAAATTACCATCAAAAATAGTTTTTAGTAACCTACTAACTTAAAATCATTATTTTTCGAAAAATATAATAATGTGATCACTGTGGCGTATACGCATTTTTTTTTTAATTTTGCTCATGATCATTGAGGACGAGGGAAATATTGCTTTGTTTCTAAAAGTGATGACTGCTCATTAAAGGCACCAATACAGGTTAAAATTATGAAGGGTGTTTATGGTGGTTGAGAACAATATACAAATCATGGGAGGGGTTTTTTGTAATTCTCTTTAAAAAATGGCGTGAAATGGAGAGAAATTGTCACGTTAAAAAAAATCAGAAAAAAAAAAAAAATTAAAAACGATAAATGTAAAGTAATAAAAAAGTTTCAATTGGATTTCATTTATATCACAGTCTACAAAAACTAGATTTTATTAGAAAATCAATGAAACGTTGCAATGATTTGTTCATAAGAAATATTCTGGGTGTCTTAACCTAAACAACAAGAACATTGAAAATGAAAATACCGATAAAAAAAAAACACTTGCAGCATAAATGTCTCAGAGTAGGTAAATACTTAAGTAGGTACTTTTCTTGAAAAAAAAAACTGCTTAAAGTCAACATTCCTTAAAGGTATTTTATTTCAAAGACAAGGAAAGGTTATAAAATAATAAGGAACTGTGTGCTGTAACAGCTGAAACTATAGGATACAAGTTTAAATTTGTATTCATTAAAAACAAATATTTTGCTTTCTTTAACATAATGAATAAATAGAGCAACTATATTATTTAACAAAAATTAAGTAATTTTTAAACTAATTTGTCTTAATTCAATTAAATAAACAAAAATAAATAATAATAAATTATAAAAATTTATATGACAAAATCTAACTTTCTTTTAGATTTTTTTATAAAGTGTTTAATAACGTCGTCTTTACTGATATCTATGTCTTTATGCACGTGCAGTAAAGCCAAGCCCGTAAGACGTTCCTCCCCCATTCTGGACCGCAAGTCCGCAACCACGTTTTTAATTGCCGCAAGATCGAAAATGACCTTTCTGCGGTTGCTGCGCTAACAGGAAAGGTTGCTAGAATGTTCAGGAGTTTGTTTATTCCCGGATACATATCTAGATCACACCCGTCTAAAACTTCCAGAACTGTGGTGGGTGGCAATTTGTTTTAGTTTCGCGCCCATTTGGCGGTCCACAACTCAAGTTCTTTGATGACACTTTCAACCGGTTGGTCCAGCAGTCCCACATAAGGTTTTATTACGTTTTTTGTTTCCTCAAGGTCAACCGAATCGATGAGCGATGGCATAAAAAAACGAAGGCCATAGTTCCTTAACACTTCAGGGGAGAAACAAGACCGTAATTCATTAAGAATTCCATCCAATAGTGGAATGTAAATGCTTCTGAGAAAGTATTCCTCCACATTAGAAGCCGGTTGGTTCGCCCTCATCGTCTGCCTTTGAACAATCCTTGGTTTTGCTATTTCAATATCCAATGAATCTGCAATTTGTTCTTTTTCTTGGAATAAGCTCGAAAAAATAGTAGTTGCGTTTTCTCGTTTATTCTCAAGAACAGAAATTGTATCATTTACTGCGTCAGTTGCACATTTGGAATCTAATTTCGGCGATTGCAATTTTCTGCTGAGTGAAACGCTCGTACCTGCATATATATTTAATTTTTTTTAGAACTTATATACATCCGTAAACATAAAATTTTATTTAAAAAAAAAAAAATAACAGTCAAATATGCTTAACTAATGATCTACTTTTTCCTCATCATAAACTGACAGACATAAAGTAGTTGGGGAAGAATTTTGTTTCCCCAAATATTGTTTTTCATGCATGCACCATAGTGATAATGAATGCAAAAATATGTACCAATAATGGGTAGGTAATTTTTATTGGAGCTGGACCAGTGCTCCATACATTTTCGCCCATTGTATTTTGGCTTAATTTATTTTTTATTTATACTTTTTTTGGCACAGTTGTAAAGGTTAATTAAACACCTTAATTTAATATATAATTTAGTGTCATTTATCAAATAAATTCTTAACTATAAACAAAAATCTCAAGAAATGCACATTAATACCTATACAATTCTTATTTTCTATTACCGTTATTTTCATTATTTTCTATAGAACTATACCTGTACCTACATTTTTTAATACCCTCTTAAAGCTTGCTAAATAACCTTTTTAGTGATGTACAACATTTCTATATGCAGATACTCGTTTAACCTGAGTAATGGAAGCTTAACCGCTTAGTTGATCGTAATGATTTAAAATATAACATTTCCATTCATTTTTCATGTCATGGGGGTCATGACCCCTTGACCCCCCCCTGTATACGCTGTTGTTTCTTCTCTAGCTGGGCCTCAACTTTCAAGTTCACGGTAACGAACGACTGGGCGATCCCATAGACGGTTGGTCTAGATTGGCAAAGAATTATTTTAAATTAACTTTTAGATTTCCATCTCAAATAAATTTTACTCATATAACTGATATCATTACTTTGTCTCTTCCCTAGACAATAGAAAAACTTCCCGATAAAGTTCTATTGCATATCTTCTCATACTTATCCCATCGTGAGATCTGTCGATTGGCTCGAATTTGTCGTCGTTGGAGGCAAGTCGCTTATGATACCCGACTATGGAAGAATGTCTCCTTGCGACCAGAAGTTTCAGGTCTTCATGTTGGATCCCTGGAATCATTGTTGGCATTGATTTCTGTTCGTTTTGGACCCACTTTACGATACATTGAGCTTCCAATCGAATTGATCACACACACCGTTCTCCATGAACTCTCAGCAAAGTGTCCAAATCTCACGCATATGCTTTTGGATTTTTCAACAGGTATTTTCTTCGTTACTGTTCATAAGAACATAATTTTTTTTTTTTAATATTTTTGTTTTTGTTTTTAGCTATGCAACTTCATGATTTCAGTGAAATGCAAGCTTTCCCCACAAAGCTACGTTACATGTGCATTTGTCTGTCCGAGGTTATCTTCATGGAAGGTTTCATGAGAAAGATTTATAATTTCATCAATGGCTTGGAGGTGCTACATTTGATCGGTACTTACGAGAAGTGCGAAGAAGAGGAAGAAGAAATCTATGAAGTTATTAATGTGCACAAACTTAAGTCGGCTACGCCAAATCTTCGAGTTATCAATCTTTATGGCATCAATTTCATCGATGACTCCCACATTGATGCCTTCAGTTCGAATTGTATTCAACTTGAATGTCTGGCTGTGAATTTCTGCAATAAAGTCACAGGTTCAACACTAAAGGCCCTAATTCAGCGCTCAAAACAGCTGACATGCCTTTTAATGAATGGAACCAGTCTTAAGTCGGAGTACGTAATGCAGACCGATTGGGAGAAGTGTGCTCTTCAAGAGTTAGACATAACTGCTACTGATTTGTCAGCTGAATGTCTGATCGATATGCTAACTAGAATTCCGGCTCTGAAGTTTTTGTGTGCTGGACAGATTAATGGATTTACTGACTCTGTGCTCAAGGCTTGGATGGAATCTGGAATGTCAAGGTTTGTTTGTTTTAGGTCTTATTTTTATTTGAATTCAAAAAAGTTTTTATTTTTTTTGGTAAGATCCCTCATCTCTTTGGATTTGGATGCATCAGACAATTTAACAGATGAAGCTTTGCAGAAATTTCTCTCGCGACACGGAAGTCAATTGATTGCATGTTGTTTGTCAGGAATGCCACATATAACAGATCAATTGTGGATGAGCATCCTTCCATTACTAACGAATGCAAAGTATGTAGTTTTTACTCTGGATTTTTTATTAACCTAACAAAATGTGTATCTACGTTTTTTTCTTTAAGGATTCTTGTCATGGGTACTTCAGAAAAACTTGGAGTAAATATTCATGTTGATCAGCTTATGGATAATATTGCATCAAATTGTGGCAGTTTAGAGCGATTAGAACTAAGATGGGATCCTGATAATTTACGTTTCTCTGATAAGAGTCAAAAGGCAATTGATTTATTGCGTGTTAAGTGCTTGAAATTGAGATGCATGGTTTTGAGGTGAGTCGAATTTCTTAGACAAAATTCATACTGAATTAGGTAGGTAAATAACGAATATATATTTCTTTTATTTTTATTTATTTCTCCTATTTGTATTTTTTCGATCATAAATACTGAATTAGGGTGTATTTTCAGACTTTTTTTTCACCCTATTTCATCGTAATCGAAATATTTTAAGAATCCCGAAGAAAACTATCAACATAGTTTTTTTTGTTTTTGGTTCGTAATATGTTTCCAATTACGATGTAGATTATTTCGTTTAGGGCTGATCGCAATATGTCCTTTATTGCGAGTGTCATTTCTTCACCTATCGATAACCGATTTGTGTCGAAAATCGATCATCGAAAATTTAAAACATCAGAAGTTATTGTTGAATCAGATCCAGGTGCCATAAGCTGTCTGGACATATGTAATAAGGCTGGTCTATATATCTTTCAATAAAATGAGGTTTTGGTACGATCAACTTTTGTCGACTTAAACGTTGAAACGTCATTCGCAATATGCACCTATTTTTTGTCAATTTATGCGTTGAGCTTCGGTGAAAACCCCTATCCTCCAAACCTAGTTTTATGCTTATGCTTTCTTCTTCTTCAAAATCTGCTTTTATTTCGTATTTCATGAAGAGAATGTCATGGTTATCCCTAAACCATCATCTTCCGCCTGATGGAAACCATAAACGCTGTTTACAGAGCGGGTTGACCATTTGTAGTCCAGTGAATCCAATATTAATTTACAGATATTTACCCGTACTTCGAAGTACGATCATAATTCAAAATCCCTTTAAGGCTCTCCCAAACCAACGCGATTATTCGCCGCGACAGAAGAAAACAACAATAACAACACGTGGTTGTCAAACAAAACAACACGTTGTTGTTATTATTTTCTATTGTCGCGGCGATTAATCGCGTTGGTTTGGGAGAGCCTTTAAACGATACTCGTTTTACAAGCTTTTGGCGGACGTACTTTATAGTTTTGAACCTTAGGACTTACGATTACTATGTTTATGTCGCATATTTATTTGGAGCCTATTTTTCAATCATCCATTAAAAATAATAATAAAATTTCATTCATTTCAATCAGTTAGGTTTCTTAAAAACGTTATTTTAAATAGTCAGATATTACTATTTCTAACGAGTATGTATGTTTCATATATTTATCTGATTGTTAAAAATCAATATATTCGCTTAACAGCTCTACGAGTACACTCTACGGCAAATTTCTACCACCTTTATTGGATTTAGTTTGAGGGGAACTATGTCCGACTGATATTCGGTACAGGTACACACATAATTGTAATGAGTGCGATAATTACAAACTGCATCAACTTATACAAAACAGAAAATATATTTATGGGGGTTATTTGAAATTGTTGAAGATTTGAAGATAGTTGCAAAAAAATATTTTTTGGGGATTAGGTCCTTTGGGAATTTCGTCGTGTTAGCTTATCGGGAAAATCGTCCGATTGAAATTTTGTTTTTTGGAGATAACGTATGTGTCGTTGATTATCAAATAGAGGCTAAAAATTTGAAACATGAAACCGAGAAAAAGGACTAAAACCTATAGTTTCTAAAATATTCAAGATAATTCAATGCAGTAAATTTTGTTTGATTTGTGGAAGGTATTTGCACAAAATAATAAAAGGGCATTTTATTTTCGCCCTGTAGTGAAATGATTTTTTTAGGCAGTTTTGTTAGTTTAAAACATATTTAGCGCATTTTGATTCTAAAATGCATGTAAAATAAAATAAAAAAAAATATTTAGCTATCCCTTTTGAAAATCGCGCCCATAAATAGCCTCGTTTTGATCCCAAACTCACAATTAAAACGATGTACATATGGTCCCGTTTCTTCGTTAACCTCGTAACTACATTTTTGGGCAAATTGGTTTTTTTTATATAACAACACTGGCTAGGGCTCACAGAATATTTAGAGCCAAGTATAAATGTCAAAATGATACTTCTAACATATTTTACCGTTAGTTATTTTTCCTCGTAACTACTCTCATGTTGTATCTACTTTAGTTTCTTCGTTGTTAATCTTTTTTGCACAGTTAACGTCAGATCAAAAGTACAACTTAGCTAACCTTCTACAATTCGTGGCGACAAAACATAATACGACTATTTATCAAAAGTATTGGACGGTTGGACATACCCAGATGGAATGTGATTCTGTCCACTCAACCATTGACAGAAAAAAGAAGTCATAAGAAATGTACGTTCCTGCTGATTTTGTTAGAATCATAACAGAGGCAAGAAGATTTCCCGAACCCTATAAAGTGACGTACTTAGACCATTCATTTTTTAAAAACTTTTCCAAAATAAGTTATTATAAATCCATCAGACCAGGCTTTAAAACGGGCGATCCGTAGGTAACAGATCTTAAATGCATAAGATATGATTCCACGGGTATGTATTATAAATTTGATTTTGACACTGATTGGATACTCGGCCCTATCGAGGTAACCGTCGGAGGTTCCGCTCCGACGGTTACCTCGATAGGGCTGACTATCTCCGCAAAGAAAAGCGAAAATAGATATTTCAAAAATTAATTTAAAATCACTCTTTGAAAATTCCATACCTTTGCTTTTAAAAAAATATAACGACTTACAGAGTTTAATGAAACTACTTCCAATAGATTATCACAGGTTCTCTGATAACCATCAATTTAATTCTCATAAAGAATAGAAACATTTTGAGTTTTAATTTTTCCAGTTCTATGAATTAAATCTTCTGTTACTTCTAATGTATTTTTTAGTTCATACTTGTACATACCTGCTTATAAATTGTGTACATAAATAACATACTAAATAAGGGTATTTAATATTCATGCAACGTCGGAAACTTTAAGACGTCGTAAAATCGTAAAGTTTACGATAGACGTTTCATGAACGCCCTTTCAAACTGACTGCGTAAACCAATCAACTGTTTAGTAAACGTCGGAGTTTAAAACATATTTTTTAAATTTTCATTTAAGTAATTTGCAGTTTGAAGATGCCAAAAATAAAAAACAAAAAAAATTGTTAAACGGTATGAGCAAATTGCTTTAAGGCATATTAATTCTTGAGTTATTTGGGAAAAATTATTGTATGTTATTTGGTGTGCTAAGCAAAAAAGTGTATTTCTTAAAATCAAAGACCTTTAACCTGTGCAGTTCGAAAGCTGTGACACATTGAACGTCATAGTACCGTTACAAGAGTTTAAGATGTTTACCAAGCTTAACATCTACGTTTAACACACGAATTCGTGTCTTAAAGTTTACGATTTGTTGGAAAAGATTTTCCATACAAATTTTGACAGTTCGTTTAAGATGTCTTAAACTTTAAGACGTTTACGATGGTTTTAAGACCTTACATGAATACCCTTAATATGTATTTTAATACAAATCCTTTAAGTCGTATGGTAAGGTTTAATTTAATAAACCATTTCATCAAACACTGAATCCGCTTTTCAAATATGTTTAAACTTTAATATATATTTAAGATATAAGATTATGTACCTATGAATAAAAATAAAACATTATTTCAGTTTAACCTGTGTATTTTGTTATGCTTCAGCAATTTTTCTAACCTTGAATTTACATTTTCAATGAGTTGAAGTTATTTTAAATAAAAACAAGAACCTCGTATCTGCATTTCTGTAAATCAAAACATAAGAGATGGAAACTCGTATGTAGCAAAAGTAGTTAGAACAAGTAAATTTGTGATGCCCAATCAAAATTAAAACTAGCAATCACTAACAGCTGTAAAATATAAATAAAAAATACATAAAGTTTGGATATTAGGTTCCATTGAAGGGAACCAAACGTTTTTTTCGATTCCTGAAAAATTGTGTTTTTGTAGATACGAGGTTAACGAAGAAACGGGACGATATGTAACTTCTTAATTATATCGTTTTGAAACAAAATTTTCTCACCATCTGATAGCTCTCTTTGTTCAGTGAGATCTCAGAAACGTGAACTGGCTAAGTATCAAAAACAAACGTTTTTGATGCAATTCAAAGAATTTCATTTTTATTCAACGTTTATTTCAAAGCAATATTGAGGAAAGGTGTTTTCTGATATTGAAAATATTTATTCCTAAGAATGGGCCATCTCACACTGGGTCAATTTTAAACCAGACTAACCCCTAAGTAGCTTTTGCCTCAATCGCACACGGAGCAAAGAAAGCCGGCGCAAAATTTTGTGTACATGAAACGGCTTTAATTGTATAGAAGTATTTTTTCAATTTGATGTTTAAAAAATAACAATTGAATTCCGCATAACAACAGATTTTTTTTGCCTAGAAACAAACAACTTGTATTTGTATTAGTAGTTGAACTTTGTTATTCCTCTCACAACAAAGAAGAATAATTTGCCCTTTTCATTCTGCGCTCTTCAACTCCCTCGCCTACAAGCTTCTATTTCCCCAGGTTGAATTGCTCTCGTGTGTGATATGATAACCCATTAAGTGCAATAATTACAAACTGCAAATTATTAACTGCATCAACTTATACAAATTAAAAAATACATACATACATATGTTGATGGAGATTATTTGAGATTGGTGAAGATTTGGAGATAGAAGCAAAAAAAAATATTTATTGGGGATTTGGTCCTTTGTCGTTTCGTCGTGTTGGCTTAGGTACATACATTTTTTTGGGGAATTCGTCCGTTTGGAATTTTGTTTTTTGGAGATAACGTATGTATGTATGTATGTATGATTCTCTAAATTTAATTGACTCTTTAAGCAATCAGATAACAAAATCGAATTTTTCAATCATGAAAAAATAATATACAGAATATTATAATTTGAACAACAAATTTATTTGTGTTTGTTTTTGTTTTTGACACAATTCAAAGAATTTCATTTTTATTTAACGTTTATTTCAAAGCAATATTGAGGAGAGGTGCTTTCTGCTATTGAAAATATTTATTCCTAGGAATAATTTTATCTTGTTCTGAAGTAAGCAGATAGCTTTATTCTCAGGAATAAATTATATTCGACTATTGAAAGACTAATATTTTCTCTATCTGGTTGAAAGAAAAACCCAACCAAATTGCCTAATTTTGGTTTACAAAATAGCTTTTCACTCGAGTCTCGAAAAACACCTCTCGGTAAATAATGCAATTTGATTACAAGACATCAACATAAAACGCTTGCCCTTGATCTTTGAGACAAATGTCACTTTATGTTGGCTAAGTTCCATTTTCACAATTTGTTTATATTCTTTCTGTTTACAGTGATGGACGCTATTACGAGACAGTGAAGGCCAATTTCGAACGTGCCGATCGTGTCACAGTTGTCCGCACAACAACCTGTTGCAGGGTATCCCCCTACCATTTGCTGCAAAATTACAACGAATTAATCTTCAACTGAGTAATGCTGCCTATGGGAAGAGACTTCTATTTCCGTTGATGCTAGTCAAATTATTTTTTTTTTTTTTTTTTCCAAATACTGTTTTGTTATTGTTTTTTTTTTTCGTTTTAATATAAAATATAACAAAACCATGTCTATCTGTTTTCATCGTAAAATGACAAAAAAAATGTTTAAATAAAATACATACATAGCATAAATTAAAATTGTATTATTAAATAATATATTTTATTCATCCTTTAAAATTGTGTTTTTTTTTTATTTCTGTTTTAATTTTTATTTTCTTAATTATTTTGTTTCGCTAGCGTTTTCATCATGATTCAGACTTCACAAAAATAAATCATCACTTTTGTTTTGTTTCTCTTTTCTCTCTTTTTTTAATTTTATGTTGGCTAAGATTATTAAATATATTATAAAATACATAGTACAATAATAATCACCCTTAAATTTATTTTTAACTCGCAATTTCACTAAAAATATCTCTATAAAAACAGAAGAAAGTATTCAAATAAAAAAATAATAAAGAAACAAATGTTTTAACAAATATCGAAAAAACTAATGAACTGAAGAAGTAAAAAAAAAAAAAACATTAATATTGTTGACTGTTAAAAGTTGTTTGATCTTTAAAATCGGTGCAGAGATGTGTGGACGTGTGGACAACTTGATGCGAGGATTTCCGAATGTTGATCAAGTTGTAAAAGCAGATTTATATACAAAGTACACCTATGTCTGATTCCTCGCGTGACGTCACGAAACCCGGAGGCAGCTTCTAAAATGAATGAGGCGGTAACGGTATTGGGTAGTCGTTGTTTTGTTAGTTGTTGTTCTTTCCTGTGAGCATTTGACTTGACTGTGTTTGGTAGTTTTTTTTTTCATGGTGTTGGTAATAGTGATGGTGGTAAGTACCTACTCCTGATGTTCTACTGGCGGTGAAAGTCTAAAGTTGTGAACTATAGAACTGCTGCTATCGTCACCTGCGTTACTGCTAGAAGACGCTGTACCTGCAACTGAAGAGGCTGCTGCCGCCGTAGGTAGAGATGTTCCAATTGAAGCAACGGCTGCCATTCGGTTTGGCACAGGCTCTCGAGGCTCATGATGTCCGGTCGCCATTCGCAGTAAGTCTTGGGCGTTATTCTTAAAAATTGAAACCATTTTTAGAAACACATATTAAAGGAGCTACTAGATATTTTGTTCTACATGATTTGGTCGCTCTTCTGGTTGGTTGTTGGCTGGATCTTGGTTATTTTCTCCAGGTCTGTCTATGTACATCATTATCTCGTGACAAAGTGGACACCGATCCTGCACATAAAGCCATTTTCGGAGACACACACCGTGAAAGAAGTGTCTGCACCTGGTTATTTTAGCTGATTCCATTTGCTAAAATGAAATTTAAAAAAAAAATGAATTTTAAATTTGTTAGATTTTTATCGATAAAATAATCAGACTTACCTGATGGCAAATTGCACAAACATCATTTAAATTCTTCAATTGGGCTTCTGTAGCTTCGGGCAGAGCAGAAATTTTATCCACAGCAGACCTTCGTTTCATAAATATGGACCAGCCGGCACGAGCCTCACACCAGATATTGAAATAGGCATGGATGCACATCATGATGGCTCTGATGGCGCCCCCTGTAGCATTTTGTGCTATCAAGTTATATCATACGGTACACCAAATCAACCAAATAAAAATACATGCACACAGGTTTGTTTTGTTCTTTTTTTTTAAATAAATAAAATATCTGTTTTTTTTTTTTTTCAATTTCGATGGAAGCGAAAGACTACAATGAATTGAATGCATGATCGATTTTATCGACACAACAGAAAAAATGTGAAATTACCACATGGGTTTGTAACAATTCATTGATTATGATAATGACTCATGACCAGGTTGTTAAAATTCTAAGAGACTACGTGAATAAATTGTAGACCATAAAATAAAATCGACGGATACCTACATCTAATGTATAAAGTTTTCGCGATGCTTTCGCTTTATGCCAATAGCGAAGAAGTAGCAAGAAATAACTTGTATTGTAAAATATTTTATGGCTATTAAACCAACTTTCGAAAGGCGTATATAAAAAAATGAAAGAAAAAATAAGATACGATTTCAGATTAATTTATAAAATAAATTTGGTGGCACAACGGCTCATGAAGAACCAGGGCCTAGTGACTTACAACTCTAAACAATTCCTGTGTGCGTGTCTGCAGGAAAGGAGGGGACCTACAGTTTATTGCCGAATCCGAGAGGCTGGTGAGCGGCACTTTTCTGTGACAGGAGATACTCTTGGAGGATTTGTCACTCTCTCGCAAGAGGAAGCGGCTGGTATTGAACCCAGACCTCTGACATGACAGTCTAACGCACTAACCATTACGCCACGGGCTACTACTCAGGGCCCGTATTACGAAAAAATGAAACGAAAGGCAAAAAAAACGATACCTAAGAAAACGATAGCCATGACATAGACAGATTATGATTTACGAAAATGGATGCATGAACATATTGCAAGATTAAATCAAAAAATCTCATTTTTTAAATAAATATGCGAGAGATATAATAATAATCCTAATCCTAATTCAGAAGTATCAAAACCATTAAATATGACCGCCAAAAGCAGTCGTAAAAGAAAACGAGTATCGTTTTAAAAAAAACGACTATCGTAAAATGTAATCGCAACGTAACGATAACGAGGGATTTTGAGCGATAACCGTAAATCGTGATACGGGCCCAGATTAATTTGCCCAATGTAAAAAAACATGTCCTTAAAAAAAAGACGCACCCATTCCACCTACGTATATCTTTTGCGCACGCAGTAAGTTCATTGATAATCAGTGAATGCGCGAGCTCCTACAAAAAATTCTCGATAAGCTGAGCAATTCAGCAAGTAGCTATGGGCTTAATGTCCAACCAACTCAAGGGAGAACGCTTGCAAATTGAGAGGCCGCAAAAAATCTGTACTCCTGATAAATGGTTGACTATTAATATCTTTATGGATAGCTAGGCGGCAAAGCCATTTTCTCCCACTGTAGCCGCAGCAGGTTAAAATTATTCGTCGCAAAAACCCAATCAATCTTTGATGGGTCCCAGGACACCGTGACATATACGAAACGAAATAACAAACGAACTGGCCAAAACGGTTCTTCACTTGAACCGAGCCAAGAGGTGCCCTGAGTATTTAAACAACTGGGGCAAAAAAAAGAAGAAACTCACGATATTATCAAAACCGCAAACTACAGATGGTCAGGAACCGCTTCTTGTCAAGATTCGAGGAATTTATGGCCGGATACTTACAAGAAAAAAAAAATATACTACTAACTTAAACTAAGAAACAATCCTTCTTTTCACCTCTCTACTCCTTTCTCACTGTCATCCTGAGGAGCGCAATAAATCTATTGAAATTCAAGTGAAATGATAAGGCTTGCCATATCCGTACCATCACCGCTCTGTACCTAACTTACAAATTATTTTTCATTTAACGTTTATATTTTCTTCCAAAATATTTGTGTTTTTGTAATTGCTTGTGAAATCACAGCATATGCAACAACAATTTTGGGCCTATCGCCATCGAACAAACTAAAATATGTACATAGAACGAAACAAAAAATGAACAATATAAATTGTACATTCATACTAAAGCCAAAATAGAACGAAAGAACAAAAACAAACTCAAAATTCGCTGTTACACTAAAATTAACTACTCTTAACATAAAAATGTGATGTTTTGAAATAATTATGTGCTCCAATTAATTAGCTTACCAGATTCGAAGAAAAGAATCCAAGCACCGTTGAAGAAGAGCAAAATTCCAAAGCAAAATTCCACAGAATTACCAAAAGCACGCACATAGTACACGTAGTCATCTAACTTTTCCCAAAAGGAATCACGTCTAGCATCGTATAAGAAGAGTGCATATGTTGCTAAGCTCACAAGGACCTTGAGAAAATTTATATATTTTCAATTATTTTTTTGTTTTATTTTGATATATAAGAACTTACTTTAACAATGACTTCAACAGAAAAGGCAGTAACGGCTAACATCCAGGTAGAAGGTGAATGTCTTGACCATAGCACCAAAAGTAAACTAATCGGCGCCACCAACAAGAACAAACAGACGACAAGAGCACGTGTGTGACGTTTCCTCGATGGACTTCTGGCTGCACTGAGAGACATCAAAATGGGTGAAACAATATTGTGAAGGAAATGCAGCAATGCGGTAACCAAAAGGCACAAGTTTCTACAAAGACGAATGAAACGCTTGTCAGGCGACAAAGAAGTCAGACCGGTCTGTAGTGCAAGAATATAAAAGAGCACTGCCGATACTGTGCCCAATGATTTTTCTTCATCTGTATCGCCAGACATCAAGAACCATTGGAACATTTTTCCAATATAGTGGCAGACTATTGAAATAACACTGGTCATTCCAAGGACAGCTGTCAGAGTCTCACATCCGTCCGCAAGCAGTTTGTGCACTGTTCCAATAACATTAAGGCTTACGTCCTTAGCGAATATAAGCGATATAAGCTCTTGGCCGATTCTGAAAAAAAAAAATAAATGATTAAAGGATCTTAACACTTTTTTTTAATATGCTTATAGATATTACCTTATGGACCAGAAGACCCTGAGAACACAGGGAACATTGAGACGCTGCCATTCGTTTTCAATTAGTGCCGATAGACCAAAGTTTGAGACAAAATTCGTTGCATATTCATAGCCATTCAATATTGTTTTACCCGCTTCCATTGCACTTGTGTAGAGTGTGATTTTGGTAAGGATAAAAGGTATTATTCCAGCGAAGGCTGGCGTTAGCTTAAGAAATGATGGAGGTAACGGCAACATTGCCAACAATATGGGACTCATAAATATGAGGAGCATTTTTTTCTGAAGAAAATCATAGCGTGGACCTAGATGAATGTATGCAAATAACGTTCCCATGAACCATTGAGCGACGAGATGAGGCAATATTGAAAGCACAACACCTCCTGGATCTAATAGACGTGATGTGTTGAATGACAGGATGTCGACTAGTAGACATGGCCCACTCTCCATAAGGGCCAATGCCGATACGTTACTCCAGTATGAAAGAAACGTCAAACCCACCGATATGACGAATAGATAGACCATCACTAAATGTCGTGTCCATAGCATAAATATACAAGCTGCACACAGAAAACCTAAATTAAGAAAATAAAAATTAGTTTATTTTTCGAGTTAAGAACGTACTTATGTATTTATATTCTTGGTTTACTCAAGGACGTCTAAGAATGAGCTGAATGGAATTATAATGAGCAGATTTAACAATCCCTTCTGAATGTTTAATATTAATAGGTAGAAGATAACCTAGTAAAATTAGAATTTCACCTTGAATTCCGACAAAGCTTCATTATACTGTACAACTTTGCTTTAACGCTTGTAACATTCAAAATTGTCCTAAATTTGAAAATCACTATTTTTTATTTTTTTGGAGTAAAAGGAGGTAATTCAAGGAAGGTTAGGTTAGGTTAGGAAGGGCGTGCCCAGCTCTGAGGCTGTTGCATACACGGGGGCCTATTGGTCCATTGTGATCCCCTATAACAGAGATTAATCCTAAGCTAGTGGTTGACATAGACTGGTTCAATTACAAACCAGCCCGTGCTTTCTATATATTTCCTCATGTTTGCCATTGAGGCCTGCGCTAAATCGTCCAGTTCTCCAACAAACCTGTTTCCAAGGTAACGGAGGCTGTTTGTTTGGAGGTTTGGGCAATCGCAGAGCAGGTATTTAATGGTTTCTATTTCTTCAACATCTTGACAGCTCCTACAGAAATCGGGTGCATATACATCCAATCTAGTGGCCATTATGCCAATGGCACAATGTCCCGTCAGTACACCTATCAGGGTTCTAAAATATTCTTTTTACTTAGCGATAAAATATACTGAGTTTCCTTTTCATTAATTCTAATTCTGGATATCCAGGAGTTATTGATTTGCTCTTTCGTTATTAGGTCTATATTCCTTTTTATTACGCTAATCGGGACGTTTAGTCCCATGTCTAATTGGCTACTACTGTCTCTATATGATATTGACCCCTTCCTTGCCAATGCATCTGCCATGTCATTCCCTTCTATATTGCTATGTCCAGGAACCAAGCAGAGTTTGACTTGGTTATTGTAACATATATTGTTCAGTATGTCTCGACATTTTGGTACTGCATTGGATCTTATAGTCTCACTGGCTAATGCTTTGATAGCAGCTTGGCTGTCCACGAAAAAAGTGATCTCTGACGAGCTCAGTTTTTTTTCGTAAACAATTTCGGCTGCTTTTTCAATAGCATAAATCTCATCTTGAAAGACACTACACTAATCTTGGAGTTTGTGAGATTCTCTAATATGAAGAGCTTTGCAAAACACCCCAGCTCCTGTTCCTTCTTCCATTTTTGACCCATCAGTGTAGAAGGGGATACCCCGTTCACTGAGTAGTGAGATGGGTTCCCATCCATGTCTTTCGGGTATTAGAACCGAGAAGTTTCTTCTAAAATCTATTACGGGTCGAAGGCAGTCAGTGGTCACATCAAGTCCGGCATATCGTTGCCAGATAGACCCATGACCAAAAGTGCTGTCCATTTCCTTAAGTCGAAATGCACTTTTGGCTGCTATACACCTTATGTACTCATCCAAGGCTAGAAGGTTGAGAATAATTTCCAGCCCTGCTTGTGGCGTACACCTCCGTGCCCCCGTTATTTCTATACAGGCTAATCTCTGTATCTTGTTCAAGTTTTTGAGGTAGCTATCCTTTTTTACGGCTTTTCACCATACTATCGAACCGGAGGTAAGTATGGGACGAACGATCGTCGTGTACATCCATTGAATGCGGTCGCATTCCCCACCGTGTACCGAAGGCCTTTTTTTTGCATGTATAGAAAGCACAAGTTATCTCTTTGTTCTTTCCTCTGTGTTCCGTTTCAATGTTAGCTTTGAATCAAGAATTACTCCAAGATATTTGGGTTCAGTAGAGAGTGTCAGAGGTATTTCATTTAGCTTGGGAGGAG
Source organism: Epistrophella euchroma (assembly GCA_947049315.1). Lineage (NCBI taxonomy): Eukaryota > Metazoa > Arthropoda > Insecta > Diptera > Syrphidae > Epistrophella > Epistrophella euchroma. The sequence continues at coordinate 24,769,490 of OX346246.1, forward strand.
TAAAATCTAGTTTTCTTTTCTTCCGTAAACAGAACAAGTTCAGTTTTTGAAGGGTTAACCCCGAGACCGTTTTGTTCTGCCAATGAAGATAGTTAATTGAGTGCAGATTCCATAATATCCCTGATAGTAGTAAGAAACTTACTAATTTAAGGAAACTACCAACTAACTTTAAGAATAGGACTATGAAGGTGGTCCTTCCATGTGAGCGTAAGATTGATAAATTATATATAGGTTTCTAGAAGTCATCAATGGTTTAATTAATGGCTTTGTCTTCAAGCTTCAATTGTTTAAAACTAATACAGCAAACATTTTCCGACAGATGGGAAGGGCTGTTGATTTGACAGGATTCAAGCTACCGAATCATTTTTCATCGTGAAAGATTAAATTATCCGGATCTGGACACCAACGTATAGATGAATCAGGCAATTTCTCAAAGCGCATTAACATGTTGCGAGAAGACTGCTGATTGAATGATAGATATAAGGATAGACTGGTTAACAGGATTAAAAGCCTTTCAAAAAAGCGTTAACAGTTAAATGTGACCACTGATCGTTGATATTGATTTCCTTTAAAAAAAACTTCACTTAGCCTTTAATTTAATAATCATTTTAATGATTCAAAACTAAATTGCTTTACTATTTCAAGTAAACAAAATAAATTATAGGAAAAGGTCACACAAGTAATAAAATAAGCAATGAATTAAAATTTTGTAATAATATTTTATTATATGTATATTTTTCGGCTTCTAAAATAAAATTTTGCCGAATTTATATTAAATATCTTATTATTTCTACTGAATTTAAATATTTTTAAGCTGTTGAATGAACATGTTTTGTTTTTATGAATTTATCACGATGTTTTTTCTAATTTGCATAAATGTACTTTCAGTGTGTGTTTGAGTAAGTAGCTCAAAATAACTGATCCTCGATAATAACTGATTCTTTATGAAACATTAAATACAAACTTGTTTATAATGAAAACTGTGAATCAGTGTAAATCTTCTTCATTCTGTATTAAATTATTTACAACAAGTTCGTAATTTAGACAATTTTCGAATTATTTTTCCGGGGTCAATACTTTATTAAGCACTTAACTGTTAACATATGCAAGTTTAATGCTATATTTACTTCCAAAATAAATACATACACACATGTTTATAAATATATTTTTTGAAGTTTGATGATGCATAATAAGAACTTATATTTGTATAATTATTCACATAAAAATTGTTTCTTTTATTTTCATTTTTATATTAAACGAACTACATAGCTTTGATGCCTTGAACACCTTTTATTATTAATCATTCTAATTCGATATTCAAATCAGTTTTGCTTTAAATACAATATTGTTTTGCTTTGCTGTATTGCTTGAAATATCAATGATGATATTTAAAAAAAAGTTATACATTTCAATCGGCTGATTGTCGCAGTGCACAACAATTAGCTCTCCTTAAAATGGAAGTGACAAAGTCAGGCTGGCGCCAAAATAGAATTGGAAAATTTTAAATAAGAGGTAAAAAAAAAAATCAGAAGGAATAGAAGACAAGGGCCCTATTGCACCAACAACTTATCACTAAACACTAAGGCCGATTTGCTCAATTGAACTTAGTTTTCATGATCAAACCGTTACAAATTATGTTGAAACATATTACCTCATGTTATAAAATGACCTCGAAAACATCAAAAAACATGATTTTTTATGATTTTTGAATGGGACTATATCAAAAAAGTGTCATGATAGAATATTTCTAATTTTCGGAATCAAGTTCAGCACAACAAAAAACTTCGGATAATTATACTTCGTAAATTTTGTTGACCAGCAGATATAATAAATAAATCGTATTAATATTTTCAAATATCAAGACTGCCCTTTGTAACTTTCAAAGACTGAATTAGAGGACCTTGCTTTTTTTCAGCGAATATTTATTTTTGGGCACTTTTTAATTAAAATATGTTGATAAAATAAAATTTGTTTGCGTATAAAATTTTATAATATGTACTCAATGGGATAGTAAGGATTAAGGAAGGACTTTAACCAAATTTCTATTAAATCCTTCTGTGTACACTTTTAAGAATGCACAGACCAGTCCGATGGCTAAGAATTATTTTTTAGTTTTTTTTTTTTTCGGAAGATTTTGATAGAGTTTTGGTAAAACTTATTAAACGGCCATATAAGTCTAGTCATTTGTTAGTTTTACCGGGCAATTTGCAGAATAATTGGCATTTTTATAGATTTTGAGGTGTTCTTTTTAAAAATGTCTATGTGTGAATTGTTTAAAAGGCTGTTAACTAAAAGTTTTCTATAGAACACAACTCTCTTCTTTATCAATTTCAAAGATTTTGGGTATTACTTTTTTAGAACAGTGAGCGGAAATTTAATATGAAGATACTTTTTTGTGATCTCTTAAAACCTGCAAGCTTCTTAAAACATCAAATTCGATAGCGGGGTTCAGTTAAGTTTTTCGATATATAACTGTTTTTCCTTACAACGAATCTGTGCGCGATCATATTTTTTAAAAATATTTATCTAACAGAAAAAAAAAACAATAAGATATAAAATGTAGGAAATTTTCACAGTTTTAATTTATCTCTTGACTATTTTTATTGTAAAATTGTTCGAAAAGCGGATATTGAAGCAAAAATGGATTTTTTTTTCAAAATGGCGCGAGTAGCAAAGAAATCAGGTGGCAAAGGGAAAACAAAAAAAAATATTTCTGTAATAGCCGTGACATGATGGTTAGTGCGTAGGAATGTCATGCCGAAGGTCTAGGTTCGATTTTCAGCCACGTCACATAAATAAATAAAAAAAACGTCACCTAATAATAATACAAATAAATCGCACGACTGGATCGCACAAACTTGCTCTTGTAGTAATTTTAAAGATTGAGTGTATTAAAAGTAAATAATTTTTTTTATGGGAGCCTTAAGTTTAAACTAGTATTATACATTATAGAGCTTAAATTGAAGAATTGTTAAAAATCAACATAATTCGAAATACATTTATTAAAAAAGTCTTCTTAAATTGTTTTGAGAGCTGAAAAAAGTACACCACCTGATTTCTTTAAATTACCTTAGTTTTGGAGAAAAAAAAATTAAAATCGTAGGAGCGTTGTTTTTAAATTAGTTTTTTATATACCTACATATAAAATTTTGTAAACATTTTTAAAATAAAAAATTGGTACACAATTTTCTTAGTATTTATTTATGTCGATTTAAAAATAAAATTTCGAAAAAAATTATCTATCCGTTTTGGAAATATCGAATTTTCAAAAAAAAAATTGATTTTTTTTTTAAATCCAAAATTTGTTTTTTTTGAAAATTTTGATATGCAGTATGATTTCAATTTTTGAGAAGCTTTTGCATAAAAAATTTAATTTAAATCGGTTTGACACTTAATGAGATAGTCCAAGATAAAGAAAATGGTTCTATGAGAGGTACCGTTAATAATGCCTAACTGTTTTAAGAAGATCGTAGACCATACTAATATTAGTATTCACAACAATTTTAATCAAAATCGTAAGAGTCGTTTTCGAGAAAATTTATATTTTCTGTAACGGTTTTTTAACATTTATATGGAAGGTACCGTTAATTTTGACTATAAGAAAATATTTTGTATAAAATATTTTAGATAATGTTAAAAAACCGCTTGGTGCCAAGTTTCATAAAAATCAACCGAATTGTTTTCGAAATATTTGGTTTTCAAAAAAAAAAAAATTGAAACAATTAAAATTTTTCGGAAGATTCTTCATAAAAAAAATTTATCAAAATCAGTTTATTCCTTTTCTAGAAAAACGAAAATAAAAAAATGGTTCTATGGGAGGTACCATTTAAAACCATTATTTGGAAATTTAATTTGTACAAAAAGGTAGCATATACCTAATAAAATTTATTGATTTTTTTTTTAGAAAAATCTGTGGAGCCATTTTTGAGAAAAATAAGATTTTCCAAAAATGCTAAAAAAAATGATATGGCAGGTACCGTTATTTTTGGTCCCAAAAATAAAAGGAAAGAAACGGGTCGAGGTAATGTCTAGAAAACACTTTATACCAAGTTTAATTAAAATCGGCCCATGGGTTTAGGCTGTAGGCGAGTCCACAGACAGACGGACAGAATTGAGAGACTCACTTTTTTCATCTTCCCTATCATCGTACTGTCAAGTTTGATTGTTATCTCGAGTTCAATTTTTTGTACGAATCCAAAACTTGCCATATAGTACCTATATATCGCAAGTAAAAACGGTTAGTGCCTCTTGCGGGGAAGTGACAAAAACTCCAAGAGTATCACTTGTCATAGAAAAAGCCGCTCATTTTAGCTGTTCGGAATCGGCAATAAACTGTAGGTCCCGCGAATGGTTGAGAATTGTAAATCATTAGGCCCCAGTTCTTCATAAGCTGTTGTGTCACCAAATTTATTTTCTTATTTTACCTAAAAATTTAAAAAATGTCAATTTCTAAATCTTTCCGGGCAGCCCTCATTTTCAGCCCAAATGACTGGACTATATTGCGAGGCAATAAATATTAAAGCACAGTTTTTCGTTTAAGAAAGCAAACCAACTTTGAAACTTTATCAGAAAAATTCTTCTGTTTCTTGCTTTAACTCGAATATTTTAATATTTTTACCAAAAAGATTAACTACAACCTGTTCGTTGTCATTTAGGCCTAATGGTGACGAATCATAAAATTTTCATCTTTACGTACAAAAATCAAGTAATAACATTTAAAATATATCAAGTTTATTCTTTTCAGTGTTTTCACATCTAAATTAGGTTGTTTTGAGACAAATTTGTTGGAGATTTTTATATGACATGAAAGGTTTTCCCACTTTCAAGCACTTCAATGATAAATTCACCAAAATGTCAATGCAAATTCAAAGTTCTGCGAATAATTATTACTCAAGGGTGGAACAAATGAATTGAGTTAATAACGGAAACTCTACTGTACACAGTAATATAGCAGAATACGCTTTTATATTTAAACAATATAGAGTTCTTTATTCGATGAATTATAAAGAGAGAATAATCAGAATGAAAAATTAATTATTTGATACAATTTATATCACAATCTAGATATAGTTATATGTATATAATCAAAGTTATTTTCAGCTAAGTTATATTAAATTTAACTAATATTTATATAATTCAAATATGCGTTGTTAACACATAAATATTTACAACACAACCCCTCAACGCAATATTATATTAAACAAAAGAAACAATTAAAGAATTATGTTATTGGAATACCACATAAAGCTGAAAATTTCTGATGTTTGATTCTTGCTAGATTCTTTGTAAAGATGTCTGCAACCATGTTGTTGGTACTTAAATATTCGAGTTGAATAATGCCTTCTTCATAAAGTTCTCGGATTTTATGGTAACGAATATCTATGTGCTTGCTTCTTGGATGGTACACAGGGTTCTTTACTAGTTGTTGAGCACTAAGATTGTCATTGTACAAAACAATAGGGTTTTTATTTGGAGTTTGTGTTTCTAATTCTTGAATTAGGTTGCGCAAATAAACGGCTTCTTTGCTGGCTTGAGACAGTGCCATATACTCAGCTTCCGTACTGCTCAGAGCTACTGATGTTTGCTTCTTGGATTCCCAAGAGATTGCTCCCTCAGCTAACATAAATACGAAGCCTGTATATGATTTGCGGTCATCTGCACTGCCTGCCCAATCTGCATCCACAAAGCCTTTGATTTTGTGAGATGATTTCTTGAAAATCAAACTTGCACCACCAGTCGTGTTGATGTATCTTATAAGGTGTTTTATTGCTGCAAAGTGTTCTTGGTGCGGATCAACATTAAACTGTGATAATTTACTTATGGTATGCATGATGTCGGGTCTTGTAGATACGGCTAAGTACATCAATGCTCCCACTATGGATTGATATCGGGTCGGGTCTTCTTTCTTGCATGATGAGTTTGTACATTTTATTAATTTTGTACCAGGATCAAGTGGAGTATAAGCCGGTTTGCATGTTTCCATTTTCTGTCTTTTCAAAAAATCGGATATGTACTGTTGTTGATGAATTGCTATCTGAAGTCTGGAACTACTTCGCTCAATTTGGATTCCAAGGAAGTACTTAAGTTCACCTTTGTCTTCACAATCGAACTTCGCAATTATCTTCATTTTGATTTCAGTCATCGACGATTCTTTGGAGCACGCTATCATCATGTCATCTACGTAAACTGCAAGTATGCTGAAACATTCTTGTTCATTCATCACATAAACGCAGCTATCACCGTTGCACCTAGTGAAACCAATTTCTGAAAGACAAGTATTAAGTTTCCTATTCCACTCTCTTCCGGCTTGCTTAAGTCCATAAAGCGATTTCTTCAACTTGCATACTTTTTTAGGGTTTTCAGGATCAACAAAGCCTTCAGGTTGCTTCATATATACTGTCTCTGATAAATCACCATTTATGTATGCGGTCTTAACGTCAAGATGATGTAAGAAAAGATCATGATTCACTGCTAGCGCCAAGATCAGTCGTATGGTGGAATACCGCACTACAGGAGAAAAAGTTTCAAAGTAATTAACCATGTACCTCTGAGCGAATCCTTTGGCAACAAGTCGGCATTTGTACCGAGAAATCGTTCCATCTGGATTTTTCTTGATGGTAAAAATCCACTTGCACCCAATGACAGATTCATTCTTTGGTAGGTCAACAAGTTCCCATGTTTGATTGGTCATTAAAGCACTATACTCTTTTTCCATAGCTTTCTTCCAGTTTTCAGCATCTTTGTTTGTCATGGCTTCGGAAACAGTAATTGGAGTATCGAAAACATTTTCAATGACATTTACTGATTCAATCGTCTTATATTCTTTTCTTGGTCGGCCTCTTTTGCCAGTTCTTAAGATTTTGGGTCGTCCGGGACCATGTTTTGTGGTTTTCTTATCTAATTTAACATCTTCATCTGTGTCTTCGATATCTTCAGATATATTTTCGTTCAGAGCTGTAGCTGGGGTTGATTGTTCAATGGAATTATCGGCGGGGATGGTAACGGTACTTTCTGGTTCATTATTTTGGCTATCGTTCTTCTGGTTATTCTTGTTAGCGTCTTCTTGAGGTGAAGGAAACTTCAATTCGGCGAGAAAATAATCGTTTTCTTTACTTTTCGAATAATTTTCAAAGAATCGAACATCACGTGCCTTTTCAATTTTTCTTGTAAGAGGATCAAACAATCTGTAACCTTTTGACTTTTCAGAGTACCCTACCATATATAATTCTTTCCCCTTGGCAGCAAATTTGGAACGTCCTTGCTTCTTATCTAACATAATAGCTTTCGAACCAAATATCTTGAAGTACGAAATATTCGGTTTCTGCCCTGACCAACTTTCGATAGGTGTAATATTTTCTAAAATTTTTGTAGGTGATCTATTGCGAACGAACGCTGCTGTATTGATAGCTTCTGCCCACAAAAATTCTGGAAGACCGGAGTCTAAAAGCATACACCTAGCCATCTCAACTAAGGTACGGTTAGCTCTTTCCGCAACCCCGTTCTGCTGTGGTGTGTACTCTATCGTTAGTTGTCGTTTTATCCCATGATTTCCCAAGTATTCGTCAAAATTTTTATTGAGGTACTCTCGACCGTTATCACTTCGTAATCTTTTTATCTTGAATCCTGTTTCTAACTCTACTTCAGACTTAAAATGCTTGAACACATCAAAAACTTCGTCTTTCGTCTTGAGAAAGTAAACTTTGGTATATCGAGATTTATCGTCAATAAAAGTTGCAAAATAACGAGCACCCCCTGCGGATTGAATTCGCATAGGGCCACACACATCTGTGTGTACTAACTCCAGCAAATCTGTGCATTTAGAAAATGATTGTTTTGGAAACGGTTGAACGGTTATCTTCCCCTTTGCACAAATTTCACAATTTGGAAAATCACTTGATGACTTTAAATCAAGCCCTACAACCATATTTTCTTGATTAAGTTGTTGCAAGCTTTTCATATTCAGGTGACCATAACGTCTGTGCCAAGTGTTTAAATCCGCAGAATTTGATTTAGAACTAAATAAAATTGTTTGTGGTTTGCATTCAACAATATACAAATCATTTCTTTGATAAGCTTTAAAAACGAATTGGTTCTGAGGATTTCTCACGATTGCCATATTTTGGACAAAATTGACAGTAAACTTGTGTTGAGTTATCTTGCTGACAGATAAGAAATTACCTCGAAGTTCAGGAACGAATAAGACATTTTTGAGTAAAATGATTTCTGAGCCTACTCTCAATCTTGCGGACCCTATTCCGCTGGAGACAACAAAATTATTATCGGCTAATTGCACCATTTCTCCTTTTTCTTTATGTAGTTCTACGAAATAATCAGATTCGCAACACATATGAGATGTAGCACCACTATCTAAGCACCACTCATTGCGATGAAGGACCTTTTTATCAGCACAAAATATTCCAAAGGAATGAGCTTGATTGTTCTTAGAAATATGACAATCTGAAGCAAAATGTCCCCTCTTGCCACACGAAAAACATTTTCCTCTGATCTTTGTCTTTGAGTTATTTGTGTTTTTATTATTATAAACCTTTTTGTTAGATCTAGCTGAGAAAATCTGTTGGTTGCCTGAGTTGGTAATTAGATCCTTATTTACTCTTCGTTGTTCTTCCTCAAGAAGTTTGACTTTGAGACTTTCAAGCGAAGGTAAGTGATCACGACTCTCAATGGCAATAATGAAATTTTCATAACAATCTGGGAGACTACATAATAAAAGAATAACCAAAAACTCATCTTCTATCTTGAGATCGATTTCACTCAACTTCTCTGCTATACTACTAAATGCATTAATATGACTGGCAATGGACTGACCATCTTGCATCTTAGTCTGTAGCAATTTCTTAAAAAGACTCACCATACGAGCAGGTCCTTTTGGTTGGTGAATTTCTCGTAACTTCTCCCAAGCTTCTTTTGATGTTGAACAATTCTTGACATATAACAGTTCTGTTGTTCTTATACTGAGTATAATTGTTGCAAGCGCCTTTCCGTCAGCAGTATTCCAAGCCAAAATTTCTGCTGCATTCGCATCTCTCCCCAATTCTCTGGATCCATCGATATAGCACCACAAATCTGAATGTACTAATATACTTCTCATTTGAATGGTCCATGAGCCATAATTCTCTCCATCCAGTTTATCAATTTGGTACAGCGAACTCATCGTGAAATAATTCGTCAAACGATATTTGCAATTAAATAAAAAATGAATGCAACTTATTTCATTAATTATGACCTGGGCCCATAACCTATAGCAGAATACGCTTTTATATTTAAACAATATAGAGTTCTTTATTCGATGAATTATAAAGAGAGAATAATCAGAATGAAAAATTAATTATTTGATACAATTTATATCACAATCTAGATATAGTTATATGTATATAATCAAAGTTATTTTCAGCTAAGTTATATTAAATTTAACTAATATTTATATAATTCAAATATGCGTTGTTAACACATAAATATTTACAACAAGTAATTTAAAGAACACCTATGTGCATCATTCTTACGTATCTATGTAATCTTGATAAAATTCAACGACTGAAATTTCAACTATTTGGTACCACATCTTTTTTCATTAATAAAGCCTATACGCATTCATTACTCCAATCAACACCCTCTGGTATTTGAAAAAAAAAACTCGAAGCGCCGTCTTTTTTTCTTTTCGTTTTAATTTAATATTTATTTTTCTTGAAAGTTAAAATTAAACACGATGACTAATCAAAAATTCAATTTGTTTGTATAATGAAGGCTACAACTAAATTGCAAGCGATAAGCGAAAAACACCAAATGATAAGAAAGCAATTTATATTGCCAGTGACAACATCTAAACATTCGAGTGTTTACTTCTACTTATTAGGTAGTTGGCGCAAACGCAAACAATAATATTGTGCGTTGCGGAAAGCGAAATCAAGGCGATTCTCAAGTCTGAAATTAAATCGTAAAAAAAAAACACCTTTAATTTACTTGTACGTTGCTTTGTGTAGTTTTTTCATCAATTTGAAGTTGATTTCTCTCGCCAATCATATTAGTGAAAGAATGGTAGAGACAAAACCAAATACAACAATGTTAACGTCTACGAATAGAATTATGAGTGAATGGAAATAATAATTTCTCAAGGTCATGATATTTTTAATTGAGCCGGTGTTAATGGGGCTTAGTGCATGTAAAGAGTTTGGAAGGTACTTGTTTGATTCACGTCAAACCTGAAACTTTAATAGCTGACTTAACAAAAATTTTGCAAGATTTTAAGAAAGAATTTTGACTTGTTCAAGATACATAGCATAATAGTCTAAGCAAAGACGTGGGTTATAAAATATCTTGCAAAATCAAGAAAAATAAACAAGTTGAAATTGTTTAAAAATTAGTTTTTCGTTTGAGTTGCTCTTTTGAATTGTAGATTGTCTAGCCTTGTTGATCTAAACAAAAACTTGTTTTGTTTATTAGAAGCAATTAAGTCGTTGACCCGCTAGAAACTTCACTCAGCTTAAAATGTCGCGGGTAAAAGAGATAAGTAAGAAAAATAAAGAGTTATATTAGAAGGCTTTGTGAAAGTGATCTCATGGTGATATTTCAAAACAATACAAAAGGAAAATGAATTTAAGGAATCGAACCAGCAATTATATGCACCAAAGAATAATGCTCCGACCGCTGGTGCAAGTCCTGTTGGATTTGTTTATCCAATCAATCTACAAAAATACTTAAAAAAAAAGATGAAAAGACAAAAACAGAGAAGAGAGAAAAGAGGGAAGAGAGAATAGGGATACAAAATTTTGCAATACGGGTATCCCACACCCCAATAACATTATGAGGGTATACCTATCTTTCTAATCTAAAACAAAATTCTTTTTGACACTTTGAACTGTATTTATGTACACTTTTTAATAGATTATTTTGTTTACATATTGTAAATGCTATTTAAAAAAAAAAACTACGAACTGATGCTAGCTTCGTTGGATTTATAACTGCTGATAACATTTTTGCATTTTCAAGTATGTATTGTTCTAAAGGAAAAAGAAGCTGTTGTGTTTTTTTTATTTCAGAACAGCATTTAACATGTCAAGTTCTTTTATATGTTAAATAATAATGGCTTCTTTTGTACATAGGACATTTTTTGAAGTTAGTTCGTTCATAATACACGGGCTCAGCCGAGTCATTTGGAATTTCAGCAAGTCATAAATCCACGAGGCAAATGCCTCGATAGTGCCAGCTTAAAAGGAGAGGCTTGGATTTTCTTATCTCCTGAGAATTTAATCCGAGACATACATTTTTTTTTACAAATGTTTCTCTCTAGTCAGTGGGAATAAAAATAACTCGGGAGACGGGAGAAATATGTTTACAAACTTACTGTGGGGGGTACTTTAGGGAAATAACAAATTCCAAGATGGTTAACATTTTTGTGACCTTAAATTCTACATCTTAGAAGTAGGCATTGGCGTAATAGGTTAGTGGGATCGAATTCTAGTCTCTATAACCTAAAAACAGAAATAAAATGATATTTTCACGGCTACTGCCTCTTACGAGGAATTGACAAATCTTCCAAGAATATCTCTTGTCGTGGAAAAATGCCTTTTACCTAAGCTGTTTGGATCTGGTAAAATTCAGAACCTGCCGCGCAACCAAATTTATTTATTTTTGATGCGCTGAGCTTTAATGGTACACATAGTGCACGTAATAACTTTAATTTTAGGGACAATTGTAAAAACGCGATTTAATATTTAACACGTGGCTCAGAAATCTCAAAATCACAATGAATAAATAATTAATATTTATGTCGTTTTTCATTGTAATCTGCAACGATATTTGGAGTTTGACATGAGAGCTTATTTACATGTATGGGTGAACGCAGATCGAATCGCCCAAATTAAAGCGATCGCATCTGTCGTCTTCAGAACTCATCCAGAACGCATCCTTTTGTGAATAAAACATGAAAACCTCGAAAAGTGCAAATCTTTTCGAAAAAAATTAAATCTTTTCTACAACGAAAAACGACATTAGTAAAAGCTAATACAGTAAAAAAAATCATAAGTCATAATATTCGAGATAACAACATCTTTATAAACAATGAAATAAATACAATTAAAGATTATTGGCAATCAAGTTTCTTATTTGTTACTCCGGATACAATCCATTGCCAAAAATATATGAAATATTAAACAAAAACAAGAAAAAAAAAAGATTTGCAAATTCTACCAACAAATATCCCAGATAAGATATCGTTCGTTGAATGTTATAAATCCTTTTGCTCGAAAATGTTGAGAATTAAATACAAAGCACAACAAGCTCTACCAACCTTTGATCGCCAACGAAGTCGACCAAATCAGGTGAATGTACATTTCTATCAGTCACTGATTTGCTTGGTAGAGCTTAGCGCATTGCGTGATCGTGAACTCAGCTATTGACATTGAGATACGAGGTGGGATTGCGCAAAAATGAAGAGAAATTAAAAGAAATAAAGAAAGAACACATCCCTTGGTGAATGGAAGGTTCATAAATCATAACTTACCCACTAGACAAATGATGAACTTCACTGCTGTTATCGATAGAATATCATTCAGATTGCTTTCTATAGCTGCCTCGAATCCTTCATCGACTGCGAACCCACCACCACCACCGTCACCAACGCCGATCGCATCAGTAGCGTTTTTTATTAGTAATCCTATTGCTGCCGATGCTGGGCCAGGTACGTTGGTTGAATTGCTAGATGTGCTTAAATTCGATGATGATATTACAGCGGCAGAGGATGTGCTATTTCCCTCACCACCACCTCCATCCATTACCACATCGTCTGTGAGAGCTCCGGTCTTCTCCAGCGGAGGATATAATCGTGTGGGCAGACCCATCCCAATCTTGAGAATCTCGTCGATTACCAGAATGGGTGGAACACGCATCATCACATCCACCAGGCCGAGAACCTTCGCACGAAACGACATTGTAAAGGCCAGTAAGTGGTGTGTTTTTTTGTGACGACCTCACGCTTATGTCTGCTTTCAGCTACGTCCGCAGACGACCGACGTAGTTTTTATTTCTACCCGTCCGATGGACACAAATTTAACTTTTGTCTTGAAATCAAGAAAAGAAACAATTTTTGGGAAAATTTATGACTACCGATTTTGTTCAAAGTGAATTTATAGAGGGCGGATTGATTGGATGTAATTGAAACTTTTTTCAGCACTTATTCGTATTTTGTTTAATTTTTTTTATCTAGAATTTGTAAAATATTTTACTAATGACAATTCGCGGAGTCATATTTTTGCCTTTTCTTTGCACTTGCTCTGGCTGTGGACGATGTTTTATTTTTCTTTGTTGCCTAATTCGTGTGTATGAGGGCGTTTATGTCGAATAAGAGCAAATTTTTTTTTTTAACTTGTTTGTTGTGTTGTTGAAGAACTGTCAACTTCGCTTTGACGTGTAATTTAGAAAGAGACAAATCTATTAACAAGTCTGAAAATCGATAAGGTAGTGAGCAGAATTCTAAATTTAGCTAGTTGGCACCAGATGGCCGTAGCTGCGGAAAAGCAGAAGACGCCAATTTTTATTTTTGTTGAAGGTGTATTTTGTTTTATATGTTGCGTTAACGTTTTTAAAACACTTAAAATGGATACTAATTAAAACAAAAAATATAGTAATACCATTTATTGTAAAGACGAGACTAACGAAATGCCAATTTTCCAAGAATTATAACAGTTTATAGCTAAACCTAGAAAAAAAACTCAAAAGTGCCGGATTTGTCATTAGTGCATTCCTACACAAATATTTGTGAACCCACCTATGAATTTGTTTATTAATAAGGCCGTGTGTGAATTGAGTTAAAATCACGTTAAATTTTATCCGAAAATTAATTTTTGACACTTCTATTTAATTAATCGAACAAATATTTACGATTCTATGGTTTTCTAATTTTTTTTATAAATTCTTCGCTATTTTTAATAAACTTTTGAAAAAATAAACAGAAATTGTAAATTGAAGTATACATACTCAATTGTCAAAAGTTACACCCACTTTTCCGCTTTGCTCCAAGGGGCGCTGGTGGCGTTTAGTTTTAAGTGGTACCGTCGTGAAGTTGGCTCCTGGCAGTCCATGTATAATAGGTCAATGGCCTCAATAGTGTCAAAAATTAATCTCCCGATAAAATTTAATGCGATTTTAACCCAATTCGCACACGCGGGCTAAATTTTGAAGCACTAAGCTAAATCTATGATTATTTTAGCCAGGATCGGAGTCAATTTGTGATAAAAAAAACCTGAAGTTAGCTTGAGAAACTTAGGCCGTGTGCGAATTAGGTTAATATCGCGTTAAATTTTATCCGAACATTAATTTTTGACACTAATGAGGTGAATCTGTATGTGGAAAAGTCAAAATTTAATCTTGGATAAAATTTAATCGAAATTTTAACCCAATTGGCACACGGCCTTAAACTCAATAAAAATCGATCTCTCAACTCCAGGAACGAAAACTTAGGTCAAAAATCCGTCCCTAATCCGAAAAATTGCCAGAAGGGGCGGTTTCCATACCTACTTAGGCCATGTGTGAATTGGGTTAAAATCGAATTAAATTTTATCCGAAGATTAATTTTTGACACTAGTGAGGTGAATATGTACGTAGAAATGTCAAATTTTAATCTCGGATAAAATTTAATCGAAATTTTAAACGAATTCACACACGGCCTTAAGCTGCAATGATGAGTTTCAATGAAACCTATACGATACCTATACCAACACCTACTGGTAGTGAAATAACCAGAGGGGAAGAGAGTCTTTAGGACATTAAAAAGGGACCCGATGTGTTCAAGAAAATTAATCATCTCGTTGGGAAGAAGAGCTCGATGCCAGACACAATCATGCACGGACAAATGATCTGCAACAACTCCAGCTGAAAAACCTGAAGTTTTAGCCAACCACTTCGACCAGAACTTCAAGGTGCAGAACATCAAGGATTGACCGCCCAATCACCTTCCTGAATTCATCAAAGAAATGGAAAGAAGAAATTACAGCATTAAGCCCAATAGTCACCAAATTCCCATAAATTGGAGATTCGTTATTTTCGAGGAATTTACTGGCATCATCCATGTCGGAAACTCCAAGAAGTCTGTGGAAAATAATGGTATTTCTAAGTTTGTACTTATAAATAGTTACCAAATTTCAACATTATCCTGCTGGCAATAATCTTCAACAACTGCCTGAACAACATCTTCTTCCCCGAAACATGGAAAATGGTAAAAGTGGTACCCGTACCGAAGAAATACAACAAGATGAGCGTCAAGAGATATCACCGTCTCAGTCATTTCTAAACTTCAAAATGGTAAACTTGGCACAATGACATTTATTCTTGTGCATATATGTTTTTAAAGTTTAAAATTTACTTTTTAAAATTGTTTAAATACATATTATAGCAAATCGATATAATTAAAATTGCACTTTCAACACTTTATTAATCAAAATTAAATGCAAACTATAACACCGCCTTTTATTTTTGTCTTTCAAGTTCCATCTGTCAGTGTGCCAAGTTTGTAGCTGTCAATTTTAAGTTTACAAGTTGGTAAACATCCCCATCTTACATCTATGCTGTCCCAGTGAAATTTTGGCGGGGCTCGTCTTGAGGAAGATGAACCAATTCGGCGGGAAAAGGAAGATTATACCTTATTTCCAGCATTGTTTCCGAGGAAGGCACTCGCCACTGCACTCAGACGTAACCCGACCATTGCTTATTCACTGATGGTCATCAAAAAGGCTTTCGACATAGTTTGAATAAAAGGACTTTTATTTAAACTGCTCAGTCTTAGACTACCTGACCACTTAGTATACATGATCAAACATTTTGTGACCCATAGATTTTTTTATGTAGAGGGTAACAAAGAACATTTGACAAAGAATTAACAGAATCTATGCAGAGGAGTACCACAAGGATCCAAGTTGAGACCCATTCTTTTCAATATACACAGTGTCGAAACTGTATGCCGATGACTTACGGTCATATTATTCACATTGCATTAAAATTGGATTTAAATGAATTTTAACGGATTGATTAGGAGGACTATAAGCAGCAGATCCGGCCTGTTCTGACGTAGATAAGCCTGTTCCATTTGGTTTACCATTTCGCCAACGTACATGAAGAAGACCCAACAATAGCGGTTTGCCGACAGAAGAAAAAATCATAAAATTTAGTACGATGCCTAGAAAAATTAATGGTAAATTTAATTATAATTTTTTAATTCTTTTTAAACTTTGTTTCTAGAGACAGTTAATCCAAAAACGGGCATCGTTTTTTCTTTTTTCTTTTATTTATTATATGTTCAAAACAAAATTGTACAAAACCGTGAAAAAAAGTAAGTTTACATAATGATAAAAATGTAGGTGGTACTATGTATTTTATATAATTTATGTATCCAGGCATAGCAATAGCAACATTTGGTATTATTAATTAGATTTTTGGCTGTTTAAACTATGTTAAGTATTTTGAAACAGTAGGAAATATGCTTTTTTAATAAAAAAAATATTGCATTTCTCTAGGTTTAGACAATAGATTATTACGTTGTCTAAAGCAAGATAAAAAGATAGATTACTTTAGCAAAAATTAGAAAGGTTTTTTAAAAACTTGGACGGCTGTGTAAAGTTAGACAATGTTTATTAATAAGACCAATTCAATTTAAAAACGATTTCGTGTCTGAAATCCTTTCATCATCTGATATCAAACTCATCAAAAAAATTTATAAATTTTGGGGCTCTACAGCTGTCGAAGGGCCTAGAGATTTACAAAAATGGAGGGGACCTACAATTTTTGGCCGAATACGAACGAGTAAGGCCGTGTGTGAATTGGCTTAAAATCGCGTTAAATTTTATTCGAAGATTAATTTTTGACACTAGTGAGGTGAATCTGTACGTAGAAATGTCAAAATTTAATCTAGGATAAAATTTAATCGAAATTTTAAACGAATTCGCACACGGCCTAAGATGAGATGCATGGCGTAAATACAGCGGTGGCTACGGCTCTATTGGTCAAGTATCTCGCTTTCCCTCTACGTTACTTTTTTACACCAACATAAAAACACTTTGAGCTTGATTTTCCCATAAATTGATATTCAACTTGTGTAACAGGGCTATTAGTTAAAATTAAATTAAGGCCGTGTGCGAATTCGTTTAAAATGTCGATTAAATTTTATCCGAGATTAAATTTTGACATTTCTTCGTACAGATTCACCTCACTAGTATCAAAAATTAATCTTCGGATAAAATTTAACGCGATTTTAACTCAATTCACACACGGCCTAAGATTCTCATTCAAAAAATGCTTACATATGTATGTATGTATGTCCATATACACATGTATAAACAAATTAAGGATAAACAGCAAATCCTAATAATCTTATTTCAGGTAAAAACACTAGAAAGAAAAAGCTGTTGTTCATTTAAGCAAACACCACAAAACGGCAACCATTCTCAGCTAGGTAATCCCTAATTGCCAGACTACTACTGCCATAAAAGTTCATCCCACTGCAAATTGACACGAAATTGTATCTCTTAACTGCTTTAAAAGTGTCACTAGGCTATTACTCTGTCTTCGTGTGTTCCCCGAAACACTAAACACTGCTGGCCACTTAGCGTCGTCCTGTCCTCGTCGTCAATTGCAAGCAAAGTGCAGGCTGTTTGTTCAATCTCCCTTATAACAGCAATCGCAGTTTCTGCGTCCCTCAACGGAAATTTAATAATAATAAGTATACGAACGAACGCATACGTTCGCTGGTGCACACAAAAAGCACAAGCATTCCAGCAGTGACATATGGCTAATTAGAATAGAAATTAGCATCACCATTTCTGATAATGTAGCCCCAGTGCGCTTGTGCACTGGCTCTGATCTGACTTGACTCGTCTCGGCCACATATGGAAGCAACCAGACTTTTGGTGTCTGTTTGGCCGGCCTACATGGCGGTGCGATCGACACAGCATGAGCTGCCTGGCCAAGTGTGTGTATGGGGATGACGATATGACCGGACAACTATGCTCTGGTTGATTCCAACTGACAAACTAATTGACTCTTGATGAATTTCTATCTATAGTCGTCTAGTTGATCCGACTTTGAAGGAGGACTCAGGCTCTCATGAGGGCTGACAAACTGTCCGGCGATTGATGTGTGTCTCTTTTTTGCCTGCACTGTTTTGCTTGACATCCAAACAGAGTTTTATTTTTTACAAATAGAGCATGCTAGAAATCCACATCATTCCAAAGTGTGCTAAGAGTATTTGTTTGGTATAATTTCTTGACAGATGTCTGTCAATTTGAATATGCTCTAGATGCCTTTTTAATAGATACTTTCTTTTGCACTCGGTTGATGAAGGCAATTTTTTCGATCAATTTTAACGAGTTTTAAGCTTCGTATTCATTATGCGCGGCATCCGCGCGCACCATGTTCGTCCGCGGCAAATCATGATATTTGCCACGCATATCATTTTTTGAGAAAAAGTTGATGAACCGCGGCAGCCGCTCGCGGCAGTCGATCCAATTGACAGCTAGTAGCTAGTGCCCAAATCACAAAACAAACTACCGTCTCAACTGCGCGCGAGCAAAACCATGTTCGACCATTGCCGCGCTTCAAAAATCCATCACGAATGGATCGATGCGCGGCATGTTCGAGCGCACAAATGTTCGAGCTGCCGCGCGTAGAAACCCGGTATTCATATTGCGCGGCTGATGCGCATAACAATGTTCGTTGGTTTGCCGCGCATAATGAATACGAAGCTTAACCCAAACAGATTTTGTTTTTTTTTTGTTGTTGTTCTTAATTAAGTTTTAATTTTAAGACCGTGTTTGAACTGAGTTAAAATCGCTTTAATTTTTATCCGAAGATTAATTTTTGACACAAGTGAGGTGAATCCTTATGTAGAAATGTCAAAATTTAATCTCGGATAAAATTTAATCGAAATTTTAAACGAATTCACACACGGCCTAAGAAATCATTAATTTAATATCGATGTAAGAGCATCTAGTATATACCTACATAAATATTTATGTATGTGAATGTACTAGCTATCCTGGCCCAGCTTTGCACGGGTAAAAAATCTTATTTCCGTAAAAAAATAAGAGAAGAAAATTTAAATAAATAGGGAGGAAATTTCAACAACTCTTAAGTTATTTTAGTTATTAAATTCCCCTAATCCGTCCCCACCTTCTCCCTTAAGCTGGAGTTAGGAATTTCTGAAAAATTGACTTAAAATGGTAAACAAAATTATTAATAATTAACGAAAGTATAACAATTATGTGCTATAGCTTTTTTGACAGCTTATATAGGTACCATTATTGTTTTTCTAATCAAGTTCTTTAATGTCGAATTCTTTTCAACAAACGAATCTATTTATGTTAAAGAAAAAAATCGATTTTTCTGGACAAATTCCTTTATTGAAAAATCGGATTTTTGTTGAAAAGAATTCAACATAAGTAAGTAAATAGTTTTTGAGAAATAAAATTTCAAAATCAAAATTTTTGAAAAAAAATTTAAATTTAAAAAAAAATTCCGTGTTCAAGTCCCACTGTTTTTATTAATTCTTAAGCAAAAACTGAACCAGATGTAAAAATCTTTTTTGTTTTTGAGAAATTAAGAAAGGACGAAAGTAGGTACCTACCTACTTTTCTTTATTAGCATCTGATGGGAACATTGAATATGAAAAAACATTGGAATTTAACACGCAAAATTTTGAAAACAATCAACTTGAAAAAAAAATTTAATTTTATTAAAAATTATGTTTACTTTGAGAACTGCTTCCTTAGTGTCAATATTTCAATAGTCAGTTAGGCAGTCCAGTCGGTTAGTACTTAATTATTCTTCAGTTAAAACAAAAATTAGTTTTTCAATAGTCAGATATAAATTTATTATTTCTGCGAATAAAGCAATATCTTCTAAAATTAAAGAAAAACTAAACAAAATAAGACTTCTGCACTACTTTTTTTTTTCAAAAGAAGGTTTATAAATCCTATAAACATTAATTTAAAAAAAAAAGAAATATTAAAAAAAAAAAAAAAGTACTCTAGGTTCTACCGAGATTTGAACTCGGATCGCTGGATTCAAAGTCCAGAGTGCTAACCATTACACCATAGAACCGATAAAAAGTTGAAGTCATATGTAAGTTTTCTTCTTGGATTTATACAAAATACATAAAATTGTATACAAAAAGTATGATTTTGTGTTATTTAAAAAAATGGTGCAAAGTAAGTAATATTTTTACATTCGACTGATTTAAATTTTGCGCCAGTTCTATATTAATTTATTTGTTTCGTCCCCTCTTAAGATCGAATTATAATCCAATGGGATTATTGCGATTATTTATTTTCTGTTGCCATTTTGGAGGGATTTTCAATTTAAGGTCAAAGATGAAAGGTACTTGATATTATTTTGCACCTTATTGATTGAAAAAATGTATACCTACTTATATTAAAAAATTCAATATCGATGAAAAAATTGTATGAACATTTTGTCGATGTTTATAGGTCGCAGGCGAAAAATAGAAACATTCAAAACAATTTTGCACCTAATCTGATGTGCATTATATAAAGTCCAAGACGAAAAATATGTGTCTTGGTGTAAGGAACCCATAGGGTATTTAATTTATCCTGATCAAACGGCTAAAAATTGAAAACAATTATTTTTGGATGAAAAAAACGTTTTCATGCAAATACTCACCACTGTGAGGTGAATATAATTTTTTTTTCTTTAAACCGACCTCGCAAAGAAATGTTTGTTATTCACCACACTATTTTCTCCTACGCGAAACAATTGCCGGTCAAATAATTTGTATAGCAAAAAAGTTTGACAGATTTTCGCGATTTGTTTGCGGTTGTTCGTGTTTTTTTAGTAAAATTAAAAAATACCGGTTGTGACTATAAATGAAATAAAAGAATAAATAAATAAAGTAAATAAAATTTCAGTCGAATTTCCTTGTTAATTTTCGGAAAAGAAAGAAGACTTTTTTATAATATGTTGTATATTATGTAGGTTAGGTACATACATATGTAAAGAAAAATAATTTGTACAAAAGAAAAGGAAATAATAGCCGTGTTCCTTTGGCGGTGGCAAAGTACTCATCAGTAGATAAAAACTGTAACCTAGTACCATGGTACATATATTAAGGCCGTATGGGAATTCGTTTAAAACTTCGATTAAATTTTATCCGAGATTAAATTTTGACATTTCCACATACAGATTCACCTCACTAGTGTCAAAAATTAATTTTCGGATAAAATTTATAGCGATTTTAACTGAATTCGCACACGGCCTAAAGGTAATATCATTAGAGTTTTCATTTTTGTTCTGTTCTGCGCATCTACAAAAATAGTGGATCCAGTGCCCATTTACATATGTATTACATGTCAAATTTCGATATTTGTTGTTGTTTTTAATATTGCGGTGTGAAGTTTTTGGGAGCACTCGAGCAACCATTTTTTAATTTCTGACAGTTTCAATTCTGACAACCTGCGCAAGATATTAGCTTCGTTCGTGTACTTTCTGCACTAAAATTCACAGTCTATCAAATATTGAGGAGTGGGGATGAAATTCTCTCAGAGAGAAGTAAAACTGCGAAATAGTACACGAACGCTTTGAACAAATAATTTTTACCGGTTTTTTAACGTCAAATATTTGAAAACAAAAAAAATAAATATCGTCATCATTTCTTTGAAAAGATTTTCAAAATAAAATAAAAAAGTAAGAAAAAGTTAATTTATTACATTAAATTAAATAAAACAGAGGAGTGTAAGAAAAGAGATGTTCTGGCAAATATGTATCAAAGTGACTTTTGACTGAACTCATATTTCTGCCCGAAGAATTTCTTTGGGCTGAAATTATCAGAAAGGGGAAATAATTTACTCTCTCGAGAGCGAGAAAAACTACACATTTTTTGCGTAAACGTACACAATTTGCGTTAAATTTGTAGATATTCGTAAAAATTCGTAGATTTGGGGAGTACGCGAACGAACCTATTACCTTAGATTTGTGTACTGTGATCCAGGGCTGCCGCTTGGCTGCAATTGCAGTAGATCTACTGCATTTTGTTCTTAAAATAAATCTGCTGCCTTTAAATCAAATCTACTGCATTTTCGGTTTTACAAAAAATTGTCCTATCTACGGCTTTTGACTATATCGGCTCTATTTTGATGAATATTGAAAGCTGACGGAAATCTTGTTTTTGTTAATTTGGGGTTTTTTTTTAATGTTGCAAATTATCACAAGTTTTTAAAAAAATCTGCACAAAAAGGTTAAAATTCTTATTAAGTAAATGCAATTGTACTTTATATGCATTTTTGAAGTAGTGATACACAGTGTTGGTAAAGTCACGAAAGACTTCGTAACGACAGGGAATTTAAAATTAAAAAATAGTTATACCTAATCTGGCAACTAAGTGGCAACCCTGCTGTGATCTAGTACTACTATCTACTCATGCTCTCATGCATAGAGTACATTTACAAATGAAATAAAATACACGACTGGGTCACACGAACTTGCTCTTGTAATTAAAGTTTCTTCGAATTTTAAAGATTGAGTGTAATATAAAACATATACTTATGTCGTTTTCGATTGGATTTTCAGAGTGTTTCACTCTTTTTTGATTCCAATGGAATATGAAAAACTCTTTTCCGTAATATGTGTATCTATGTAGAAGTAAAAACTAAAATGAATTCTTCAATAATTTCAATTCCAGAACATCTCAAGAAGAAGCATTTACTATTTTGGCAATTAATCCAACACATACTTTTAAAAATATGTGTGTTTTCAGAGTGCACTCCTAGCACTCCTTAATGAAATCCGGAGTAAAAAAACACTCCTAAATCATCACTCCGAACAGCCAATGGAAGGTTTTTGGAGTGTTGAGAGTGTGGATGGAGTGAAAAAAGAGTACTAGGAGTGACCAACGGAAAACGACATTAATAATTATATATGTATGTATTTATCCATTTAATAAATTGAAGAATGGAAATTTGAATATGGAAAAAAAGCATGAAAAAAGTTATTTAAATCGATAAAACAAATATTTAAAATGTTTTAATCTCAGAATGAGGTTTGCCATCTCAATTCTTGAAAAAATGTAAATTTATGCAGAAAAAATTTTAAAAATCGTTGGAGCGGTTTTCTTAAAAAAATAATTTTTATATATTGTAGTGATCGCACTACATTCCAACCTTCCAACAAATCCCATAAACTGCTATAAGTAATGAATATCCAATGTCCAACGGATTGTTAACAAATCCAATGCATTAATTGAATCTTGCTGATAAAAGCATTTTTTTGTATTTTTTGTATATATTTGGGGTATTGAATAAATTCAAAAAAATTCTTGACATTGCATTGATTCATATACCAGAATTCAGCATAAACTAAATAAACTTTTAGCATATTTCTGTTTGCTATCCAAACCGATTCTATTATAGAAAAAATTCTTTCAAAAAATGCATTACTAATGGGAAGGCTTAGTACTTTTAAAACTATTTTAGAAATTCGAGATTCTTCGGAGCTTTTTAAAAATCGAAACCCAAGCCTTACAGATATGAGATACAGATATGTTTTGAATATCTCGCCAATTTGGTAAGGTTTTATTTATAACATAATTTCATCTTATAAGAACTTAACTTAATTAATTACATATATCGTCTTACATATATGAGATCTTTTTTGATTATATTCAAAAGCCCCAAAAATTGCATTGGATTTTCATT
Source organism: Epistrophella euchroma (assembly GCA_947049315.1). Lineage (NCBI taxonomy): Eukaryota > Metazoa > Arthropoda > Insecta > Diptera > Syrphidae > Epistrophella > Epistrophella euchroma. The sequence goes on from OX346246.1 coordinate 24,793,195, forward strand.
AAACTTATAAGATATTTCTAAGTAGTCAATATTTCGATTTTTTTTCAGACAATCTTTTATAAATTGTATTTGAATAAATTCAGCCATGGCATAAGAAACAATGCAACTGCGGCAAAAACGTTTAGGAACTTGAAGCTCTTTACAAACTTCTTGAAACTTCATTCCAATGCTGCCAAAATTTCTCATAATATTTGAACATTTTTATTTGGATTAAGGAATGCGTTCAGGGATAAAATAAATGAAACGGTAGGCCCGGAGAAACTTTGTGCAGGCCCGGAAAGAGAGTGATTCGATCAAATTCCCAGAGTCTCAGGGCGAAAATACCACTGTTAGTAAACTCTAACAGCCCTATTAATTAAAAGTCACTGTCCGCTCTTTCCGTTGATCTTCGTTTATTGATACGGGGGTAAATATTTTTGTAAATGCAACAAGGTATTTTTGATTTCTCAGCCTAAAGGGTGCGTGTTTACCCATCTACAACATATTATACGTAAATTAATTTCTAAAAAACATTTCGAAAAGATTGATTTTGAACCTGAATCGGCCTTTATTTAAACAACAAACCCTCCAGAGTTCAAAATTTCCAAACGATTCTTGTTTCGTTCATTTTCAGACATAGCTAGATGATAAATATTAAATTCTAACAATTTTAAGTTGATTATTTCTATGATGTTACCGACTCTACCAACTTGACTCTGAAGAACACTTTTCTGTTTCAGCAATTATACAATATCGAACAAATAAATCGAATTGTTATCTCTGAACCTATCACTAGCAACACCTCTCTTAATTCTATCAAAAGCTCCTCACTTTTATCTCGTTACATGTGAACGGTGTATGCCATTTGGAACTTCACCATCACTATATCTGCGCAGTGCAGCTCCATTAGACCAACTACCGACAACATTCAATTCCTCCCAATTACTCGAATTGGCAATCTATTAAGGCAACAGCTATTACTTAACATCAATTCAGCCTACTGCAATCATTGCCAACAACTTCATCGGGAATACCTATACCCAGAGTTCAATTCGATTCCTGGATTGGATTCCTCCTTTGGTCAATAGCCAGATTCCTGGTGTGTGCCACAGTTGTCTTTCTTCATCGTGCGGCATTCGTATATACGTATACCATCTATTGTGGCCTTGCTGATTCTTTGAGAGTGTTGTGTTCGGTTTCGGTGCTCCAAACGTGAGCACAGCAATTAATTAGCCAAAACACAAGAACCCTTTTGGGTTTGGTTTGGTGGAAACTATTTTAATTGGCAATTGTTGTGCGCGCTCTGAGAATGGTAATAAAAATTCCGTTTCCCTAAAAGTTTAAATGTATCCCCCAGATACCCTCCACCTCCATAGTTGTCGGTATATGCATAGGCAGAGGTACTCTATTGGCATTTATGCGACTGGATTGGCAAATAGAAAAGAAACCCAATCAATTGGATCGGATCGTATCATTTCGGAATCGAAGGTCGGCGACAGTGTATCTCTTCTCTTTAGGCATAACCTTTCCTATCTTTTCTTTTGGTTATCGATCGAAGATCTTATCTTCGCTGTTTTATTTGTTAGGACTTGGAGAAATGAAGACACAAAAAGCAGGTTGCCTGTGCAAATCTGTGCATCTGAATTCGATCACTAAATAAACAAAATAATAGCGACACACAAATCACGGAACATCTACCTGGATGATACTCTGTGAAATAAGAATCTCGGGTTGAGTGACAGTCACGGTTTCGGGTGGGTTAGAATAGAGGATACTTTGTTGAGTCTTTTATAGTGTAAAATAACGGATGGAAGAAAACATTTTGAAAATAGACTTGTTTCTGTTAAGTATTTTTACTTGCTTTCGCGTAGAAATAATTTTTTTAGTTCAGGTCCAGGTCGTGTGCGAATTGGATTAAAATGTCGGTTAAATTTTATCCGAGATTAAATTTTGGCGTTTCTACATATACATAGATTGAATTCATTAGTGTAGAAAATGTATCCTTCTGATAAAATTAACCGCAATGTTAACCTCATTCGCACATGGCCTTAATCTAACTTATATTTAACTTATACATTATAATACTAGCGGAGCCCGGTGAACGTTGTATCGCCCTCAAAAAAAGTTGTCAAAAATATTACTTATGTCGAATTCCTTTTACAGAAAATAATCGATTTTTTCTTCTAAACAGACTCCATTTTTTCTTTCAATACAAGGGATTTGTCCAGAAAAGTCGATTTTTTCTTCTGAACAAATCGATTTTTTTCTTAAAAGGAATTCGACATTAGAAAATAAATTTATTTTAAATTTAATCGATAAGTATTTTTAATTTTAATTTTTGTTTTCAAACTATTTGGAATGTATCTGGCCCATTATTTCTGAGATTATAATGCATGCACTTCTGCAATTTGTTGGCTAACTGTAAGACCTATTTTGTACAAACTCACATGACCACTCTTTTGAGCTATGTACTACCTATAAGATTTCCTGTAATTTTTATCAAAATCTTACCGTGTTATCTGAAATGAATACAAAAATGCATGCACTGTTGCACCTCGTTTGCAGAATGCTAGACCAATTTTTACCAAATATACCCTTTGTCTTGAATTTTTAACAAAATATATAGGTAAACTTGTTTTCTGAAATTACATAGTACGAAACTGCATGCGATGCTGCATTATTGGCAAACTGCTAGACAAATTTTGTCCAATAACATTCAGGAACACTATTTTAATTAACATTTTGTCAAATTTTCATATTATATCGAAAATGAATGCACTTAGTGCACTTTTTTTTGGCAAACTGCTATACTGAAATTATTTAACAAAAACACGCATCAAAATAACACTCTTGGACCTCCGAGTATATCCTGAAATTTAAAACAAAATCGGACGGCATTTCCAGAAATGAGGCGGAAAACACGTGCGCTGCTGCAGTTTGTTGGCAAACTGCTATGCCGATTTCGACCAAATACACACAGAAACGTGCTCAGACTTTCATCTTGAGTTTCTTTAAGTTTTGAACAAAATCTGACCGTGTTTTCAGAAACTAGTATGAAAATCCATGCGCTACTGCACTTTTGGTAAACCGATTTAGACCAAACTAATTTGATGAGTGCCAAGTAGGCGAAGCAAAATTCGACGATCCAAACAATATTACTTACTTATTTTACTTTAGATGGCGCTCACAGTCCAGGATGAACGGCCTCAACCAACAAGCCGCTCCAGCCAGAGGTCGGTCCCTACCCTATAGCTAGCTGCCTCCAGTTACGCACTCCAAGTTGGTTGATGTCGTTCTCCACTTGTGTGCGCCACGCAAGGTGGAAATTCCTCTGCTGCGCAGACCGTTAGCGGTAGATTCGAAGACTCGTCGGGCTGGAGCGTTGGTGTTCATATGCTCCACGTGTCTTAGCCATCTCAGCCGCTGTATTTTCAGCTTTTTGACCAGGTCGACGTCGCTGTAAAGCCCGTAAAGCTTGTTGTTGAATCTTCTCCTTTATACTCCATCGATACAGACTGGATCGAAAATCACCCGAAGAATCTTCCTTTCAGAGCACGCAAGCAGATTCTGATCCGTTCTCGTCAGGGTCCATGCTTCTGCGCCATATAGCAGGAGGTCTCCTTGGTTCTTTCGGAGAGGGCTTTATTACTCAAATGCCTTCTTAGACTGAAGAAACAGCGATTGGCAAGAGTAATTCTTCGTTTGATCTTTCCTTTGATGTCATTTTCCGATGTTATAGTGGAGCCCAGGTAGACAAAGTCCTTGACGATTTCAATATCATCTGCATTAGCAAGTAGTTGAAAGGACTTTTGAAAAATTGTACATACCTCTGGAGTTGACTTGCGAGTTGCGTACAATTGCTTCAAGAACGATTTTAAATACATAGGTTACATGATAACACGTCGCCTTGCCTCAAACTTTTCTCGACATCGAAGGGTGGTGTTCTTACCGACTTTGGCGGAGCGGCGAGATTTCTCCATTGCATCCTGCACAAGCGGACGAGTTTGGCAGGGATGCCGAGATGCGATAGCTTGTCTCTGTCTACGCTATCATATGGGAATTTGAAGTCGATAAAGAGGTGATGTGTATCGGTTTTCTTCCAAAATCTGTCGGAGTGTGAACATTTGATCGACGGTTTATTTGCCGGGCCTAAAACCACACTAATGGAGGTCGATCAGATCGTTGACAAACGGTTTGAATTGATTCACTGTACAATAGATGACAGAGTTTTGTATGCGACGACAGCCGTGTTTTTTTTGCATAAGCACGGAAGAAAATGGTCGAAAAAAATGATATCGGGGATTACCGACGCCATCACAGAAAAAAAATGGAGTTTTTATAGAAACTATCGATAACATGTATGGAATTCATGCCGGTAACACAGTTTTTCTCCGTGCATAAGTTTAGTACCGAAAATTCTTCGTGCTTATCTAAGCCCGAACGGGCTTAGTTGTTGTTGCATTTAACACGTAAACTGTTGAGCTCTGACATTGTTTTTTTTATCCAATTCCCTTTGGCCTTACAAAAAAACACGGCTGACGTTGAGTTGGCTGGCACAGGTCAGAACATCTCATTTCTTGTGGATGGGGCACACTATACCGAGGTGGCGAGGTTCTATTCATCGGGCATACTTTCATTCGACCAAATTTTAGGAAATAAGTTCGTGTATACTCCCTACTCAGTCATCTCGCCCTGCTTTAAATAGTTCGGCTGGCAGGCCATTCATACCAGGAGCCTTGTAAGATTTAAGCTTAGATATTGCTAACCGCACTTCGGGTGGACGGAAATTTTGGTCATCATCCTCCAGGCTGAATGGATTGTTCTGTCTAACAGCGGTATTTTGGCTATCTTCGCCGTTTAGCAGTCTAGAGACGGACTGTGTATCCACTACCATGTCGTTCGATGTTTTCTATGTTTTTGCTGCTTCAAAAAAAAAAAATAACAGAATTAAAAACGTTTAGATACTGCTTAACAATTTTTTGCTCATGAGTTCTGAATTAATTGCGATCTGATGCAATGTTTTCTATGTTTTTGTGGTGTTGTCTTTAATTCATATAAAATTCGCAGAGCACCTCTCAATAAGGTATACCATATACCATATACCTATATATAATTTACCGTTGCCACAATTTCAGTGTTGCTGTTCTATTTTTGCTGTTTTTTATTTTCCAAAAAAAAATTAGAAAATATTGGACGACAAAATTGAAATCACAAATAATCAAGGACTAACTAATGGCAAATTCATTTCTTGATTTAATCATTTTGTTAACACCAAAATTTTCTCAAAACGACTCTATCCGCACAAATTACGTTATTTTTCCTTTACGGTATTTTCAAATTAAGTTCGTATTCAAAAACCTACCCTTAATTTTAATCAAATTTTTATTTATACAGGCATGTCTGTGCTTATTTAATGTATAAATTTGAAAAAAGTTTGATTTCAAAACAAACGAAAAACTACAAAAAAAATTAATTTTTATTTAAAAAATGAGCAAATTTGAATGTCAATGCTTGTGTGACAATGAGGAATGTGCCCGTTTTCACAATCCACCTAAACCACCATGCAACTGCATTCGTCAGTTAAGCAATTCGACCAAATTTATCGAACGAATACTTGATTGCTCAGAGACTATAGTACGAGTCCTATCGATTTGTGGAATTCATGAATGCAAAGCAAAAGCAGCAGGTGATGTTATTATATTTGGATTTCTTCACTATAAAATAGTCCAAGATCCTGTATGTGATGTCTTGCGAAAGAAACTGCGAAAGGAGGAACTTTTTCATGACTTGGGTAGAAAATGTCGCATGAATCGAGTCGAAGCTCATCTGGCTTATTTGATTATAAAAAAAGCTTTCAAGGCTTTCTATTACAAACAAACTGCTGATAACTATAACCCGGATTTCATAGACGAAGAACAGTGGATGCGTGCTGCTGAGAAGACTGCTGACGTTTATGCTTGCTCAGAGGGTTTAAGAGAAGTTGACAGAAAGAAATTGCTAAATAGAATTAAGACGGCTTACTGCAGTTTTATTAAAAGGGTAGAAGAGGCTCAAAACAAGCAGAAGAAATACCATTGCACATGCTGCTTTTGTAAGGAATGCAAGACAATTGATGGCGACGGGTTTAAATTGTTTGCAAATGTTTTGCCAATGGAAGATGAGAAGGTTTATAAGTTTAAAAAGAGACTTATTGAAGAAGGGAAGAGAGCAGCTTGTGAAGAGCCTGATCCTTGTGGACATAGAGTTTTGGAATGGCAAAATAAAATAAAAGGACAGATTGATGAAGTCAATGGCCCGCAGGAACCTACAGGTGGAGCAGAATGTTCTTGTTCAAAAACACGATGTTGCTGTAAAGTTAATCAGGAAAAACACAATGATATCATAAATTCGACTCAATTGGCTTCAAAGGAATCGTGCCTTTAGAAAAACAAATAAAAGAAATGAGGCAAGAAATAGTATTGTTCATTGAATTTTCTTTTGGAATAAAAAAAAAATTATGATTTACTATGTGAACTTTTCTCTCCATAAGAAATATGTATATTTTTGGCTCCACTTGACAGATTAATGATCCTATAGTATGCTGCTGATAAGACACAAAAAATCCCATACAAAAATGACACGATGACACAACGAAATCACAAACGAAAAATTTCGTACTGCTTTTAGTTCTAACGGTACGCTGTTCGATGAGCGAAATTGACAATTGTAGAAGATTATTTGGAGAGGTCTCAGTTCATTTTCCGCAAAGAATTAATTGTCTGTACCATTAATTTGGGCTCTATTCGTGTGTGTATTTCTTGTTTGTTTTGGCTTTTTGTGATTTTTATGCGTTATTTGTGTTTTTCAATCGGTGACACTTTTAAGGGGTATTTTTTCGTTGTGATTTTCGTAGAAATTTCGTTTTCATGTTGAAGACCAACAAAATATTTCAATTCGAATCAGGAGCGTACTAGAGTCAATAACGTAACAAAGAATCTACAACAAAGAATCTGAAGACTGAAGAGCAACCTGAGCAACAATCCGAATCCACATTCCACAGGTGAAAATTATCAGCCACAATTTCTTAAGAAGATGTGACAGCTGTACTGGACGCAGTGGGGTTTTAAGGTTTTCTGTCGTCCTAGGCTATTGCAAATCCGTCGTCCCCTCTTCTTTCCAGAATTTCGTCACATCTTTGAAATTAAATATTAATGAACGATAATAAAAACACCTCCATTTCACCTTTATTTTCATTGTTCAGATGCTCCTGCTTCTACTTAAGGTTGAACCTACTCAGATTATGGTTTTGACAGCTGATTGAGTATATGGCTGTCGTATGTCTGGAGAGAAAATAAATCAAACCACTAATCTTCAAATCTTTCTCAATCAACATATTAACCAACTTATCTTGCAAAAACAAAATTTTAGTACAAATTTGTTTAAGATTGAATAAAATAAAAAAAGTGCGTATACGCCCGAGTGAACCATTATTTTATTTCAAGCTTTTATTCATTCCAATTTTGCTCAATGTCCTTATCTATAGCAATCAATTTTATTTAATGTTAAAAATACTAAAATTGTGTAACTGTTCTTACATATTATGTATACATATAATAAAATTTACCTTTTCTGCTGTAATAATTGACGTTTTAATCAGCATAAGTTCATGCTTTATTTAATTCAAGAAAATGAGTTTTATCTCCTTTTTCAAAGTAGGCAACAGAAAATTTAATAAAAATTTGAACATCAATTAATATGTATTTAAATCGATTCACAGTTTTTATTGAACTTACTACATATGTACATACTGTAGGTATAATATTCATCATTTTCCATAGCAGAAATGATTTATTTTTCGTTTTAAAAGATTTGCCCTCTTTCAATTTTGTATAATATGTATCAGGAATACCTTCCTTGACTAAACAAAAAAAAAATAATAATTCAGGTTCTACCGAGATTTGAACTCGGATCGCTGGATTCAGAGTCCAGAGTGCTAACCATTACACCATAGAACCGATGAAAATTTGGTAACCCAATTTCAGTCAAATAATTAGGTCAACATTTATATATTTTGATTTTGCGTAAAAAATTGATCTCATTGTCAGAGCAAAGTGCTCATTGAATAAAAGGTCAAAGAAGATGTTTTAAAATTGTGTGTTTGTCACAATTTCAATGTCTGAAAATATAAAGTAGAATAGAAAACATTACTATTAGATGAAAACATAATATAGATGTGCAGGGATTTTACTTTACCAAACGTGGTAAAAATTTCACGTACCAAACAGGCATATTATGTACCAAGTAGTAAAGTACCTATGTACATACAAATCTAGTTTCAGGTTTCAGAGTACGGCGCAGTGGGCGGGCGCGGCGCGGCGGCGGCGGTGGTTATTGAAGCAATTTCTAATTCCTCGGCTTAATTAAATTTGGGGGTGTTCTCGCTAAAAATTCCAGTTTATGTGTCCAAAAACATCACAAAGTTTTAAGAAAATGTCTTTTCAATAATTTCTTACAAGTAAGTAGGTATTTGCATTTTTTTCAAAGTTTAAACTCAAACTCGACATTCCCAAAGTGAATGTTCTATTTATCCTGATGCGTAATAAATTATTTATCGATCCAAATCGAAGTATATCAAACATGCTACAATTTCAGCCATCAAATAAAGATGTTCCTTTCGTCATTGAATTTCTTTGCTTTTGCTTTTGTATTATGCAAAAAAAAATCTAATCAGGTTCTACCGAGATTTGAACTCGGATCGCTGGATTCAAAGTCCAGAGTGCTAACCATTACACCATAGAACCGTTGTGATCGCATGTTTCTTAAAAAAATACCTGCGAAATACCTAAGGTAGGTAAGAAGGTAGGTATGTATCTAATTACCTACATAACATACCTATATTTTTTTTATTTATTTTATTTTTTTTTAATTTTTATATTTTTTTTTTTTTTGGAATAAAAAAGCTTTCTGAAAAAAGCTTACTAATTTTTGAACAGATTTAATAGATATATGTATATGTGTAGTGTATCTTTATATCTTTCATTATTTATAAATAGAAAAAAGAAGACAAATCTGAAACAAAAATAATAATGTATTTTATAAAAATAAATCAAAGAAAATTAAAATTCTTGGCAAACATGGTTAAAAACAAATTAAATTACAACGTAGCTGCAATTTGATATGAGAGTATGATATAAATATTCAATTATTGTTAAGGATGTTAACATTATCGTCATCTGGGCCCTATTCCACAAAACAACTTTTCACTTTGCACTTAACAAATTTTTCGTCAATTTGAAAATGAAAAGTGCAATTTGCATTTTGCAAAGTCTTTGCAATTTTTATATTCTCTTTTCAATTTCTGTTCCACGTACGTTCTCTTGTGCAAAGTTAATATTGAAAAGTGTAATTTGCAAAGACTTTGCAAATAATTATGCTGTTTCGTTCTACAAAAACTGTTAATTCTATTTTTGCAAAGCAAATTTTGATAAGTTTGTCAAAAGTTTGCAAGGTTAACGATCGCTTTACAAATTCATATTGTTATAACTAGGGCTAGGATTTTCATGCACTAAAAAACGGAGAATATGCGCCTAAAATATGCTCTTAAAAATGAGAAATATGCACTTAAAATATGCATTTAAAACCATAATATTTTACCCTTTACTCGTAACTTTATTTTAAAAACAAAACTTTTGAATGTTTTAAGCCGCTTCCAGATCAATAAAAAATTGCGTTGGCGTCGTATTCAGCGCAAATATTTGTATAGACGAAAAAAAAAATATGTCAGTGTGAACGTCCGAGCGCACACAAATTTTTGTGTCATATTCAACGCGTGCACATTCGGTGCACAGGTATTTTGAGACATTTATTTTGAAATAAATTTGAATTTTTCGCAAAAATATTTAGGGCTAATTCAAAATTCTTATCGTACGTACGGCGCGGCGGCGGAGGCGTGGCGCACAACGAAAGTTTTTATTGATACATTGAAAAAAAAAAAGTTAAACGTCAACTGACATAATTTATGCATTTCTCAAAGAACAAGTTTCATCGGTAGTAAAGTTTTCAAAATAATTTTTACTTTAAATATATTTGTCATTATTGAAAATCCTTCACTTTGTCTTAGTGCTTAAAAACACCAGTAGTTTTTTTAAATCAGTATCTTCAATTCAGTTCATTGATTCTTAATTAAGAAATTCAATGGGGTGAAAATATGAATTGAAAATATGCATTTATTATTAGGAAATGCACAAATATACAAAAATATGCAAAATATGCATTTATAGTAAAATATGCAAAAACATGCACTAACGATTGAATGCCATATTAAAGAAAAATTCATGATTCGTAAAGATAATTTATTATCGCGCTTCTAAAGGTTACCAAAAAATATATGCATTTGCATTGAAATCCTAGCTCTACTTATCACTTTGCCCAAAAATGCAATTTCATAAGTGCAAAGTGAAAAGTTGTTTTGTGGAATAGGGCCCTGGTAGCCATAAAATAAAAGTCTACAATTTATTGCCAACCCTCAAACACTTGGGAAGAGTAGGTATAGAACGTATGTTATGTATACATCGGATAGTAAATCACTTGACACCGCGTTAAGATGTCACAAAAAGGAAAATGATATACTTGTAATCGGAATTAGATGGGGAATCATCAATGAGTCAATGTGATGAGTCGAAAGTGATAAAAGAAATCTCTGTAATGTGGTTGTCATTTTTCGAATTACCTACATATACATACTACAGAAATAGGAAATTTTCAAAATAATTTATCTACAGCAGTGCCGTAGCTACTTGGTTTCGTTTGGGGGGCGGCAAAAAATGTTTTGCCAAATTTACCATCTATTTATGAATATTTTGCCATTCACCAAGGCCGTCGATAATAGCTACACAGATAAAATTAGAGTAGAATAATTATACCCACTCACAGACAACATCTGTTTGACGCGGAGAGTACTCCACAATGAAATTTTGACTAACTTTGGTGAAAAGTCCACAAATCAAATGTGGATTTTTAAATTACACTCCAAGCTCTGAGCACTCTGAACTGAAAAAGAAACACAACATTTTTGTTTGACAGTTCGGGCTTAGCTCTGAACTACTCTGAACTAAAAAAGAAAAACGCCTACTGATGGGCCAAAGGTCCCGGTAAGAGTACGATAATTTAGGCGCCAAGAAATGATAACGGTTTTTTTTGTAGAACAGTCCAATACAAACATTTTTTATAATGCGAAGGGTGGTCTATCTCCCCCCGTTTGCACGGTAGGGCCTATTTCATTAAAAAAGTACTAAAAATTTAAGAAAAATATATATAAAAAAAAAACGGCAATACATATAATTAAGTGTTATACCCTTTTTTAAGGCCAATACTCCGTTCTATTACAAAGTTTTTAAATCAAAAGTTTTTCTAAGTAAAATGCGAACAAGCTTAGAGCAGAAATAATTAACTAGGTATACCTACAAATAATTATCATTATTATTTCTGTTTTCGATTGCCTTTTAATTTCTTCGTTCTTTTTCTAGTACCTATCGATTTCATATATTGGAAAACGCTTTGGAAGCAAAGCCTTCGTTTGGGGAGGGGAAGTGGGGCAGAGCCCCTACGTTGCTACGGCACTGTTCTGCAGAAAGAAAATCACTAATATTTTTTTGTTCCATACATTAAAATTAATGTTCCTTTTATATAGACTTTAACTCAGTATACTGTGACAACAATTTGAACGCCATCAGACTTAATTACCATACGTATTGAGATTAAAGTCCCTTTCCAATTGAATATTAGCAAAGTCCAATATCGAAATAAGTTTATTATTATGTTTGGATTTGGATAGGTGTCTTCAATCTTCTCTTTTCTTCAGGATATATTTATAATTTTAAAATTTTAATTTTTTTAAACTGCTAATTAAAATAAGTCTCGGACCCTGCAAACCTATAAATATTTCGTTGGTTAGGTTAGGTAGATATATATGTATAAATGAACCAATTCTTTACTTATGACTTGACTTGTATAAATATACCGAATCAGAACGGTTTTGTTCTGTTTTTGTCAAAAACAAAAGTTGTTAGTATTACACTCCGGTTCAATTGATTAGGCTGTTGAAATAAATAAAGACAAAACAGCCGTTAATAGAAATATGTAGGTACTAAATTCTGAGAAGTCATAGCCTGTTCTTTCACGTGTTTCAGTTTGGACCATGGATTATGGGACACCCTGTATATAGTATTGCGTACAACCAGTGTGCCTGTTTAAAGGATATCAAACTCATATAGCTTTCAGATGCAGTCTTAGTAAGTTATATGATTTGACTTCTTCTATAAAAAATATATCGCGATGTGTATAGTATATGTTATGTACCTACTCATGTAATTGATATGGTAGAAAGTACAGGCCCGGCGGCAAGTGTTAAAAATAATATAGAGGCAGGAGGTTTCGCGGTGCCATGATACATAAAATAAAAAAATAAATTTGATGGCACAACAGCTCATGAAGAACTAGGGCCTAGTGACTTACAACTCTCAACCATTCCTGTGTGCGTGTCTGCAGGAATGGAGGGGACCTACAGTTTATTGCCGAATCCGAACGGCTACCGAGCGGCACTTTTCTGTGACAGGAGATACTCTTGGAGGATTTGTCAATTCCTCGCAAGAGGCAGTAGCCGTTTTTCTTTTTTTTAAATAAATAGATGCGGCGAGGCTGGGGATCGAACCTTAGACCTCTGGCATGACAGTCCATCGCACTAACCATCACGCCACGGCTACTACCATGATACATGAAATGAAATAAAGTCTAAAGGTAGAACTATAATTGTTGGAACGCAGCGTACGCAGCCGTACGAAACCACATACAAGTAATTCAATAGACGCACACATAATTGCGTTTTGTTACGTTTCGTTCATTTTCGTTCATTTTTGCTTTCGAAGGGGAAGAGTGCTTCTCGAGCGCACCTTACGGAAGAAAATTGACAGCTAAATGTAAATTGTTGTAGTAAACTAGTCTCGAATCTCTCGTGCTATGGTTTACGTGTGCATTTGACGTTTCGGAAAGAAATTTTTCGTTCGTTTATGACATTAGTTTCCGACAGCGTCCACCTATTATAGTTCGACCTTAATGCAATCAAGTTTAAAGCCAAATTTTGTACTTTATTGTACTTTTAAGAATGCAATAAAATCTAAAACTTTTGTACTTTTTGCATTCTGAAAGTGCAAAAAAGTCAAAATATAAAATGCAAACAATATCTAAAAAACAATTTTCGTTTAATTTGATTTTAACACAGCTACATAATGTCTGCATGGCACCTGCCATAGAACCGTTTTTTAAATTTCGACTTTCTCCTTAACCGCTTAATTGATTTTGATTAAAATTTTAACTGAGAAGGTCCTATCAAGTTTGAATAATACTGCATACAAATATTTTCAAAAAACTATTTTTTTTTTGATTTTTAAAAATAAGTTAAAATTTTTTTTTTTTTTCAAAAATCATTTTTTTGAAAACGGTTAGATGAATTTTTTTGAAATAACGGTTTTGGCTATACATTATTATATTCTTCAAAATTTCATACCAAATTTTTTTTTCTAAAAAATTTTAAGAAATTTTATATTATGAAAAAACCGCTCCATCGATTTTTAAAATTTGTTCTGCATAAATTCAGATTTTTTCAAGAATTGAGATGGCGTTCTTCATTCTGAGATTTAAACAATTTAGGTACTTGTTTTATCAATTTAAAATACGTGTTTCATGCTTCTTTTCCATGTTCAAATTAACATTCTTCAATTTATTATATCCATTTAATACATATATAATTATTAATTGTATGTTTTATATTACGATCAATTTTTAGAATTCTAAGAAACTTTTATACAAGAGCAAGTTCGTGCGACCCAGTCGTGCATTTTTTTTTTTAAATTTATTTAGAGACTTTTTGGCGGGTTGATCCCTTAAAATTTGAAAGGACCCACTTAACGACCACTATTTCGCCTATGTTATCTCCATATACCCCATTGGTAAGAGATAAAAGACGTTTTTTTAATAGTTTGTAAAAGATTCAAGAGATTTAAAATTTAATATCTAATTGGTTGTCTAAAAAGATGGGGTTAAGTATATGAAAGCCATTAATTTATCTCCAAAAAATTAATGTAAAATGATAAAGCAAAACAATTTGAAGTAGCCTTTTCATTATATTATTAATTTTATCTTTGAAATAGTTGCTTAAGTAGATAAAGTCTTCAGGCTGTCCATCACATTAAATAAAGTCTGCACAAATCTATCCCCATATCCATTAAATAATACAAAAAAAAAATCATTTCCAAACCCGGATCAATATTGTTACGAACGGGGATTTGCAGTCCCTTTCAAAATGACACTAATAATATATTTTATTTGCAAAATTCGTGATACAATTTGTCTCTTTGTATTTCTTTGAAGTTCCTTAAACCAACACTGATCACTGATAGGAAACCATTTTCTTTAATCGGAAAGAACTCAATTCAAATACCTGCTTTACTCTTTGAGCAGAGATTGGACTTTTAATTGTCCAATAAATTGTCCATACCCAATTGGGTTGTCGCAATTATTTCCCAATCCGGCACTCAATAAATTTAAATCATCACTTCCCATATTGTACCGAATAACTCCATGACTTTGTGTACATATTTCTTGATATCGTTGCCTGGTTTTGAAAAGGAATAGATACCAGACCGAAAGCCTTACACACATATCCGCTTTTCTTATGTTATTTTGGGGCCGCATCAATGTCACGTCATTGTCGTGCACAAGCAATTTGCTTCATTCTTCATTCGGTTGCTGATTCCTACATCCGAATGGCATCTATACCTACCTTTCAACGTATCCATCTATCGCCTAATGATAAGATACCAATCGAGAATAATTTCCAATCCCGCATCAATGATAGACAAGTAAAATCCAATTAACTCCAAATACGTGGCATGCACTTGCTTCCTTCGGCTTTATATTTGGTTCCTTGTGTCTTCCTCTTGTCTGTATTGTCTGTTGCACCTGAGAAAAGATATAGCTTTGCAGAAGCACATAAAAAACCAGTGAGATTACCTCTTAGCACGCATGACATGCACTTCTCCAGCATTGCGTACTTATTCTATACAGAGCGCAGATTCGCAACCCCAGGGGCGAATGTGTTGTGCTCCAACCAGCCAGCGTGATCAACCTCCAAAGGGGCATCTATCGAAGTGATCTATAACACCAACTGTGCCCACTGAATGGCGATGCTGCGCAAAGATACCATCGAGACCATAGAATCATCCCGCAGCATCCAGTTTGCCGCGATCGGAGGCTAAACGCACGTGGTCAGGGGCAGCGGGAGCGGCTCCCTGCAAATAGATGTGTTCATTAAAAAGGAAACGGCCAAACAGTTAAATGGCTATTACTGCAGTTTAGATTTGCTAAAAGTGCCACCACACAATTTACCAAATCATCATCCTACTTTGTCGCACAGTGGTGCGATTTCTATAGAAGACTGGCATACATTAAAAAAAAAAGTTTAAAAATCGTGAGAATAAAACTGCTAAACCACGGATTAAATATTGGATCACATTTGTGCAACTGGCCCTAAGTGACTGCACTGTACTATTCCTAAAATAAGGTTCACCGATTGGGCGAATAACTTGGGAATATCCTAGAGTTATATTTTGAATCGCGTCATTATTTGGTTTAAAGAATTAAGGATTAACCAAACCAAAGCGAAACATTCGGAAGGACAACCAAACCATAACTTACATAGATCTTCCTCAGTGCTGCCATATTCATAAAATAGAATTATCATACAATGGTCTAATTTTTATCATACGAAGAACAAAATCATCATACACAAATAAAAATCTTGTTTCTATAAAAGACCGTTACCAATTTCAACTTCTTCTGACCTAATGTAATGATTGAAGTAACGGAACTGCAAGGCGTTTGGTGTTATCAACTATAGTCAAATGCATTTATAATCTAACCCGCACCCCCGCTTTTTTTAATTTTTCATACAAAAGATGGTTGACTAAAGAACAGAACCCTGATTTTTCATACGCCTTAAATTCACTGCCATCTTGGATTTTAATTTTTGTAAATTCTACAAAAAAGTTAGTATAGTTTTTGAAGATTAAATTCATGTAAAAATTTGTTGGGTTTTAAATCAATAATCAGAATTTTTCTCATTTAGTTTTTTAAGACGAATAAAATTGTTGTTTTTTTAAGGACGTTCTGTTTCACATTAAAGATATTCTTAAATCTATCAAGAATACTAACTTATAACCAATAATTTATTCTGTATTAAAATAGTTCTTCTGTTTTTAAAAATAAATCCAAGATCATAGCAGAAAATCTTTTGTCCGTCATTTAGCTTTTCTCTTTGCCTAATACCACTTTAAAGTTTGAACATTTTTGCTGTTTTAGTTCCTTTTCGCGTATGTAAACCAAAGGGTCCAACTATGTAAATCGATTCTACAATCAAAATGGCCGAACTCAAAAAATCGCAACTCTGTAATTCTATAGTAAACGATAATCGAACTGGTCTAGTGGTGCCAATTGATTTTTGTTTTGGTTCGCGAAGTTGGTAATATGTAAATCGAAAGTCAATGTCAAAGTCAGCCGAAATCGCAAATGTTTGTTTTGTGTTTGCGAGCAAAAGAAGCATCGAGAGTAATAAAATGTAATGTAAGTATCGATTGTCAGTATTATTAATTATAAATGATAAATTTGTATTGAAATTCGCAAATTTGTTTACTAATGGTTGGCAGTACTTGCATTCGGGGGTTGGGTATAACTCATCATGGTCGAACTCATCATGAACCAACTCAACACAGAACAAGTCATCATATTCGCAACTCATCATAGGACAACTCATCATGGGACAACTCATCATGGGGCAACTCATCATGGGACAACACATCATGGCACAACTCATCATGGGACAACTCATCATGGGACAACTCATCATGGGACAAATCATCATGGGAATAAGTCATCATGGCAATAATATCCATTTTCAGAATGGATTTTGTTTGAAGGCATATTATTGGTTTGTTTTTCGTTGCGTGAGGCTGGTTGAGGGTTGGTACTTTGTAGTTTGGTGCATTGATAACCGCTCAATATAAGGGGTCAAAAGTCATAAAAATGAGTTTTTTGCTAATTTCTCTGAAAGCATTTGTGCTAGAGAAAAATTATATTTTACAATCTTGTAGCTGATGCAATTTCCCACAAAAATGGTCCTTAATATTTTGTTCGTAGCATTAACCGTTAAAAAGTTACAGCACATTTTCATAACATTTGGCCCCTTTTCAGAGATTTTTTGACTTTTCGATTTGTTATAACTTTTTAACGGTTAATGGTACGAAAAAATTATAAGGGCCATTTTTGTGGCCCTTAACGTCAGCTACAAGATTGTGAAATAAAATTTTTCTCTAGCACAAACCGTTTCTAAGATATATGCAAAAAATTCATTTTTATGAGTTTTGACCCCTTATACTGAGCGGTTATCAATGTACCAAACTAAAAAGTACCAACCCTCAACCAGCCTCACGCTACGAAAACAAACAAATTAACATGCGTTCAAACAAAATTAATTCTGAAAATGGGTCTTATTGCCATGATGACTTATTCCCATGATGAGTTGTCCCTTGATGAGTTGTCCCATGATGAGTTGTCCCTATGATGAGATGTACCCTATGATGAGTTGTACCCTATGATGAGTT
The DNA here is from genome assembly GCA_947049315.1 of Epistrophella euchroma. NCBI lineage: Eukaryota > Metazoa > Arthropoda > Insecta > Diptera > Syrphidae > Epistrophella > Epistrophella euchroma. Next base: position 24,810,864 of record OX346246.1, read on the forward strand.
GTACCCTTTGATGAATTGGGTTATGATGAGTTGGGTCATGTTCAGCTGCGGCATGATGAGCTAGATATGATGGGTTGCGATGATGCCGCATTCGGTTTTACTATCATACATAGTCCTATTTGATAGTAGAATCGCAAACATCATTCGTATAGAATCGAGTTACATAGTCGGGCCCCAGATAGGCTACCTTTTGGTGAAAAACTTTTTTTTTTCAAAAAACGATTCTTAAACATAGAAGCATGCATTGATTTTCACTTTTTTCGAAAACGTCTAAATTGGTTTTGATCACTTTTTATGGAGATTGTTTTCAAAATCCATAGCAAAATCCAAAATATGTTTTTTGAGTTTTTAAAAAAGCTTTCAATTTTTTTTTGGAAACTCAATATTTTGAAAACGACTTCACCGTTTTTGATTAAACTTGATACCACGAAATTTTTTTTAACATTATTTAGCAAGTTTTGGACAAGAATTATCATTTTAACAGCTAAAATGTAAGGTACCATTATATAATTGTAAACCGATATGAAAAATCTATTTTTTCTCAAAAACGTCTCTAACAATTTTGATCAAATTTTTTTGTGAGTAAATATTAGTACGATCTACGATTTAACAGGAATAAATTTAATACTAGTTTAAACCATGATTTGCCTCTGATAGAACCTGTTTTTATTGTGGTCTTTTTCAAAAGTTTAAATTTTATTTTATTAAACTTTATTATATTTAAAAAATTGGAAGATAAAATCATTTTTTTCTAAATTGAATTCTTAATTGCAATTTAATAAATACTAAAAATTGGCGTATCAATTTTTCTCAGAAATGTTGTTACGTGTCATTTTTTTTTTTTAGAAAACTGGCTTCAGAAAATTTAATTCATTTTTGCAATGCAACAATTCAGACGGGTTCTTTATTTTGAGCTCAAAGCATTACATTTTGGCCTATTTAAAGAATGAATTTCATTTTTTGATTGCCTAATTCCTTGCATGTGAATAAAGGAAGTCTTATTAATCAGAAAAAAGAGAACACTATTGAAGTAAAACCGGATATCTCAAATAAAAATTATTAAAGAAATGAAAGTATACCTTTCAATTTCTTAATACAGGCATCTTCAAAATTATAATTATTCTTTTTTTGTCAAAATGAAAATTATCATACATTTGGCGTATGATAATGGTTTCCTATCATACATCATACACGACCTTAAATTATCATACATGTAGTATAATTATCATACGGTTGGCAGCACTGATCTTCCTCAAGCTTGCATAATAAGTGTTGGGCCTCAGGCGCCAGGATTCTTAAGCCCGGTTTTTCAGTGCAAAATCATTTTAGTTTCGAGGTTAAACCAGTTAAATCCTAAAACAAGTTTGTATTCCATTTAGATCCTGATTTAAATCCGAGTTAAAGCAACAAATCTGGCGAGTTAACTGTTGACTACCTGAATAGAAAATTTTCACAGATACTTGTCAAAAATCTGGACGAAATCGATATACGACATGGAAGGTGGCGCCATCTAGATTTCGATAGTAAAAGTTGAAAGATAGTGACTTCCTTAGTATCTCGATTGATTTTTGAAAACTAAGTTAAAGCCAATCCACAAATTAAAATAAACTTCATTTGAGTTTAATTGGCTTTAACTTAATAGCAGAATTAACTAAATCTGTTTTAGCTCAGAGTTAAATCTGCAGTCTGCACTGAAAAACTGGACTCAATTCCTTCCCCGCAGCATTTCGGCAGGAGTTTTAGTTATCTAATTAATTATATTGTTGCTACTTTTTCGGCTCCTATACCACTGTATCCATAGTACTCTCAGCTTACTGTCGACTGTATTACGTATACGAATAAAATCACGAAAGTTTAAATCACATCAGCATCAAGACCTGCTCCCAGGCTTAGCTCTGTGTCTATTTGAACCAGTTGAGTGACTTTCTGCGGGTGCTTATGCTATATCACTCATGCTCGGAGTCAATACAACGATGTTAGGACTGGTAGATGACCAAAATGGCACCAATGACGAGTGCTGCCACGACATCTGCAGTTTGAGCAACAATAACAACAACAACAACAACAACAACAACAACAACAACAACAACAACAACAAATGTTCATCTTGATATGTGTTTTGCGCGCCATTAATTAGTCATTTCGCTATTTGTAAATGGAGACGGGTGCCTGGCATTAACCAGATTCCGAGTAAATTGCCCCAGCACCAGTTTAGCTGAGAAGCCACAGGAGTCTCTCTTGGGCTCGATAAGTTTTTGCTTTTTTTTTTTATTTATTTATTTTGTGTTTGTTCGTGTTGTGTGATTTTTTGTTATATGGCGTGTAGGCTGGTTAAAAGCTGCCCACAATAATAGCCAACTAGGTACAGAGTATGAGTGCAACATGTGTGTATATTGTTAAACATTTAGTCGAAGTTGTTGGCGCTTTTTTGTGTGCAGTGCCATAGTTGGAGTCGTCTGGCTTCTGGAGCGATAGCGATATCAAGGTATAGCTGCGAGTCTCTTCGAAGGTGTGTGAGTGTAACTGTCCGCCTTTATTCACCTGATGGCAACCTATCGAAGAGTGTGTGGTAGTATATGGTGCCTGCTGATGGGGGTATTATATCGGTCCTTAGGGATCTGTTCAGTGACACACTATTAGCTTTATGTGTAGCTGGCTATAAACCGCTGCGCTGGTTGCTGGTGTATTTATCTCCGATATACCTACATCTACCTATCTGGCCAAAAGCGACTAGGATTTTATTGGAATTAATTCTTTGACGAAGTGGATGTGTAGTGTGTGCATTATATTAAAGCTAAGTAGTTGGAAATTAAATATAAATGGTGTACATTAGTACACGTTAGCACGATGTCACGACTATTGACACTTCTGTCACATGCCACTGCAAAATGAAGTTGGTTGATTTCTGAAGTGACGACACATCTCTTGCAGACTAAATAAACAATAAAAAAATATCAGCTGCAGAAAACTTTCGAGATTGCATGCTGAATGCGTAATGATGATGATTGCCTTATTAGAGAGAAAGAGTTTCTCTTGATTTTTTGTTTGCATAAAAGTAGTAGAATATAATTATGCACAAAGTGGAATTGCTTTGTATAAAAGATTGTTGAAAGGGCTTATGGTAATGAAGAGATTTATAAATAAGGACATTGAGGTAAATTACTTTAAGTTCTAGGATTGTTGTTGAGCATAAATTGAAATGTAGTCATTAAGAATAACACTATAAAAAGATGCTGCTGTTAATAAGATAAACTAGTTAATAGGTAGTTAATTTTTAAAAAAGTGAAAAAAACTTATACCGTTAAATAAGGGCATTTATGTATATGGAAACAAGATACCTACCAACTTTATCCTATATACGTATCGTATATATTGAAGATTTTTTTACTTGGTGATTGAGCGAAACAAGCCATAGCTACCCAAAACCACACATCTGAAATAACTTATATCAGGGTTGCCAGTTTAGGGGTTTTCCCCCCAGATTTAGGGGTTTTTTTCATCGTTGGGGGGGAAATCTGGGGGGACGAAATGTTTGGGGGGAAATCTGGGGGGATTAATTTTAAAGTTAAATTATTCCAATACCTGCATTTTCCTCTTAAATTAAATATACTATCAAAGAATATCCAATATTTACTGCTCAATTAAATTTTAAGTATAAACAAATTTTTTAAATGCTATTTGAATACCAAAGTACTTGTAGGTACATAATATGTACATGTATGAGCTGTGAATAAGATATTGAAAGAAAAAGTTGAAAAAAAAACTTAGGGGTTTTTTTTGTTAAAATGTGGTAATCTGGGGGGTTTTTAAATTTTTCTGGGGGGAAATTTTTTTTTCATCTGGCAACACTGACTTATATCGAAGCAAATCCTCCAGGGTTTTAGATTTAATTTAAAATTTCATGGGGAAGACATTTTGCTTCGACAGACACATTGGGCGTTTTTCTTTTTTAGTTCAGAGCAGTTCAAAGCTGAGCCCGTGCCCGAACTATCAAACAAAAATGTTGTGTTTTTTTTTGAGTTCAGAGCTAAATCGGAGCGTGCTCCATGAGATCAGGATAAAATAACCGAGCAAACGGAAAAAAAAGCTGAGCGCAGCCAACTTCATACAGTTTTCATGCAATTTGACAGATATGACAATTTAGTGCTCAAGTGTGTGTTACATATTTAAATCGGAGCAATGCTGTCGTTTTGGCTACTATAGTAGCATTTGGCTACTTTGCTGCGGAAAGGGCTACTGTGCTACCCTTATATCAAAATGGCTCCCCAGTTCCCAAGTCACCCCATTAAAGGATTTATTGAAAAGATTATCTTACATTTTATGAACACTAATTTTTATTTTTTCACATCGCTGTTTAAAAAAAATATTGCAAATTTCTGTTAGGTTTCAGAAAGCGATATAATAATGAAGAACTACTCGAAATGTCTAACTCTTAATGAAAGTATTTAACAAAGTGATGTTATTTTTTTTAAGAGCTGTATCTGTTTCTTTGTGGAATGTGGACGTACTTTACTTTGACAAAAATTGGGCAAAGATTATTATTTTCTGTTCTATTTTAATGAAGATTTCACAATGTTTACAATTTGTTTCTTTAATTTATTTGTACGACTTGATCACGGTAAAGAAAAACAGTTCGATCGATCAATTTAAAATCTAAAAAAAAAAATTTGGTGATCTAATAGGTCTTCAAAATGTTTTACCAAATTAAATCCTGCGATTTAATTTTTTTTGATTGTTCAAACTCATTTAAAAAAATGAATATATAAAATTGTTATGTTTCGATAAAAAAAAGTATTTGTCTCTTTTCATATGGAATCATATTTTTAAATGAATTATTTTGAATTTTTGGGGGCTCCTCAACTTTAAAAAATGCTCCCCAAATTTTCTGACAAGTGCTACCCTCGGAATTCGGAAAACGACAGCACTGAATCGGAGTACTCTGGGCACACTTTGCACAGAGTTTACTCCGTTCGTTAAGGCTCTGCTCAGTGCTTTGCTCTGAACCAAATCTGAACTAAAAAAGAAAAACGCCTTGTATCAGTTTCGGCACTAAATTGTGAATCAAGCAACCGAGACGTCCTCGCACAAGGCGGCGGCGCTGAGAGCCTTCGGTTCAGTAGGGCTGTGTTCGATCGGGACCGAAGAGATAGGGTAAGGCAGGAGAACCAGTTCTGGTGGTTAAAAATCGACGATGATTATAACCAACATATGATATTTAAAGTTGACAAAAATGCTTATTGCCTTTGCCGACTTACATAGGCTTAGGTGTAGTAGTGTAAGTGTAAGTAGGGTCAGTCAGGGTGGCACAAAAAAAAAAAATAAAAATAAAAAAACACAAAAAAAAAAAAAACAATGGAAAATTCTTGCTGTGCCTCTTCCAGTTTTAATTAGTTTTAAGTTGTTAGTAGTCTTAGGGCCACTTGCACAGACGTTTTTTTGACAGCAGTAACTCCTGATTTATAAACAATGAAAGCTATCTGACTGATTTGAATAAAATCATGTTGTAGCTAAGTTTAAAAAGTTATTTTCTCCTTGTTCTCTGGATAAATATTTAAGCTCTGAATCACAGTACACATATAGAAGGTAATATCTTCCGAGTTTTCATTTTGTTCAGTTCTGCCCATGTCTTGTATTTTGTTTTTGTAAATTGTGGACGAGGGTCACTGCGATTCGGAAACACCTGTGTTTTGTTTTTGTAAATTCTGACAGGCAGGTCACTGTAATTTTCGAAGATGCGCAATATATTGGCCGCGTTCATCAGCACATTTGACAGTTCTGAACTGTCATTTTTAGAGCTTCTGATTGGCCAGCAGTCATAAAAATTCAGTTGACGTCGATTGACATTTAGTTACGTTTCTTACGTTTTTTTCTGAATTTTCAGATGAAAAATTCTATCTGAAAATTCAGATGACAGCTAAAAGCAACAAAAAAAACAGTTCTTGATCCAGTTTTTTTTTGGTGTGTGGTCTGATCGTCTTGGTCTCGTATTGCTTTTCGGATTTTGATTTTAAAGTGCAAAAAATACTAAAAACAGAATACATTATTTCAGACTTTTTTGTGCGTTCAGTGTTACGTTTTTCAGAACTGAATTTTTAGATCTGTCAAAAACGTGGTGATGAACGCGGCCATTACCTTCAATATGTGTACTGTGGCTCTGAATAGCTTCAACGTCAAATTTTAGAATTTCTTAAGCCGAAAACAGATGTGCAGCTTTTTCCCCATGCAGCGAATTTAGAAATAGAGATATCAAGCAGCAAAGGCTGCATGCAGAGCCTGGAATATGTCAGCCTTCATAAGAACCTGTGTAAATTTATTTTCGCTGCATTGGAAAAGGCTGCACATCTGTTTTGGGCATTACGAGTTTGTTATTTTTCAATGTGTTTTGTGTTTGTTGTGTTGGGGATACTTAAAAAATATTCTTATCTGCTTGTTATTTATTTTACGTTCGAGCAATTACTGGGATAGTTATCCTCAGTTTTATGTATTAATCTGTTCGTTTTGTGCAAGTGGCCCTTAGTTACCTTTAGATTAGTTTTATTTAATAATTAAGTTTTATATAAAAAAAATAAAATTGGTATGAAACCGAGTTAAAACCAATAACGAATTTTAGTCTTAATTTAGTTCCTAGGCATTATCATTCAGTTATTTTAGTTTAACTTAGAGCGCCCCCATAAAGGGCCAGTAAGTTAGTTGTTTCTAAGTTATTGATGAGTAGGCTAGTTTTTTATGAAATTTTGTCTAGCTTTAAGTTGAATGAAAAATGAAAATAATTTAAAAAACAAAAAAATACCTGTATCTACCAAAAACAATTCATATTTAATAATACATCTAAAAAAAATATATTTTATAATTTGAAAAATCATCTTTTTAGCTTTCACAACAAAACAATAAAACGAATTGTAAAGTATAGTGTGGACCACTATTTTTAGTTAATGATTGTGAATTTATCGTTCCATACTTAGCTCTCACGACTAATTTACTCACTTAAATATTATAAAGAATCTTTTCATTAAGTACCTACATATATTTATTTAACTAGTAGCAAAGAATATAAAGTTACCAAGAAGTCGCATCTCATACAAATTTTCTACTTAAAATGCCGGGTTCCAATGTTGGAACCCGCACTTTGGCTTTTTTATGGGCTTTTCAATAATTCTCTCAGCGCTTTTAAAATAAGATACGACACATATTGAAACAGTCTGCTTTTTTGTCCTTGAAAAGCCCACATAAAAAAGCAAAAGCTCTGCGAGCAGGCCGCAATATTGGAACCCACCATATAAAAATGTGCAGTAAAAAAATTGTATCAAATGCGCTTTATTGCTAGTAGGTAGGTATAGTCTATCGTATTTATTATATTATTGGCTAGTTAGACAGTGTCTAAGTATTTCTAAATAGTCAGAAATATGCTTTATTTAATTTTAAGAAAATATTACATTTTGTCAAGGTACATATAGACAATCTATTCCGTTAGTTATCTAAAGTCAGATAAACAGTGAGATTACTTTAGCAACGATTAAAAACATTTATTTATAACAGCTGTCCGTCTAAAGTTACACAAGGTTTATAAATACGAATGAGTATCAATATCTATTCGAAAGCTTGATAGAACCCCAGGGCTAGACAATTGAAAAGAACTAGTCTAGCTAGTTTATTTGTTTTAGTGTATCTGTACACGAGATAGTCGACAGGGAAGTTTACCTCCAACTTGCTTTGTCTGTTATACCCTGCCATTTTGCAATCTAATATTTCCATAGTTTTTGCGATGAAATAGGTAATTTTAAAATAACAAAAACATATTTGCTCATAAAATTAATATAACGATATTAACACAGGTAGAATGTGTTAATGGGTGGCAGCTGATCATAACGGTTCTATGGTGTAATGGTTAGCACTCTGGACTTTGAATCCAGCGATCCGAGTTCAAATCTCGGTAGAACCTTCTAATTTATTTTTGCGTTAATTGGTAGAATAAATTTAAATAAAAAAAAAAAATTTAACTAGCTGACACCTATAAAAATAATATAAGTGGTATGTTACGTAAAATGCATAATAGGGGAGAGTGAGTACGAAAGTCACATTACATTTTTACCAAAAACTTGATCTGTATGCGTTCATTTTGGAATGCAAAATTCTTTGGCAATAATGTTCTCAATGCACCCACAGAAACTCAAATGTCAGTTTACTTCAATATACAAAAAAAAAATAAAAAAGTGAAATTCGAGTTGAAAATGTATTTTTGTTTCTGAAGAATTTTTCATGAAAAAATAACTACTTCATTTTCTTTTTGTTCAGAATGAAATGAAGCGAATTTTTAATTTTTATTTTGGGAATAATTATCAAAAAAGAAGATGCATTTTATATTTCTGTTTAAAACTAAATTTGACTTTTATGCTCTATTTTGTTTTATCTTCATATATGTACATGTATATATATGGTGTTACAACCGGTCTTTCATCGTTTTACAACTGCGGTAAGAACGGGACAAAGCTGAAAACGAATTGAGAGTTTTAGGGAATCCTGTGAAGTTAGCAAAATAATTGTTTAAAATTGAATAAAAAATGAGAGTTCCCGGTAGCAAACAAAGAATTCTACAGTTCCTCATACTTTTTTTCAATAGTTCTGGTGAATGAAGTGTTAAAATTTGTATGCTAACTTCACGCAGCGAGGATTTTTTTTTTTAGAAAAAGATTTCTGAGCATGTTTTTCAACTTAAAACCAAGAGTTCTAGAGTTCCTGGTGGGTTTTAGAAAGATTCTGCAAAATTGGAAAAATTAGGGCAAATTAGGTTGCCCATTGACTTTGAACCAACAAAATTCAAAATCCAAAAAAATCAGAAAAAAGGTTTTCTGATTAGAGTTTTCGATAACAAACAGTTCTAAACGTTTTCCTAATGACTTTTTTTTTTCTAAAACTAATTTTTCAAAAGTTATTCGCAAATTTAGGTGCCCATTGACCTTGCATCATATTTATTTGATATTTATTAGATAATTTATAGTTTCGAATTAAGATTAAAATCCTATATTTTGTGACTGGCTTAACATAATACAATTTCATATTAAAGAAAGTGCCTATAGTAATTTGTAAATAAACATTTGTTTTTCTTTTTGCATTGTCAATTATTTGAGAGACAGGCACTGTTACAAACAACTGTTCCGTGTTACAACATGCCCGGTCTCCCCTACCTATGCAACACCATTTATTACGTTAAAATGATGCTTTAGGTTAAAAAAAAAAACTCTTTGTTTGCTATAGGGAACTCTAATCAGAACTCTTGTTTCTATTTTTTTTGGATTTTGAAAATTTTTGGTTCTAAGTCAATGGGCACCTAAATTTGCAAATAACTTTTGAAAAATTAGTTTTAGAAATAAAGTCATTAGGAAAATGTCTGGAACTCTAATAACAATAATAATAAAAATTATAATCTGTATAAAATATTCCTATATTTATTCTAATGCCTTGTAATAAAAAACGTTTTTGGTTTTGCCGTTTTACACATAATTATACACAAACAACGCTGAGGGTTTGCCAACGTGTAAGCAGGCGACTTAAAATTGGCGGTGTGAAAAAACACGGATACTCCAAATTGATTCCGCAAATTTCCAACGACTGGCCATGCACCTTGTTTATTGTCATTGCAAAAGCAAGCTGAATCGGAAATTGAAGACGTTCGTGGAATCAAAACGTCTTCGCCTTTATAATAGTTGCTTTGATGATGTTGTTCATGAGCATTTTTACCGCTAGTAGAAGGTGCCATGGCAAGGTCGTGGCTGATCGTTGATTTACCTCGCCTCCGATATAAAGAAAACAACCTGGGGCCTGTAACACAACGTGACAAGTACTTGTAGGACAAGTGAAAAGCGACAAACTTGTCCTAAATCCTATAACACAAAGCGTCAAGTCTATGAAAGATCGTATCCTTCGGACAAGTATAGTTGGACAAGTGGATTAAGACTTGTCAACTTGTCACGTTGTGTTATAGGCCGCTGGTCGGAAATCGCATTTTGAATGGCCGCATTAAAATCGTTGACGTTTTTGTTTTTGGCAGACAATATAGCACTTTCGTTCAACCAAATGTGGTTCTAGTTGTCTGGAAAAACTCTTTTGATGAGTTCTTCTTTTAACATAGTGAAATTGAAAAAAACCTCAGGCAAGGAAATAAAGGGCTTAAAACTTTCCACAGAAAATGCCGAACATAATGCAAAAAAATCAAGCAAATCCACCGGGCCGTTCGTGAGTGATGTGGTTACAAATGAAAACCATTTCATTTTTATATATATAGATAGATGTAGATATTCATACATACATTTATTTAATTTATTTAAGATTTTTTATTTATGAATTTATCAAAAAATTCAATTTTGACAAAAAAATTTCTCAACTTAAAAAAATCATAATTGAAAAATCGATAAATTATGTCTACAAAATGTAATGTACAACCACAACATCATGTTAAATTAATCAAATCGTTTTCATGTTATGCTTGTATAAAATATGATATCGCCTTAATTACTATACGAAATACCGCACGCCTCGAAATTAAGTGCAACTCATTAATTATCCTCCAGAAAGCGCACACAAATTTACAAAAAAAAAAAAAAAAATATCAGGAACAATCTTACTCCAGCAAACAAAATTGTCACATAAGCCGAACTGAACTGTCAGAGGCGAACATGTCTCTTTCATACCACCCGCACCAACAAAGCGAAAAGTGAGAAGGGAAAATGACATGTTTGTAAAACATACCCAAACATTTGCTATTCAGTGAAATGGGTCGGTCGAAGAACTCGAACAGAAGATTCATGGATCTGGGCTCAAATGGCGCTTTAGCGAACAGTAAATTCATCTTGAAGGGCCACACTGGAGAATATTCACTCTTCAGTCATCGCGAGCCCGAGAAAGAAGCATTGTCGTCGGGACCTGACACTCTCTTATCCCTAAAACTCCTCTTCGACAGATCAAGCAAAATAGAGGCAATTAATAATCCGTGATGCACTATTTAACAGCTGGGGGAAGTGAGGTGGTCCCCTCGCCATCTTTTAATAGGATCTTAATAGTTCTATTAGTTCTACTTGAAGAGCCCCAGCGATTTTGTCGAGAATTATTCCTCCTTGTGAGGAGCTCTGTTGCCGCCGCCGCCGCCGCCACTTTGACTCGCAGAGCAATGACGAAGGAGGAAATCACTTCGCTGTGTTTGCCACTTAATTTATTGACTTTCCCGAGGATGAGATTTTTATTTATATGGATTTGCCGGTGCTCTACGACCTCGTCCCTAATGCATTCTCAAGTGCATGCCTGCTTCGGAGCCCATCTGGGATTCGATTCGTGGTGGAGTGGAGCGAGTTATATGCTGCCCCTGTCGTTGCTGCTGCTCCCGTTGCTTTGCTACTTTGGTGAATTGGAAATTGGATAATGGAGATGATGACGTGATCATCATCAACAGAAGCGTTTAGTGGGTCTGGCTGGTGTGCATATATTATTAAGATGTTCCTCGCTCATCCTGGCTGAGAGTAGAAAAGCAATAAATTTTGTGGTTAATGGAAGCGACACTTTTGGAATTGGCCGCGCGTTGCTATTTATCTCTTTTAATATTTGGGGAGGAAAAAGCCGACCTTTCATTTCATTTTCCTTTTTTAATTGAGTGTGTGTTTTTTTTTCTACTTGTTCGGCATTGGAACTAAAAGTTTAACACCGGAAGGTGACATTTAATGGAAATTATATACGTTGTGGTTGGACACTTCTAGCTTGTCTATAACTTTGAGCTAAAATTAGAATTCATATTCTTTTTTGATTTTAACATCGCCCACTAGAAAAGCGCTTTGAAATTTATGAAATCATTAAAAAATTGTTTTTAGAAATGTGGCATGCCGCATGATTTATGGGCGCACATCTTTTGACAAACCATAATGTAGAATGTTCCTATGAAAAATATGATACCTATGATGTGATAGATTTTAACCGATACCGCTTTATTGTGTTTATGTTGTTCAAAAAAGGAAAAATAAAGGTTAAATAAAGAAAAAAAATGAGTTTGGTAGAAAAAATTATAGTTCGGAACTTCTTACAAGGTGTTTGCATAAGGTGCAAGGCTAGGCCCTTGATGGCTTGAGTTGAGACAAGAAAAAGTCGTATGGGATGAGGGTCTATTTTCCCTTTTGTTCAGGCGGGAGGGGCAATTTTATAAAAGATCGATCTATTTCAAGAAAAAAAAATTATTAAAAACAACGGCAACTACACTTAAAATGTCAGGCTGTACTTTTTTTTTAAGCCCAAATAGTTATCCATTATCTTATCCTGATGTTTTTAATTTTAATTGTTTTAATGAATAGTTTTTGTTCTGATAACAAAATTCTTAAAATGAGAAAAAACAATACAAAGATAATGTAAATTATATTAAATAAAGTAAGGGCAGGCCCGTAAGCAGGATTTTGTTTCGGAGGGGGCTTGCTTCATAGCTTTAACCAAAGCTTGGCGTTTTATCCTGAATGTTGCCCATTAAAAGCTATTTTGAATATAATAATAATTTGTATTATAAAAAAGGTCTTTATAAAAAAATATTATACTTTTTTTCAATTTCTAATATTTTTTTTTTAACAAATTACAACCTTTTTATATGTTAATAATTTGGTCACAGCAGAAGTTGACGCATTAATTTTTTGAATTCACGGGGTCAGATTTACAGCAAAAGATGGTCTGTCATTTTTCTTTAGCTTAAAGACTTTAATATTCACCATCAGATAAATAGAACCCAAGATATACCTTTAGCTTCTTAAGCGAACCTTATTGGCATATTTTGGATAACGCAAAAATAATAGAAAAAAATTTCCAAGAAAAATGCTGATAAGGTTCATTTAAAATTCTTATATCTTGGGCTCTATAAATCTTAGGGTGAATAAAAAAAAAGGCCTCAGTAGATTACGTTTCTGGATAATAACGTGTTGTTTGTTTTTACGAAATTCAATTTAAAATAAGTTTCTGTCAAGTTGCGATGCGGATTAAAAAACATTTCTGAAAACTTCTTCGGAATTTTTTGTTATTTTATTAAGAGAAATAATGTTTTCCTTATATTAAAATCATTTCAGGAGGGGATTCAGCCCTTCTAGCCCCCCTCTGGCTACGTGCCTGAGTCAAGGCCTGGTTTTTCAGTGCGAGATTAAAGTTAAACCCGCGGAGTAAACTCACAAAATTTGGTGGGTTAACTCGGGATTTACTGAACAGCTACTTTTGATATTGTATCCTCTCCGAGCTATTTAGGTCTAATCGCAAATTTTTCTTTTTAAAAACCCTTTTCTTGAGTAAACTGTAAATAAATTTATGTCCAGGGTTAACTAACTCTGGTTTAACTCGCCACTGAAAAATTTGGCCTTAGGGCATGCGTTTCTGCTCAATTGTTGGGTTTTGTATTAGAATGGTTAGAATATGCGTTTTCAATTTGTCCGTAATTGAACCCTTTTATGTCTTCTTTTCTAAAGTCCAATCTTTCAGGTGGGTCATTAAGCTTCATTTTGGCGCAGAACAAAAGTTGTTATTGAAAAAATACTTGCAAAATTGAAACTGTCTCAACTAATTCATGACTAATTAACGGCTAATTATGAAGCAGAAAACCATTCACAATAAGTGGTTTTTATCCCTTTTTCAGAGGTTGCTTCACTATAAGTTCACACCATATTAGCAAAGCAGCAAACAAATTCTAGAAAACACTGTCGTTCGATGTTTTCTATTTTTATTCGAAAACATCACAATAAATTCACGATTGATGTTGATTCGCGAATTTGAGATTTCTATTGGTTGAGCCAAAAAAAAGTGTTAACATTTTCGTTTTACTGATGAAAGATGAGGACGCCTGTGAAAACTTCTCCAAACCAGACGGAAGCATTACGGAAGGCACAATCTACCTATGCGATATGTGGTGTGGATTACGATTACCTTCCACTAATACCACGTCCAGGATTGTATTCAAATCAATCTGGATAGCTTTGTGTTTCTTGTTATTCCTAGTAAAAAAAAAACACCCGATAACAAAACAGCAAACAATTCTGGACCCATGTTCTGTAAGGTCTCGCATGCATAAAATCGGTCAAAAATCGATTGAAAATGAAACAAATTAAATGAGTTTTGTTCCATTTTCAGCGCTTCTCGACTGATTTTTTTGATGTGAGAGTTACAGAACATGGGTCCTGGTATACCTACATACCTATCAATGCGACGAGCAGCTGATTTTTCTTAGCAAATACTTGCGTTCGGGTGGCAGTCAGATAAGCTATCTGTTTTCGAACGAACAAAGCCGGATAGCTAACATTTTCTGTCAAAAAATCGAAACAGTTGAAAAAATGAAAATTAAAGTTTCAATTTTCGCGCGAATATTTGGTTAATTGCATTCCAAATTACACTGATATGCATTTAAGGCATTTTTATAATATTTTATTCCTTTGCAAACAATGAAAATCCAACAACAAACCAAGCGACACCCAGCAAATCAAATGTGAGCTGCAAACGTAATCAGCTGTCCCTCAAAGTGCCTATCGGATAATTTAAGTATTCCGAAAATTTTAGGATAGCTTGAGATTTGTTTTTGACAACATTTGTTTGGTTCATCAACCCAATTTTCCTATGGGATTACAATTACAACGCATATCGTAATATCGCATTGATGTAAGCAGGTTTTTGATCGTATCTTTATGGCGCGATAAAGGCTATCGTTATCGCCATCGCTAAGGTCTGCGCATAGCTTTAAGAAAACTTCAAGTATAGCGATCACAACCAGTTAAAATATAACTCGAAATAAAAGGGGTGTTTTGTTGAACTAACTGAGCCGATTCTTCAACGATATTAAAATTAAATAGAGGGAATCTTCAATGTTCTTATAATAGCCATAGAGTCACTGAAGATCAAATGCACTCCTAACCTGTTATTGGTAGAATTTGAATTTGAAAATTTTACTTAATTTCATGACTTTCCTATTATGCACTTTAATGAGTTCAGCAAAAAAACATCAAAAGAGATATTTTAATTTAACTGAGTGTTTTAATAGAGACCCTATAGCAAGCTCTATAAATATATCAATGACAATCTTAAGTTTTTTTAAGATAGTTCAATAAATTGCATAAAATTGCACATGCAAAAGATATTTAATTAGGTTCTACCGAGATTTGAACTCGGATCGCTGGATTCAAAGTCCAGAGTGCTAACCATTACACCATAGAACCGTTATGATCATGTCTTTAAAGTTTAAAACAATTTTTCAATGTGCTTAATCCGCATTAAAGCTACAAATTCAACAGGTTGAAGCAGTTAAAAATGAATGAGAAACATTTGTGCAAATAGTCATAGTCACCGCTTATCAAAATACTCGTTTCGTACAAAGCTTGGCTGTATGCCTTATACAAACATTTATAATATTATAATTTCTATTAACCCTGAAAACCCCTCTACCTATTTTGTCATTTGTATTTGCATCTCATAGATAAGATGAAGATTAAGATTTATTTATAGGTTAGACGTAAGAGTTTTTTTTAAATATCCTGAAAAGGCTTAACTTTGTTTACTCATATTAGGTACTCGTTAACAAATATACCTAACTTTACGGAAAATAATGAATGTCTAAAAAACTAAACTTTCTTACAAATTTTAAAGACTTAAGACCTAACATGAAATTCTGTATAATTAATAATATAATTTCCGAACTGTTTAAAAAGTAATTATGTATTTTGAAATAGCGTCGGACAAAATTTCGCTCGCATAAATGAAATGCATGATGACTTATAAATTCACAAATATGCTGCAGAGATTGCCCTATACGTACTCACTTAGTTTTTTTTGACCGCTGATAATTTCATGCAAAATTTGCTGCTTCCAGCAATCAGCGTCAGCATGCCAAATGTAATCGAATCGCGTGCAGTAATTAGCCTCAGTTCGTGAAACTGCATTCACAAATAACAAAAAAAAAAAAAAAAAAATCAAAAACTGCAAGCAAACCATACTATACTGTGACAAATCAAGAAATTATCAGACAATCCTATCTTTAATGTCTCGCTTAACATGCGCTAATATGTAATTTATTTCAAAACAATTTTATTTAACTAACAACGACCGCGAGACCTCAGAATGAGCTCAGATCGAAAACGATGACGACGACACCACGGTTGCTATAAATGCTAATATTGCGTTTCCGTGCAAATCATTCATTAAATTACCATAACTATCTGAGAGACCAAATTAGATTATTAACAATATGTAAACACCTTTTCTCACGCACATTTTGATGATATTGCATAATTTTTATTTAATTTTTAATAAGAAACAACATATTAAATGATGATTGCTTTAATAAGAGTGTTGATGATAAAATAATAAAGTAAACATATTAATATTGGCAAACCTTAATTTATTCGTTAAATTTTGGTTTTTTTCGTACATTATAACAAATCGTTGTTCTTATTAATTCATTTTTATTAATCGTTAAACACTATTGAAAAATTATGTCTAAAATTAGAACCTTGATAGATAGATAGATACATTTTATTTATCATGAACAATTTATATACAATGTCATTTCGAAATATCGCCTTTTTTGTAAATTGGTAATATCAATGACTCATAAAATTGATCTGGCCGCGAGCCGCGACGCTAGACATTGGTTAACTTTTAACTTTTGCCGCGCGGCGTTCGACAGATAAGGTGAAAGAGTAACTACGGCTACAGTTAATTGTATCTCGGAACTTTCTATATTATCTATTTTATTTTAAAAATGCAAAAATACACATTCACAATAAAACTTCAAAATAAAAGTTTAAGAAATAGCTACAAAATCAATTAAAAACAATAATTTCCATTTGCTGTTCGCGCGGTCCATTGTATTCAATATTTTTCGGAAGCGTCGCTTCTCGCGGCAGCGGCTGATTCGCGCGGTCGACCGAGCGTCTATTCTGTTCAGCCAGTAGGGCGGACAAATTCTCACGACCATGGATCTTGGATCTAAATTTCATACATTTCATGATCCCTTAAGCGGACACTCCCTTACCCGGACGCGGACAAGAATATTAGCCGTGATTTTTTAAATTTAATTCCCTTTGGCGGACAAAAACCTTTTTTTTCAAAAAAAATTTTACATATCTTTTGTTGCATTAAAAACGTTCGCCCTGCTTCACAGCGATAGTAGATTCGATGTCACCAAAACACTATCTGTGATCAAATGCATAACGGATTTTGTTTCTGCAGCTTTAGTCCGTTTTTTTATCTTGTTTCTTGTATCTTCATGTTTGTTTTTAGTTTGAATGAATTTCATTTTTCTTGATGCTACTACATAATATATACTATACATTTCTTTATATAACTATTTCATTGTATATGGCAAGTTTTGGATTCGTTAAAAAAATTGAACTCGAAATTTTGATCAAACTTCACATTACGATGATAGGGAAGACGAAAAACGTGGGTCTCGCAATTCCGTCTCTGTCCGTCTGTCTGTCTGTGGACTCGTCTACAGCCTAAACACATGGGTCGATTTTAATTAAACTTGGTATAAAGTGTTTTTGGGATATTGCCCTGGCATGTTTTTTTTATTTTCTTTTTAGAACCAAAAATAACGGTACCTGCCATATAATTTTTTTTAGCATTTTTGGAATTTTTTTTTTTTTTTTTTCTCAAAAATGGTTTGACAGATTTTTTTAAAACAAAATCAATAGACTTTATCAATTATATGCTACCTGTTTGTGAAAATAAAATTTCCAAAAAATTAAATGGTACCACCCAGAGAACCATTTTTTTATTTTGGTTTTTCTCGAAAAGGAATGGACTGATTTTGATAATTTTGTTTGTGGAGAATCTTCTAAAAAATTTAAATAAAAATTTACAAAAAAAAATTTATTTGATTTTTAAAAAAAGTTAAATTTTTTTTTTTTTTTGAAAACCAAATATTTCGAAAACGACTTGGTGGATTTTTATGAAACTTGGTAACAAGCGGTTTTTTAACATTATTATCTAGAATATTTTGAACAAAAACTTTTCTTATAGTCAAAATTAACGGTACCTTTCATATAAATGTTAAAAAACGACTGCTACGATTTTGAATAAAATTATTCTGAATACTAATATAAGTATTGTCTACTATCTTCCAAAAACAAAATTTACAGTTAGCCATTATTAACAGTACCTCTCATAGAACCATGTTCTTTATTTTGGACTATCTCATTATGTGTGTAACAGATTTAAATTAAATTTTTTATACAAAAGCTTCTCAAAAGTTGAAATCATACTGCACATCAAAATTTTTAAAAAAAACTAATTTTGGATTTAAAAAAAAAATTCAAAATATTTGTTTAAAAATTCAATATTTCAAAAACAGGTAAATAATTTTCTTCGGAATTTAATTTTAATTCTACATAAATAAATACTAACAATTGTGTACCAATTTTTTTTCTTAAAAAACTGCTACGATTTTAAATTTTTTTTTCTCCAAGACTAAGACCAAAATATTTAAAGAAATCAGATGGTGTACTTTTTTTAGCTCTCAAAACAATTAAAGAAGACTTTTTTAATAAATTTATTTCGTATTATGTTGATTTTTAATAATTTTTTAATTTAAGCTTTATAATTTATAATACCAATTTAAACTTAAGGCTCCCATAAAAAATTATTTACTTTTAATACATTCAATCTTTAAAATTCGATGAAACTTTTACTAGAAGAGCAAGTTTGTGCGATCCAGTCGTGCGTTTTATTTTTATAAAAAGTTGGTATATTCTTTTTTCACGAGTTCTTCTTTATAAATAATCTTCGGCAATTGGCAGCACAAACTCAGCACAAAACCGCACAAGTTGAATTTTTTTTTTAAATCGTAATTTAAATATAATTTCATACGTAAAATTTTCCAACTTGCGAATTTGAGAAACAAGAAGTTGAGCATCTAATACATCATAACTTTGCTTTTGAAAGTCGAAAAAGGCGGTGCTAACTTTACGCACATCAATTCTTTGACAAATTTCGGTTGATTTATCCGCTGATTGGTACCTATCAACTGGTCTAATGCTAATTTAGCAAATTGATCCTTTTTTTTTTTGTAGTTTCTGTTGATATCTATAATGATACAGTTATTGAAGCTCATCACTAATATCTAATGATCTTGTATTGATGAAAATCAATGGATTGAATATACAATTGAAAAAAGTCATAATAGACAGAAGACACATTAAAAGACGATGAAAAGGATATCATTATGAATTATTGCTACTATCCCACTACTTTAACCACATTATTATCATCAGCATCGAATGTTTCAGCCGACCTACCTCCTTTATTTGCACTCGTCTGCTGGTATAACAAATCTCTTCATTTCATCCATTGATCGCATTAAATTAATCACACCACAAGTCCATCGTCATCGCATTAGCAATTCAGGGAAGCATCTCAAAGAACGGCCAAGATATAGATAATGTGGAACATTTAATGAGGTGTGTGCACCGCAGGGGCACATTGTGTTGGAAGCTTAAATAAGGAAAATTACAGTTTACAGATTCAGAGCCACAGTAGAAGTCTTTATAAAAAAAAAGGTTGCCATCAGGAGCCAGTGCCAGTGCCATTGCCATTGCTGAATGTGAATGTTGATGCCACATCTGTATCTCACTTCGAAAAGAGATAAGCCAGCAGTGTTGTGTAGCACTTGCAACCGAAAAAATATAAATCACCAATGTCAGCCGGGTTAACATTAACGGACTCATTAGCGGCGTAAATTCAATTCCCGGTCCGATTCGATGGCGGATAGGTGGCGCGGCGCCGCCGCCACTGTACAACCGCTACATATAGCCTGGTTAACTGTGGCTACATCCACCATCGATTCAAGTGTTTAATTATTGATGTCACGAAAACAAATAATTAACCACAATAAATACTGTGGCGTGTCGGTCGTTTGCGGTCCGTGTCAGTGGCTGCGTCGCGACATTCGGTCCGGCCATCGGGGAGGTGCTGCCAGAGGGTGGGCCTATATGAGCACGCATTTGCAATTTGAATTTGCGTCACCACAACACAAGTTAGTTGGACGAATTATAACTCTGCCGGATACCTTAATATGGTGATAGAGTTGGAAAAAAGATTGAGCACCCAACCTAGATTTAAACAAAACAAAAAAGTTACAACTGCAGAGCTCAGATATAGTTACTCTATATCTGAATCCATACACCAACACCATACAACGTTAAGACTAGGCATAATAATTATTGGCGCACAAGCATCAGAGTTGTCAATTTTAACAAAATTAAATCAAAATACTTCTTTATTATAAAAGTTTTATATAAAGGTATGCACCGAAATTCTGTAAGGGCCTATTTCACAATGTCTGAATAAAGTTTTAATTACTCGACACAACTCATAAAATTGACACAAAGTATCATATGTCTACAATAGGCTTTTTTATTTTTTAGTCCAGAGTTTGTTCAGAGCAGAGCACTGAGTAGACTCTGAGCGAACGGAGTAATATCTGAGCAGAGTAGGTATGTTCAGAACACTACGATTTAAAACACACCTGAAATGTCAAAGGTTTTGACAAGCTGTCAAACGTAAGAATTTGTTTAATTTGTAAATTGTGAGCAAATGGATTAAGCAATAATTTTAAAAGCAGCATTTAAATTAATTTTGGAATACGATGAAAGAGAAATTTTGGGAGAAAATAACTCGAGACGCATAATAAAAAACGAAAATGATGCGGAAGAAGTAGTTCCAAGGTTCTCAGACAAAACATTCAAACAACATTTTCGGGTTAATCCCGATGTGTTTGATATGTTGTGTCGGGAACTTAATTTTATGGAAGACCATTTTCCTGGGCCTGGTAGAGAACGTACTGATGTCGAAAAGAGACCCTTCCATTTGGAGTTGACCTGGTGATATCTTATGTTAAGATTAAACTCGTAATTTATTTTATTTGCGATTTGCTGGTGTATTGTTTTTTAAACACTTGTTTGCAGTTTTTTCGTAATTTTCTTTTATTAAATTAATTAAAAAAAGCGTCATGCTGTTGGTAGCTTTTGCTTCAATCGCACACAGAGCAAAGAAAGCAAAATTTTATGTACATGAAATGGCTTTAATTGTATAGAGGTTTTTTTTTTCCTATTTGACGTTTAGTACAACAAAAAATTGTTTTGTTTTGAAAAAATAATAATTGAACTCCGCATAACAACAGATTTTGTGGTTGAACTTCGTTATTCCTCTCACAACAAGGAAGAACATTTTGCCCTTTTCATTTCACACTCTTCAAACCCCTCTCCAACAAGCTTCAATTTCACCATGCTCTGAACGAAAAAAAGAAAAAACAAATTCTGAGCTCTGAGTGCTCTGAACTCAAAAAGAAACACAACATTTTTGTTTGACAGTTCGGTTCGGGCTCAGATCTGAACTGCTCTGAGCTAAAAAAGAAAAACGCGTAATATTTTTAGATTCATATAATTATTATCCCGTGGTCTCCGTTGCATAAAAACTGTCGGTAAACTTTCGGACCATTACTTTTCGAGTTTTCAGGTATTTTTAAGAATTTATTTTTAAGATAACTTCTTAATTCATAGGAATATTGTGCAAGTTTCAGTTAAATTTTCAAATTTTGGTGTTCAGCGGGAAACTCGAAAACTCCTTATTTACTTGCATACTTCTTACTAATTAAATTGTTAAAGCGTCAGTTTCATTTGATGGTTGGTTTTGAGTTGTTCTTAATTTTGATATTTTCCTATTCAGCGACTTCTGTCGGAAATTTTTGAACATTTTCGAATAAGGTGTTGTTTTTTTTATTTTTTTTTATTTGAGCGCCATCTACCATGTGTATCAACTTAGAGGGCCAATTTTTAAAGTGCTGATTAAAAATTGTATCATTCCTTTTACGATTGTCAATCGTCAGCTAATTAACAATTGCTGAATTAATTAAAATTAAAATTTCGGTATTGTATAACTCAATTGATAAAATCCATTGGTACATTTATAATAATGTACCATAACTACTCAGAACCAAATTCTATCTGAGCTGCATTTACTTGAAAGTTTTAATAAAAGTTCACAATTTATGAACTATTCATTGATAGTTTTCACTTGAAGAAATTGATGGATAAAGAACAACTACCAATTTATAATTTACAGTCGCAATAAGTGTTTATGATAATTAGCTTCTACTTTTACTGATTAGTTACAGAACAAAAAAATTAATCGCAATTTTGGTTTGTGAAAAAGCAGGTGTCTTGCTAATTTGGCTTACACTTACCAACGGGACACTCATTTGGTAAACGGGCCTTTAAATGAAATGGAAATTCTGTATCAGAGTAATTCTCTATTCCAGCATTCTGTAAATGTAATATATTCCGTTCCAAGATTCTGAAATTCCACTTTCACCTTGTCAAAGGTTCCGCCTCCATCCTGAACCAATCCGTAGCCTTCCTCAATATAATATCATAATATAAATGCACCTACCTACTTATATTTTAGATACATACTATTAAATTAACCACCCCATTTGAGAATTTATAATTTTGTATTCAATTAATTGTAATGTTATAACAATTGACAACACTGGCAATTGCAAGAAAATTCACGCGAAAAAGTACAAAAGTGCAAAATGTCGAATTGCACTTATCTGGCTAACTAATTTATTGTAATAAAACATTTCTATTAATTCCGCTGCAATTATTATTAAACGCTTATCTAATTGCATACATCGCGTCGCGCTTTGCGAACTTTGTGTTTTGTGTGTTTGGGGTTGCGTGTCAGGTGAACCGTTTCGTATCGCGTTCGAGGATTTGTCACACGTTCTCATGTCGCAATCGCAATTGCAGTTTTATATGCGACATGGTTATAAGGGGTTCCTCCTCGTTATACTCTTGTGTAAATGTTTCTGGTATTTGGAATGAAGTATCAAGAGATGAATTGCTAGTTGGTAGCTGCTGATGTTGTTGCGATATTTGGTTTGAGGCGCATAAATTAAAATGTAGAAGAATTTAACTGCTCTCGGACGTGTTCTGGCCGTAATTCGTATATGTGAACGTAAATGTAATAGTCCCAGAAATGAACTAGTTCCACAACTACTGAATTTGTGTTGTAATTACGAATGCATAATTGTTATTCGCCTCGTTGTTGAATTGAATAGTGTCGTGACATGCATGCAATTGCTAAGGAACTGATGATGTAATGGAAGGTCACGCATAAGTTTGGAATCCTTGTCTTAGCATTTAGGAAGAGAGTATTCTATGTGTTTGCTGACGTTAAAACATTCTGAAAATGTTTAAAAAAAATTTGTGCCCTCGCTATGACCGCCGTATAGTTAGCAGCACTAAGTGAGGAATTTCAAAATTTTTGATTCCTATAATTTGGAAAACATTTGGAAAAATTTGGAAAACCATTTTCAGAATTTGGAAAACCTTAGTTAATTAGTTATTAACAATTAAAGGTTAGGCGTATAGTTAGCAGCACATATAGAAACAAAATTAGGGTTTTTTGGTATCAATCGATCGGGAATGGTTTTGTGAAATTTGGAAAACCATTTTTAGAATTTGGAAAAGCATAGTTTAGTAGATAATAAACAAAATGTAAAAAAAATGACAGTTCTATAAACAATAAGAAAGAAAAATACAACAAACAGCCTAACATTTGACATATAAAAATAGTTTGACAAATATTGGGACAAAATTTTGTTTATGTGTTGGTTTTGTATTCAGCAGCACTATGTGAGGAATTTCAAAATTTTTGATTCCTATAATTTGGAAAACATTTGGAAAAATTGGGAAAATCATTTTCAGAATTTGGAAAACCTTAGTTAATTAGTTATTAACAATTAAAGGTTAGGCGTATAGTTAGCAGCACATAGAAACAAAGTTAGGGTTTTTTGGTATCAATCGATCGGGAATAGTTTTGTGAAATTTGGAAAACCATTTTTAGAATTTGGAAAAGCATAGTTTAGTAGTTAATTAACAAAATGTAAACAAAATGACAGTTCTATAAACAATTACAATTAACGCAAAACGTAATGTAACGGAGCGTTAAGTAATTAAAGCTGCCATACAAGAACACAAAACCAACACATATAAACAAAATTAATATCTGTCAAACTATTTTTCTGTCAAAAGTCAGCTTTTAAATTTTTTACCTTTTCAGATAGAACATATAAAATATAGTTAAGAATAAAACAATAGCCAGTGCTAAACAGGCGATCCAATTCCATACGCCCTATAATTTTGTTGTTGGGACAGAATTTTGTTTATATTGTGTTGGTTTCGTGTTCGTGTATGGCAGTTTTAATTACGTTACGCTCCGTTACATTACGTTTTGCGTTAATTGTAATTGTTTATAGAACTGTCATTTTGTTTACATTTTGTTAATTATCTACTAAACTATACTTTTCCAAATTCTAAAAATGGTTTTCCAAATTTCACAAAACTATTCCCGATCGATTGATACCAAAAAACCCTAACTTTGTTTCTATGTGCTGCTAACTATACGCCTAACCTTTAATTGTTAATAACTAATTAACTAAGGTTTTCCAAATTCTGAAAATGGTTTTCCAAATTTTTCCAAATGTTTTCCAAATTATAGGAATCAAAAAAATTAAAATTCCTCACCTAGTGCTGCTAACTATACGGCGGTCTCGCTATGTTGTTGTTAATAGGCGTTTTTCTTTTTTAGTTCAGAGTTTGTTCAGAGCAGAGCACTAAGTAGACTCTGAGCGAACGGAGTAAACTCTGAGCACAGTATATGTTCAGAGCACTCCGATTTAATTATGAAACACACCTGAGCACTCAATTATCATATCTGTCAAATTACATGGAAACTGTATGAAGTTGATCGCGCTCAGTTTTTTACTCCGTCTGCTCGGTTGTTTTATTCTGAGCCCATGGAGCACGCTCTGAACGCACTCTGAACGAAAAAAGTCCCCTTTCACACGAAGATACTAGTTGCTGGTGATTTTTTTTGACGTTTTCTTTAAATCTCCTTAACAATCTCTTGTACCTTTCACACGCAAGCAACAAAAACCCGGAGATTTTCTTTATTTTCCTTTTAATAACTACCTTGGTTGAACGCACACAAACGAAGTGTGAAGAGAAACGTCAAAAAAATCTCCTGAATTTGTTGACCGGGGAGATTTCATTTCCCCCTCTTTCTTCCTGCCCTTCTCGCCGATGAACTAATTGTTGCCGGCAACTCAGTTGCCCTGTGTGAAAGGGGACAAAAGAAACACAAATTCCAAGCTCTGAGCGCTCTGTGCCTACGTTCTGTAATTCTTGCATGCATAAAATTGGATGAAGCTGAAGATCGCTGCATTTTATTTTTGTTTTCTTTTAAAGTAGAATATAGCGATAAGTATTATGGATATCGAAAAAATTGAAACACCAAAATGTTGGGGACAAATTTTTCCAGGGACGATGTCCTTTACTTTTTTCAAATTGAACCTCGTGATATTGTTTTTAGTGAGTCTTTAAAATTTGAAATTTTTTTTTTTAGATGAGGAGATATACCAAACTAACTGTTTTATAATCAAAATAATAATTACCCTAGGTAGGGCATTCCCAACTCTAGGGGCAATGTTCCTTATTTTTTTTTTTTTTTTTTTTTTTTATTAAGCGTTTTTAACCATCAAACTTAAAAAGAAATACAAAAAAGTTTATACGCTTATAACTTCGGATTAACGAATGGTAGGTAAAAAAAAGTAGTACATGTAAAAATCAGATTTTGCAAACTCTAGGGGCGATGTTTTTTTATTTTTTTTTATATCATTTTTTTAAGTCATTTATATTTTTAAATAGAATCAAATTATAACAAAAAGGTCATAAAACAAATCAGATAAGCAAAAATACGTTAGAGTTAATAAGGCGGTAAGAATTTTACCACCACAAAGAAGTGATTAAAAATTTAAAATGTCACTATCTCCACAGAGTTTTAAAAGAATCTTAAGCATATGAATGCGGAAAATAAACACAATATAACACTGCTGGAATACATCAATGGATGCCGTCTGAAAAGTTTGGGACATCGACAGACAGCTGGTTTTGGCCAATATTCTACAAGGGAAGAACAGGATGCCATTCTTCTAATTTTCCTCAAATACACTTGTCAAAAAAATTAAGGGAACAAAAAAAAATCACTTTTTTTTAGTGTTTTTTGAAAAGCTGTATCTCTGTGAAAAATGGTCGTATTGAGATAAAACAAAAAGCATTCTAAAACTTTATATTTTTTGTACTGAGAAATTTCAGCAAATGAATTTTTTAAGGTACCGTTATTGCGCAATCATAAGAAGAAGCACGAGCCAAAAATTTTAATTTTTTTTTTTTTTGAACATTGGCATTTTCTTTGAAAATTTTTTTTGAGCCAAATCAATGCTTTTTTTCGATAACTTGTTTAATCAGTTTTGAGGTAGTCTTTTTTCGTTATTCTAAAAAATTTTTTCAGAAAAATATCTGGCTTTGAATGAAAAAACAGACTTTTGACTTCGACTACCAATATCTTCGCAAGGAATGACGACACAGAAAATTTAAGGCTAGTTTTAAAAACGGGAATTAATTTTCCACAAGATTTTTTTAAAACATTATAACGATTATTTTTTTTTGCTCCTCACCGTTACATTAAGAAAAGGTCAAAAAAAGGACTTTATTTGGTAAGACATTTTAAAGAACTATAGACCATCAATATATTTCTGTAAAATTTCAAATTAATCCATTGAACCGTTTTCCAGTACCGAATGATCAAAGTCGTGAAAAACAATTTAGGCCGTGTGCGAACTCGTTTAAAATTTCGATTAAATTTTATCCGAGATTAAATTTTGACATTTTTACGTACAGATTCACCTCACTACTGTCAAAAATTAATCTTCGGATAAAATTTAACGCGAATTTAACTGAATTCGCACACGGCCTTAAGAAACAAATTGGATGCTTCATAAACATTGTGAAATTGTCATCAAAATGGGAAAGAAAAGAACAATTTTTGTCAACTTTTTACACAGTTTTGCGTGAAATTTCTCAATACAAAAAATATAAAGCTTTAGAATGATTTTTGTTTTATCTCAATACGACCATTTTTCACAGAGATACAGCTTTTCAAAAAACACTAAAAAAAAGTGATTTTTTTTGTTCCCTTAATTTTTTTGACAAGTGTATGTTGATGAAGATCGAATTTTAATGAAATCTGAATATGATGATTGGATAAGGCAGAGTAATTAAGCAACCAATATACCAATACTAACCTCTTGACGATTACTTGACGATTATATGGTATTGAAATCCAATCCGATATTTCTGAAATGCTTACAGTTCACACAAAACGCAACTCAGTGCCTGAAGGAAATTTTTAATATGAGTATTTATCTTTTTATAAATATTTATTTAAATACTTGTCTCAGAGCCCATCTCATACTAATTATCCCATCTCACGCTATCTAAACCTTCCAAGTCAATTAAGACGCAACAAATCGCAGACGAAATTCCTTTATATACGCTCTGCCAAGTAGGTATATTGCAGACATTTGGTTTTAAAGAAGCGCCAACCATAATAATTCATTACTCAAAATCAAATCAAAATATTTTTCCACCGAACTGTCAATTTGAAATAAAACTACTTCAAACTGTCCAACCTCTTACTGAGTGACTGATGAATGAACTTGCAACTCGCAGCACAAGCATACATGCAACATTATGTGTAGAGAAGCGTTTATCTTGATCCAAGATTTGTGCAGGTAATTAAAATCAAAAAATTAATGAAATCAAACATCCCATAGCAACAACAACAACAACAAAATAAAAACAAATACATTTTTAACGACATGGAGTCAGGTGCATTCGTTTTTGTTTTGTGAACAAAAAATAAGAAGAAGTGACATTTCGAATATAAGCAAGCAGCACGTTTCAATTATCGCGCTCTGATTGATTGTTTTGAGCAAACAGAGGCTCCACAATTCCACGCCAAGACCTCGAGAATCGAGATGCGATGTGATGAAGATATTTCAGAGGCTTAATTGCAGCTAAAAAGGGTTATCTCTTTAGTTTTGTTTGTTTGTTTTGTTTTGTTCCCTCAGGAAAATTTGTCTGTCATTTTTAATTGAATTAATTATCGGGCAGGTAAGTTTTTAAATGGTCAATCAAACAAAACTAATTGTAGGTCATTCGTTTTGGGAGGAACCTTAAGAATTTTTGTTTTGTTTTTTTTTAGTTGAGTTGAATAATGATCATCTGTTCGTAGAGAATAATTTTTTAATTAATTATGTATTAACGAACTGTTTTCGAGTTAGGATTAAATATTGTAGAGGGAGGGATGTGTACAAATTGATTTCTGTATAGAGAAGCTTCCAACAAAGTTTTTTAAAAATATTTATAGCGTATTCAAATTTTCAAAAATCTCTTTTTGAAATTTAAGAAAAATCTATTTTTTTGTTTATACTAGCTGACCCGGCGAACTTCGTTCCATCTATAATTGGTTAAATTAATAAATTAAAGTTGTAAATTTTAGTAAAGAATGTTATTTCAAATGAGTTACACCCGGAAAGTATGCAATTTATTGTTATCACGACTTTTCGACTTTTCCGGCCTACTTGCTCTAGCTTTTTGGTGCACCGTATACCGAACACCCTGTTTAGATTACAAAAATGATATTGAAAAAAGTGGCAAAATTCTTCGTACCTAATTGATTTCTTTTAGGTCTTTCTTTTTCAGGAAACTTAATGTTCATACTTTTAAACAGTTGAATTTTATTTTAAATAAATTAATTTATACTTCAATCAATCATGTTATTTATACCATTTATAGAACCGTAGCCAAATTTTGTTATGATATTAACCATGCGCCAAAATTCTATGGAAAAAATCTCAAGAAAATTAAAAAAAAAATGCACATTAATATACCAACGACCTACCAGGTGGTAAGATTGCCAATAGAAGTAGCTTAGGACCCGCAAACAATGAAATTCGATCCGTCATTCAATAAATTTAAGTACATACTTGAACCTGTTAATAGATTTTATTTTTCATTCAATGAAATTCGATTGTGGTCTTAGAAAAAAAATATCATAAAATGAACCGTTCTATGTTAAAAGTCAATTATCGTGAGATAATTGAAAAATCATATTTATGCGTGACAACATAACAAAAATATTTTTTTTTTGTAATTTTTAAATGTAAAAAAGGTATTTTGTTTTGTGTTCATTCATGATGTTCTTTTCACTCAATGATTTTTAACAATTTCAATAGATCAAGTATGTGTGTGTGCATAAATGCTGTGGTAAAATTGTGACAAAAGAACAGCAGGACCAAATAATATTTAACATCAGTTTTAAGAGGACATTTGGCAAAGATCGATAAGAAGTGGTGATTCGATTCCCAAGTGGCTGCTTGAATGAGGATTTTTAATATCGATACGCTTGTCATCATTATTCGTTTCAAGTGAGAAAAATTGTGACACAAAAAGGATTCCTATGTTCGTTAATGTTTGCAAGTAAATATATCTAACCCTGTAATGTCGGCAATTTTAAAAGAATAAATTTTTACCCGTTTATTTCTTGTTATTTTTTTCTACTTAAATTTGGTATGCTAGTTTTATTCAATTCTTATATAGAATCAATGGAACAAGGTTTAAGATATAAATTAACTTTGAGTAACTAAGATCTGTCTTGTAGAGCCTTTTGTTCAGAGATATATAATTTGATTGCAGTTGCAAATCTTAACGGTATAGTTGTAAGGATATAAATTTCATGAATTGCCAATAACAAAAATTAATTTTATGGCACGACAGCTCGTGTAGAAACAGGGCCTAGTGACAGCTGCGAAATTTTTTTTTTTTTAATTTTTAGGTGGACAAAATGGTTAGCTATTGGCATCTAAAAATTATCAGTCGTATTTATTAATTTTTTGACTTGTTAGACCAGTGTTTCCCAACCTTTTTTGTACTATGCCCCACCACAATATTTCCAAAATCCTCATGCCCCCTAACATTATAACGTTTATACTTAAACAATTTTTAACATACAAATCTAAAATGTTAAATAAAAATAAAATGGTTGATATCAGAAAAAAATCCATAGAAAAAAGTAAACACAGTAACTTTGTTATCGAAACAAACAATTGGTGCGTTTTATTGGTGGTTCAAAAAAATATCCACTTCTTTGTGGCTGTATTCATATATACTTTTGTGAGTGAAAAACAATCTACGTTCCCGACATTTAAGGTTCAAGTTCACACTCTGTCCACTTTTATATTCACTAATTTACTGGCTTATTTTTCAGAACTTTTGGTTTTGTCATTGTTCACCAAGGGAAATTTTACTACACTAGCTATAAAATTGCCAATAAAACGCACCTAATGAGGAACAGAAATTCAAGTACAAAATAATTAAATAACTATGTATGTAGTATTAATTATTTAAAATTAGTGAGATCCCTGCGCTTGATGCCTCCTGCAAATAGATTTTATTACAGGTTCAAATTTAGAGAGCTTCAGTCTTAAGCCTCCTCGTTTTGGTATATCAAGAATATTTTTTTCTTTATCAGCAAGTCATTTATGGTATCTACTAAATTCGCATTCAGTTAAATATGAAGATGAAAAGGTAACAACAGCTCTCTTGCAAATTTGGTTGCGTTGGGGTATCGAATTTCGGTTTCCTCACAAAGCCATGCCATCGCTCCTTTTATTTCGAATAAAGATTTAACTGACTCATCATTTTGTATTTCCGTGAGTTCTTCTTGATACTGTGTATTTGAAATATCAGAGATTCACTTACATTGGTTGCATTATACAAGATTGGGAAATGGTTTTCAAATCAGAAAATTTTTCAGTCGATAAATTTTTCAAATGATCGACAATTACATACATATATAGCGGTATCGGTCGCCTCACATTTTTGGAGGCAAGAAAAAATTTCAAAATTTTTGTTGTTAATATGTCTGACAAATTTAATAAAGGGAACGAAACCAAATATCTTCTTCTTCGTGCCTCAAGATGAACGAATACTGGTGAATTTGTCTCTTGTTTACGGCCTGAACGGAATAGAATGCTGGAACTGGAGCCGCAGACGAAACTGGAAAAGCTGTCAAAAAGTGTCGTACGTTATTTTTTTTACCTGCCCACAATGCAGCTGTACAGCTTTGAATGTATTTTGAAGAAAAACAAAAGAATATTTTTTTGTACAAGCTCAGACTTTACATTTTTTGTTACCAATACTTTTCCTTCTAAGAAATAAGTTTTTTCGGGATGCAAATAACCACAATATTTTTTTCCGACCCAAAAAATTTCTTTTTTTTTTTCTTCATACAATTTGAAACGTCAAAAAGTTAAAAGTTGGTGAACTCTTCCGTCTGCGGCTGCAGCTCCGTAGGCGGCTACGTTCCGTTGTGTTCGCAACATTGAGTTTGCGTGTAGTCAATATTTTGACAGCTATTCCAGCTCCGGCTCCAGTTCCGTCTCCGTCACCATTCTGTTCAGCCAGTTAAACAACATCAGAAATATATCTCTAAAGGTGGAAACACAAGAAGCATACATTTGTAGGAGAGATGTGGAATGAAGCATAATTTTATATTGCCCCCCCCTATAAAATGAAATTGCCCCCCTGTGGGGCGTGAGCCCCACGACGTTGGGAAACACTGTATTAGACACTGTCTAAAATAGTTCTTAATAGTCTGAAATGTGTATGCTTTATTTTTTAATGCTTTAAATTTCACTGTTAGAAAGTTTTCCAAAAAAGATTAAATTTAAAAACACACTAGATTAGGTGAGTGGACTGTATTCCATGAAGTTTTAATACCAAATGAATTGATAATCAGCTAGGATTCAACAAAAATACATAAAATACAGTTAAGGTTTTCATATTCTACTTTGCTCTTGATTCGCATAAGCGCATACATACAACAATTGTTTGCAACTGGTAAAAGAAACAGTTTTGTGTGGCGTGATGTGCCTTATGTAATTTATAATTATATAAATATAAGAAAATTTAGTGGACAATTAGTGTTGCCATCTTGTCATCTTTAATTTAAAGGAAAAATGCAATTATAAAATGATTTCAATAATAAATTAATATTTTAGTCTCGGTCAATCACATTAGTCAAGGTTTAGATAGTTCATTCCGTTGTCTGAAGTTAGATAAAAAGTTAGTTAACTCTAGACAACATGTTTATTTACAACTTGGACGGGTGTCTTAAGTTAGACAAGGTTAAGGTCACATATGGCAGCATAATTTGGGCACATCGCAGTACCTACAGCCATTTTTTTTCGTTTACTAAAATCAAAAGTCTCATTGTCATTTTGAATATTTAACAGAAAGTTTATCAGTTTCCAAATTAAAAAAAAAAAAAAACTATGAAAAGTTAAGCCACAGATCATGTATTAAAATTGCAAGCTAAGAAGACACCTCAGTGTTCTTGGCATAGTAAGCAGTGCCACTTGCAGATTCTGCAACGCCCATGAGGAAACGCCGGACCATCTGTTAAGCTAGCCATACACTATAGAGCCATTTGACTCGGAGCCATTTGTACCGGGTCCATTTGGACATGGTCCAATTTTGGGTGCCATACACGATCGATCTAGAGCCATTACGACAGTTTGATTCCTTCCATAAGCAAATGTCGGACAAGATGACAAATAAAACCAAACTAGAAAAAAAAGCTGAACATAAGCCCCTGAAAGGCCGGTAACTGTCTTTTTTATTTTTTTTTATTTTTAAACCGATGCTTTGTTGTTGTGGTATCAGATGCCATTAATAAGCGAAAGAGACAAAGTAACACATTTAGGAAAAAAACGTAATTCGCAATTTAATGTGCAGGAGTGAGAAAGTAGTGCGTTGTCATTAAGTGAAGGTGGAGTGCTTGTATTTGTAAAAACAAATAGAGCTACTTGGCTCGCGCGCCGGTTTCACACACACGATAGAGCCGAGCCGCTGCTCGATGGCTCGGGCTCGTGGAATTTCGACTTGCTGAAAATCCAGGTGGACTTATCGAGCCACATCGAGCCATCTGAATTCCCCACACCCACACACAATGGATTTTGGCTCGGCGCGGGGCCATTTGGCCCGTTGGCTCGCTCGTGTATGGCCAGCTTTAGGTAACTGTGATGCGCTCATGCACCAAAGACATAGATACCTGGGACATCACCAGATAGAATAGAGCAGATTACCCTATCTAAAAATACCCCAAATAATAAAATTCCTCAAGGAATCTAAATCATCCCACAACTCTAGATTGGGGGCACAATAGATCTTAAGGTAGCAGTGCAATTACAATATCTATATATATATATAATATAAATGATCTGACAGTTTACTTTAACATAATGTAAGTGCTTTAACATACCTAACTGTCAAGAATTTTTCTTTAGGTATTGGATAGGTAAGATGTAAGAATAACTCCACCTGACTTAAAAAAACTTCAATTCATTTATAATTCGAACAATATAGCTTTAAACTGTTCTCAAATCGTACGCAAAACACCCTGTATTTACGTGTATTTACTCGCATAAATACCAAAGTCGTAGAAACTAATATCGAATTACTTATTTTTCCTGAATTACTTATTTTTCCTTCACGAAAAGAATCAATTTCATCAAATTGGATTTTATTCACTTCAGTCAGTGATAGGCATACACTATTGCAGGCGGCTAACACTATAAAAAGCCTACATGAGGTCTTAATCTTTCTATTTCTATAAGTTTGCTGCTGTGGCTCTGACACCTACTCGTTTACAAGCAACGATTTCTTATAATATGTGTCCCAAGAAAATGGAACCAAAAACAGCGCCAAACCATCGCGTAAATAATGTCATTAGCTGATTGCATGTAACTGTAAGTGCGCTACTACATTACCCATTGCCGTTCGTCGGCCATCGTCGCGTCCAGCTTCACTGTCCAACGGAGCGCCACAACCATTTTCACTGTACACACAAATCGCAACCAATTAATTCGTTCGGTCTTTGTTGAATGTATATAATTATTTCGTCTTTTGAAATGGCTTGAATATTGTGTTGTGGTAAGAAGCGGGGGATAGTGGAACTGGAAGGATTTTCTTTCGCGGTGGGACCTAGCAGCAAGTGCGGATCCGGGGAGGAGGTCATGCGGGTAAATGCATCTCTATTGCAGACCAAATCAATTGCACCTGTCTGGCTGAAAAGCCATTTTATTATTTTGAATAAATTTACTTTAGAAATTATCGAAAAAATAAAAAAAAAAAAAAAAACAACACAAATTTTTTTTTGGTAAAACATACATACTTTATTCACTCGCAGGCTATAGTTATGAGAGTAACTGCCTGAATAGAATGGAGACGGAGCTGCAACTGGAGCCGCAGCTGGAATAGCTGTCAAAATATTGAATACACACAAATGCAATGTTGGGAACACAACGCAACGTAGCCGCATACGGAGCTGTAGCCGCAGCCGGAAGAGTTCGCAAACTTTTAAGTACAGCACTTTTGACGTTTCAAATTAAATAAAGAACAAAAAAAATACCTATTTGCGTCGGAAAAAAATGTGGTTATTTGTGTGTAGCTAGTCGTGGCGTGATGGTTAGTGTGATGGACTGTCATGCCGGTTCGATCCCCAGCCTCGCCAAATAATAATTAAAAAATAAAAAAACGGCTACTGGCAAAGAATTGACAAAACCTCCAAGCAGTGATGGAAATCGACTTTTGCCAATAGTACTGAAAGCAGAAAAAAAATAGTACTAAAAATGAACAAATAGTACCGAAATTTTTCCAATCGTGAATTCTACAGGAATTTAATATTTTATTGGACGTTATCATCGTTAGAGGAAGATGTGTTTTGAGTATTCAGCCATCGACCCCTTGCAACCATCTCGATTTGGAGATCAACAATGCAGCATCGCATGCATTTTCGTACTTATGTCGGAAAACAAGTTTATATTTTGTTAAAAATTCAAGAAAATCTGAAGTGTATCTTTGGTAAAAATTGGTCTAGCATTCTGCAAACGAGGTGCAACAGCGCATGCATGGGTCAGATACATTCCAAAGCAAAAAATAAGTTTAATTTCTAATTAATATTTTTGACAACTTTATTTGAGGGCGATACAAAGTTCGCCATGCTCGCCGCTAGTACATTTTAAATGTTAATGTCAACAAATTCTCAAAAATCTAACGTTTAATAAATAATTTGAGATTCATCGGAATCATAGTAGGTATGCTGTTGAATATTTTTGGAAAGATAATAGAATATTTGACCCATGTTTGAGAAATATTTGGTTTACTTATTTTTTCGAGGACAGAATTTTTTTCAAAACATATTTTTTCGGAAGAAAATTTTTACAGTTTTTTTGTATTGTATATACCTACATATTTTTTTTTTTCATATTTGGAATTATTGAGTGAAAATTCAAATTTCATAAAACGTTCACATGTTTTTAGGACAGGAATGATCCCTGGGATCATTTTAAGATAAAAAAAATGCATGGAGGAAAGTTCTATCTTCCCTCCTTTTTAGTTCTTAAGAAATTAAAAACAAACTTTTTATTTTATGAAATAAAAGATAAAAACTTTTATAAATTACAAATATAAATATTTATTTATTTAAACTATGTCACAACTTTTTTTTTTAATATTTATTCGACGCGTTTCGGAAGTCAAAGTCCCATTTTCAGGTTCGATTTTATGATATATTTAAATATTTGTTTTCGATTTTCATACAAACTGACTCAGCTTGTTTAAAAAAGTTGTAAGAAATTCATTATTTTCCTTAATTTTTTAGATATGAAAAAATATTTTTTTATTATGTTTGCAAAACTGAGGCAAGTTCCTACCGCAGCAAATATCTACATTCGAAAGGTACTTACATTTTTAAATTTGAAATAGTACTGAAAGTTGAAAAGTGGTACTTGCGTACTGGAAAAATTAAATAGTACATAATTCAGTACAATAGTAAGCCCTTTTCCAACCATGCCTCCAAGAGTATCTCTTGTCATAGAAAAGTGCCGCTCACATTAGCCGTTCGAATTCGGCAATAAACTGAGAGTCCCCTCCATTTCTGCAGACACGCACATAGGAATGGTTGAGAGTTGTAAGTCACTAGGCCCTAAGCTGTTGTGCCATCAAATTTATTTTTTTATATTTTAGGTTATTTGTGTCGCGAAAAAATTATTAATTAAAAGATAAAATATTGGAAATAAAAAAATGTGAATTCTGAGCGTGTACACAAGAATATTGTTTTGTACAGTACAGCTGCATTGAGCGCACGTAAAAAAATAACGTACGGCACTTTTTGACAGCTCTTCCAGTTGCAGCTGCGTGCGGCTCCAGTTGGATCATTCTGTTCTGTTCAGGCAGTAACAAAATTGGTTTGAAATTTCGTAAGTTGTGGAAAGTAGCCAAAGAATATTTAGATAATAACGAGTTTCTACTGTGCGATCGTCGTTGAGCTATCAAGTTGAAGTAATTTCTTGGGCACATCGTTGAACTGTCATATTAGAAGAGATATTAGGTACAAGTATTCGTTTCTTTCCCAAAAGAGCCAGCTTTGAGATTTGTTCCAATTTTTTTTTTTATATATGAACTTTCACAGAGCTTTGAACTAAAATGGGCAGTTTTGGGCAGTAAACGAACAGAGGTATTGACTCTAAATTTTACGATAAGATTTCCATTTTCAGATGGGGAAATTAAGTTTAATATTTCAGTTCGCATAAGTAAAGAAAATATTTTCTCAAAGTTACAGAAATGGTTTATTTGTCAAGATTTGACTTGCAACTTACCATTCTTAAACTCACACGGCATGTTGGCTGATATTTTTTGTAGTACCCCTCCGATTTAGCTTTTGTACCGCGCCTGTCAATGAAAAGGGGCTGCAAATGAATTGAACCCTTGTGGTGTTTCCTTCCTTTAACTCCGTTTTTCGAACTTTACTACGAGCTCCAATTAAATTCTCCCCGTTTTCTTCCCTTGTGGTGCAGGAGGAAATTCTCCATGTGGAGACTGACATTCAAAAAAAGACATCGGTGGGCTGACTTAATTGAAACACATGACCTACTGCAGTCCTTGTTAGTTGCTAGTTTATTGCTATAATTATCGCCAACGGAAAAAAGGATGAAATGCTCCAACACTTTGGGAGTTGCTTAGAGATGTAGAGAAGAATGATGCAGGCACACAGAAGGCGAACATAACACGGAACTCTAAATAGGTAGATATAGCCCCGATGATAGGGGAAAACAAAAAAAGCCAAGTCGTGTCACGTCACGCAAAAACGAAAACCATGTTAAGAAATTGTTTTCTATCGCAATTGGCGAACCAATTAATTAGAATGTCGACTTAAGTTTTCAATGAAGGATTTCGTGTAGGAGTTGAGTTTTTTCTTGTCAGTTTAGTGGCACGGTATAGCAAAAGCAATACAATGGGTGATGCAAGTTAAAAGGCGACAAATAGAAAAACTGTGGCAGTCGGGGCGGTAGTGCAATGTAATTATTTTGTCATGATCATGACTATTTCAGGCAAACAACAAGTGATGATAAATGATTTAGTTGAGGTATACCTGCCACACCGTACCGTATAATATGGCAAAATCCGTTTTGATTAAATTCATTTATTTCGCTTCAAAGTCAACATTCGAGTAAGAATATAGAATTAATCTTACCAATTAGATTATTTTTCGACATCGCATATTTTATAGAAGAATATATAAATTAGCTCTGCTTATAAAATTATAACCTACTTCGGCGTCTAGTGAATGTCGAAAGGCATTCATTGTATGGCAAAAATGCATATGCATGGCAGTGGCGTAGCGTAGCCTGGGGCGGAAGAAAATTTTGCCGCCCTCTTATTTAGGTACTTCAATTTTAAAAAGTTATACCTAGTTAAACAGTGAAAGAACTTTCGGGCAAGGACAGTCATTATCATTGTCGTATGGTTTCCAGAATATATCTCAAGGAAACATGTTTTCTTTTTCGACACCGATTTTTCTAACTCGTTCTTTTTTCATTAAATTCTTTTGTTGGTCTCTTTTTTGTATATGCGTGTCCTCTTTTTAGTCACTTCTTGTTGAGCACCTACTTACTTAAGGCTAAGCTGAGCTAAAGTTATTGACAGTGAAAAAAGTGTTTGCGTAGGTAACGGAAAGGTCATCATAATTAAATATTAAGAAAAGGCTAATCCGTTGAATTCAAAAATGAAAAATAAAATAACATTTTAATAAAATTCAAATTTTTCATCATAAATAATGAAAAATGTCAATTTTTGTTTTGCCTAACACTAATCGCTGATAATGCTGAACAGCGGATGGAACACTGAAGGAAAAATTTAGCTTACAAGTAGTTTTAGTAAATTGACAAACGCATTGCGTGTTTAAGCTTAAATAGCCCAGCTTTTTAGATTAAACAAAAATAGATTTACAAAAGCCCCGCTATTACAGAAAAATTCTGTCACAATTCCATTTCAACTATATGTGCCAAACATTCAAATCAAAATCTAATCAACAGATGCCACAATGAAATAAAAATAAATCCCAATAAAAAAAAAAACACAAACAATCTTTCAATTTAATGACACAAATATTGAGGGAACAATCTTTAAGTTTTTTAAATGAAGAATTTTTTATGAAACAAACGTCATTTTAAGATTTAGAAGCCTGATGTTAAATATTTAAAAAGGCTTTATGAAATCACCTGTGAAATATAAAATAAAAATAAATTTGGTGGCACAACGGCTCATGAAGAACCAGGGCCTAGTGACCGTCAACTCTCAACCATTCCTGTGTGCGTGTCTGCAGGAATGGAGGGGACCTACAGTTTATTGCCGAATCCGAATGGCTGGTGAGCGGCACTTTTCTATGACAGGAGATACTCTTGGAGGACTTGTCACTTCCTTTCTTTCTATATAGACATTTGTAAGCTAGAATTGAATCATTTCAATCCGTCCGAAACATAGGTGCGACAAAAATATGAAATGGATCAAATATCAAGATTTTATTAATGTCGAATTCCTTTCAACAAAAAATTCGATTTGTTAAGAAGAAAAAATCGATTATTCTGGACCAATTCCCTTTATTGAAAGAAAAAATCGATTCTGTCTAGAAAATTAATCGAATTTTGTTGTTGAAAAGAATTTGACATAAAAATATTATTTATTGTGAAATTTTGCGCCCCTTAAAAGAGACCACTACGCTACTCGACTGATGCATGGCAATTGGAAGGCAGTGTGGTCTTACCCGGCATCTTTAAGACACAAAAATGGAGTTGCTTTTACCCCTTACTTTAAAAAGATCTTCATTTATGTCTCCCGCTACAGGGAGTTATTTCCCATGTTAAAGTAAGGTAGTTCCCTGAACCGATAATGATGGATTTACATGTATCTTCATCTGCAAACATCAAGAAAAGTAGAGCGGGATAGAGTGATACCAAAAAACCGAATGTGTGAAAGAGCACCACCATGAAGATGAACATGTTCGTCTTCGCTATAATCTTCATCTGCGTTCCTATAATCAAGAACGCTGCATTTTGTTCTTCTCTCTCTATCCAACAAACATGCATTTTATATTTTGTATCCCTTATTTTTTGCAGAACTCGCATGAAGATACATGTAAATCCACCATAAATCAATAAATTCGAGACATATTGTTTTGGAGTTTGGACGAAAGTCAATTATTTTTTGGGTGGTACGCCTTAACCATTAAAACCAGAAAAGGTTATAAATGTTAGCATAACAATTTGCGCCTAGAACTAAGGTATGG
This sequence comes from Epistrophella euchroma, assembly GCA_947049315.1. Classification (NCBI taxonomy): domain Eukaryota; kingdom Metazoa; phylum Arthropoda; class Insecta; order Diptera; family Syrphidae; genus Epistrophella; species Epistrophella euchroma. The sequence continues at coordinate 24,850,503 of OX346246.1, forward strand.
GACCAAATTTGCAGTTTGCTTGCGTTTCTATTTTGGATTGTGCATTAATTCATCGAATAGCTCTTGTAATCGCGTGTACTGCTTATATCTATATTTCACAGCCGCGCTCTTGGGACTCAGTGGTCGGTGCAGGAAACTCCCCTTTAAGATACTATAAAAATGCACCATATTTAAAAAAAGGTAGATCACAAAATGTTAATTAGGTTAAAATTAAACAATAAAAAAATGTATTATGCAATTTAAATAAAAACGAACTTTTTCAGATGGCCTCTAATGTCATTTATTTTGAAATATTTAATTTTTAACATTTTTTTTTAGAGTTTGACGTCTATTTAGTAACAAATATGGCCGCTCAGACCCTAAAGCGCTGGGATTTCTTGAAACTTTTTTATGCGCAAGGAATGCATATATCCAAAATGGATGATACATAACCTAACTACTTATGCCTTGTTTGGATTTTATGTTGTATGTCGTGTTGTATTTTATGCTAATACTCTAATGAAATGCCAATTCAATTTTCATTTTTTAGTTAATTTTAGAATAATAATTATTTATTTGTACCTATTTCATTATTAATTTTTAAATTTATTAATGATTTCAACCAATGTCTCATTTAAAAAAAAAATACCACCTACCGCGTAACGAATAAGTATGAAACAAAATCACATAAGTTAATTTTACAAAATATTATCGAAACCGTTTATATACAATTAAAATAATAATTCCTTTCAAATCCTCCCATAGATTAAGACTTGACATACTTTATGACATTGATATTGCCATTCAGCTTGAAACCTATACACACCTGGAGTGTAGATAAGTCGATTATAAAAAGAAATATCTTATAGCAGACCTATAACATAAACATTATCAATTCATAAATATTATCAAAATGATAATTAAAAATTAAATATTACCCCTTTTCCCGGTGCGAGCCGACCAGCATTAAATTAGATTTACCGATCGTCGATCATTGGCCAAAATCCAATTAAAATCAGCTTAGTATGTTTTATTGTCGAATGGATAATATCAGTGGTGGATTTTGAATGTTCAGCAAAGTGTGTTTAATATATAGGGGCCCATCACTATTTATTTAAAGACTTATTGAAAAGATATTTTCTGGGCACTATTTCGCTCCACTATTTTATTTATTTTTTCTGAACAGCAAATTTGTGGTTTATAATAATTTATAGTTTTTAATTTTCAAGCCAATTTTTAACAGTTTGGCTTCTAAAAGTATAGTTACTGTTTATGCGGCCCTCCTTAACTCATAATTTTGTTTTCTAATTCGTGTGAAGTATGCAAATGTGCACCCACTTTATAACTGTTAAAACTGTTATAAATTGTCATTTCTTATGTCTTGGCCTTAAAATTTAGAATGAGACCAGAGAAATGCGAAATATATTACAGTTATAACAGTTTTTTGCCAATGAAATTTAGTATAAAACTAGAAAATTGCAAATATTTAACAGTTGTAACAGTTTTTTGCCATTATAATTTGGGACAATACTAGAGAAATACCCATATATAACAGTTATAATAGTTTTTCGCCATTAAAAACTGGGTGTGCATAAGCGTTCTTCGCGCGAATCGAACAGAAGTGTAGGTACCCACCGTAGAAGCACGGTGGGCCCTGCCCTACGGCACTGCAAAAATAGTACTTTTTAAACGAAACTGTTATAAATTGACATTGTCTAGAGTTCATTTGTTTTAATTTCAATTTTTCAAATTTAAATTGAAAACCTCAAAATTTCACGATTTTCGAAAGTGCTGATTTCGATACCTGTTTCATCTAACATGTTTTAAAACAAATGAGCAAAATTGACAAATAATAAATTTGATTACTCCTTTTACCACCCTTTCCCGGTAGTCACAGCTTGCACGTAAAATTAAAAACAGACCTTAATGGAATAGTTTGTGGAATATCAGTTTTTTATTCACCGCGAGATGAGCAAAAGTTCATAAGACTTAGATTTAAAGAATGTAAACATGAAAACAATCTGGTAAAATAAATAAATTTACCTAAAAAAGATCGTGAAAATTTCCATTTCTGAGCCTTTTGTTACTCCAATGTTTGCCTCCTCTTTAAATCCGGCACTGGCCAACACAAATCAGATTCAAAATAAGTTATCTCCGGGAATAGCTTTATATGCTGAGGGAATTTCACTATTTCCACAAAATATTATGTATAGAAGAGCTCAAAAAATAGAAATCTTATTTATTATGTCGTTTTGAATTGCTATAGTGACTTTTGTTTGCCCACCAAAGTGTGATAATGATAATATTTTCTTTTCTTGCTTCTTAGCTTGTTCGCTCGATCAATAGAAATAAATCTTTGCAATAAAATATCTCAATGAATTGTGAATTCAAAGGCAATCAATAGCCATACAGCGAGCGCGGCATAAAGGTATACGAGTTAGGTATACACAGAAGAACACAAGGATCGGACCCCACAATTGCCCATTATATGGGATTAATGTTTGCTCAAGCTGGATGGAAACTACTAAAGAAAATTTTTGAAAATTTATTACTTTTTGAAGAATGACCTTCTAAATGGGAATTGGAAGATACTAGATAGGTTTTTTTTCTTCCCGTGTTGAATTGAAAAGACCGAAAAGGGAAAACATTATCTTCCTACATTAAATGGCCCGCAGAACAAGTAATAAAGACATTCATTGGGCATCGCATAAAACAGGTAATGGGCCTCGATTGTGTTTTGTGTTAGGACAAATAAATTTTAATTTGTGAACGCACGTCTATAAAGCTAGCACATACACATTAGCATAATCAATTTAAACTATAACTAGAATTTTGTGCTCTTTTTGTGCTATTTTTGTGTGGAAGTCAATATTTTTGTGCTAGCATAGTTTTCGTTTTATGCAAATCTATGCTACCTTAATATTAAGCTAGCAAAACTTCTAAACCGCTCAACATAATCAATTAAAATAAAAACTAGAATTTTGTGCTATTTTTGTGCTTTTATTCTGTGCAAGTCTCGATTTTTGTGCTAGCATAGTTTTTGATTTATGCATAATTATGCATATTTATGCTGCCATATAAAGCTAGCAAAACTTCTAAACCGCTCAGCATAATCAATTGAAATAAAAACTAGAATTATGTGCTATTTTTGTGCTTTTATTCTGTGCAAGTTTCGATTTTTGTGCTAGCATAGTTTTTGATTTATGCATAATTATGCTTCCCATATAAAGCTAGCAAAACTTCTAAACCGCCCAGCATAATCAATTGAAATAAAAACTAGAATTATGTGCTATTTTTGTGCTTTTATTCTGTGCAAGTCTCGATTTTTGTGCTTGCATAGTTTTTGATTTATGCATAATTATGCATATTTATGCTGCCATATAAAGCTAGCAAAACTTCTAAACCGCTCAGCATAATCAATTGAAATAAAAACTAGAATTATGTGCTATTTTTGTGCTTTTATTCTGTGCAAGTTTCGATTTTTGTGCTAGCATTGTTTTTGATTTATGCATAATTATGCTTCCCATATAAAGCTAGCAAAACTTCTAAACCGCCCAGCATAATCAATTGAAATAAAAACTAGAATTATGTGCTATTTTTGTGCTTTTATTCTGTGCAAGTCTCGATTTTTGTGCTTGCATAGTTTTTGATTTATGCATAATTATGCATATTTATGCTGCCATATAAAGCTAGCAAAACTTCTAAACCGCTCAGCATAATCAATTGAAATAAAAACTAGAATTATGTGCTATTTTTGTGCTTTTATTCTGTGCAAGTTTCGATTTTTGTGCTAGCATTGTTTTTGATTTATGCATAATTATGCTTCCCATATAAAGCTAGCAAAACTTCTAAACCGCCCAGCATAATCAATTGAAATAAAAACTAGAATTATGTGCTATTTTTGTGCTTTTATTCTGTGCAAGTCTCGATTTTTGTGCTTGCATAGTTTTTGATTTATGCATAATTATGCATATTTATGCTGCCATATAAAGCTAGCAAAACTTCTAAACCGCTCAGCATAATCAATTGAAATAAAAACTAGAATTATGTGCTATTTTTGTGCTTTTATTCTGTGCAAGTCTCGATTTTTGTACTTGCATAGTTTTTGATTTATGCATAATTATGCATATGTATGCTACACACAACAAAAATATTCTCGTCGTTCACCCCCTTCTATACAATACAATGTGTTGGTTGATGTTGGTGCAATCATACTCACCCACACAAACTCACATTATTCTTTTTGCTTGTTTTGACTACTATATGTTGCATGCAACTCATAATAACATTCCTTGATTGTCCTCTCTCTTGAGTCTTGACTATTTCATATAAATAGATCTTCGAAAAAAAAACCATCTTATCGCGATTGGATAAACTAAGATTTCGAACTATTTGAAAGTAACGACTTTTTATTGCAAGAAAAAAACTTTATAAAACGTTTTATTTTTTAATACAAATTTTTTTTTTATGCTTGTTTTTTTTTTATTGAATTAAATTATAAGAATATACATATGGCACTTTGAAAAAGTTGTATGCTATTTATTTCATATTTAGTTACGTACTTTAAGACACTATTAAAATTAGAAATATACATACCTATATGTATATATTATATTATATGACAACATCCGTCCTGTTTTCAGGAAATTGGGAAGCCATTTGGCAGTTTAACGTAATTTTTCGAAACATATCATCGCAGTTTTGAAATATAACGACCAAAATAAAAAAAAAAAAAAGCTCGAACGTTTGAAAGCCAAAAATGTCAGTCTTTCATACACAATTTAAATTTTGGCAATACGTGGTCCCAGGGCTAAGGTTTTTAGAAAGCCGTTTTGCCAATTTTCCATTTTTATCGAAAATATGGCTGGAAGCCTATTAAGCAAATTAAAAAAAGATCTTCGTAATGGAATCTTTTTGGTAGCTATTAAACTGTCTGAAGCTCAACTTAACGCCATATAATATTATTCAGTTGAAGGGTAGTTTTCCACACTAATCAAACTATCCAAGAAAAAGCTAGGCAAAGTAGGTTTAGAGAACTTTTAATGCTTGTATGATAGGTAACATTGGGAAAAAATATTTGCAAGAGAGAATTGTTTTATATTATTTTTACCTACCTACCTATAGATAAATAGCATGATTTTAAATAAATCAAAGAAAATTGATTTAAAATACCTACTAATGTAACAGCATCAATCTCAACTTGAAATTTAAAAAAAAAAATAACCAAATAAACTGGGGTGTCATACCGTAATTTTTAAACGATAAACATGAAGTAGTGCACGGTTTGCTTGTAAATTCAAAAAATCGACAACTTTTAAATTTGATGGTGGCGCGGTGGAATAGTTATTTATAACCGAGAGGTTCGGTGTTCGTTCCCTGCTGGCGCACTTTTTTTTTTTTTTTTATTTTTCATATAATTTGTATTTTTCTCGAATTTTTGTTGTCACTTTGCAAAATAAATAAACTGTTTGTATCTAGGTATCGCCCAAAAGCCATCGTTTTAACGATAGCGTTTTGATGATTATCGACCTACTACATCAAATATTTGATCGTCAAAACGTGATCGTCTAGACGATGGTCATTTTTTGTGTTACGTGAGGCAGGACTTTCAACTGATTATGCTGGGCGGTTCAAAAGTTTTGCTAGCTTTATATGGGAAGCATAATTATGCATAAATCAAAAACTATGCTAGCACAAAAATCGAAACTTGCACAGAATAAAAGCACAAAAATAGCACATAATTCTAGTTTTTATTTCAATTGATTATGCTGAGCGGTTTAGAAGTTTTGCTAGCTTTATATGGCAGCATAAATATGCATAATTATGCATAAATCAAAAACTATGCAAGCACAAAAATCGAGACTTGCACAGAATAAAAGCACAAAAATAGCACATAATTCTAGTTTTTATTTCAATTGATTATGCTGGGCGGTTTAGAAGTTTTGCTAGCTTTATATGGGAAGCATAATTATGCATAAATCAAAAACTATGCTAGCACAAAAATCGAAACTTGCACAGAATAAAAGCACAAAAATAGCACATAATTCTAGTTTTTATTTCAATTGATTATGCTGAGCGGTTTAGAAGTTTTGCTAGCTTTATATGGCAGCATAAATATGCATAATTATGCATAAATCAAAAACTATGCTAGCACAAAAATCGAGACTTGCACAGAATAAAAGCACAAAAATAGCACAAAATTCTAGTTTTTATTTTAATTGATTATGTTGAGCGGTTTAGAAGTTTTGCTAGCTTAATATTAAGGTAGCATAGATTTGCATAAAACGAAAACTATGCTAGCACAAAAATATTGACTTCCACACAAAAATAGCACAAAAAGAGCACAAAATTCTAGATATGGTTTAAATTGATTATGCTAATGTGTATGTGCTAGCTTTATAGACGTTGTGAACGCTGCTATAGCTACCACTTTGGTGGATATGTTCCTTTTCCTTTGCAGCAGCATCATGCACGCTCCGATTGAAAAAGATACAATTAACTATGTCGCGAGTTAAGGTCCTCTCAATAAAGAGATATCTCTCTCTACCAATAAAAGTACCATATCTCTGTTAGATATAATAATGATTGTGAGTGCGATTTGATTTATTTTACTTCTATTCAATTGAGATTGAGTTTAAGAATGAAAACTGGGAGATACTGCAGTTGCAGTGCAGATACTATGCCTGTGTGCGATGACGACAAGTGAAATCGCAAGGACAGTTTTGGATAAAAGAGAAAGTTCTTTGACAAGAGATAGTGAGGGACCTGCATTGAAAAAGTGTAGTATGCGTTGGTGGTCTAGGAAAATATGAGTTATTACTGTAAATTTTAGAATGAATTTTGAATTTTTTGTGAGTGTTCATTGTAATTCTTGAGATTTAGGTCAACCATTGATAATAATTCAGCAGATCCTTTTGGTATGTTTGCCGTTCAATAAAATACTATTGTAAAGGTTTTGATAATTTTCTTTTATTTATATTATCCATAAAGAAATGTTGCTTCCAACATTGTTTATTTGCTCTATAGGAGCAAATGTTCTTGTATAGAAACAACAACATTTACGTTCCATTGAGAATTTTTAAAAGTTAATGATAGCGATAATTTAAGAGTCCCCTTATAAGCGATGTTTCGTTAATTTTATTTCCTCAAGAGCAAATTAAATGATCTAAATTAAGTTTAATAACTGAGTCGATTTTTGAAAGTGGAATAAGTCCGTGTAATAGTCGACAAAGTTATCACGTCCAATCAAAACAAAAAGCCTTCTCACTCAGTTTTAATTGTTGATGTTTCGGAAACTTTCACTATGACGAGCAGCTTTTCTTCCAAAATTCACATTAATTCTTACAAGTTTTTAACGACTGAATTCATATACTAGTAAAAACTGAATGAATTTTTTTTTTAAATTTTTTTTTTTGGGAAAAATAAGGTAAAATAATGGTCTTAAGTTCATATTTTCTATTCTTAGAGCATATTTTAAGTGCATATTTCGATTTTTAAGTTCATGAAAATCCTAACCTTATGTCGTTGCCTACTAATAAGTTTAAATTTTGAAGATTACTCTTCTTCGGCTTGTTTGGTCGAATTAATTAATCAAAGAAAAATCTTCATTAGTTTTCCCGACGTTTCGACTGAATTTTCAGTCTTCTTCAAATAGGGAAATCTTAAAATATTTAAAAAAATATGTAAAACATTGTTTTAATAAAAGTTAAATTACACTTTCGAGAACTTCCTTGTTAGAAGTCTTGTCTTACAATTTTTAAAAGTAGGTTTTTTTTTTAACACAAATTTTAAAGCATACAACAATTCAGTTATTATATAAATTAAAATGACAAATCAATGTGGTCTGATATTGAAAGCGATGTTGGTAAACAGAAAATGGTTTTGTTATTTTTTTTTTGTTTGAGAATAGTGATTTTTTTTTTTATAGAAATTAGGCTCATGAATGTTCGCAAAAGACGAGTAAATGAAGTTCATTATAAACTTGGTGGATATTCTTGAAAATAAGTTTTTTTTATTTGTTTTTACTTTTTACACTTAAAAAAAAAAAAAACATTTAGTAAAATATGGACTTCAATTATCTAAAATTAAATTTTTTATAATTTGTTATTATTGAAATTGGAATAAGTCCATTTGGGGTTGACAAACCGCTAACTTTCTTTGAGAATTTCAATAAATTTGATTGCATATTAAAATTTAACATGTTTATAATCTAAAATGAATCACCTGAATTCTTTAACATTTGCCTATGTTTCTTAACATTTTCGAACGCAAACCCTTAAATATCTCGAAATATGATAAATAACATTTTCAAAAGCAACGGCTCAATTGTTATGCGTCAAAGTTCAGAAAAGCAACAACACATTCCTGTGCCCAATATCATGCCAAATCCATCTTTGAAAGTTCAAGCAAAATCTTTGTCTTCGTTGAGCTTATCAGTTAATTCTCATCTAATGACAACTTTTTATAGTTGAGTGTTTTGGTTCATCAAGTCTAATAGTGGGTTACGGTAGAATACCTAGTTTACACCTCATCCTCGTGAGGTAATCTAAGCTGTAATTTTGCTAACACCATTTTCATGTTTGCTTTTATTGAGGTTCTTTCAATTGGGATCCTGAAAATTCGAGTCGGCATGGAAACACCTTTGCCACCTAAAAACAAAAAAAATGTTTTTCAGGGCTACTGCCTCTTACGAAGAAGTGACAAATACTCCAGGAGTACCTCCTGTCAAAGAAAAGTGCTGCTTACATCAGCCGTGGCAATAAACTCTAGGTCCCCTTCATTCCTGCAGACACGCACAGGAATAAATGAGCGTTGTAAGTCACTAGGTCACTAGGAATTTGAGGGGATTATGCCTCTGTAGTTGCATCTCCTTTTATGTGGATGAGGCACACTATACCGAGGTTCCATTCATCAGGCATTCTTTCATCCAACCAAATTTTACAGATAAGTTGGTGCTTGAACCCTACCAAGTCATCTCCCGATGGTTTGGATACTGCTGACCGCACTTAATTCAGGCTGGATCGACGGGAATTTCGACCATCGTTGTCCAAGTTGAATGGTTTGTTTCGTCTAACAGCGGAATTTTGGCTTTCTTAACCGTTTAGCAGTCTAGAGAAGTGTTGTTTCCAGATCCTCAGCATACTGACTATTTATTACTACCCTCGGTAGATTACTTTCCCCTTCGATAGAACTTTCGAACATTACCCGCTACAGCCGTAAATAGACTTTACCGCCTGCTTCGCATGCTCTATCTTTTTCCTCCTAAGAAATCGGCGTTCAACCCTTCTCTTTTTTTTACTTGTTGAGCTCCCGGGCTGGCTCTCTCAGCAGTTCTGGTCCTGGTCTGCAGACTACAGCATTGATTGGTAAGCCTCATTTTTTGCTGCATGCGTAGCCTGCATTTTGTTTTTTTTTTTAATGCCAAGGTTTAATGTTTCTAATCTCAATCTGAGACCTGAACTTTAAAGATTTTTAAGAAAAAAAAAAAAAAACTTGAAAAAAGTAGTAAATAAATTAAAGAAAAAAAAAACTACAAAAAATGTAAAATAAAGAAAAGTAGACTAAAAGCCGTTATAAACAATTTTAATAGAAAAGGTTCTTTTTGATCATTTTAAATGAATCTCTAAAGCTAGAATTCCTGAACTTTGAATGAATTAACACTTTGCTTGGTATTAAGAAACAGAGATATGAGATTTTGGGATTTGGGCATTCGGGTATTGATACCCAACACCTTAAGCAGCAAACTATTCAACTCTCAACACTCTCTACGTATTAAATTAATACTAACTTCATATCTTTAAATGCTTATAAATACCAAATGCTACCAAATACTGGTGGAAATTGGTTACCTCCAACATCTAGTCTAACATTTTAATTTTGTAGAATGATGTAAACTTTTTACTAATTTCAACGCCATTTAAGCTTACCTACTTAAATTAAGTTAAGTGACTTAACTTGTCTTCAAAACTAACTTTCCTTACTTAACAACACTTAACCCACATACTAAGTCATTGAGTTGCATCTCATATTTGGGTTTTTATTAAACTAGATTTAGGCTAAACTAGAAATAAATTCACTGTTCAAAAAGTCATTTAAGTATACTTTATTTATAAGATCCAAATGATGAAATGAATAAACAGACGTACATTGAACTAAAACTGTCGTTCGTTGATATTATATGAGTTGCAATCATGTGTATAGTATTAATTGATTCGAATTAAGATTATGAGCGAACAGGTTTTACTTTTTTTTTTTTAAATTGGTAAGACAAGTTTCTTTTTATTACTAAACGCTTGTTTCGATAAAATTTAAGTGCAGCTTTAATTAGCAATATTGAGAGTTTATAGCTAAATCTGTTAAATTGATGATATCTTTATTGCTTTTGAATTGTAATGATTTAACAAAAACATAACATAATCATTTTCCAATAAAAACACCTAAAAGTTGTTACAGATTAAATTGACTGTAGGTGTTATATTTACAACAATACAAATTTCTTAAAAGCAAGGGCGTCACAAGCTATTGACTTCCGAAGGGCGTGATGGGGGGGGGGGGGGGGGGGGGGGTTAGTGATGTGATAGATAAACATAATATTGGGTGTATATGACACAACACAATTTGTAAAAAGTTTATTCATTATTTACTTATGTTATTAGACCGATTCGGTAAACCGAATCTTACATTACACTGAATAAAAAGTAGAACAGCATTTAATAAAAAATCTCGTTCCAAAAATATAAAATATAAAATTCTAAAGTTGGGTACATCGCCCATGCAAATAACTCCAGACTCCACAATGAAATATCCAGTGTTGTCGAAGTGGGAAGATCATGCTTTTTTGATACGATAATTTCCTCGTGGCACGTTGGCAAGAAAAAGTTCAAAATCAGACGTTTTTTAAACAAAATTTATTGAAAATTGGTCAAAATTCCGTAAAAAGTGGACAGAAATACATATTTTTTGACAATGTACGAATAGAGCGAATGATTTTCTTTAATTTTTTTGGTTGCATTACAACACCCCGTAATAAAATTCATTACAGTATTTTTTTTCCATAAAATAAAAGAATTTGTGGTTTTTTCATATGGCACAAAAATTGGTACGTTTTTTCTGAAAATATGGCGCGTTTATTTTATTTCGGGCGGCAACGCTGGAAATGACCAACCAGACTTAAAACTAAATAACTCGGCATAGCACGCGGCATATCCAGGGACGGATTACGACATGAAGGGGCCCTTAGGCAATTCTAGCCTTGGGGCCCCTCCTATAGAATCAGAATCAATTTATTTCTTTTTAAAATTGTCAATTTAATTTAAGTTTTTTAAAAAAAATAAACACCTTTTTTTTCTATTTTTTTAATTTGTTTCTTTCATCATTTTATTTTTTTCCGGTTCGAACGCTATACGTATTTATGTTTCTTTCATTTATTTATTTTTTTAGTCATTGAGCTAATTTTCTTTTTATTCTCTTCCCATGATTTGTAATTTTCAGTGTTTCTTAAAAAAACGCATTTTAATTCGACAATTGCGATTTTAAATTTAAAAATTGTTTAAATCAAATTGGCAATAGTGTTTTCAATGTTATCTGTGTTAGTTCACAATAACAAAGTTTTTGAAATTGAGTAACAAAAGCCTAGTTTCCTTACTTTGAAACTCTGTGATTTTCTGTGCATTTGTGTGAATTTCAGTTAATACAATGTTCTGTCAACTTCATATAAAAAAATAAAACGACATTTAAATGCACAGAAAATCACAGAGTTTCAAAGACACAAAAATTCACAAAATCAATTTATAATTTATATCGAATTATTTTTAACAAAAAAATTGATTTGTTTAGAAGAAAAGAGCGATTTTTCTGGATGAATTCCTCCTTCTGATAGAAAAAAATCGATTCTGTTTAAAAAAATAATCGGATTTTGTGTTGAAAGGAATTCAACATTAAAAAAATAAGCGGGGCCCTAAGGCACGGCTGGGGCCCCTAGGCATAGCACGCGGCAAAGCATGCGGCATATCACGTGGCATAGCACGCGCATTTCGCCCGACGCCGACGGAGCGCGTTGTGGCAGTATGTATTATAGTGGCTTTTCAGGAAGCTTTGGGGCCTTATTTTATTTTTTGTTTGAAGCGTTTGGAGTTATTTCACGGAACCTCTAAATCTAAAGTTTCATGTTGATTATATCACCAAAGTACGAGTATTATATATGTAAATATGATGAATGACTTCCTAAAATTTTAGCTTTGCAAAATCTTGGAAAGAAAAACCTTAGATAAGTTGAAGAACCTACTAGAACATTGGAGGAAAATATGGAAGATACTGTAAAGATGATCTTTTAAATCTTTTTTGTTCTTTCTAAGGGAGATGAGCAAACTGAATGGATTTTATAAAAGTAGCTACATCTTCAGTCAATATAGTGATATGGAGCCATTTTAATCCCATGCGAAAGTAACTATGCATACTTCTGAAATGAAAATAAGCAGAAAATTTTCTCATTGATCTTCAAAATCAATACTAATGACACCGAGCGGATCTGCCTATTAACTGCAACCGTCCATTGTTAACAAAAAATACAATTTTACCTTAGACGTGTATAAATGATTGGCTTCGATTCATAAGGAAATAAAAATGGAAAAGCCAAAATGGGTAAAAAAGTTCTTTTGGATATACTGGACCTGTATATCCCGTGAGGATTTAAATGTTGGGATTTTGGAATTTTCAACCCTGTTAATAAAAAATCAATTTCTGCTCCTTAACACAAGTGTTAACTGACAGATTGACACACGGATAGAGAACTTTTGTCCGTTGGATAACTGTTCTTATTAATGAACATATTGTAACATTTTACCAAGGTTCGATAATAAACCTTATTTCTTTTTAACTATCAACCGTGAATTATTTCCTTTACAAATTAAACACACTTTACTTCACTTTAAATTGTTTTATTAGTCATCATTCATCAATTTCAATCAAATCAAATTAAATGCACTTCCGAATAATTTTAACTTCGAACTTTACACAATCGCTTTCAAAATTAAATTGTGTGTATGTCTATTCGCTCTTGGTTCAAGATTCCTCTTGAAAGTTCTGGCACAAAAGCTTTCTAGAAAGTTCTATTCCAGTTGTCAACCCATTTTCCCTGCGAGATTGTTAGAGAGAGATGGCGTTCACACTTGGGTATTTGTTAATGCCGAAAGTAGTTAAGTATTAATTTCATAGTTAGAAAATTTAATAGTTAGAAAAATGGAGGCGGAACAAGACAGCATACTTAAAGGGGCTTATAAAAATGCTGATGCTCCAAATGCAATTGGTAAACAAACAGCACATCTAGACCTGTGACGTCAGTGGTCAACGGTGGCAGAGGACGTAGTGTACACAGCTTCGAAGACTGAGCAAATCTGATGCGCGGGTTCAAATACCGCATGATGTGTAGAAAGTTTTTCAAATAAAATTGGATTAAAGCTCAGCACCACTATAAAGGAGACTGATGATAGGGCTTGGCACCCCTTGAAATAGCTATATCTCTAGCCAAACAAAAATAAAATGAATTAAAATACCCAAAATTAATTCGTAAGCAATTGGTGGTAGCACCTTTAAGTTGTTCAAAATTCAATGAAATTGACGGAATAAAGAATGGTCAAGTCTAATAAACTGACATTCTAGTATAAATAATACAATACAAATAATAATAGAATATCATAAAAGTTTCAGTCTTTGCCAGTGAACGTATGGTAACACTTTATCAAATCCTGGGGGCCGATTCTGGTTCTGTGAAAAAGTGAAACGAAAACCTTTTCACCTTTTCACCACTAATTCCGATTCTCGTTCTGTGGAAATGTGCAACCAAACATAAAAAACTTTCATAATGAACAATTTCTTTTCACGCCGTCAAATCAAACAAGTTATGAGAAATACAACTAGGTTTTCATCTTTGTCTTATCCATAGCGAAAAAATGTTTCTCTTTCAACCGTGAGAGAATATTGAGCTGACTGCGCATGCGCTTCTGGGAAAATGATAAGGTGGTTCGATAATACAGTTCGTCTGACGGTTTCACAGAACGAGAATCGCTTTTTTGTATCAAGTGAATCGAAAAAGTATAAGCAATGCATGAGAGCGAATGTGAAAACGATTTTTTCACAGACACAGAATCGGCCCCCTAGAAGTATCCTAAGACTTGTGTTACACAAAAAAATTGTGGAACTGGGGGAGGGATTCTGGTTCTGTGAAAAAGTGAATCGAATAAATCGTTTTCACATTCGTTTTGGTATAAGTACAAAAAAGCGATTCTCGTTCTGTGAAACCGTTAGACGAACTATATTATCGAACGCACCTTATCATTTTCCCAGAAACACATTCGCAGTTAGCGCAATTCTCTCACGGTTGAGAGCGATACATTTTTTCTCTATGGATTGAACAGAGATGGAAACCATTTCTTTTTACTTATTTCACCCTTTCACATTGAAGATACACGAAGATTTGATAGCGTGAAAAGAAATTATTCATGATGAAAGTTTTTCATGTTTGGTTTCACATTTTCACAGAAAGAGAATCGGAATTACTGGTGAAAAGTTTTTCGTTTCGCTTTTTCACAGAACCAGAATCGGCCCCCACTGGAATGCATTTTTTTTTTCATTTTACGGGAGGTGAGTTTTTGGCTCAAAGGCGAAGAAATACCCAAAGAACAATTCCTTAAAAGAAATCTTTTTATTTTGCACAATAAAAAAAAACTTCGTAAATTTAATGAAATAAAAAATTTAAGAAAAATAAAAAATATTTTAAATGCATTTAAGCTGCATTTAAAAAAAAAAAAACAATACTAGAAGCCAATTATCTCGCCTATATCTCTTATCAGGTTAAATGCAGAACTCATCATTCCAAACCAAGTGAAAAATGCCTTAAGTTTTTATAAACCAATTCAAATAATTTTTAATGTTAAATATGTATACGTATACCTACACATCAGAAATTTATGGTTGACTGAAGATTTATATAATTTTGTTTCTGGTAATAAAATTAAGATAGAGATAACAACTATAATTTAAATGATAATAAAACATGCCATATTAAATGAAAAGATGGCCCGAACGACTTCCATACCACATGTTTCTTCCATATTTGGTATCTGAAGCAGTAGAAATACGGTGAACATTTTATAATCGTACATTGGTATCTACTCAAAAATGTATATCCAGTGATTTTAAGTTGTTAACTTGTTCAGCTCAATGGATTTTCGCACGACCGTTAAAGTGCACATTAGGCCAAGTACCACTCTTGAAATGAATCAATTAAACAACACGTACATGGAATGTGGTCTGCCACGGTTGCACCCTGCACAACACCAAAGATCGCCTCCCCAAAACTAAATCGCATTTCTAACTAACCGTATAGCCAACGAACGAGAAAGATACTCCACCAGAGCAGACAAAACGTCGATAAGATGCTAACAAGAAGTTAATTAAAAGGTTTTCCACTTTGAAGTCGAACCAATGCAGTCGAACCAAGAGTGGCGAGTTAGCCGGGCTCAAAGAGAAAGCATCGGCTTTAAAAGATTTCCCTGGCAATAGCACATAAATGATCGGGGCAGATCGGTCTCGGTCTCGGTATACAGCTGACTTAGTTCCCTGGAGACTAAGCGGCTCTTTGCATCGATCAAATCAGTTCAAGTATTTCAACTGTTGTTGTTGTTGCTGTTGCTGTTATTTTGTTGGTTGATCTGCTTAACCATTCAAGCTATGAAGCCGGCAAATAATGCCATTGCAGCAATAAATCAATTTCGTAATGAGATTAATGTGAATTAAAGATTAATTATTTATGAGTAATTGGATAGTGGATGTCATTTGTGTTACATTTGTGATTTGTGTAACTGATATCGTTGGATTGTTGTCAATGGATTTGTGAGATTCCTCATATCAGGTTGATGCGATGGTGAGATACGTGAGAGTGGATTGTTTTAAGATCCTTTTATGTTGAATAATTTATTTTGGCGGGCTAAGTACATAAGAGACAAGCTTTTTAAGATCATTCGGATTCAAAACTCAGTTAAAAACAACAAAATAGAAGCAGCATAACAGTTCAAGAGAACACTTCTGTATCTTTTTGAGTTTGCAATTTTTAAGGATAAGAAAACTGAATTTGCTGTCAAAATACAGGGTGGGGCAAAAGGTATGAACCGGTTTTAAAGGGATGTAAAACAAAAACAATTCAACTTACAGAAAGTATGCTTGTTTAATTTAGTACAGAATCTAGTTTTTTACATTAACTTTTAAAGATAGATGATATCAGGTAGGTGGCGGCCGTCAGCCGCGATGCACTCTTGAAGGCGAATCCTGAAGTTTTCAACCGCTTTTGTGCACATTTCGATGGGTATTGCCGTAACTTCCTCTCTGATTCTGTCCATAAGTTCTTCCAGGGTATGTGGTCGAAGTTTAAAAACTTTTTCCTTTATGTATACCAAAAAAGAAAAAAATTACAAATGCTCAAATCGGTGAGCGCGCAGGCCACTCCACGTCACCCCTCAAAGAGACGAGGCTCTGGGGGAACACTTGCCTCAATCTCGCCATTAAAATCGTAGCAGCGTGGGATGTAGCCCAGTCCTGTTGGAACCAGATGTCTCCCAGATTAGTTGCTTCACTCAATTCTTCCAGCTCGGGTTCAAAAAACTCTTCCAACATTGTCACATAGCATGGGAGACTGTTCGATAGCATTTCTTGCCAAGATGACATTTGCAGGGGTTTTTACAGTTCTGGATCTTCCAATTGCCGAAGGAGTTGCTGTTGAAGCAGTGTTTTCCAATGTCCTAGCCCAACGTCTAATTGCATTACCGCCAGGGAGGTTTCCCACAACAGGGATATTGAAGTGCTGTCGGAAGGCTTTTTGCGTTGCGATAACAGAACGGCCATTTTCAAAAAAGCAAACCATGGTTTGGACGGGAGAGCATCATGGGTTTGCAGTTAGGAAAACCCACGATGCTCTCCCGGCCAAACCATGGTTTGCTACTAAAACTATACTCTCTCACTGCCACAACGAGACCCCTCCCCTTTCCCGAAACAACCACAGGCCGAGCGCCAGCCGGTTCATACCTTTTGCCCCAGGGCCAGGCCCCACCCTGTACTATTGCACGTTACGGAAAATGGATCAAACAAGAAGGAGGGAATTTATAAATGTTTGTGTTATGAGTGTCAAGTTATAATTAGTTAGTATATTACTAAATAATTTGTCGTTCATAAGTCCTTAATATGTGATAACACTAATTTTGTCGTGCAATGTTTTCTATGTTTTTTGTTTAAAAAAAAAACATAGAAAAACATTGCACGACAAACTTGAATTTGTCACAACTTATTTCGAACTAAAAGTTTTTAATTTTTTTTTAGAAGGTGCTTCGAAAAGTTATCAAATCCGAAAAAAAACGTAGAAAATAACGAACCACTAACTCGAATTTATCACAACTAAACTAATAAACGTCGAATTATCCACCTAATATTTTTTCCGAACGGTGAATGCTGCTTCGCTAACTTGAAACTTATGTTTTTGTCGTCTCTATTGTTAGGTATTTTCATAAAGCCACCGATTTTTTTCGGCTGCCTTATAGTTCAGATATGGTATAAATAGACTCTGCTTAGTCAGAGATGCTGTAACCACGTTTATGAAAGTCTTCTGGCCCTTACGTGAAGAAGAGTTTTTTTTTGTTGTTCTAATTGCTATAGAAAGATGGTATAGACTAAAATAGACTGGTTTAGCCTCAAACCAAGAAAACGATATAAGTACAGCTCTGCCATTTGGTCTGGGTCTGCCAAGTTGAAAAAAAAAAAAAAAATGGAACTAGAAGACAAAATTTAACGCCCAGTTATTCAGTGCGAGACTATTCTACTACTATTTTTGGTGTTGAACCTGAGTTAGCTGCTGAAACATGTTTTGTAGTCAAATTATTTCGAACTGACTTTGACTCTTTAGTACACTACGTGTACTTATGGTAAGTGCGTTGGAATGTCACACACGGTCTGGTTTCGAGTCCCGCAGCCTCTTCCACCTAACAAAAATATATTTCAGGTTTACTTTCTCTTGCGAGGAAGTAACAAAACCTCAAACAGTGTTATAGAAAAGTGCCACTCACCTTAGCCATTCGAATTCGGGAATAAAATGTAGGAATTGTACATAGAAATAATTGAGAGTTGTACATCACTTCACCCTGGTTCATGTCCCAGCAAATTTATTTAGGGCCAGTTGTACAAATATTTGATCCGTGGTTCAGGAATTTTAACTCACCAATTTCGGCGGATTAACTGTGGTTCAACGATGGTTCAGGCATGTAATTGGCTTTTAGTGCATATTGGAACCTTGAACCATCGTTGAACCTCAGTTAACCCGCCGAAATCGGCGAGTTAAAATTCCTGAACCACGATTGTATACAACTGGCACTAAGGCACCGTCAAAGGCGGATTAACTGATTTGGTTCACGAGATCAACAGACTATCGCCATTTTATTTTTTACTTTTTTTCAAGCAATATTTCTTCGAGGACTTTGAAATTTGGTAAAAAAAAAACTCAACACCATTTTATGAATATATTTTTTTTTATATTATGAAAATTATAACAGTATCCTTGAAGATCAACAATATTCCCGCGAATTTTAAAATTTTACATTCCTAATTTTTGGTTGGTTGTTATACTTGGCCAAGAAGGATTCGATTTGTTTTAAAAATTCGAGCTTACGATAACATTTTTAATCTATTCTTTTTTACTTACATGAATACCATACAATATTGTAACTGTATCGTTTCTCCGATTAACAAACAAAATTCAAGGCAAATTTTAAAGTGTGTGTCTTAGTGCCAATTCCAAAAGGTATTTACACCTGCAACACACCCACGGGTGAGTTAGTTCATTTTTGTGGTGAGTGTTATTACTACTTTGAAAAGGAAATAAAGCCCACGGCTGATATTTCTTTCATGGTGGGAAATAACGCCTGAATTACAAACCCGAAATATGCAAGTTTGCAACTTGCCAACATTCCCACAGTAACATGTTCCCACAGTAACATGAATCTTTGAATGTGCACCTTCTGTGCACATGTCATATTAATTTTTCTTGCTGTGTACCTTCTGTGCACATTTCTTCATAATAGAAATATAAAACCTTTGTTTTGCACCGTCTGTGCAAATTCTAAGAAATATTGTTTGGCACCTTAAGTGCACTAAATAAAATGATTGTATTTAAAAGTTAGTTCTTAAGTTGAAGTTGCCCAATAAAGTTCAAAAAATATTCCACGGAATATTAAAAAATAATTTTTTTATTAAAAGTTTCCTTCGAAAACTTAAGTCCTGCGGGGGTTACTTTCGCGGGCATTACTGCCTGAACAGAATAGAATGCTGGAACTGGAACCAAAGACGGAACTGGAAGAGCTGTCAAAAAGTGTCGTACGTTATTTTTTTTACATACCCACAATGCAGCTGTACAGCTTTGAAAGTATTTTAACGAAAAACAAAAGAATATTCTTGTGTAAAAGCTCAGAATTCACATTTTTTGTTTCCAAAAATTTTCCTTAGAATAAATAATTTTTTTCGCGATACAAATAACCACAATATTTTTTTTTCGACGCAAAAAGTTGTTTTTTTTTCTTCATACAAATTGAATCATCAAAAGTGTCGTACGTGAAAAGTTAAAAGGTGGTGAACTCTTCCGTCTGCGGCTGCGTTCCGTTGTGTTCGCAACATATTGAACTTGCATGTATTCATTATTTTGACAGCTATTCCAGCACCGGCTCCAGTTCCGTCTCCGTCACCATTCTGTTCAGCCAGTTCTATCCCTTATCTAGCCACCTTTGGGATCCCTTAAGGCCAGTCGCTTGGATTCTCTTCTTTTTATTCTTACTATTAACGATATGGTGTGTAACCATATGAGGCTTGAAACATTAAAGTCCAAAAAAGTACACAAATCTATATAAAAATGTATACACTGAAAATGGAACTGTCCACCTTGTTTTTCTTTGAATTACGATCAGTTTTGTCAACGCCAGTAAATATGAAAAGGTTTTTGGGTTAAAAGGGTTTCAGACATCTTCATAATATGGAAAATTTATATATAAGTCTAACAACTTAATAAATTCATCATATTTTCTGGCTATAAAGAAATGCGAATGGCAAGAGACATGGGCCTTACCTTCATTTAAACCATATCTCATAAAAAAATTATTAACCACAATATCCATTTAACTTGTTTCACCGAACGTGTATAAATGATGTATCCATGTTTTTGTGTTGGGCTAGTTTTTTATTTCCCTTTAAAATAAAACTCGATTTTTTATACTTCGTTATAAAAATTATATCTTTAATTCGGAAAGAAAATTATTCAAAATGGTGTCGTGTGGAGTGTACAAATTAGAATGACCTTTTCTACATTATTAAAGGTTAAAGAGTTTTAAAAAGATGACTCTGCATAATCGAAGTCATTAGACATTAGTTTGACAAGAAGTGTCACATTGGGCTACTCGTTGGGTTTTTAAATATTTAGTTCACAATGGGGGTGGTTTTATATTTAAAGTGTTAAACACAATTTAATTTGTAAAATAATAAATATACATATTTATGTAGTATATCAAACATTCTCCGCCCCGGTGAACGATGTTCGCAATCTAATACCGGAGCCGCCCCTGGTAAATGCCCTCTTTGCACTTGCTGCACTACGGTAATTCCAAGTTAGTTTTTTTTCATCGACTTTCTTTTGATACATGTAAAGAAAAAAAAAAACTTTAGTTAACAGAACAAACAAGAGAAAAACAATTCAAGGACAAAACAACAATAACAGTTATGAGAACATGCATCGACATCTGCATAAATTCTTCGTTCCAGTTTTCATGTATTCCAATAGAGCTTTCGGAACTGTTAGTGAGAATACTGTTTACAATTTGGTGGTTTGTATTGTTATTATTGTTGGTTTTAATGAGTGCAAACAATTCTTCGAGGTCATTGATGATCTTGCCAAAGTAATTCCGAAATTCATTCAGTTCGGTTCGCGCGTAGTAAAGCTCGTGATTTTCATTAAATTTTTTTTTTATATGTATTTCTCGTTTCGCGTTCGTGTTAATTATTATAATATTAAATATTAAATTGGTAGTGCGGTTGCCAATAAGATTTATTGGAAGAATAATTAATTCAATGTGTTTTTTTTTTTTTTTTTTTTTTTTTTTTTTTTTTTTTTTTTTTTTTTTTTTTTTTTTTTTTTTTAGTGAAAGAAAACAATTATAATTTTTATAATTATAGTTGACAAAAGGTGTTAATGAAGTGGATGCTGTTGTTGTGTTGCTGGTGCTAAGTTGCTGTTGCTGCAATGTTGCTGCTGTTAACTCTGCATACAGCGCGGAGTGGATTGTGTTGATAAGTGTTTTGTTTTGTTTTTATATTATATTTTCAACAAATTTAATTTTGGTTTCAGGTTTTAGTTAACAATTTTAATAATAATTTCAACCAATTTGAAATTATTTCTCCCTTTCACTCCCTTTTATTGTTTTTTATGTGTATGTGCGTGTGCTTGAGTGTTTTTTTTTTATCGGTTCGATTTTATTTTTCGCGTCGGTTAATTTATTAGTAAATTGAGTGTGTGTGTGAATGAAATTTTTATTGCTGGGTTTTGCAAATAATTTGCAAATGGCTGCCATGTTCAGTCAAAATTATTTGATGACGTCATATCGGTGGGGTTTGTTTAAATTAAAAATTTTCAAAGTGATAAAATTTAATAAAATAATTAATTAAATTTTGAGTGAAATGTGTTATAATTGATTTAATTTGAATAGGGTGTGCAATTAATGTGTTGTGTAAAAGTGTAGTGTTGAATTTGCGTTTTGTAAAAGATGAAATGCCGTCGGCAATTCGCTCCGACGGGAAACGAACTTTGTAATCCCGACGGGGTTTGACCCTTTTGCAAAAATATTTTATTTATTATATTTTTATTAATAATCATTAAATTTCATGTGTTGTGTGGTGTTGAATAGGTATTTTAAAATTAAATTTTGTGTTATTTATACTTCATGGTTTTGTTTATAATAATTGTGTTGTGTATTTAAGTATGAATAAAATATTTTGAAAATAATACACTAAGTTTTTTTTTTTTTTTTTGGGTTTTTTTTTTTTTTTTTTTTTTTATGTTTGTTTAATATTATTCCTTTTTTCCATAATATAATATTATGTTTCAGTTGTTTAGTTTCGATTTCAATTTCTAAAAAGTGGACTGTATGCTTTTTTGTGTGTTGTGAATTCATTTTTTTTTTGTTAATCATTTTTTTATGATTGCGTGGAGATTATAATTTTTTTTTTTTTTAATTACCATGATTTAATTTAAATTAGTGTATTTTCTTCGTTGGATTTATTGCTCGGAAGGTAGCAGATTTTGGTGATCGGACGTTTCATAGTTCCGGTTTTCGTTTTAAGGGTTACGACTCGAATTAATTCATCGGCTCCGGGATGTGTTTCGATGATTCTGGCGAGGATCCATTGAGCTGGTGGAAGCCTTTCATCTTTTACCAGGACAAGAGCTCCGATTTTGGGTTCTGCTTCTTTTCTTGTCCATTTAGGTCGTTGTTGTAGGCGTGAAAGATATTCTCCGCTCCACTTACGCCAAAAGGAGTCGACAAATACTTGAGTCCTCGTCCATCTATCGAGATAACTGACTCGTTCTATAGCTGGCAAGTTTCCTTGAGGAATGGATAACAGGGGTTCGCCAATTAGGAAGTGTCCTGGAGTTAAGACATCTAGGTCCTCTATGTTGTCCGACAGAGGGCACAGAGGCCGGGAGTTCAAACATGCTTCGATCTGGGTAAGAAGCGTGTAGAGCTCTTCAAAGGTTAACCTTTCATCTCGGACGGTTCGTTTTAGGTGGTGTTTCACTGATTTCACCCCAGCTTCCCAGAGACCACCAAAGTGGGGAGAAGCAGGGGGAATAAAATTCCAGTTGGTTCCTGAGTTGGCTAAGATTCCTGCAATTTCACTCCAATCATGCTTTGCTTGTTGTAACATTCGTGCTAATTCTCTATTAGCTCCCACAAAGTTTGTGCCGCAGTAGCTATAAATTTGTGCACAAATGCCTCGTCGTGCCGTGAAGCGACGAAAAGCTGCCAGAAATGATTGCGTGGTCAAATCTGATACTGTTTCTAAGTGGATAGCCTTCGTGGCTAGGCAAATAAAAATCGCAAAATATCCTTTGAACGTTTTTGCTACTCTTCCTTTCCATGCTTTTATGTCTATAGGTCCGGCGTAATCCACTCCAGTACTGGTGAATGGCCTAGACATTCGTACTCTTGGTGCTGGCAAGCTGCCCATGAGCTGTTGCAGAGTTTTTCTTGTGTGTCTAAAACATATTGGACAATTATGGATATATCTCCTTACGTGCATTTTAATGCTTATAATCCAGTAAGTCATACGAATGTAAGCCGTAGTTTGTTGATTTCCTCCGTGTAGTGTTTTGTTGTGAGCATCGCGTATCACAAGTTCAGTAAAATGGTACTTGGGTTTCAGAATAATCGGGTGTTGCTGGTTGTATGAAAGCAGTGTATTCTGCAGTCGACCACCAACGCGTAGTATCCCATTACCGTCAATGAAAGCGTTGAGTGAGAGTAAGGATTTTGGTATTGCATCCTTATTCTCATATTCACTCAGTTCTTCGGCGAACATGAGTCTTTGTACTGCCTTAAGCACTAATAAGGTTGCACAGTGTAGTTCTTCGGGGGTTAATTCTCCTGTCGTTCTTAACGTTTCTCTTTTCTTTGCCAGGCCATTTGTCCGAAAGCGTAGACAGAAGGCGATTGCTCTGGTGATCTTTGAAAGCCGCGAGCATCTTATTATGCTTTTGTTGATGACATCATCTGCTGCATCAGCGTTAGTTAGTGTGCATTGTACTTTGACTGAACGTTTTTCTTCCTCAGTATCTAGTGTAGATGGCTGCTCAGGTACTTGATAATTCCACTTCTCCTGCAGAAATGACGGGCCTGTCCACCATAATTCCTGTCCTCCTAAAGCTGACGGTGAGACGCCTCTGGATGCAAGATCAGCTGGGTTGTGATCTGTTGGGATGTGTCTCCAAATGTCGCAGCTTGTCAAACGTTGAATTTCTGCAACTCTATTGCTGACAAATGTTGTCCATTTAGAAGGTTGTGCTCTGATCCAGGCCAACGTAATCATTGAATCTGACCAGGCATGTATTTTGGCGTTGGATAAACCGAGAACTTCTTTCGTGTAGTTGAGCAGAGTGGCAAGTACAGCAGCTCCACAAAGTTCGAGTCGTGGCAAACTGACAGTTTTTAAAGGAGCCACTTTGGTTTTTGAGATTAGCAGGTGCATATGGATATTGTTTGAGCTATCAAGTACACGTATGAAGACTACTGCACCATAAGCCTTCTCAGACGCGTCGCTGAAGCCATGCAATTCTACTAATTGGTGTGTGTTGTGCGTTCTAATCCACCTTGGGATTTTAATGTGTTGTATGGTAGGAAGTTCTTTGCAAAAAACTTGCCACTCTTCTTTCAAATCTGATGGAATTGGTTGGTCCCAATCAGTTCCGCGGCACCATAACTTTTGCATCATGATCTTTGCCTTAATCACACATGGTGCGATCCAACCAAGTGGATCACAAAGTTTGGCGATCGCCGAAAGCATTGTTCTCTTAGTTACTTCTTCATTATCGTGTTGGAAATTTTGGAAGGAAAACGCATCTTCTTCTGGGTGCCATCTTATACCTAAGGTTCTGACATGATCTGTTGATCCAAATGGGAGCTCGAAACTTATCTCACAGTCTTCTTTGGGTAAGTCTTGTAGAAGGTCCTTGCAGTTGGACGTCCACTTCCGAAGTTTGAGCCCAGCCGATGCCAGTAAATTGCGGGTTTCATCGCGTTTCATCCGAGTATAATCGATGGAATCTCCTCCACTGATGAAATCGTCCACGTACATCTCTTCCGTGACTGCAAGTGTTCCTTTTGGATACTTCTCAGCTTCATCCTCAGCGACCTTGTGTAAGACACGGAGGGCCAAATATGGCGCACAAGCCGTGCCAAAGGTGACTGTTTTAAGTTTGTAGACCTTTATGGGTTGATTCGGGCTTTCTCTCCAAATGATGAGCTGATAATATTGATCCGATAATTGTACGAAAATTTGTCGATACATCTTTTCTATGTCAGCTGTTATTGTAAATCGATATTTTCGCCAGTTTAGAATAATGTCGACAATGTTTTTTTGCAGTTTAGGGCCTACCATCAGGTGTTGATTAAGTGATGTCCCATCACTCGTTTTTGCAGCTGCGTCAAAGACGACCCTTAACTTCGTGGTTGAACTAGACTCCTTGAACACAGCATGATGGGGCAGGAAGTAGTGATAGTGTGATTTCAAGATTGAGTCTTCTAAACTCACTTCCTCCATGTGGTGTAAGCTAAGATATTCCATGATACACTGGCTGTAGTTCACTCGCAATTTTGGATCCTTTTCAAACCGTCGTTCCAGAGATGAAAAGCGTCTCATTGCATTTTCCATGCTGGACCCGAGTTCAGGATAAAGTCCTCCTTTGAACGGAAGTCTAACTTCGTATCTTCCATCAGGCAGACGTCGGGTCGTTTTATTGAAATGCTTTTCACAGGCGATATCCTCCTCTGATGGTTGAGTCACGAATGGAGTTTCTTCAATCTCCCAAAATTTTCGTAGTTGAGTGTCGAGATCAACGTGTTGGAAAAAGGTTCGAATACCCTTTGGATTTGCTTCAGGAATCTTTCCTAAGACAATCCATCCTAAGTGAGTGCTTTGGGCAATTGGAGCAATTTCATGCTCACTACGGATTATTTCCGGTAGAATAATGTCAGTGTAAACATCCGAGCCAAAAAGTAGGTCAATCGGAGCAGGAACGCAAAAGTTAGGGTCTGCTAACTGTAAACCAGTTAGGTGTTCCCAAGTGTTGGCTACCATTTTGTGGGCCGGAAGAAGGCCAGTCAACGACTTAAAAATAAACGCCTTGGTGGCGCTTTTAAACGTCGAATGCTTGGACGTAAAATGTAGGTCAACGTAGTTTTGACTGGTGCCGTTGCTGACCTCCCCTAACCCTGATACCTTTACAAGTGTACTGTGTCTTGTAAGATTTAATAAATGTGCAGCAGATTCAGATATAAAAGTGGCATCTGAGCCTGGATCAATTAGAGCCCGTAAATCTGAAAATCTCCCATCTCCAGATTTTACCCTAACAATTGCAGTAGCCAATAAAATTTGCGTGCCATCGAGCTGGGACGCATAAAAATTGTGTCGAGTACTGCCAGAAGGTATGTTGTCATTTATCGGCTGAAAGGCAGGAGCGTTTGGGTTGACAGCTACTTGTTCCTTCCGAGGATTGGCAACCTGGTGTTGAAATTGTGTTGTTGGAGTGTTTGTGTATGAAATTGAATTTTGTGTATAGGAATTGTTATGTAAGAGTGAGTGATGTTTTTGGTTGCAAAAGTAACAACTGCGGTTACTCAAACAATCTTGTGTTGTGTGGCTATATGCAAGACAGTTCTCACAAACCCGGACCTGACGTACAGCTTGCAGTTTATGAGCCGAATCCATGCTCAAAAAACGACGACATTTCATCAAAGAATGTTGGCCTTGTTTGCAAAGTTGACATTGGTATCGCTGTGTGGTTAAGTGTTGTTTGTGTTGTGTATTAGCGTGAAATGTCTTGGCTGAAGCTTGGGTTTTTGTTGTTGGTTTGGACTGTGAGCTTGAGTTTCCCTGCTCTATAAGTGCTTCTAATGTCCGGAAACGGGATTTAAGGAAATCAGAAAAAAGGGAAAATGTTGGAAGCTCTTTATCACTTCCTAGTTTTTCCTCCCATAATTGCTGTGTTATACGAGGCAATTTTTGGAAGAGAATATATATTAAAATTGTGTCCCAATGCTCCACTGGTAATTCTAAATTCTCCAGGGCATGAAGGACTTCGGTTGTGGTGTCTAGAAGGTTTTTAAGGCCATCTGCCGACTCTTTGTTTTGAGCCGTTTGATCAAAAAGAACCTTGAGATGAGAACTCACTAAAACCCTCTTATGATCATACCGTTCTTTTAATAGATCCCATGCCTTTTGGTAATTCCCCATACTTAGGTCTAAATGCTGCAATAGCCGTTCGGCATCTCCACTAAGACTATCCTTTAAAAAATGCATTTTTTGAATTTCATTCAATGCCGGGTTGTTGTGCACGAGAGAAATAAAGATGTCGTGGTACGAACGCCATTTTGTATAAGACCCCGAGAAAGTTGGGGGTTTTATTGCAGGCAACTTCATGAAATTAGTTTGTGGAGTTTGTACCGGTTGAGTCAGCACTGCAGAGGGACTTGTTACAGGATTTATAGGGGGCGCAGCAGGAGCAGGTGGCGTGATTTTATCCAGTGCATCCATCATTTCACTCCGATAATCGAGATACGTATCACGGATTTGCTCGAAAACTGCTACTAAATCTTCCTTTTTTAATGTCTCTTCCAGCTTCCCCCCACTAACAATTTCCTCATGGTATCGCTTAGCATTAATTAAGTTAGCTTCTAAAAGCTCTAAGCGAGTTTTCAAATAATTGCTCGTGCGACGAGCCTGGCCTGTTTTTTTAAAATTTGAGAAGTCGCGCTCTATCTGCGCCAAAACTTCGTTTTGTAATTCCCCAAAAGACATGGTGGACTTTTGTTTATCAAACGTAATAAAAAAAGAGCAAAAAAATACTTTAAAAATGAGGACTTACTTGGTGTGCCTTCGATGGAATGGTGATATAGCTGGTGGTGGGTTGCACGTCGCGGGAATCCCGATTTGCACCGCACAAAATGTTTTTAATTGATTATAATTCAATTGATTTCACAATAAAAAATTCTTTTATATTTAGTTTTAGTGTTTTAAGTTTTTTTTTTTTTTTAAACAGTTTATAATATATATATATATAATTCTATTTTTTTTACTTTTTGCACTTTAAATAAAGGCTTAATTCACACATAATTTTTTTTTTTTTTAATGGCTCGAAGGACCAATGTTTTTGTGTTGGGCTGGTTTTTTATTTCCCTTTAAAATAAAACTCGATTTTTTATACTTCGTTATAAAAATTATATCTTTAATTCGGAAAGAAAATTATTCAAAATGGTGTCGTGTGGAGTGTACAAATTAGAATGACCTTTTCTACATTATTAAAGGTTAAAGAGTTTTAAAAAGATGACTCTGCATAATCGAAGTCATTAGACATTAGTTTGACAAGAAGTGTCACATTGGGCTACTCGTTGGGTTTTTAAATATTTAGTTCACAATGGGGGTGGTTTTATATTTAAAGTGTTAAACACAATTTAATTTGTAAAATAATAAATATACATATTCATGTAGTATATCAAACAATCCATAATAAACTATCCTTTCAATTTTCCCATGGTTACACTTTTAGAATTAATTACAAAAATTACAACATCGTAGCAATAAATTTTCCACTTATTAACAAAAAAAAAACGAAACCCAGTTAAACAGAAGTGGAACACCCCAAGGAAACACGACAAGTTAAAGTCTGAAAAAAAAAAAAAAATCCTTCAATGAATGCCCAACCAATCGTTTTGCAATAAATTAATGAAATGTGCTCTTTTTGAACCGCGATATTCCTGTTCGTGCTGTTGAAGCTGAAGTCATTGCAAACAGCAGGCTTGACAATGCTGTGATAAGATCTCACATCTCCAACTATATATTCTGGCACACATCATCCAGCCTCTTGATCTTCATCACGAGTTCAATTTTAACAAAAAAAAAAAAAAAAAGAGAAAAACCCCTTCCCACTTCTGTCATCTTGATGTTCAATTTCCTGCCAATACAAGAGAACAAGAGCCAATACGAGTTCTTCTTTCTTGATCCCGAATCCCGATCGGATCTTGACCTCCTCTCTATCTATTCCCCCATAGTGAAAGAGATCACCCAGTCAAAGCCAGAGTGAAGACATTTTCATTTCGAATCCAGCGACAAGCACTGCAACAGGGAATTAATTAAAGTCACTCCGATCATTAATAAGTTTCTAATTAGAGGGAGATAACTTATTCCTTTCTGGAGCAAACGGGGATGATGCCACAGAGAGCCACTCAATACAATTTATTGCCACCAACAATGGACAACGGCGACAACAGAAGAAGCTGTTGCACCAACAACATCGTATAACAACAACAGTTGCAGCTTTAGAACTATGTGAAATGTGAAATGCAGCTGCAACCTGTGCTGACATCTAACAGTCGAACATGAAAGCCAACACAGCAAAAAAATATTGCCATCGCGATTATTATTGATTTGATTTCATTAATGCAACGTTTTATGCACATTGGCGACGACGACGTGTCCTGACTTCACAACATGGATACTTGGATGCTTTAGTGTTGTCATTGTCACAACACTGATGCTGCATCCTTCTCGGGATGTGCAGTACAGCCCTAACTGGTCTAGAATTTATTCCTAGACAAGCTGATTACAACGACTTCGGCAAGTCTTCTTCGTCTCATGCACACCTGAACGCAACGCTAGATTTTTCGCACACTTAACGCCTGAAATATATAGATAAGCTATGGGTAGTTGCCAGCAACCGGTTAGCGAAGCGAAGTTCGAGCTTAATGATTGAATAATTATCAACAATTGACGGTGTTGTGTCGACTTGAGCGTTTTAAATTCATTAAATACAATTAGGACTTCGATTTGTCATTAATTTGGAATTTTAAATGATGCCATCGCCTTTGGCTTGTTGTGGCGAAATATACAAATAAACAAACAAACGCATAATGGTATTTAATGAGCCGAGGAGTTGTGCCGCAGGCATTATGTTTTTAATGATCGCAGGTACAAACTAAACACCCAGCTTTGAGTGTTACATCTTCGGAAAAATTACTGGCAGAAGCAACGAATCTGAAGACATGAAACGTTGAAGGTAAGTACGTCACTTGTGTGTCCAAGAATTTTAATGGTAAAGCACCGGAAACACAGCTTGTTTTTTTTTGTATACGTATAAGGAAGATGTTTACTGGCTGATCAGAATGGTGACGCAGACGGAACCGGAGCCGGAGCTGGAATAGCTGTCAAAATATTGAATACACGCAAATTCAATGTTGCGAACACGACGGAACGTAGACGCATACGGAGCTGCAGACGCAGACGGAAGAGTTCACCAACTTTTAACTTTTCACGTACGGCACTTTTGACGTTTCAATTTGTATGTAGAAAAAAAAACAACTTTTTGGGTCGGAAAAAAATATTGTGGTTATTTATATCGCGAAAAAAAATATTTATTAAAAGGAAAATTATTGGAAACAAAAAATGTGAATTCTGAGCTTGTACACAATAATATTCTTTTGTTTTTCTTCAAAATACTTTCAAAGCTGTACAGGTCCATTGTGGACATGTAAAAAAAATAACGACACTTTTTGACAGCTCTTCCAGTTCCGTCTGCGGCTTCAGTTCCGTCATTCTATTCTGTTCAGCCAGTTATACAGCCTTAATTGCGAGCACGAAGGGGATTAACAGCTCAGAAACCCAAACGATTTGGTTCAATGTTTATAACTTCTGATTTTAATACATGAAATATTTTTGGTGATTGCTTGTTTTCCCTTAATTTGAAGCATGGTTCCCTGTAGGTATATTTATAAAAATTTAGTAAAATCTAGATGGGAAAGGAAAACGATAAAAAATGCAACTTAAGATAACTTCTGCACAAGAAGCGTATCGTCATAGACAAATCATTAATAATTTCGATCAAATTTTTAAAAACTCGGGATATTTCCCAAAGTTTTATTTAAATTATTCGAGAGAAATTTTTGGGCGCTATTGCGACCCTGCTTTGCAACTTACAGCTCAATATAAGGGGTTATCAACTCATTTGCGGTGACCTTTTATGACAACCTTGGAGCCACTACATCTGAATTAATTAATTTGGGTGCCCCAACAGCAGTGTTGCCAGATGAAAAAAAAATTTCCCCCCAGAAAAATTAAAAAACCCCCCAGATTACCACATTTTAACAAAAAAAAACCCTAAGTGTTTTTTTTTCAACTTTTTCTTTCAATTTCTTATTCACAGCTCACACATGTACATATTATGTACCTTCACCGTACTTATGTATTCAAATAGCATTTAAAAAAATTGTTTATATTTAAAATTTAATTGAGCAGTAATTATTGGATATTCTTTGATAGTATATTCAATTTCAGAGGAAAATGCAGGTATTGGAATAATTTAACTTTAAAATTAATCCCTCCAGATTTCCCCCCAAACATTTCGTCCCCCCAGATTTCCCCCCAACGATAAAAAAAAACCCTAAATCTGGGGGGGAAAACCCCCAAACTGGCAACCCTGCCCAACAGCTAAATCAGTTTTCTTTAAAATAAGGTAAGTAGTTAAATTTTGTTGCGGTCGCGGTCGTCCCGAGATTACTTAAGGGGCACAAAAGCTATGAATTGTAAGGTCCCTTAGAAACCCAATTTCATGATAACAAAAAGTACTACTATTTGCCCAATGGTCCCGGTTACACATAGTTGCCCAGTCCGCCCCTGTACGTAATGTAGCTTACTACGCCTAGGGTTAAGGATGTTTACAATGGATATTATTTTGTGAGTTCTGGTTAAATCCCGGGAAAAAAGCTGCCCCGGAAGGGGGGGGGGGGGTATTAGCATCCCATATATGTGATATTCGCATGCAATCTAAAAGGTAAGTAATTGGTCATAAAAGATCAGGTAGTTTCAGAAATTGGTCAGGCTTAGACATTTTTTAATCCAGGGTTAAAGTTTTTCAAGGTCACCCGCGACTTTTTGCACCTCATTTATGGGATATTCGCAAAAAAAGTATGTATACCTATAATATCTATAATATTTGAAGGGCCACTGGGACTGGTTAGTGCGATGGACTGTCATCCCGGAGGTCTAAGGTTCGATTCCCAGCCTCGCCACCTATTTATTTAAAAAGAAAAAACGGCTACTGCCTCTTGCGAGGAATTGACAAATCCTCTAAGAGTATCTCCTGTCACAGAAAAGTGCCGGATTCGGCAATAAACTGTAGGTCCCCTCCATTCCTGCAGACACGCACACAGGAATGGTTGAAAGTTGTAAGTCACTAGGCCCTAGTTCTTCATGAGCTGTTGTGCCATCAAATTTATTTTTTTTATTTATTTATTACTGGGACTGGACAGTGATAAAAGGTCAGGTAATTTTAGTAATTCAAGCATACGATTTTTTAAATTAATTTCTAAAGTTTTTTTTAATGTCACAGTAAGGATTCAATTTAAAAGGTCAGAAAAAGGTAAAAGGTCAGGTAGTTTCAGTATAATTGCTCAAGCTTAAATTTTTTAAATAATTTTGTAAAGGTTTTCCAAGGTCATAGCGATTTTAAGCACCTCATTTGTGGGATTTTCGAAAAAAAGTATATACCATCCGAAAATTTACTTTGTCCTTATAAAAGGTAAGGCAGTTTCAGAAATCGGTCAGCTGTAGATTTTTAGTTATAAATCTTTGCTTGATCAATTTCTGAAACTAGCTGACACATTTTATGGGTATTAAGTAAACTTTCAGATGTTCCAATATCCCATAAATAAGGTGCCAAAAATTGCTGATAACCTTGAAAAACTTTGACCCTAAATATAGCTGACTTTTTATGACCAATTCCTGACCTTTTAGATGACATACTATACTTTTTTGCGAATATCCTATATGATGTGCTAAGATCCCACAGCCTCCCAAAGCGACAAAAAAAAAACAAAATTTCGAATTCATTATCCTGAAAAATTTGTTTCCTGCGAAATTCGATTTCAGGACAAACTACTAATTTTTCTATGATTTTGAGTTTGAAAAAATAATGAAGAAAATTTTTTTATATTTCTTATTTAACAATTTAACCAACTTTTTGGTATTTCGGGATTTTGGATTTTTGGTTTTTTGGTTTTTCTGGACTTTAGGTTTTCTATATTAAGGATTTTCTGTATTCTGGAAGACGAGTTTTCGAGATAATGTGTTTTTGGGGGATTTTCAGCTGGGTGGATTTTCGGTTTTAGGGATGTTGATTTTCTGAGTTTTGTAGGTTTTTAAATTCTGTCTGACTCCCGTTACTCAATAGTTGGCCTATGTGTGGTGACGGGGAGAAGTTATACCTACCTGATTTGTGTGTCATATAAAAAAAAATCTATGAGATAAATCAAAAATTCTTCAAATTGGTGCTTTCTGCTATCTACTCTACTTTAGCTTAATTCGATATACCACTTAAAGAAATTATTTCTAAAGGAATGCTTAAGCTAAAAATTTTTTTTTAATTTATATTCTTATTCCTGCCAACCGCACCACATTAACCAACTGTTTATACAGCTTGGTTATGCGGAAAATTTGTAAACTTTGTTCTGTTATTTACCCATTTTATTTTAAAACCAGATCATCGATATTTCTACTAATTTATTTTAATTTGGTTTTATTTAACAAAAATAAACTGAAGGTTCTACCGAGATTTGAACTCGGATCGCTGGATTCAAAGTCCAGAGTGCTAACCATTACACCATAGAACCGGTATGATCGGTTATAACCAACAACACTCGATAAAATAAAAACGTTTTAAATTTTGTGTGTATCTCTCGCGTTTTATTTTTAAATGAAATAGATAATTTATCTTAAATGTATGTAAATAAAATCCGATAAAAGATACGCCAGAGTTTCGTCTTTTGTTAGTATTTATAATTTTGATTTGAAACAAGTCGTATGAAAGAGTAAACTTGGCTTAGGTATTTATTTTTATACTTATAATAATTTGTTGAAAACTCGACGAATTGGACTTTAATTAATTTTTGTTATATCTCAGCAAAATTTTGCAATTGGAATAACTCAAACAATAATTTATTATAACAGGTTAAAATGAAATCAATTTACTTAACAATATACAGTGGTTCAATCATACCACAAAAATGGAAAAATAACAATAGTGCAATATTAAAAAAAAAAAAAATCATCTTATGACTTCTACCTACTAGTCCGTGACGCGCCCGTAAAATTTCCATTTCATCGCATCTATTGAAGAAAAAGGTACAAACCCATAGCTTTAAGATTTAAGTCAAACATTACAGAGATGTAAAAACTCAAGTCAATTGATGACTTAAGTGACTTCAAAGTCTTATTTTATAAGTCTTTTGACTTTCAAAATGACTTTAACTTTAAATTTACAGTCAGCAGTATGTACAATATTCTGACTTATAGGTCAATTAGGGTAGTCAATTGACTTACAGTTAATTGACTGCATTTCTTTTTAACTGGTTGCAGTCTTTGAGTCACTTAAAAGTCAGTAAGTCATATAAAAGACAGTAAGTCATTTGACTGCAGTCTTTTAACTTTCAGTCAATTTATTTCTTTGTATTCTTTTTACTGCTTTAAGCGTTTAAAAAAAAAAAAAACGGGCCAGTTGACTCGAATTAAAAGACTGCAGTCAAATGACTTACTGACTTTTATGTGACTTACTGACTTTTAAGTGACTTAAAGACTGCAAGCCGTCAAAAAGTAATGCAGTCAATGTAAGTCAATTGACTTCCCTAATTGACTTATAACTTAGAATAGCCCTGTTCATTTACTTTGAAACTCTGTGATTTTATGTGCATTTGTGTGAATTTCAGTCCAACGTTCTGTCAAAGTTCATATTAAGAAATAAAATGGCAGTAAAATGCACAGAAAATCACAGAGTTTCAAAGTAAAGGAACAGGCATAATATTGTACATGACTGCTTACTCTAGTTTCAAAATCACAGTCAAAAATCAATGTTTTGGCTTATATTCAAATATTTAAGTCAATTAACTCTGACTTAACTGTCTGCAGTGTTTAATTGAATGGAATCTTTACAACTCTGAACATTAACAACACCTCTTATCGCTGGTCGAAGAATTTTTTTATGATAGTTGCTTCGGTTAAAAAATACACTTTTAAAGGACCGTTGGCACTTTTGTATGGACTTTTGGCCCACTTTTAACATTGCTTAATATCAACAGTGATGAAAATGATTATAAATTAAAGCTTATAAAAAGCATTTTTTTTTATTATATGGCGGTTTAATTGAAATCGAGCGCAAAAATGGTGTTTTGGCGCATTTTCTAAAAAAAAATATTTAAAATGGATTTTTTTTTAAATGTCAACACTTACTAAAAAGTGTTTTACCTTTTTTGAAGGCTAATAGTCTGTTATTTCATTCCTTTTTAAAATCACCCTATTTCTGCTTATAGTTTTCGAAAAAAATCATTCCAACATAAAAATTGAAAAAAAATTTTCACAATTTTAAATATAAGATTCTAAATTGGCTTTTGTATTAACAACTTCTTGTGAAATTGTAAAAAAATCAGTATTAAATTTTTTTGTTTTTTTTTTCTGTCTTTCAAAAAAGGGAAAAAACTTTTTAGTGAGTTTTTAAATACTTTTTTTATAAAATGCTCAAAAACACCATTTTCGCGATCGATTTCAATTAAGTCCCCATACAATACAATAAAATGCTTTAATTTAATATCATTTTCATCACTGTCGCCATATAATAAAATAAAGTACTTATTAGCTTTCATATGACATAAGTTTCATCACTGTTGACCAATGTTGAAAAATAGGCCCAAAATGCCCATGGTCCTTTGCAGTTTTTGCTAAAAATACCTATCCAAAACATGTTTAACACCATGTAAAAAAAAAATCTGTTTGGACTCGTTACGAACAACCGCCAAATTTCTGTCCGACCACTGGATTTGTAAATAGGGCAGGCTTACCTTTCATTTGATACCCCATTCACAGAAATCTGATATGGGACAGGTATGTATTTAACAAAAAATGCAACTGAAAAAGTTCCAAATCAACCATGAGATTAATGTTTGGACTGGAATAGCCTTATCAGAAAGGAAACATATCTCAAAGAAACTCGAGTTATATTCCATCCCCCCTCTAAGAACCGCCACATTTTCTAAGCTGGGGCAAGCACAGGTGCCTTACCAAATTTGGTTCCCGAAATATAAGCAAATACCTTAATTTGGTGGCGAACCTAGTTAATAGTCGTCATTTGGACCAAAAAAGGGGTTGCCTGGAAGATTTCGGATGTCGTATCTTTGCCGCTCGTGCCACTATTTGAAAATAAAAATCAGCGAAAAACGGTTTTTCGCCAATATCTGCTTTCTGAATAATTTTACGATACAATAAAGATGAGAAAATGAGTGTAGTAACTCATATCTTCTTATTTTTTTGTTAGACGAATATTTAAAAAACTACGAGCAGTAGCGCACAGTGGTTAGTTGTTATAAAAAATCGTTACATCGCTTAATTACTGGCGTTAGACGTAACCGCAGCCTGAGTTTATAGAAACGCGAGCTTTTTGCATATTGGCGTGTCAGCAGGCGAGAATTTATTGTTAGATCTTTCGCCAAATAAAAATTCATCATTATCGGCAGAGCGGTTCAGATATGACCTCCTCTCCATAGACAACCGAAACCACAGTGCAAATGGATGCCTTCAGAAAATAATACATAACATGGAAATCTTAGATGTAAACAAGAATGTTTATACAATTTTGAAGAATTTTATCGTAAATATGGAAATTTTGATAAAAAAAAAAACTATCAAAATTCAAAATACAAAAAATGTCAAATTTATAGAAAAATTATTTACCCAAACATGTGACAGACAATAATTGCTAAACCGCTCTTTAAATAATCCTATTGTCATTTCCTAACAGATACACTCACACTGTTTATCAATGATCGCACCTCATATCGACTCGAATGTAATAAACATGACCAGTAGCCTATACATTGAAGCTGTTAAAGGGAATTTAGTTCTTTTTATTCCTATATGCTAAAGTCCTTCCAAAAGATTTTGATAAGACTACCGAATGATGAGCACAATGTGCCCATATGATGCAGGTTGCATGCACCAGCCTTCATTTCACAGCTTAGGGACATTTATACTTAACGAAGAAACAAGAACTTAATCTGCAGCGCATCGCTAACCGTCTGCTTCTGCACACATGGAATGGGCAAAATGTGCACAGCATCACCACAGTTTTAACTTCCAACGCAACGCCCCTAGCTGGTCAGTATATTTAACCCAACTAATGGCCTCTGATATGAGGTAGAATTTTTTTGGTCACGGTTGCCAGGTGGGGTTAAATATTATGCTTAATTTAACGTATATTTACGTAACGAAAAATGGTTCCTTGTTCTTTTTGACGATAATGAGTGGTTTTAAAAATTATTTTTGATATTTCCATGAATAATATTCTTAGCACTTAACCGTTTTTCCCACTCCGGGGTCCGGGGCCATGATCTTATATGTGGGATATTCAAAAATGAACGATGTCATTTAAAAGGGAACTACATAATTGATACATATTTGGTTTTGAACACCTCATTTTTGGGATATTTGAAAAAAAAAATTAAAACCTCTTAAAGGTTAATCTTAATAAAAGGTCAACTATGATCAGTAATTCTGACCAATTTTCTCTTATGAGGACTTGGTGCCCCTTTTTTTTTGCGAATATCCCAAAAATAAGGGGATTTAAATCCCTAATGACCCTTAACATTTTGATAATTTCATTAAAAGTTTTCTACGGCTGATCAATTTCTGAAAATATTAAACCCTTTTTTAATCATACTTTTCAAGGCATACTCGTTGTTGCGAATATCCCCCATTTGAGGAGTTATAAGATCTCAGAGCCTCGTTTTTCAATTAAACGAATTGGTAATCATATCAATTGATATCGTCTGGGCTTTCATTCTTGTGAATGAAGTCAAAATTGCAATTGGAAATAAAACATAAAAAAAAAAAAAAAAAACAAAAAAAAAAAACACAAATGGATAAAAGAAGTGACGAAGAAGATAAAAGGATTAATCGGTGACATGGACAATGGATTTCATCGCGGGATCCAATTTAATAAAAAGATATCGCGCAGTTAAACATATTGTAATTGGCTGAATATAATATGAGCAGAACGGGTTCGGAAAAGTGCGCGTTCCTAAAACAGTGGGACAATGGCCTTATGGCACTGGTGTTATGCACGTTGGCCTGCCCCTCGCATCCTTTTTGTATATGGATGAATCTTTTATACTTATATACGACGATAATTTGCTATGGCATCCCGAGTGTATGTCGTTTTATCCCGCATGTCAATCAACTACCTAATTATTCTTTTGGGGATAGAATGCAAAGATAATTGGGAGGAGAGTCGATTGAAAGGATATCAATATAATAAAAATAATTGCCTCTTCAGTCTTCTTAAAAGTAGCAGGAGGAGGAGAAAGATTGAATGGCTTGGGGCCATTCGAAGTCGAAGTTGCAGGCTTGAGTTAAGTTGACAATCGTGCCGCACAATGGATCTCTACGCTCGAGGAGAGTGATTGTATGTACGGGTTTTTGGCATGCCATAAGTTTTTCCCCATTGAAAAGAGACGGATTTCAATATTGTCATTTGTCTGTCGGGTTTTCGTCAAGATTTACGTCCGATCGATTCAGATGCAGCATGCGGAACAACGGAATTGCTGCAGCTGCAGATGCAATAGACCTTCAGCTATCAATCAATATGAAAACTCTGACACAGATCGTTCATATTAGGGAATTCGAAGTGAAGTGGATCTAGGCGAGGACATTGTAAATTGAAAAGCTGAACGTGACCATTGAGAAGAATGAACATTTTTGTTCAAATATTTGATGCAAACGTGACGTTAAATAAACTTTCTTTTTCAACTATAGCTGGGTTGCTTAGTGGCCTTTTTGATTGCAAAATCTTTAGGGTGATACAATGATGCCCTAGATAGATTCATGTTTCATTATGTTTAAGAAAATCAATAAAGTTTTATCATTTTCGAGGACTGATTGTGCTCACCCACCGCTCAAATGATAAAGAATTCATAACAACCACATGCACTCCACATACAGCATCTCAGGAAATTGATCAAAAGAATTCACCAGTTAGAACTAAACACCAACTACCAACCGTTACCAATGAATTATAGTGCGTGAAAATTATGTTCAGGAACTCAATAAACCACTCCAAGCGGAATCGACAAACCAAGACCTTATACCTTTTAGAACATCAACAGAATCATCGGGAAAAGCATGAAATGCAATTGACAGCTGACAAGAAAACAACTTTCGGAGATATTACAACCAGAAAAGGCAAAGTAAATGCATTTGCTGAATACTTTGAAGAGCACTTCAAACCTAAAAATGACGTTGAACCTTGTGTTCATAGACGAAGTCAACAATTTAGTAAAACTCGCTTAAGCAATACAGCAGAACATGCCATTCAGTGAAGAAAATCTCGCAAGCAGCGACCCACAGACAACCCTTAATTAATTACCCCTGAAAAAATTCAGGAAATTATGCATTGACTTCTACGGGAACAGAAAACATCTTAAACTTCGTGCAGAAAAGACTGTCTTATGCCGAAAACAGATGTGCAGCTTTTTCTAATGCAGCGAAAATAAATTTAAACATGCTCTTATGAGAGCTGACATATTCCAGGCTCTGCATGCAGCCTTTGCTATGCACGATATCTCTATTTCTAATTTCGCTGCATGGACGATGAAGACAATCAGTGCCGGAATTGCGGAAGGATCCAAACTAGGCCTATTCTTTTTCAAAATCTATACAAATCAGACTATAACCATAGCCAGAGTTCGCACAGACTCTTCTGTTTGCGGATGATTCCCTCATGTACCTACGCCAAATCCTTAGCCACGAATAATAGCTGCAAGAAGAGTTGAAGCTTGAAGCCAAGATAAGACGGCTCTACGAGTACTACCAGCACTGGGGCTTTAAGGCTGATTTCCAATGGCGCGTTTGCGTTAGAGACGCTTACGTTACGTGTACAAGCTTTAGGACCGCGTCGACATGACAGAGACGACTTGAAGAGAATCAGCTGATTAAAAACAATTAAAGTGTCATTCTGAAAATCAAAATGAACATACAGAACTGTAATTTCGAATTCCTTTCAACAAACAATTCGATTTCTTAAAAACAACCGCGCCAAATCTGAACTGATATAATTCAGGCGACCAAACAGCTCCGGGTATGCAAAATGCAGGAATATTGAGATCAACGTTAAATAACTATGGGAGTTCAATTCAAGACGCTATACCGGTTCTTATGGAAAGCCAATTTTCTGTTTTGCCGCATATGCGAAAGCAGAATGGAATCAGCCAGATGACCATAAGCTTCTTCTTTACAAACAGCTGATTGATACCGACCAGCGCAGCCCAGCGCCACTTTATAGCAATGTAAATTCGTTCAGGAAAATAAGATCCAAGAGCTTGAGGCCAAAGCAATCTGAGCTACTGCCTGAACAGAATGGAGATGGAGACGGAACCGGAGCCGCAGCTGGAATAGCTGTCAAAATATTGAATATACACTAATTCAATGTTGCGAACACAACGGAAACGGAACGTAGCCGCATACAGAGCTACAGCCGCAGACGAAGAGTTCACCAACTTTTAACTTTTCACGTACGGCACTTTTGACGTTTTAAATTGTATGAAGAAAGAAAAAAAAAACAATTTTTTTGGTCGGAAAAAAATATTGTGGTTATTTGCATCCGAAAAAACTTACTTCTTAGAAGGAAAAGTATTGGTAACAAAAAATGTAAAGTCTGAGTTTCAAAGCTGTACAGCTGCATTGTGGGCACGTAAAAAAAATAACGTACGATACTTTTTGATAGCTCTTCCAGTTCCGTCCGCGGCTCCGGTTCCAGCATTCTATTCTATTCTGTTCAGACAGTTACATGAACAGGCTCAGCAAAAAGTTTTTCTGTCAAAATACTGAGGAAAAAAATTTCAAAATTTCGCTTGCTCACTACTTGACGGGTCGAAGTCTCAGAGATCTCATTTTCATGTTAAGGATGCCCATTGATGCACCTTACACCTTTCAAATACAGACAGAATTAGTTTTATCTTGTTTCGATTTTTACTGATGCGTTCTACTGATCCATATAACTGGCCCCTATTTCAACCAACAGGTCAGGTGCGGTGGCGTTTTATTGTTAATTCATAGCAGGCGAAACAATACAAGGTTTTATTGGAACCTTAAGACTTGGCTACATTCACTTGACTAAAGGCTTAACTACATTCAAGACTTTTTGCAAAAAAGTGAAAAAGAGAAAAACAAAAACTTGCTCTAAAGATCCCTGTGCGAAGAAAAAAAGTATTTCTTATCTGTAAATTCAATCGGAAATGGCAGATTAAACACAATTTTCGTATGCTTTTTCACGCACAGGTATCTCTAGTGCCTTTTTCGTCTTGAATGTAGTTAAGCCTTAAAAGTGCAAAAGTGAAACATTAATACATACGTTATAGATTCCTGTGGGCTATGTGGGAAAACAACGCACGAAAATTGTGTTTGATATGTCATATCCGATAATTTTGACAAATGAAACACAATGTTCTCGGACAAAAGTATCTCGAGAGTATGTTTTCAATTTTTACTTTTCAACTTTTTGCCACTTTATTGAAAAAGGATAGTGAGTGTAGTAGTTAAGCCTTAACTACTTTTATACACTTTTGTTTCTGTGTTTGCAAAGTATTCTTGTTCCAATTGTTCCACTAAGGCTTCAGCCCGGCTAGTCGGTAGAGCATGATACTCTTAATCTCAGGGTCGTGGGTTCGAGCCCCAGGTTGGGCGCCAAAAAATGAATGATCAAATAACTTGACCGTCAACCCGGAGATCTCTAATAAATCCTTTATCGAATGGATAGTTAGATCCTGGTTGATGCGTCGATCGATTTATCAATGGTTGCAAAAAAAGCGATAGTTTTTATAAAAACATTATTAACTTTAACTTTTATAAATTGCGAAAGGACTTTTGAAGCAAACCACAAAAGCGAGCGAAACAATGACGAAATTTGGAAAGGCAAAGTTTTCCCTAAGGGTTGTGATACAACATTGTCTTTATTTTATTTCATTGAGGTCGTAAAATTTTTGAATTGAAATTGTCAATATATATCGAGTACTTAGCGCAGAATATCATCGGAAATAAAAACCGCCTTCAACCCCTCATTTTGTTATTCCTCTCGGTAATCTTATCACTTCCTATTTTGATGGGTTAGCCAAAGGATGGAATCAGATTTCTAACAGTTTTCCCTGGTCTCACTTCTTCTAACTGCATTTCGTAGGCTGAGTTTACTTTTGTAGCTCATAATTTATGTTTTCAATGAAATTGTTAATCCCATACTTTTTACTTAGTTTAACTTGCTTTCTTTGGGATTACCCTAGACTGCGACAAGTCTCGAAAAAAAAGCGAAACAATTTTATGTAAGGGTGACCTATTGCCCTGTTTCACAAGCTTATAATATACTTTTCTCATGGAGAACCATGCCAATAACTCTACGAGGTCTTACTCTAGAAGCCTTAACTTTACAAATCCTGCATCGCATCGTGGTCAAAACGTATGACCTATTTCTATAGAAGGGCCAAGCCATATCTACTTTCTGACTATGCGACATTTAGGGTTTGTAGAGTAAGAGCTTGTAGAGTTAGGGGATTTGCTCTTCATGAAATCCGATAAATTTTTCATAGTGAAAGCGTTATGAGGTTGTGACTCTTTATAGCGACCTAATTCAACATTATTTAACATGAATTTATAAGTCTAAGTTAATTAAAATGTAATAAAACGCTTGGAGAAAGTACTACAGTGCCTTCCCCTTCACACATTTCAGTACTAAATCCATCAGAAAGAAGCTATGTATCCGTTCCTATCCACCTTTTGTTGGTTCAAGTTCAAGGACATAGGACCAGATTATAAAGCTTAATGAAAATATCAATGAATGAATTAGAAGGAATAACTTTGCTTATATGTAGCAATTGTGTGAACTGCCAGCTTCCGTATCATAAGATAGCCTCTTCATAATACAAAGCTATATATCGGTTGCATCAACAATTATTACAACTTTCTCAATATGTTATCCCTAATTGGCGTTGAACTTAATGTCACCTGTCCATCCCACTTTCCACGCATCTTCCCAAGGTTTTTTTTTTTTGTTTTTTTATTTTTCCTCAGAAACTTTCGCATGTTCAGTTGA
Organism: Epistrophella euchroma; assembly: GCA_947049315.1. Lineage (NCBI taxonomy): Eukaryota > Metazoa > Arthropoda > Insecta > Diptera > Syrphidae > Epistrophella > Epistrophella euchroma. The sequence goes on from OX346246.1 coordinate 24,893,494, forward strand.
AAACTACCCATGCTACTTCTATACCTATCTACCTATACATTCCCATTCATGTAGTCGTCGTGGCTTGTGTTTCCCATGTATGTTGTGTCATTTATAATTGCAAATCGCAAATTATGATATGCAGCAATTATATTTAATGATATCTGTCAGTGGGCACCTGATTTATGAAACCGAAGTGATCTTTTGTTTCGCTCGCGCAATCCAAGGCAAAGTCTTAGCCTCAGCTTCAGCAGTCAAGTCAAGGCTGGACCGCACGATTTAAGGTGAAACAAGATGCCACCGGTCTGCTGCATTGCATTGATGATGCTGATGAGAGGTGTATTACAGCTCCAGGTTATGTCCGGATTCAGTGCAATCCTTTAAGTGCAGTTGCAATGAAATATAAAGCTGGTTATAGCGATACCGTGGCGGTTAACAACATCTTTGTGGCTATAGGTACTCGAACTCATGATGATTAAGTGAATTGTTCGATTAATTGGATTATGGATTTGCCGTCATAATAGCAAGAAAGTCGTAATTGGATTTTAATTCCTGTGAAACACGATATGAATGTGATAAGATAACTATACCCGGTTAGTAGCTTTGTGCTTTCAGCTTCTTAGGAATTCTGTATAGATGCTCGATTTATTCGAGCCAATTAGTGAAATGCCGAGATTTCCATTTCTGATCTTGCCTCTACGATTTGGGATGCCTTTTTTTGTGCGAACGCGAAGGCTGAATTCTGGATCCAATATATGTATAGAGAAACCATTCCACTTTCTATGAGCATCATCATCATCATCATCATTATCGGATCGGAAGAAATCCCATCGGGAAATCCCTTTTTGCATTTTTATTTATAGGCCATGGCCATTTATCAATTTGACAGTTTCTTTTTTAATTTTCGTAAATCGCTTTTGGCTTCCTCTTTTGGCCGACAGCGGCTGTTATATGGCCCTGCCTCTGCTACTGCTGCATATTATTTTACACGGGTATTATGTTCAGAGCGTGCCATGTGCCTTGTTAGACATTCCCGAAAGGGTTTCGTTTGATGATCTCCGTATATTGTTTTTTTTTTCTCATTTATAGGGGGCCCAGCATTTGGACCCCTTTTTTAGTTAGCTTATAGAAGCTTTGACAAAAGAGCGGCAAATTTGCAAAAATACAAGAAATTTACATTAGGACACAATTTGAATGCCATGAATCAAGTTTGGAATTTTGATGAGGATCACCGAAAATATGTTGATAATGGAAAGATAATACTGTTGAGGATGAAATGTGGTTTTCGTTTCGCCTAATAAGAGCTTGTTTATTGACTGATATACGAGAATAATATTATGGGGACAGACTGATATGAAATTTGAAATAAAAGAAAAATATTGGAAGTCTCATCGAGTTCGTATAAAAACAGGCTGAATCACTGCTTGAAATATCAATTGCAAAAAATAGCAGATATTATTAATTTTTGGTAAAACTTGAGTTAATTGTTGAGAGTAAACATCAACACTTTTTGTAAGATAATAAAGCCATTTTTGTATGACATGAGTTACTCTTGGAGGATTTGTGAACTCCTCGAAAGAGGCAGTAGGACCTGTGAAAAAAGCATTATTTTATGTTTTAAGGGTCTGGAGACATGAATTTTTTAAGAATTTTATCATCAGAACTCTAGCATCTTTGGCTAATCATATCGACGCACAGAGATGTTAAATGCCATCAAAGTTGGTGGTTGATAACACAAGGAATCTGAAATTTCGGAAAAGTCTATTTTTACACTCATCATTTTTTGTTTTGTTAATATACAGGGTTTCCTGTATGCCTGTACTTAGGAGAATGGTTCTGGAACATGTTTTTAAAAAAACTATTCCCTTAAGCCTAGTACGCAGATCGAGAAAAAATTTTCTTTTCATACAAAAGACAAATTGTCTTTTCCCAGGACAAGTTTTGCCTTCAGTTTTTTTCCAGGCAATACGCAGTTCCTGCGCAAAATTGTGACGTTTGTACCAGCTGTAGGTTGAAGTCTCCACTAAATTTTGCCAGGAAAATAATGTTCGAAGCATTATTTTGCAGGAAAGCTTTTGACACGTCAATAATTTTTCACAATAAACACGATCTACTATTATTTATCGATAATTTTACAAAAAGAAAAAAAAGAAGAAAAATATTAATTAGAATTGTAGAGATAAAATTTGTCCTTTCCTGATCTGCGTACTAGGCTTAACACTTAAAAATGTTTTTCAGGGCTACTGCCTCTTGCGGGGAATTGACAAATCCTCCAAAAGCGGCTGGGAATCGAACCCAGACTTCGTGCGTGACAGTCCAACGCACAAACCATTACGCTACGGGCTACTATACTACATATTAAATAAAGTTATTTCAATTAAAACGTCTGAAAAAGATTATTTCAAATCAAAATTTCGAAAGAAAAATAAATGAAAAAAAAAAAAATTGTTTCGATATTTTTAAAAATGTTCGTTCAATGTAAGTTCAAGAGGCGAACGTCAGTCAGATCACATTGAACATACATAGACTAAGCTCCACTAAAGAAAGGAGTCTGATGATCGACCTGGCGACAGTAAAATAGCTGTAACGAAGCGTTACCCTTTCAAAGCCACCCTTTACCCAATGCCCAAAGGCAATTTAAATATTCACCGCCGGCCGAATTGGCATCAGCACCCCACATCGTCATCTTATATGCATAAACGCTATCCACCAGCACCCTTCAATCGAACCCACAATGACCATCCTCTCACCACACACCGATACCGCATTGCGACAAAGAACCAAATGAACAAACTCGACGTCATCACTGGAAAAGGAAATAATTATTTTCACTTCATCATTATTACAATTCACAGTGTGTCGTTACCGCAAATATGACAAGAGGACGTAAGAAATATCAACAATTCGAAGCTTTCTTGTTTGTTTGCGACTTAGAAGAGTAAAGTCTAAGTTTCCGGCTGATTTTAATTTGTAGCAGCTGCGATAGCTTCAGGTTCCTTATTCCTTTCGTGGTGCATTCGTTCATACCAAAGCTAGCTAACCTTTTTGGTCCTAAAAATATTCCGTGGTTTACTCCCCTCTCGCTTTAGTGAGTAATGGGCTGTAATAAGATTCCTACTTCTATATTCCCCTCTTGCTTTTGAGTGAGAAGCGGGCCACTTGTTCTTCCTTTGGGTTAGCCAAAGGCAGGAATCAGATTCCTACCGTTTTTCCCTAGATTCACTTCTTCTAAGCGAATCTTGTGGGCTGAGTTTTTACTCCAGTATAGCTCATAACAAACCAGCCACACCAAAAACATAAATGTTAAAAAAGAGCCAAGTTCTCCATGTATACAAAAAACCTTTATGTAACAAGTCAGCCGTGAAAAGCAATGAGATCTTCTAAAAGTACGCCAAGTTCTAAGTTTATGAAGGTTTTATTATCAAATATTTTAAGTAGAGTAATATCGTAATAACTCCAACTGACTAAAATTTGGTAGGTTTACTTGGCAAGTTTTCAAAACATTTTGAATGTTGAGTAATCAGATGAAAAAAAATAAAACTTGCCAAGTAAACATACCAAATTTTAGTCAGTTATTAGTCAGCCCCCTAAATCAAAAATTTTCGATTTTTTTCTCTGTTTATAGCACAAGGCCTACCGTTGTGCGAAATTACAAGTTTCTATGGTGTCGGGAAGTGCTCCATGCAATTGATAACTATTTTCAGAAAAGTGGGCGGATATCACGCCCCCTGAATGATAAATTTTAAATTTTAATTTTTTTCCTCTGTATAAATTGTAAGGCCTTTTCCGCTCTACCAAATTTTATCATTCTACAACAATCAGAAATGCTCCATTTAATTGATAGCAATTCTGTGAAAGTGGGTGAATACCACGCCCCCTATATGGAAAATCCAAAATTTTTTATTTTTTCCTTTGTATATACCACAAGGCCTATCGTTGTGCGAAATTACAAGATTCTATGGTAATTTCATATGATTAATAACTATTTTCAGAAAAGAGCTTGGATGCCACGCCCCCTGAATGATATATTTTAAATTCAAATTTTTTTTCTATGCTCAAATTGTAAGGCCTACTTTTCTACCAAATTTTATCATTCTACAACAATCAGAAGTGCTCCAAATAATTGATAGCAATTGTGTGAAAGTGGGCGGATACCACGCCCCCTATATAGAAAATCCCAAATTTTTGGAGTTTTTAATTTGTATACACCACAAGGCCTACCGATGTGCGAAATTGCAAGATTCTACGGTGTCTAGAAGTGCTCCATAATTTTGATGATCTGTCAGTCAGTGAGTTAGTGAGTCAGTGAGTCAGTCAGTTACGGTTTTCGCGATTTTTGACGTCCTATATCTCAGGAACCACTAATACTAGGGAGTTGAAATTTGGTGAGACGCCTGTGCTCGCCTAGCTTAGCATAGCAAATATGGCGAGCTTGAAGTTTCTGACATTATTCGTTCCGAAGTTAGAGGGGGGTCGAAAAGCGCTTCAGTTTGTTCCTGTAAAAAGGTAGTAGTGCCGAGAACTTGGCTGGGCACTACCGTGCCCTTTGATTTTTTTTAATGAAATTGTAAGATTGTAAACACATAACTTACTGAAATAGAGTTACATGTTAAATCTGGTAAATGGTTAGAGTTCTTCCTTTCTTAACCCGTGTTTTACTTACTTTCTTCGGGAATACCCTGGACTTCGACGAGCTTACCTCAGCCTAGAGAAAAGAGCATCCCATAGCTATAACTCCAACCTATAAAAACTTGGTACTAGCTCACTCAAGTTGTTGTTGTTTCGTTCAAACCTTCAATATTAAAATTAAAAGTAAGTTTTCCTTAAAGTCGACCTCTGTGATCCATCCTGGTTATGGCCTTGACTGTAAGTCTGGTTATTCATCTTCAAACAAAACTGTAAATAAAATCCTAATAATATATTAAGCTATAGGCATGGCCTCAAAACAATGAATTAAATAAGATTATGCCAACTAGGTAGGCAGGCACATACTAAAACAAGAATAACACGAAACTAAAGTTACACCCTAAAAAATTAAAATGAAGTAATAACCTATAAGTACTTACCTACGACCACAGTAACCCGATTAACCAAATACTGTGGGAACATAATTTCTGATATTCATTGAAGAGTTCACCAAGTTGAACAATAAAATTGTATGAATTATTTTTTTAAATATGCATGCGACCTAAACTTCTTTGATATAATTAAATTAGCATTAAATATTTATAAACAGCTCCGCGTATTCATTGTTCGCCATCAAAATCCCAATTGATTGCCATTTGACACATAATTATTATTCTGATTTTTCCAATGACAATAAAAAGTGCTTTAATGCTTCAACAGTTCATTGCAAAGTGTGGACAGCCGGACAATGAATTTTGATCCATAATCGATTTAAAAATTATCCACGAATCAGTTCTGTTAGGGGCATGTATAATGGTATACGCGAATAAGGTAAAGTCGTATGTAGCGTAGATATTTCTGAATTGTCAAAAGACTGCATTTATACTTGGATATTTTACGACCGTGCCGACCGACAGACAGACGGCCGCAGCCGGCTTGTTAATTAAATTTCATGAAAATGAACTCATTGACATCGAACGGACAGCGGATACAAAAGCTCAAATGAAACAGAACCACAACCAACAACTGTGTAGTTAGGTCGATGGGCCGGGGGAGGGCGGATACAAGCCAGTTGTTGGATAAATAGTTCTATTATACATAGTAAAGCGGCCCATACACACAACACTTGTGTCAACACTGGTGTCGGTGTACTCAAATGTGGTGTGTGTATGGGCAAGTGTCTACACCGATTTCGGTGTCGAACACCGTGTCAAGAAAATCAAAATCTTTTGATTTCTTGTGTCGGTGTTGCTAAATGTGTTGCGTGTGTGGCGGAAGGCCACACTTGTGTCATGACACCGGTGCACACACTTGTGTTGTGTGTATGGGCCGCTTAAGACTGTGAAATTGAATTGTCTATGTCTGTCGGGTCGTTAACTCTAAATTACACCTATGTCTATAGCAAATCGCACTATGGTTAGTGCAAATTGTTGACCAGATAATGATAGTCTGAGCGGTGGTGTTGCTTTTTGGAAATAATAATAATCAATAATTGATAATAGGATAGAATCGAAATTAACAAATAATGTTCATTGACGAAAAATATTTGAATAAAAAACACAAAAAAAAATCCTCATTGTGGAAAAAGAGATTTGATGTTTTTCAAGAAAAATGATGCCTTCTTTCCGATTTATTCGCGTATAAACTTTGAACAGGTCGAAAGGTTGGGAGAGCGGCGGCGGCGTGGTGCATTTGCGCAAAACAATAAGCACTGTATTGGTAAGCGACTGTTGGCAACGAAAATAAATAGAGTAGAGTCTCGAAAAGATGAACAGATAAAAAACAGGCCCCGTTTATCTTTTCAAATTGTTCATCTTTTCAAGCATCGAGGATTAGTTTAAGAAAAACATAAAGCTACACATAAAAAAAGAAAAAAAAAAACAAACAGAACAAAAATAAAAAAATTTGTTCATAAGAGTAAAAAAAAAAAAACAGACTCTTATTGGGACATTTTTCTTTAAAAAAATGCTCTATGGTAGATTGTCGCTCGGAAGAAAGAATTCTCGTTATTGCTTCCTATTGTAAATTTCTTAAGCCTAAAAGTGTCCGTACATCGGTCTCACATTGCTCTGCAAATTTCAGGCTGGTGTTGATAGCTGAAATGGCCTCTGCTTGTTTTGTTGCTTCTTTAACCTCGACTACACTTTCTTCTGAGGAAAGTTCATCCTCAGCATCAGTCAGAAGGCAGCTGAACTAAATCTTTATTCCATTTCTGTATTCTGTGCCATATTTGCTCGCAATGGTTCGATGTTTCATTCTTTATGTCTTCTTAAAAAGCTCAGTTTTGTTTAAGGTTTAAAAACTTAATTCTACCTTTCATCTTTCCGCTTCAAAATTCACATTTAACTGAAGAATTTCGAATGTGCCGTTGCCAAAATTTAATACAGTAACTAAAAAATGAGAAGACGAAATGAAGAAATATAGAAAAAAATCTTATTAGAAATAGTTCATCTTTTCAAGTACCCAGATTTCAAACCGTTTATCTTTTGGAGCACTGCAATGGTGGTAAAAAAGCGTTCATCTTCCACTGTTCAGTGTTCATGTTATTGAACAGTTCATATTCTCGAGATTCTACTTTGTTTTCATGTTTTGTTTATCTTGTTTTTGATTTCCACGATTTATGTTTTTGTTGGTGATTTCGTCTAAACTCAGAACAAGATCCCCTACATTAGGCTAGCTAACCCACGCGCTGCGCCACCGTGAATGGATGCCAAGTTCCGAGTTTAGATATAACATAACCCCGTTCAGGTCCTCAATCCTTACATTTTATTCGTTTGGGTCTCTTTTCCGACTCCGGCACAAGCATTCCCACTCCGCCATATAAACCTTCATCCAGGTCCTACTCCTTTTTGCGGTCGATTTTCATTTCTCGATTAATTCTCCCTTCCTCTTCTTTTCGTCTATTTTCATTTCTCGATTAATTCTCCCTTCCTCTTCTTTTCGTCTCTCTTATATTACCTTCTATTTTACTTATACTTCTCGAATTCCTAGCTCTCATTTCCTCCTCCTGTTTCGGTTAATCCTAATTTCTGTCTCGATAACCAGAACGTATTACCAATTTCTGCCTATTCTACGCCCACTTATACCTGACTCACCTATCAATTCCACACCAAGTAACCAGCAACAAATGGCCTACAACCCCATGACCTTTCGTGGCGATACAGTTTGGGGTTGCCTGAGAATTCCGTTTTCCTTGTATACATATTAGCTGCATTTTATTTTCCCCCAGATCTGATCCGGATTAGATCATGATAATAAAATAAACTGGATCACAAATGTATTTATTTCTCACAGTTGGCTTTATTTGCACAATAAAATTGACAGAAGGAAAATTTTCACAAATATTATTTGAAATAATATTTGGTATTGAATGTTTAAAATGGAACAGTTTTATTTTTTTAGTTTAATTTTCATTAAGTTAATAGTTTTTATGTATTTTTTCCGTGCCTCGCGACGCGTCGTCTCGCTATTGAATGAAGAAAAACTCATAAAAAAAAATTGGAATGATGGCGGCATTTGTTTGATTTCGAGAATTTTTAATTTTATTGAGTTTTTTCTGTAAATCTCAGCAGTGGTACCAACCTATAAAATTAAAATATTGCTAGGGAAGTGTTCAAAAAATGGATTTCGAAATCCAAATCTAGAAGCAGACCTGGATCTTGTGTTGTTTTTGTATTACTTGTATTTATGTTTCCAAATCCAATCCGGATCAGATCTGGAGGAAAATAAAATACAGCTAATATTTGGTATCTAAGGAAGAGCGAATGTTTAAAAATGGAACAGTTTTTTTTTTTAGTTTAATTTCCATTAAGTTAATAGTTTTTATGTATTTTTTCCGTGCCTCGCGATGCGTCGGCTCTGTTAAATGAAGAAAAAACTGATAAAAAAAAATTGGAATAATGGCGGCGGCATGTGTTTGATTTCAAGAATTTTTTATTTTATTGAGTTTTTTTTGTAAATCTAAGCAGTGGTGCCAACCTATATAAAATAAAAATATTGCTAGGAAAGTGTTCAGAAAATTGATTTTGAAATCCAAATCCAAAGGTAAGCCTATATCTTGTGTTGTTTTTGTAATACTTGTATTTATGTTTCCAAATCCAATCCGGATCAGATCTGGGGGAAAATAAAATGCAGGTATTATGTATTTCAGTGCCTATCAGCTATCAACATTGAATTTTGTGTGGTTTGGCTTAAAAACGTACAAAGGTTTCTGTGACTTAAAATCTGATGGTAGATTTAAGAAAGACCAGCTAGCAAATAACTAACTAATACTTCTAATACATGTATCTACCAAGATCAGTAATAATAATAGACACCTATAATAGTAGATACCTAACTATAATTTATGAAGAAGAATACAGTGACTCAAAATATAATTTTAAGGTTCTACCGAGATTTGAACTCGGATCGCTGGATTCAAAGTCCAGAGTGCTAACCATTACACCATAGAACCGTTTTGTTTGAGATCTTAAATGCTCGAGCTAATATTTTTTAAATGATAAAAATTAAAATGAGCTTTTTATCACAACTGAGTAAACAGATTTTTTTTTTATGATCGCTTCTCTAGTGATATGTACCTATAAAGTTAAAAAAAGGATTTTAGTCACAAAAATATAGCTTTTAACTCAACGTCGAATAATCGATATCTTAAGAAGCTTAAGAATCACTTTTAAATGAAATACCTACCATTCAAAGTTTTTGACTAAATAAAAAAAAATTAACTTAAATTGCATTGGAAGCAGCTAGGTAAATACCGATCCAGCACAACATTGAGTTTCAAGCTATATTTGTAGCTACGATTTTGTTATCTTATTATCTTTCATCATGATCACTATAGATGCAATCATTGACTTTAGCATGTTTACTCACCTGTTTTAAAAAAAAGTTTATTTTAGCTTATATGTTAGGTATCTCAAAAACTAAGCTCAAGCAGTTAAAATATCGAATAACACGGTTCTATGGTGTAATGGTTAGCACTCTGGACTTTGAATCCAGCGATCTGAGTTCAAATCTCGGTAGAACTTTGATAAATTATTTTTTGTCCAAGCTTAGCATTTTTTAATAATTACCAACACTACTTCGCAGACTATATAAGCCTATTAAGAGCTGATTTCTTAGTGGGTATAGAGCATTCGATTGGAATCAATTGAAGTTAACAATGTATTTATTATAAATTCTAATTGAATTGTGGTCACCGATCCCTATTTTTATGTGCACAATATTTAAATTTAATTTCGTATCGAAAGGTCTTTGATGTTATGGGTATGTATACGAAAGGCATAGAAAAGCATTCTTAGCAATTCACCAATTGTTTCTAATTATTTTCTAATTTTGTAAGTGTTTTTGAATGTTTTGATGCAAATTTGTATACTCTGGGTAATGAAATAAAGTTTCTCTGATTTAAAGAACATAATAGGTGCGTTTTATTGGTAATGAATAGCTAGCGCAGCAATACAAGTTCAATAAAACGCTATATCAACTTTAATGTCCATTTTTTATTCTCTGGATGTGTTCACACCCTTTTTTTAAGTGAAAAACAAACTAGATTACCGGTATTTAAGGTTGAAGTCCACACTATTTGTCCACTTTTATATTCACTAAATTACTGGCTAATTTATTGGCACTTTTGGTTTTGTTATTGTTCAACAAGGGAAATTTTACTGCGCTAGCTATAAAATTGCCAATAAAATGCACCTAATATAATAATTTGAAATTAATATTTAAATTCCGTATCGCGATGAAATTGTTTATAAATGTTTCTAATTATGTGTCCATGTTGTATATTGTACGTAAATAAAAGAACTACGTTAAAGATTTTTGAAAAACATAGAGCATTATTTTATTAATAACAAATTGAACAACATTAAATTTAAATAATTAAATAAAATAAGCCACGTGTTTCGGAATCTACTACATCTTCGGGCTTTTATCAAAATGTTTTCAAGCTGATTTTCGGGTTTGTTGCCGCTGTTGTTGTGTCATTAAATTTTTTTTGCTGATTTCTCGTTCGTTATCTTCTCTTCTTCTATTTTACTCGCTAAATATATTTGGTACTATTATTATTATTATACTTTTCATACTAGAATGTCAGTTTATTAGACTTGACCATTCTTTATTCCGTCAATTATTATTTTTGTAATAAAAAAAAACTAAAAATACCAAAAAAAATTAATTTGTAAGCAATTGGTGGTAGCGCCTTTAAGTTGTTGTTGTTGTTCACAAATTCAATATTTGGTACCATCCCCATGCATTAAGCTTTGTGCCTTTTGCAAAAGTGCATTGGTTTTAAGTTGTTCTCAAAATCTGTGTAATTTTGGTTCTTTGTCTATCAGGTGTAAAGCGTATGTAGATTGTGTATAGGTATTGTTTTAGTTTGTATTCAGAGAATCTTTCGTAAAAAGTTCTCCCTATCTCTCCTATGTAGAATTCGCCACAATCGTCGCACTTTATTTTGTACACGCCAGAGCATTATTTTACTGTTGCGAATCACCCTATGTTATAAAATATTAAATTAATATAAAAAACACAGCATTTTTTGTCATTAGTTTAGTTTAGATAAGTTTTTTTTAAATTTAAACCTAAAATAAATATACATACATATGCATATCAAATTTATAAGAACAAGAAAGCAGAACTAAAAGAAATATTTTTGTTTTTGTGGACTGTATTGAATGAAATTCAATTGAAAGTTTTTTGTGACCTCTAGTCCAAATTAAATTATATACATATACAGAGTAATTCACCTAAGGTGTGACAAGAAACTAGAGCGTGTAGGTTGGATTGAGATAAGAAAAAATTTTTATGGGAGGGAAGGTCTATTTCCCTCCGTTTAGCAAGGGAAGGGCAATTTAATTTTCTAAAAAAAAATTGAATTAAAACGGAAAAAAAATTATAAATAATAACGGTAATATGTCTTCATTTATTTTATTTTTTAAATAAATCTGTTTTAGGGAATAGGTTTTTAAATATTAATTTTCAAAATCAAAATTTTGAAAAAAAAGAATTCAAACTGATTTTGTTCAAAATTGTACGTTATTAAATAATACTTTTGTTTCTAATATTCGATGCTCCCATTATTTTCTAGTAGAGCACTAAAAACTGGATCTCAAAATGTATTTTAGTTTTTGAGAAAATTGGAAATAACTAAATCTACTATACCTACTACTAGTCCAGTTAACGAAGGAAAAATAAATGAAATAAATGGTGTAGTCTGGATTATTTTTTTAAGTGGTAGGGATGACCCCCAGGTACAACATACTAAAAGTCCCCAGCCCAGGCCCGCGAGCTTTAGCCAGGAGAGGGGGGTAAAAATCCTTTTTTGTACTATTTCGTAAATATTTCGAAAACCAAGCGTTTAAGAAAAGTGTATAACACAAAATGAAGGTAAATTAAATTTGCTACAGAAAAGGTTTGTTCATATTTTCGCTAGAAGTGTAGCAAATTTAATTTACCTTCATTTTGTGTTATACACTTTTCTTAAACGCTTGGTTTTCGAAATATTTACGAAATAGTACAAAAAGGGATTTTTACCCCCCTCTCCTGGCTAAAGCTCGCGGGCCTGGGCTGGGGACTTTTAGTATGTTGTATCTGGGGGTCACCCCTACCACTTAAAAAAATAATCCAGACTACACGATTTATTTCATTTATTTTATGATTTTGAGTCTTCGTTGACTGGACTATACTTAAATAGCAGAAATATGTAGGATCTTTGAAGCAACAAAATAACGGATGGAAGTCAAATTTAAGGAGAACTTACTTTGGTTATTTTCAATTTTATCAAAAACTAGAATACATTTTTACATCTGGTTTTTAGTGATTGACTAAAAATTAATGAGAGCATTGAATATTAAAAACAAAAATACTTCTTAATAATGTAAAATTTTGAACAAAATCAGTTTGAACACAATTTTTTAATTTATTTTCTTCAAATTTTTTTTTTAAATTTAATTTTAAAAATAAATAATTGAAAAACTGTCCACTGAAACAACTTAATTTAAAATAAAAATAAAGGCAGAGATTTCTGGCCTTACAATAGTAACATTTGTTTTTAAATATTTTGTTTTCTGTATTAAGTCAATTCTTTTAGGAAATTTCCCCTTCCGTTATTTTTAATTTTCTCAAAAACTAAAAAAAAAATTATATTATTATATTAAAATTATATGAGAGCATTGAATTTTGAAAAAAGAAATATTAGTATTTAATAACGTAAAATTTTGAAAAAATCCGTTTGAAATTTTTTAATTTTTTTTTTTTTAATTTTTAGTTTGAAAATTAATACATATTTCAAAAACTAATCCTTCAAACAGATTTATTTTAAAATAAAAGAAGACGTTTCTGGGTTTACAAAAAAGTATATCATGGCATTGTAGGTTTTACCGTGTTTATTTAATCATTTTTTTTTTTATTAAAAAATTTCAGTCTCATCGCGGTCTCGCCTCGCTAAGTCTCGTCTCGATCTTGGTCTCGCATTTTTTTCGTGCAGTCTCGGTCTTGGTCTCATCCTTATACATAGTTTTGGTTTTTTTGGTGTTTTTCAGATTGAAAAGAAAGAGTACCGTATCACAGCAGTTTGTTGATAAGAAAAATGCGGGGTGTGGAGTGGAGTCTTGTGTGAAGCACGAAGAAAATTTATAAAACAGACTCGTGAGTCTGTTTTGTCTTTTATTGTTGTTTCAAATAGTGAAATTGTAAAATTTTTGTTTTTTATTTCATCTATTTTGAGGCGAATCAAAGTTTTTAATGTAAACACGATGAAAACTTGCCAGTTAGTACTTATGCTTTCCATTATCTTAACAGGGCCTAATGCATGCAATAAAAGCCGTTTTTAACTATCAGAATTGACAACACTACGAGATCCTGCTCTACATCGGGATAACATAGAATATTTCGCAAGAAAAGTCTTTGTGAACATTATAAAAATTGAACATGAGTCTAAAAAAATAATTATTTAAAAAAATATTTCGTCTATCAAAAATCCAAACCAAACCACCGAGACCGCCGAGACCGCCGAGACCACCGAGATTGCCGAGACCGCCGAGACCGCCGAGACCGCCGAGACCGCCGAGACCGCCGAGACCGCCGAGACCGCCGAGGCCACCGAGACCACCGAGACCACTGAGACCACTGAGACCACTGAGACCACTGAGACCACTGAGACCACTGAGACCACTGAGACCACCGAGACTCTCGGCGAATTTCGGTACCAAAAATACGGTCTCGTCTCGGGTGCTTTTAAAGTAGTCTCGTCTCGGTTTTGGTGCGGATACCGAGACTAGTCTCGATCTCGTTGCCAACCCTAGATCCAGCCCTAACCTAAAAATACATAAATAAATTCGATGGTACAACAGCACATGAACAACTAGGGCCTAGTGACTTACAACTCTCAAGCATTCCTGTGTGCGTGTCTGCAGGAATGGAGGGGACCTACAGTTTATTGCCGAATCCGAACGGCTAAGATGAGAGGCACTTTTTTATGAGCACAGATAATCTTGGAGAATTTGTCACTTCCACGCAGGGGCAGTAGCCGTTTTTTTTGTATTCTTATTTTTAGTTGGACGAGGTTAGGTTAGTTATCCTTGTAATATTTAAAGTTACCCCTAATGCAATAGATTACAACTTACCCTTGTTCAAGAGTCTGTATCGGATTATACCCTTAAAACGAAATCATCTTCCCTAAAATATTAGAAAATAAAAAGTATCCATAGTTCCCTTGACCTTAATATAATCAAAAGAGCTGAGCTTCAAACTTCACCAAGCAGGTATATTAATTGAGATGGTTTGGAAGTTTATTAACCAAACAAAAGTAAATTATTATTTTTAAGGTAAAAATATGTCGTAATCATTTATTCAGTCCTGATTTAAATTAAATAAGTTCATATACAAAAATTATATACAAAAAAAAATTCATCAACACGACAACATTAAAAATTGAATTTTCAATAATTCTTACAACACAGTTGAATTAGGAAATCAATTTTGGACAAAATTTTATTTATGGGATCTGTTTGGGTAAACTCCCTAGGTATAAAACCAAGTTTTTGGGATTTTTGGGGTTAAGGAAGAGCCGCCATCTTGAAAAAGAGATTGGTTTGGTTTTTATTGAATAACTCGTTACCGTTTTATTTTACAACAAAATGTCCAACGTAAACCTAATAGGAAATTAAATTATCTACAAAATAAGATGTAAACAAATACTGTGCGTTGTATCACCTTTAAGTTATAGCGGCTTTGCCTATGTATTACGTTTTGGCGGTGGTGCGACTTACTCGCTTACCTTTGACTTTTTTGGAATAATGATTATAAAAGTACCTGTCAAATGAGCCCTTAGTCGATATTATCGGCCAAGTATTATGTGGTTAATCCAACGCCAAATTTCACACTCCATATGAGTTAGAAGCGAAAAATAAATAAAGTTTCTTTTTTATTTATTTATAAATATATGATATCGATGGATATCATCTTAGGAAATAGTACTGTTACAGAACTTTGGTTTAAATGTACAAAAAAAATTTAAAGAAAAATTGTTCGGCTTTGAATAGTCCCCTTACCCAAAAGTGTGACTAAGGATACATTTTTTTTAATTTGATAATTCGGTTGATAATTACCCAAAAGTGTGACTAAGGATACATTTTTTTTAATTTGATAATTCGGTTGATAATTTACTCCTCTTGGAGTCAGTAAGATGTTTGTTTCTAGTCATGTATGTATATACAATACATGTTTTCTTGATTCCCATAATTCGAAAGTGCATCTTTTTGTATCAAATCAATCTAGTTTTTTTTTTAATTCACTTTCTAGAACGACATTGCCCAACTACGGTGCCCAACATTTAACTCATCATAAATATTATAAATTTTATCTCCAATTAAGATTAAATTATGCAACATTGATGCATGTTCATAATGCCAAATGCATATTTCCATGAAAATTTTGTTCGTATTAACACCGCGCTTCAAGCTGATGAGTGTCTCAACAAGCGCAGCCACCAACAACAACCTGTTAGCGTCTTCCTTAAATGGCCTTATCCTCGCTGAAGATATGCATTTTAGGAGCACACTCTCCGCATCTGCAGTGTGACTCTCATTGGCACCTCATTCCTCCACGGTCGTTAACCACTTATTCCATTTTCGAACAATTGCAATATTGTGTAAATTTCTAATTTAACTCTCCTGTCTTATGGTTATGGTTGCATTGACTCTGCGGTTATCCCTGCGCACCCATGGTATCCAATACCCGCCAGCACCTATACTCGCTTGGTGAGCTGCTGTGGAAACCCATTGCCCGAACAAACAAAGCCTGATGATGGCCACAGCCAGCGGAGGAGCATAATAAAAATACATTTTACAAAAATGGCAAATATGATTGCAGGAAACTGACACTTTTATCAGGTTTAATCTCTCGCCAGCTGTAATCACCATTTGATTGCATGGCCATTCCTGCCACTGCCAAAGGAACAGAGCAGGAGAGCTGGGCATTCCTTGCTGGTGCTGGTGTATTGTAGAAGTTGCTGTGGTTGTTCCGTCGTCGTCTTCGTTGTCGTAGTTGTCATTGGAAATTGTGTCTTTTCCTTTTCGAATAACGAAGTCTCAGGGAGTTTTTAGATTGGATTGGGTTCGAGTAGGTGCCTATATATTTACCAATACCAAGTACAATTGCAACAATACGCTTCTGATCTCGTTAAGGATTTACGAGTAAACTTTTATCACTTGGCGAATCATTGACAAATCCAGGCGAATATAATGGTGGTTAGGTAGGTATTGGGTTACCTTTTGTTCGAGGCCTGCCTCATCATCATCATCATCATCAGTTTGGCAATATTTGCCACATAACATGGATTTTACCATTTTCGAGCAACTCTAAACTCAGAAGGCGGAATGTGCCACACTAATTCAGCCAGCGACTATCATATGATACCTATACCTTTCGAAGGCCTTGTTGGTTATTTTTTAAGCTATCGGCGATCTAGCACTGGCAGCATCAGTTATCGGAGGAGGATCGTTTGCCGCGCGGATGATTTCTTTCCAATTTATGTGACATATTGATTTTAAATTGATAGACCTTTTATAAAGTGGGTGCTTGTTAGTTAAGTCTTTGACGATTCGACTTATTGTCTTCGACTCGAGTGTATATTATATATAGGCCTTATGGTCGAAAGAAGGCCTTTTTTTCGTCGCTTTGTTGGGCTTTTTATTATGAATATAAAATAAGATCATCTTGATGCTGGTATATGGTACTTCTGTTTTGGTTTGCATTGATCTTTAAGCACCGCTTGTTTGGACTTCAATAAAATAGAAGGCGGATCTTCCATTTTGGAAATAATGAGCTTGATTTTGAATATGAATATTGGTATTGGAAATTTGCAACTAAAGGTTAACCATATAACAAAGTGCTATCTTCCGGATTTCATCGAACGTGTTTTGGTTTGTTTTTCAAAGTGGAAAAATGAAAAATATTATTTAGAATGCAACTTTTGGAAAAAAGTAAGAATGCAAAAATATTTTGCAGATTTGAACTCAGATAGCTGGATTCAGAGTCCAGAGTGCTAACCATTGCACCACAGAACCGTATTGACTCATATTAATTGCATTTCGGTATGACGTTGTCAGGTAGAATGCAATTTGTTTAAGCTGCATAAGCATAAGCAGAGTTAATATGTGCAATGTACAGTACATGGCATTGTTTAAAACAATTGGGTCAATATTTTTTATTTATTCATTTTATTGAAAACAAAATGGAACTAATTTTAAGCAGGTCAACTTAAAATAAGTTATAGATAGATAGATAGACTTTATTCAATAATTTAAAATAAAACTGTTACATACATTTTCGAGACTTTTCGAATAAATTTTAAGGCATGACAGAGAATGTCGTCTGCCCGAGTGACAATGTTATATGTACATATATAATTTAAATTTTACATTTTAAATCTGTTAATTCGTTTGAGTTTTCAGTGATAACAAGTATTTGTGCATTTACATAATTAATTTTAATTTCAAGCAATACAAAAGTTATTTCGAATATAAAAAAAAAATACTAGTTATTGGTGACTTTTAGTTTAGTCGAAACAAAAAGGATAATTTAAATGACCTTGAGCTTATATGTGTAATACGAACTACAAGAAAAGCGGCTTTTAGTTTAGCTAAAACAAAAAGTAACTCAGAAGTATTCATTAATAATACGGCTTCTATAGGATATCGCTACGGCTATATATTTTTGGGTCCGCAACCAGTCTTTTGCATTTAGGTAACTTAAAACCTCTTCCTCATTCAGATAGCTTTTTTCAAAGAATATCATTCTTAGTTCCCTTAATATTGGACATACTCCGATGAAGTGAACGATGTTTTCTTCCACTCCCATATTACATAAGGAACAAATATTATCTAAATCTCTTCTGTGCGGCATACAATTAAGTTTAAGAAGCTCCCCTCTAGCTTTAAAAATATTTGCAATGACTTTTCTTGAAAAGTCGCGTTTGAAATAATTATGTTCATTAAGATTATAATTTAGTTTTGAATAGAATTTCCTTTCCATAGAAGATCTCGCCTTTTCAATGAAAGTGTATCTTTCATTTTCATCGATACATTGAATAATCTCGTACAGTACTTTTCTGGCGTGAACAGCGTTGCAGCCTTCCAAATCCAGGATTATACCACAATTTGCAGCAAGATCCATCCAGTCTTTATAAAATACGTTTTTTCTATGTATGGCACTTTGCAACATAATATTTGGAAGTCGGTTTTCATCCATATTAATTACTTGCGTCAAATAGTCTGCACTCAGCTTTAGTGTAGATATGTAGAGCGTGGATAACCCTGTTTCCAAATGATACATGTATTTAGGTGTACTAATAGGCAGGACAAATATTTTCCTTAGAAAGAAACGCAGTAAATTTTCAACTATTTCATATTTCCTAACACCCCAGATCTGTGCTCCTTAAAATAGAACTGCTTTTGCGGTAGCGTTAAAAACCTCGTACTTGGCGTTTGTTGAAATGTGTTTATTACTGAATATTTTCTTCTAGTTGGAGAAAATAGCTGTTTTAGCCACATCAGCCTTAACTTTGAGGTGGCTGTCCATATTTAGGTTAAACGTAATTGTCATTCTCAGGTACACGTATTCCTTAACTACTTCCAATGCCTCTCCATCATATTTCCAATGTTCTCCTCTCGCAATCCGTCCTGCGCCGTTTTGGAAAACCATTATTTTAGACTTTGCAGCATTTACTTCTAGTCCCCATTCCTTACAATAATCGCACAGTCTGTTGATCATTAGTTGTAGTGAAGCCGAAGACTCAGCTAAGATGACAATATCATCTGCATACATTATAGCTTTTATTTTAAGGTTTTCAAACTCTACTCCGCACGGAAGCCAATCAACTATGTCATCAAGAAATAATGCAAATAACAAGGGACTGAGATTACAACCTTGGCGTAATCCTCGATTCATTTGTATTTCTTTAGATTTACTATATCCATTATAAACACTAGCGGTTGTTTGATTATATAGTTTCTCCAGCGCTTTAACAAACTTTGATGACACACCATGGTTATAAAGTTTATATAAGTTATAGTCTAAGATCCCGCCAGAGAACGACCTACCCTCATCGAGTTACCAGATAAGAAGTATACAGTTTTGTAGGTAGTGTTTAGACAAACATTTTGCGCAAGAGTTGCTTAGCGTAAAGTGGTCGAGGCATAGTGTTACCACGCTTTAAAGGTAGTTTTTCGGGTTTTTACAATTAAGTGGGGCAGCTCAGATGGGGTGCCGTGACTTAAGGCCAAGTGACATAAGGCCAAATTTGGGCGTTTGGTCTTATGTCACTTTACAAAATCGACATAAGACCAAATTTACATATTTGGCCTTATGTCGCTTTTGTAAAGTGACATAAGACCAATTTTCTTTGAGACATAAGGCCAAATATAATTATATAATATTCCCAAAAGCTCCCCTTACAGTAAAAGAGGTTTCGGACATCTTTCAAAAGGAAACTATATTGAATAAATTCGGCCTGTCGCCACGTATATGTATATATTACTGTAAAAAGCCGAAATAATGCAATTCTAGAATTTACCGGTAAATTCTAGAGCACTCAGCATTACGGCGTATAAATAAAGAGGTATGTATGGGGGGGCATGCTGCCCCCCTGCAACCCCCCTGCTTGGCCCACTATAGGAATTGGGGTAGGTGCGAGGTTGGGTGTATGCAAAGTTTTTTTTGTATTTTAAGAATCTGAATTTAAAGAAACTTTGAATGTATATCCTATATGTATAAACAGTGAGGTAGGATTTACCGGTAAATTCTGCAAAAGAAACTTTGCATACACCCAACCTCGCACCTACCCCAATTCCTATAGTGGGCCAAGCAGGGGAGTTGCAGGGGGGCAGCATGCCCCCCATACATACCTCTCTATTTATACGCCGTAATGCTGAGTGCTCTAGAATTTACCGGTAAATTCTAGAATTTCATTATTTCGGCTTTTTACAGTAATAATATAGATGTACGTGGCGACATGCCGAATTTATTCAATATAGTTTCGGTTTTAAAGAAAACAGTTCAAAGTGACATAAGGCCAATTGGCCTTACGTCACTTTTCAAAGTGACGTAAGGCCAACTCTTAAAATTTGGCCTTATGTCGCTATTGAAAAGTGACATAAGGCCAAACACCCAAATTGGGCCTTATGTCACTTGGCCTTAAGTCACGGCACCCTCAGATGGTATGTCTTAGGGATATAAACAAAATACCATATGGAAGTAAATTTTATTTAAAAAATTTCAAATGTGTGAGATTTTAAAAGTCGGAATTTCAATAGGGTAAAATATGGTAAACAAAGATTAAAGTCTAAAATCTATTTTCTAAACAAAAAAATGCTAGAGAGTTCATTGTTTTGAAAAAAATAGATTATTTTAATATAAAAAGTCATGGTTGGTTATATGCAAAAAATGTGAAAATTCTGCTACTCGAGATATGTACGTTTGAAAGCAAAAACGTGAAAAATAGACTCACTTACTTACTTTAGATGGGGCTCACAGGATGGAATACGGCCTTAACCAACAAGCCCCTCCAGCCAGCTCGGTCCCTAGCTAGCTGTCTCCAGTTACGCACTCCAAGTTGGTTGAGGTCGTTCTCCACTTGTGTGCGCCACCTAAGGTGGGGCTTCCTCTGCTGCGCAGACCGTCAGGGGTAGATTCGAAGACTCGTCGGGCTGGTGCGTTGGTGTCCTGAAGAATCTTCCTTTCAAATTCAAAGCACCCAAGTAGATTCTCATCCGTTTTTGTCAGGGTCCATGCTTCTGCTTGAGATGATAAGGGTCTTATATAAGGTCTCCTTATGGTTCTTTGAGAGAGGGCTTTATTTCTCAAATGCCTTCTTAGCCCGAAGAAACAGCGATTATGGCAAGAGTAATTCTTCGTTTGATCTCTGCGCTGATGTCATTTTGCGATGTTATAGTGGAGCCCAGGTAGACAAAGTCCTTGACGACTTCGAAGTTGTATCTATCCATCTTGACATTTTGCCCGAGCCGACGATGTCTTCGTCTTCATCTTGTCCTCATTAACAGCCAAACACATTTTCGCCGCCTCCGATTCAATACTTGCAGTCGCGTGAAAAATAGACATTGGAGAAAAAATTACCAAAAATCCGTATATTGTTCTCTGGAAATATTTTTTGATAGAACGAAGACAAGAAATAAATTGATCCGTATTTACCAAATTTTTAACATAACCTCAGTTTTTGGTTATGTGAATTTTTGAATAATATACATTTTTTTCATCAATAGGTATTTTCTTTAAAAATAGTATCAACGCAAGGACATATTAATTTCGAGTACGATGGTACCATATTTTTTCCAAAACCGTTGTCAAAACTAAAAACTGCCGAACTTTTAACTATCGATATTTGGAAATTTCTTAATGCGTTTGAGGAAAAAACTTTTAAATTTAAAAATTTAAAAACTCACTAAAAAAAATATAACGAGGTACAATTTGAAAAAAGTAACGGATATCGCACTTGGAAAAATTTGTCCCCAACATTTCGGTATTACAATTTTTTCGATATCTTTAATAAGTATCGATATCTCCTACTCTAAGGGAAAAAAAAATTAAATAGTGGAATACATACAATAAAAATCAGTTTGAAGAAACTTCCGAAAAGTTTTCCGACCCAAATAGTCGGAAGAAAAGAAAAGCACCAATTAAAAACATCTAGAATTATTTTATGGTGTGGTCCCGCCACAGCCCTGTGGATGGGGTGGGGGTGTTGTATTATATAATTCACCGCAACACTTATTTATCTTAGTAGCCCGTGGCGTAGTGGTGTTAGTGCGTTGGGATGTCACGCCAGAGGTCTGGGTTCGATTCCCAGCCTCTGCCACCTAAACACTAAAAATGGGGTACTGCATCTTCCGAGGAAGTGACAAATCCTCCTAAAGTAACTCTTGTCATACAAAATTGCCACTCCACTTAGCCATTTGGAGTCGGCAATAAACTGTATAGGTCCCCTCCATTCCTGCAAACACGCACAGAAATGGTTGAGAGTATTGTAAGTCACTAGGCCCTATTTCTTCATTAGCTATTGTGCCACCAAATTTATTTATTTATTTGTACATTTATTTTCAAAATTCCAGATCTCAGTGTTACCATTCATTAGGAAGATCCATGAGTGTGTAAAATCTGGCTATGAGAAAAATTGCCCAAAAACAAAACTCCCAAAACCTAAAAATGAGAAATCGCCCAAAATTATTGGGTAAACTTGCATAATGAAAGAAGACCCAAAAAATGAATGCAAGATCGCCCAAAAATTGAGATGAATAATCGCCCAGTTTTTTTTTTTTAAATAATAACAAAATGCAAGATCGCCCAAATGTAAAAATGAAAAATTACCCAAAAACCGATTTGGGCGATTATACATTTATTTTTGGGCGATTTTTCATTTTTGTTTTTTTGGTGATTTTTCGTATAATGAAAAATCGACCAAAATAAAAAATTCTCCACACATAATTTTGGGCGATATTTCATTGTTGTAGTTATTTTTTTTTTAATGAAAAATCACCCAAAATAATTTTTGCAAAAAATTGTAAATTAAGAATCGCCCAAAAAAAAAAATCGCCCCCACCCCCCTGTTTTCAGGCGATTTTTCTTTTAATTTTTGGTGTTTTTAAAAATCGCCCAAAAATAGGGACGTCCGCGCCGCTCGCGCTGCGGTTTTTTGGTCGATTTGTCTTTATTTTTTGGGTGATTTTAAAAGTATGTTTTTGGGATTTCTTACATTTTTCAAGTTCGCCCAAATGCTTTGGGCGATTCTTAATTTACAACTTTTTGCCAAAAATATTTTGAGTGATTTTTCAGAAAAAAAAAAACTGTTTTGGGTGATTTTGCAATTATTATTTTTGGGCGATCTTTCATTATGAAAAATCACCCAAATAGTGTAAAATGGAGAATCGCCAAAGAATAATTTTGTGCGATTTCTCATTTTTAGGTTTTTGGAGTTTTGTTTTTGGGCGATTTTTCGCATAAAATCTAGTCCGATAGTTACTTTTTCTATTTTTACTTATATTACCGTTTATTATTTAATTATTATTATTTATTAATCTAACATAATGTACAGAGTAATAACTTAAGAACAACAGCGCTAGCTTACGAGGTTTTCTGCTGAATTTTTACTGTACCTATATTTATGAGGCTCTGAATAATAATTAATTTAAATTTAAAATATCTTGTTACCTTGCAGTTGCAGTTGTTCGATAACTATTTCCAGCTTAAGATTCTGAATCTACATAAAATGTTAACTCCAGAGGCAACCTTTTGCATCATTCGCATGTCTTAAAGAGGTGCAGTAAAGGAATAGGAATGAAATAATAATAATAATTTCTCTGCGAGACGAATTCATTTCCCTTGGAATTCCAAACACCAGAAAACAAACAGCTTGTTAAAATTCCACAATCCCTCTTCGATTTTTCGCTTTCAATCATTCCAATGCATCAGAGGCATGGCAGCATCGCATCTTCACTCCATTCATCTCCTTTATACTCCTGCTTCGATGATGATCCATCAACAGAGCACCAGCAGCCATCTTCTTGCTCAAGCGATAGACTGAGAATGAGAAAGGGCGAGGCACGCAGACGAAACGAAGATGCCACAAAACCAGTATGGCTGGCCGGGCCAATTAAAGAAATGACAAATTATAGCCGAGGGAAAAACTTGGAAAATTCATTACAGGACATTCGAAGTTGCAGGCCAAGAAGCCATCACAGCTCTCTATAGTACGACTCTGATGCGCCCGGCTTCGTGTCTTTTACCATCAGCTTCGACGGACCTGAGGTCGCTTGGAATGCTGCGAATGCGAGTGCGTTAAATAAAATCGCCATCGCTGCTTCCTTTCGCGAAGACAGATGATGATGAGTTGCAATGGTGGAATACACAATTAGTCCGTCCGCGCATGACATGGATTCAGCGCCGAAATCGCGAACCCATTTCTTTGGAACTGGACGAATGGTTTTTTGTTTTTTTTTTTGACCAACAAGCTTGTGAATCCCTCTGGCAACACAGGGCATAAGCCGCAGCAGGAGGAAATTATACGATTGAATTAAAATTGTTGTAGTACTTAGTTTTTACAGTCATCTCTATATTAGCCGCAAGGTGAGTGTTGCACGCAGTTTTTCTTATATTCTATTTTTTTTTGCGACTAGATCCTTGGCCCGGTGAACCGTGGTGCGGTAGCAAGTGGTCCGCATTTGGGACGATCAACAGTTAAAAATAATTAATTGCGATTCCTTAAATGGAATAAATACCGATGGCGGTGGCGGCTGTGGAATTGTAGCCTCCTTTTCGTGTTGCACGCTGCTTTGCACTTTTTGTCGCGTTTTATTGTTTTCGGAGACAATTCGGTTGTTTTGGACAAATAATGGAGTTGACATTGGGCCGCTGCGTTGCTGCTGCGCCGCCGCCGATTTTGGAGGTTTTTATTGACTAATGATGTAGCGGTTTGACGAATTCACAATTCGTTCACATTATACGAATGCAACACACTGCGCGGTGGCAGCGCGGTGATGCTGAGCTAGTTTTTGTGTGATTTTTAATGAGGAGCGAGAAAGTATGTCAGCGAGGCAGGATGTTTGACAAATGTAAGACTGCCTCGATAAACTGTTTATGGACTTTGTAGTGTCTTATTTTTTATTTTATTTTATTATTTTTTTTTTAAATGAATCAAATTGTTGACAGGGCCACCTGCCATTTGTTTTACAATTAATTTGGAATTTCTTAATTTATTTATGTGCGAATAATTGCATAACTATAGGTAAATCTAAAATTGTGAAAAGAAAAAAAGGAATTAAATTGTTTTGGTGTTTTTTTTTAATTGATTTGTTAATTTAAGTCAAATAACTAAGTTTATCATCATTAAATTATTGAAATATTATTGTTAAGGTTTAGGCAAGGAACCATTTTTATACGCATTTAATTGATATATTTTTCCCGATTTTCTGAATGATGTTCGGTACTTTTTCGTATACCGATAAATTCATAACTCATTACACCCACGAATCCCGATCGTAAATAAGATTTTACTACAATCAAAACGAAGTAAAGCCTTAACTATATTGGCCACTTTTTGCAAAATTAAAAAAGTAAAAATATTTTTTTTTCCCACTAGCGCAGTTTTTTGTGAAAAAGAGAATATACAGAATTTTTTTTAACCAAAATTTAAGCTTTCTGCATCATTTTTATAAGTTTTCCATTGACAAACACTATCTCAAAATGAGTTTGAAAAATTTCACTTTTGTAATTTTTCACTTCTTTGCTTATGTAGTTAAGGCTTAAGCAACAAAAAATTAAATTTCAGCTTTGAGTTAAGATAATTATATCTTGAGGTCCGTCAAGCTGGGTCCACCACAACGGAAATTCAAAAATCTAACTATGCATGAATTAGGGGCTAATTTGGGGCTAATTTAGTACTCCAATCCCGAAAGAGCCCCAAATTCCCTTCACCCTAAAACTTGTAGTGGACTCAGCTTGACGTCAAGCTGGGTCCACCACACCTCCCAATACACAATTTCAAAAATCTAATGATGCAGGAATTAGGAGCTAGTTTGGGGATAATCTAGTAGGCCCAAAGGAGCCTCAAATTCCCTTCTCCTTTTAGGGGGCAAAAACTGATTTGATGACGTCATCAAATAAGTTTTTGCCTTCTAAAGGGTGAAGAAAATTTGGGGCTCCTTTGGGGTTGGGGTACTAAATTAGCCCCTAATTTCTGCTTCATTTAAGTGGATATTGGCAGGCAGTTACCAGCTAAATTTAAAATCCGGAGTGCAGCGTAAGTTTTTCCCAGTGCGCTTGATATATATGACTTTCATGACAGTGTTTTATTAAAAATAACTCCTAGGTTTCTTACTGTTTCCAAGATAATCGAGGGTAGATCCATATATGTATGTACATATTTCGACTGCTATATTCCTCACAATAATAACCTGATATTTTTTTGAGTTAAGTTTCAAAAGGTACTGGTGATGAGACCATTCAATCATACGCTTCAGCTCTTAGTTTATTTTGGCGGTTGCATCCTCAACCATTCCGATCTTATAGCTCAAATAAATTTGGACGTCATCAGCATATATATGAATTTTGCAGTATTTGAGAACCAAAGATAAATCATTATTAAAAAGGGTAAAAAGAAGAGGACCTAAGATTGAGCCTTGAGGTACACCAAGAAATTAGAAACACAGCCGAACTATCAAAGAAGAAATTATATTTTAACTTAAATTATGCGTAACAGAGTCAAAGGCTTTAGTAAAATCAAGCAGAACCATCGTGGTTACAAGATTTTTATCAACTTCTAGTCCTTTGTCTCCGAAAATCTATGTTGTGGCCTAAAGTCTCATTTTGTTGGTGAGAGCAGTCGATGCGTATTCAGAAAGGTTGTAATCTGTTGACTAAAATGACACCTAAAAAAAGGTTATGTTATTTAAGCTCTTAGAACTGAAACAGATTGCCTTCTTAAACAATTCATGCAGCGAGCTTCTTAACAGAAATGTTTGAGAGTATGAAAAACACCCCCATCGACAAGTTTTTGAAGATTCCAAAATACTGTTATAGCAACAGCTCAAAGATTTGTTTATTTAAATGTTTGCATTTCAAGCGATCATGAAAATAATGTTTATTCAGTTGTTTTTTTTTTTTTAGCGATAGAGTCTTATTTGAGACACAGTTAAAATGAAACTTATCTATAATCTAGGTCATTTGTTTTATGTTAAAAGATCTTAAATAACTCGGTTCTATGGTGTAATGGTTAGCACTCTGGACTTTGAATCCAGCGATCCGAGTTCAAATCTCGGTAGAACCTTAAAAATATATTTTTGTCCTTTTTATACGCACTAAGGAATTCAATCTATAGAATTCTATAAAAGTGTTCTCAAAAGATCTTCAAATCAGATCGGTTAGAAAATATATTTTTTTGAAATATCGTCAGAAAGCAGGCCCGGATTTTGTTTCGGAGGGGGCTTGCTTCATAGCTTTAACCATCCTCACCTTTGTGGACTATAAATAGCATTAAAAGCTATTTTGAATCAATTATTTAACAAGGTCATTTAGCAATTGTAGAATCTTCTGTATATATAAAAATAAATCCCTTTTTGCGTTCGTACACGCATTTTGGCTGAACATCATCCAAATTGGATAGATTGTTTTTGTTGAATTTGTCTTGAACCAGATAAACACACTACGGAGATAAAAATTAGAAAATTGGGCCGGAAAAGTCGGAAAGTTGTGATAACAATTGGAGCCTGGTCGACTTTCGGAAGGAACATTAATAAATAATTTAATCAATTGTAGGTGGAATGAAGTTCACCGGCGGGTCATCTAGTTTGTATTATAAAAGTGCAGAAGTAGACGCCTTAATTTTATGAATTCACAGAGCCAGATTTACAGCGAAGGATGGTCTGTCATTTTCCCTAAACTAAAAGACTTTTATATTCACCATCAAATAAATAGAACCAAGGATATACCTAAGATTCTTAAGCGAACCTAATCGGCATTTTTTGAATGTTATGTACAGCAAAAAAATCAAGGAAAAAAGTTTCCAAAAATGCTGATAAGGTTCGTTAAAAACGCTAATATCTTGGGTTCTATTAATCTGATGGTGAATATCAATGGCTTAGGGAATATTACAGAGCATCTTTTTCATATATAAGAAAAGCCTCAGTAGATTACGTTTCTGGATTATAATGTGTTTGTTTTACGAAATACAATTTAAAATAAGTTCTTGACAAGTTCCGATGCGGATTAAACAATATTTCTGAAAACATCATCGAAATTCTGTCTTATTTTTCTAAGAGTAATAAGGATTTCGTTATATTAAAATTATTTCGGGAGGGGCTTTAGCCTCTCAAGCTCCACCTCTGGCTACGTGCCTGTCAGAAAGAAATAAAACGCATTTCTTCAAAAACGCTTTTATAGTTCTTTAGTTCACAAAAATTGGCATCAACTTGTTTATCAACTTATAGTTATATGCAGGCCTCGGATTTGTATGTGCTAAAAAACACAAAATATGCGCATAAAATATGCACTTAAAATGAGAAAACATTCGTTGAAAAAAAGAAAATATGCTTTAAAAAGTTTATTACGAAAAAATGAAATACGCATGAAAATTTAAATAGAAATTATTTTTTTATTAAAAAATAAAAAGAAAATTACTTATTAAAATAAATAAACTTTACTACTTTGAATTGAAAATAAAATTAAAAAAAAAATATATTTAAAATCTTTGTGTGTGAACTTCAGTTTTCCTTAAGCCTTGTTAGCATATCATCATTTTTTTTTTTTTAAAAGAAAATTTGTTCTATCAGGTCCCCTTTCACACAAAGAAACAAGTCGCTTGAGATTTTGTTGACATTTTCTTTTAATTTCCTTAAAATCTCTTGTACCTTTTACCCAAAGAAACAAAATAGTAAGAGATATTCTAAAGTTCCTTTAAAGAGTATCTTAGTTGAACGCCACTTACGTATTATGAAGAGGAATGTCAAAAAAAAATCTCAAATCGTCCAACAATGAGATTTTGTCCACCCACTTAAATTTTGATGCATACATTTTTATGCACTGTCGTCAAAATAAGAAATTCAATTTATTAAAATGTTTAATATTTTAAAAATATGCACGAAAAATATGCATTTGTTATAAAAATATCCAAAAAATGCATTTATATGCATTTATATTAAAATATACAAAAATATGCTCTAACGATTGAATGCCATTTTTATTGAAATTTCCTGATTCGTAAAACTAAGTTATTCCTTTGCTTCTATGTTCACCAACAAAAAATTTGTATTAACATAGAAATCCTAGCCCGGGACGAACCGCCAATTTTTGTGGAATAAGTGCCGTTAGGAGCTATTTTGAATCAATAATTCAACAGGTCCAATAAAATGGTGTTGTTTATTTTATTTGGGTTTATTAATATATAATTTGTATTATAAAAAAAAAAAAACTTTCTTAGTTTAGAGCTTAGTTCTACCGAAAACCGAACTTGATTAATTTATTAACGTCCCTTTCGAAAGTCCATATACCGTCTCTATTGAATAGGTTCAGGTTTTCACGATTTTTAATTGTTTCCGGTCAAAATTTCCCATTTACGGCTCCGTAGGGTGTTTACCGGGGATGGAATCGGTTACGGTGGTAATTGATTGTCATATCAACCGTTTTCATATGCGATTGTCGCTGGGCGTTCCATCTGCGTAAGATGATTCAACTTAATTTAATTCAGGCCGTGTGCGAATTCGTTTAAAATTGCGATTAAATTTTATCCGACATTAAAATTTTACAATTCTACGTACAGATTCACCTCACTAGTGTCAAAAATTAATCTTTGGATAAAATTTAACGCGATTTTAACCGAATTCACACACGGCCTCAATTGAACGCTTCCCAATGACATTTGTCAAAATCAGGGTTGTCATAGTGAAATCTTCAAATATATTTAAAAAATTGCCGATATTACAGAACCACAATGACGTCTTTAAGATGAAATTCTTATTTTTTTAGTTACTACTCGAAAGTAGAAAGCTTTTTTTTGTCACAAGAATTTTTGTTTTTTGATTGTTTGAATGATTAAACAAAACCCATAATTCAGAAAAAGTTGAAGCATTTTTTGAACTTTTCTGACATCCACAGACTGTATTGGTTGATTGTGACTGTGACGTATTAAAAGTGCCCTTAGCCGATTCTATCCCTGGGTTTAATACGAATCCAAAAAAAGAAGCCTCATGTAAATCGAATGATGGTCAACCGAGTTACACGCGTACGAACACAAAAAAGCCAACGATATTATAAGTTTTGTTTTTATTGGATTTACAAGAAAATAACATAAATTAAAATTATTGATCGCATGACCTTGTAGATGCTGACGTTGTGTTTTTAATATTTTTGTTTCTACTTTAAGCAAATTTTTTTTTGAGGATTTGGTCCTCTCGCCCAAAACGGAGTCAAAAGACCCCCTTATAATTTTTTCCTTTAATTATATCAACCTTCACCATCTAGGTATCAAGCATTTTTTTTTTTGCATCTGATGCAAAACACATTGTGCAATTTTATATTCTGGTTCACTTGGGCGTATACATACTTTTTTATTTTATTGAATCTTTGACAAATTTTAAACAAATTTTAAATATTTTCATCAATATTAGTAAAACTATTTTGTTGTATTTTTCTGGCTTCTATTAAGAAAAAAGTTGGATGTGGCCCGAGGTTCGCAGCTAAATGCTATGTATTCATATAGCAAACAATAAAGGTTGGAAATCACTACTCTAATGCATTGTTAACAATACTTCTCAACGAGTTTTTTTATTTTGGTTTTTTTGTTGATTTTAATAAATTTTTTTGTGCAAAAGCTTCTTATAAGTTAAATTTAAAAAAAATCAAAATCGAGTTAAAAATCAATCATTAAATTCTTAAAATTTTCGTACCGTTGTTTTTTTCTTAAAATTTTGTTTTCAAAATTGTAAACATATTTAAAAAAAAAATAATTTTTGTAAACCATATCTCCAAAGTTTTAAATTTTTTTCTCTAAAATTAAGATTTATTAAAAAAAAAAGGGTGCCAAAACAATTTTTATTCAATTCATTTCTTACTATGTCTGTTTATTGATTTTAATCAATTAAGGCTGTTACGGTAAGATTTACAGCAACGAAAACCATTCTTAATCTTCTTCTGACTATGTTGTTTGGTCATTGTCTTACTCTCGTTATCTGTTTTCCCTTCCATCCCAACCATTCCTATATTTCGACCCACACTTTGAGTCCGTTGTCCTCACGGAGCTTGAGAGTAGCTCGGATAGGATGACAAAATAGGAACCCAATTAATTCGATCGTGTTGAGCCAGCGGATGGGCTGGAGACTCGCACGTCATCTATATAGAGAGCGAGGAAGCTCTCTCTCTCTTTGGAGACAACAACAGAACGAAACATCTCTTACACTTAAAGTGGATATCTGAACAGCACAACATAAATTTAAATTAATTTAAATTCTTTTTTTAAACATGGTTTCGAGCCCGTCCTATAAAATTCTTAGTTTATAATTTAACTTAAAATAACATAGACCGACGCACGTAAAATAATGGAACGCTAAACGCTATCCCTTCAATCCCCCAAATCTGAACAAAGGTCCACCGAATGGTGATTGCGCGTTAGGTAGTTTGATTTGAATATTTGCCTTCATCCTTCGGTTCCTTAAAATTGCTTAAAGATTGATAACTAATGTTTGCTCCTCTTTCTAATAATTTTCAGAAAAGTTAAATTTAGTAAAGTAGCTGAGAGAATGCTCAGAATAGGTATTTGCAACTTTTTATAGTTTCTTTTTATTTTTCTCAAAAATAGTTATTATTGTGAATATGTCTAGATACGGCCTTGGATTCGTCAAGTTTTGGGACGGCACTAACAATTTGGGGAATTCAGTGATTGTGTGGGTGGGAGAGAGTTTCGTTGGAACTCAACCTCGCAGTAATACCGTGTAGCTGAGTTCCACGAAAGCTTGTGATTGAGAGTGTGAATGTGTGAGTGAAAGAGGAGGCCAATTGACTGGTTAAGCCGAAAGAGTTTTTTTGGAATTTAAGAAATTTAAAGAAAAAGAAAAAAATTAAAAGTTGGAGATTAAGAAAAGAATAGTTTTGAGAAAATAAAAGAAAAGTGTTTGGAAAATTTTTAGTCTTGAAAGTATTCGAAGAAAGAGTTTTATTGGAAAAGTTTTACGTCGCCAGAACGGAGCGAGCAAAATCATCAAGGAAAGAAGTAGGAAGGGAAGGATTTACAAATTGTTAAAATGACAAGTAGAGTGTTGTTTTAGATTTTATTCGTTTGGTAAAAAAGTGTTGTAAAATATTAATTCGGTTGGCCCTTGATTCGTTTAAAAAAGAAAAAAATCTCAAAATTGTGAGACGCGCGACCCCATTTTTAAAGTAGTCTTTTTATCCGTTTTTTTTCGGGACCGAGTGATAGCGGTCCATTCTTGCGGTCCTGGTTTTTATAATTTTCTTTGTTTCACCTTTTAATTTAATTATATAATAATTTTTCTTTGTTTTAAATTGGTTTCATCCAATTTAAATTAATGTTTATATATTTCTTTTATTGAAAAAATTCTGGGATCTAATCCAGGCGTAAGCCACGGTTTCCCAGATATTTTTAGATAAAACTTTCTTAACTTCCCATTGGGAATTTAAATTTGTGTTTCCTTTATATTTTTGAAGAAGAATTTTCAGCATCCCGGTTAAGGCAAACGACCCTAAACAGTTTCCTGGCGCCCACCCTCCAGCGTAAGTACGCCCCTGTGCTAACCTGAATTTGATTTATAATTTATCATCTTATAAATATTTTTTTTTATCAATTTGATACCAAGTACGCTTCTTGTGTTTATTTTAATTCGACGAACCCACCACAAGCTGACTAGCCGGTTGGCTGCATCGTTTGTTGCAGTAAGTTGTTGCAATATTTTTATTGTTTCTCTATCCTCATCCTTCGTTGATCGTCAAGTTCGTCAATTCGATCTTATCTCTCGCGAGTGCCGGTTGCACAATTTGGTAATAAATTATTAATTAGTTTATTCTTTGGATAATTATAATTGGATTGGTATAATCCTGAGTCGCGGTTTTAAAGTACATATTCGTCATCCTAATCTTCTTAATTGTCTATTAATATTCGGTTAAAAATATTGCAACAAGGTTTTTTGTTTATTTCTAGCAAAATTTCGATTTGATTCTTTTTTTCTAAAAATATTTTGAAAATCTTTATTCGAAACTATCTGATTTGAAGATCTTTTAATAAAATTTTATAGAATTAGCTACATGCGTTTTTTTAGTGCACGTAAAAAGGACAAAACTGTATTTTTAAGGTTCTACCGAGATTTGAACTCAGATCGCTGGATTCAAAGTCCAGAGTGCTAACCATTACACCATAGAACCGTGTTATTTAAGATCTTAAAATATAAAAACAAATGATCTGAATAAATATACAAGTTTTATAATGAGTGATGCGTCAATAAAACGCTTTCGCTAAAAACACAACTGAGTAAACATCAGGTATTAATTTTCATGCTTGCTTCTTATCAACATGCAAACATCGAAAGCTTCATAAAAAGTCAACTTTATTTTAATACCTTGTTGAATACCTGCACCACATCTTTTGTTTATTAAATAATTTTAACTTTCAATTCGTCTGCACTAGGTACCTTTTTTAGAAGTCCGTGGCAGTTTGGTAATAATTAATATCAAATTATGACATTTTTTTTATAAAGGCACTGTTTATGCAGCCCATAGAGTAGAGAAAAAGCCTTCCATTATCGGTGGGCATATACTTTGAGTTTTCAAGTCGCAGGAAGCTCTTTAATGCGCTCCTTACTTTTTAGGAGGTCACTAAAGCTTGTCATCTTAATTATTACAGTTTTTTTGTATAAATGCTGCTCATATATCCACCTAAGCCCGGAGTCCTCCACGGCTGCTGGGCATACTTCAGGCACCCAGAGTTTTTTTTTTTTCTAAATCACATGAAGCGCGTTAGTACAAACCCACTTTTAATGGCGAAAAACTGTTATAACTGTTATACATTGGCATTTCTCTAGTCTCGTCCAAAACTTTTCCACTTTTTATTGAATCAAATTTCCCATGTTACTTACATACGATGAATTCAATAACATTTAACTCGTCGTATGCTACCACTTTGTATTCTATAACCCGCATCATATCTCAAATACCAATTAAACTATACTCTCCAAGTCTGCACTCTGCAACTAGTCAACTAGTAGATTGAGCAAATTTTTCCTTGCAAATTCCTAGTAAGCCATTTAAATCAAAAACAACGATCGCACACCGATCGATTCCAGTCGATAGCTAACTCAAATAAATCCAAAACCACAGATCAAATGCTAATCGGCAAATCCTATATACATACATTAGGTAGCAGAAAAGTGCATCAGAAATGATCAGGGGGGAGCAGAGAGGGAGACTAAACATTTAGCTACCGCGTGCATCTTCTTTGTGTATACTGTATAGCTCAACGTTAAATCCGCAAGTCAGTAGCTTCTCACCCAGCCAGCCAGCTAGGAAAAAAATGTGACTCGTGAATAATCCACACAGAATGATCATATCACAAGAGCAGAGCTGTGGTTCAGATTTATTTCTGACTAATAAAACTCCATTCGATGTCCTTATCAGAGTAGCGGCAAAGATAAATCTTCGATAAGTTCTCCGCGAGACCACTTTGGAGCTCTATTTGGATATACTACAGGGTGGTTTAGGTTTAAATTGATTAAATAACTGAAAACTTACAATTATTGATTATAATAACAGGCAAAGTTTTCGGGATCTTCTTAAAGAGAATGGAATAAAAGGAGAAGATTTAACAAAAAACCTTCATCGAAACAATTTTCACTCAGTTGAATTTGCCTAGCTATTTCGTTAAGTTGGTTTAGAATGGCTTCCTTGAAGAAATAAGAAGCTTGCCCTAGGTATTGAAGTTGAGGTAGACAGCTATCCCAACAATACCTTACAATTGATAATAATGATTGTCCAACTTTTAACAAGGAATATAGGGTCTACAATAGTTAAGTTTTACAATAAATCTTTTAAAAATATTTTCGCTTCCTCAAAACACCCTGTGCAAACAACAAAGCGACCATAGACAATGTCTTCTTTTGAGGGCCGACGAAAAGATCGACCACGAAAGAATAGAGGGCTTGGCTTGCTTGAAATATACAATTTCGTTTGCCATCGGAGGAACTCATCGATCGATCGATCGGACCCCATCTCCACCGCCGCCGCTGCCGTGGTGAGGAAAGAAATTAAAACCAATTAAATGGGCGCGATCTCTGCCAAAAAGCAACAGCAAGCTGCACGAAATATATAAACAAAACAAAAGATCCCAACAAGGTACAAGAGGGGAGCAGACTTTTTGGCTAAAGGGATCCTGATGGTAGACCCACATAGACATACCGCGACAACCGCACTTACGTCGCGTCGCTACCTCACGAGAATGCTCCACCATATAGTGTCCATATGAGAGAGGAGGAACAACGAAAAAAATGGTTGTTGCACAGTGGCTCATTAGTTTCGAGTTTTTCTAATTGGCTTCGAGTTCTTAACAAAACGTTTTCGATGCCAATCGAATCGAACACAACATTGATGATGATGATGATGACGAAGATGATGATGGTGATGCGCGGTGCTGGATGTTTGTTGCACAGGTCAGCCAAAGAGAGGCAGCGCAGCCTTGTGGGTTTCCAGCTTGACCGTTCTTCCCTGATGGCCCTTACACGGTCAAATTGGGATGGTTAAAGGGAAGTAAAAGGAGGCAAGCTTGCGCCATGCCGCACTATACAGTGCCATACAGTGTGTGGTGTGGTTGCCTATAGTCTCGTCCCAAAGTAAGTTCTGTGGCCGGCGCGGCGATACAAAATTTAGTAGTTAGGTCCCGTGTTTTTCAGCTTTTAATTGTTTCCAATCGCTGATTGGAATGCCATCATCCAGCCAGCCATTGGGGCAATGGCGCACGGGGATCAGATCTTGCAACAGCCTTAGCCGCCTTGGCAAGGTTTTCACTTCTGGGAATTATGTTGTTCCACTTAACATAAAGAAGTGTATCGAGAATGGAAGAACCAAACCAAGCCAAACCGAACCGAACTGAACCAGGCATATGGTATGGATATGTCTCGTATTTGTTGTACCATGGTTTTTTATGGCATCCACACTCATACTGAACGAGAAAAATATGTAAATTCGATTTCGGAAGCCAAAGTAATTAATACTCTGTTTCTGTTTTCTTTTAACTTTCGGTCGCGGTCGCATTCGGTCTGAATATATGCGATGTGATGACGATGTGAGGTAGGCACAAGGATCGATTGGAATCAGTGCAACCAAAAGACACACTATACTGAGGCAAGAAGGTGAGAAGCCTTCGCGGTGATTATGTTGGAAATTTATTGATGTGATATGCCAATGCCATACTCTGCCACTGGTGGTGCTAGGGTTGTTATGAATGAATATGGAACGTTGTTGGTATAGTTCGGTTTTGTTGACCGATAAGGATCAGTGGAGTTCTGGAAGTTGCACGGGTTTCAGTTTTCAACTTTCGGTTGTGATTTTTGACTTTCGGGTAGGTAAATTGGCTGAGATTTGTGAAGATTCCTTTTTCCCGGTATGAAGGGGATAGGTATCATCATCCCGCGCAGCTTGTAATTGGAAATCTGAAAATGATGCTAATTAGGTCGTGAATGAGTAAAAGGGTTTTCTTTTTTTTTTTTACGATGGGTATAGCATTAGGTATAGGACGTTTTTGAATGGCGCTATAATTTTCTTCGAATTAGATTTTGTTGACGGGTTTCACTGATTATATGCGTGAAACAAGAACAGAAGCGATATCTATCAGCACACATATCCGTAGTTTATGGAGGACAACTTTTTTTTTTTTTAGAGAAATGGTTACCGGTTTGTGTAAATTAGTGACATCCGGTGGTAATGGAGTTTGCTTATACGTAGGTGGGTGGTTTAAAATGCTTCAGTTGGTGGGCATAGATAATTATGTATGCATCTGTGTGTAGGCGTTTATACCCAGCTACTGAATAAAACGGTTAGATCAAATGGTTTTTAATTGAATAAGAAACTAAGAAACCTCAATTAAAATTTATTTGATTCGATTAAATGTTAGACAATAATATTATACGTTGATATTCCAAGAGTTATTATTATTATTAGATGGACGAGGCTGATGGGGATCGAACCGTAGTCCATCCTGGACTGTGAGCGCCATCTAAAGTATGTAAGTATTCCAAGAGTATAAGGCTGTTCACCTTTTAGTTAATGAAAAAAAAGGTTAGTATATGTAAGTAGATATTCATGAGGAGGAATTTTCTCTGCCCATAAATTGAGACATTTAAGTATCTACCTCCTTTTATTTTTCAATGCAAATTAGAAGCAAGAAAAGAAATTATCTTAGCGTTAGTGTTTGCATATTTAAATTTAACTGCATATTTGGAATTTTTTTAGTGGCGCTATGCAGTAGCCCACCGTCTAATTCCTAACAAAGAAGAAATTAAATATGTAATACCCAGAATTTTTCATAAAAAATTAAGAGTTATGACACAGGAAATAATTCCTAATTGTCAGGTTTTTTTTCATCAATGTTAGGATTTGCTAAATATTGTGCTATAGGAATTATAACATGATGAAATAACTTCTAAAATTACAGAAATGTTAAAAAGTCTATTGCCAAACCTTTGCTTGCATAAAAAGTTATACAGGGCTACATTTTTAAAATATTGCGAAAAATCAATACTTCCCCAACATGTAGCCCCGTTTATAACTTTTGGTTTGGCAATAGACTTTTTAGGTAGTATCCCTTATGCCAAAATAAAGAAAATTGCGTTAAAAGATCTTCACTTGCATTTTCCCGCCAATAAAAGTTGGCCTTAGCTATTTAAACCAGCATCGAGTTGAAATGATCTGTGACTCTACTCGCTTCAAGAGAGAGAGTCGAGTAAAAATTTGTACTAAAAAACCTGGGCTGGAACATCATATGTTATCACAACACCAACAACCGAGCTTAACTCCAGGAACGAAAAACCCGTGTCGAAGATCCGACCCAAATCCAACTTGAGCTTTCGATCCTAAAAAAAAAAAAAAAAAAAAACTCACATGAAGACATAGGGCCTAGTGACTTAAAACTCTCAACCATTCCTGTGTGCGTGTCTGCAGGAATGGAGGGGACCTACAGTTTGTTACCGAATCCGAATGGCTAAAAGATACTCTTGGACGGTTTGTCACTTCCTCGCAAGAGGTAGTAGCTCCGAAAAAAACTTAAGGTGGAAGTTGCTAGTATTAAACCCCAGACCAGTGATGGAAAACGACTTTTTTCGATAGTACTGAATGCTGAAAAAAAATAGTACTGAAAGTAACCAAATAGTACAGAATTTTTTCGCAATACTTTAGAATTCGTCCATCAGTTGCAGCTTAAACATAAAACACAGCTAAAAACTTGATACGCCAAGTTTTGTGCAAATATTAAAATAATCTTCAATGTATTAAACTTCTAGCCTTATCTGTGCTAAGAACGTTATCGTTAAATTTTCTTACACGTCACTCAATTCACCACATTAAATTCAGTTATTTTTAAATTATTTTTATTCTAAAACTAGAAAACCTACTAGCCTTGCTTCGCCCTTTATTTAAATACTCTTAAATAATATTAATATTAAATAGATAACCTGATAAATTTTTAAAAACACATTTTGCCAGAGAAAATTTTGAAGTGCATACCTATTTAATTTTTAGGAGATGGATTATGAATTTTAAATTCGTACTTTTGGTGTAAAATTTGAAATCAAAACGCACCGTTCTGCGCAGAAAATCCATTATACAATTATAATATACAAGATAAAATATATTTTTCGTATTTGGAATATTTTATGAGTTAAGCCTAACTTAAAGATCTAAGCGAAGTGAAATTTTCATACAAATAAAAAAATAGCTTTCTCCAGGCGTGAAAAATGTAATAAAATTAAGTGAAATTTTTTAAGCGACAAGGAGGAATAAATTTGTTTCGAAGTTCATAAAATCAACGGGCTTATTTAAACCAACATGAATCATAAACGAACATGAATCAAGATCTGTAACATCTGAAACATTTTTGAAAGAATCTGCAAAAAGTACAAAAGTGAAAAACTAAAACATTCGCACACAAGCATTTCTAGCGCATGTTTTAGTTTCTCACTTTTGTACTTTTTACAAAGATTCTTGAATGTATTTAAGCCTTAAAACGTCAAGTTAAAAAATTATTTCTTTCTTTGATATAACGGTTTTGGAATAACCCCAAAATAAGTAAATTTTCTCAAAAACCTTTTTACCTCTGTTTAGGTCATGTGCATTTTTGGAAAGATTATGGTATGGAAGTTAAATTTTTCCTTGGGAATCACATAGTATTAAGAAGCGAATCCGTTATTCTTATAAAAACCACGAGTTCAAACGAAACTCAACACTTTCTTGAGTGATAACCTTATTTCAAGCGATTGAGGGTCTTTTAGGAATGCTTGCGTGTACATTTTTTTTAATGAAGGGTAAATTAAATAAAGAAATAAGTTTGAAATCAACTCTTAAATAAAATTTTAAATAGTACTGAAAGTTGAAAAGTGGTACTTACGTACTGGGGAAATTAAATAGTACAAAATTCAGTACAATAGTAAGCCATTTTCCAACCGTGCCCCAGACCTCTGGCATGCGCATGACAGTCCAACGTACTAACCATTACGCCACCATCAGCCGAATACAATTATCCAATACGACATATAAAATTTTTAATGTGTTTTTTCCCATACACACCACAGAAATATCTAGAGCATGTTTTTGTGTTTCACTTTCGCACTTTTAAGGCTTAACTATATTCAAGATTTTTTGCAAAAAGTGGAAAAATGAAAAACAAAATCAAAACAAGTGCGGCGTTTTATTGGTAATTCATATAGCAGGCGAAACAATACAAGTTCCAATATAACCTTAAGACTTTACTATACATTAACTTTACTAAAGGGTTAACTACATTCAAGACTTACTGTAAAAAAGTGGAAAAGTGAAAAACAAAAACTTGCTCCAAAGATTTACTTTTCCACTTTTTTACATTAAGTCTTGAATGTAGTTAACCCTTTAGTAAAGTTAATGTAGAAAAGTCTTAAGGTTTTATTGGAACTTGTATTGTTTCGCCTGCTATATGAATTACCAATAAAACGCTGCACTTGACCTGTTGGTTGACATAGGGGCCAGGAATCAGGAAAAGGCATCAGTAAAAATGGAAATAAGATAAAACTAATTATGTCTGTGTGATGAAAAGTGCACCAATGGTAATGTTTAGGAAAATGAGATCTCTATAATTTGGCTCCATCAAATAGTGAGCAAGCGAAATTTTGTAATTTTTTTCCTCCAGTATTTTGACAGAAAAACTTTTTTGCTCAAGAATCCTGTTCATGTACCTTAGATCTCACATTGATTTGGCCTCCGGCTCAGAGATCTCCTTTTCCTGAACTCGGCTTGTGGTCTTAATTTGGTAATAAATAATATTTTGTTAATAAATAGGTAAACCAAAATACTCTGACGTAATAATGGAAACTATTTCCTTAGGGCTAGAAAAAACAACATGTAAACAGTTTTTTAGCGCCGACATCATTTTTTCTTCAGCCGCAAAGCCCCCCCCCCCCTCCCCCCCTGGATCTGCCCTTGGCACCGAACTTTGTACCTGGTTCAATACCAATCGAACGATAAAATTCCTATGCAAATCCGATGATGTTCAGCCGAGTTATGCGCGTACAAACACATAAAAGGACTTATTTTTATTTAGATTAATAATACTACTTCATAAAATTCTTTTAATAGTTTAACTCTCCTAACGATATTTCTTTTCGGCAGAAGCCCGTGGCGTAATGGTTCCTGCGTTAGACTGTCAGAGGTTTGGGTTCAAAACCAGGATTCTCTTGTCATTGAAAAGTGTCGCTCACCTAAGCCGTTTTGATTCGACAATAAATTGTAGGTCCCCTGAATGAATTCCTACATTTACCATATTTCTTTATTTTTAATCTTTTATTTGTATTTAAACCTTTAAAGTTTTCAATCGATAAAATTCTTGCAACCAGCCATCTGTCACTTTGCAAAGTGACAAATTCAATAGCAACTCCATTAGAAAGTTGTCTGTCTAATTCGACACCTCCTTTTAATAGACAAATCCAACAATTCACCCAAAACCAAACAATTGCAAGCTGATTCGAAATAAACATATAATTAACCCACAAGATTTACAATCAGATAATCACGTTTCACAGTTCTATATATACAAACCTACCACTCGTACAAAAAAGTCATTGAACAAATAAATCCTCCAACTCAACTGGCGTAGGATGGCGAATAATTAAGAAGGCTCTGTGTCTGGATTCGACTGGAGGGCCACCGAATAAGGTTTCGTCACGATTACCCCAAATCCATGCATTGCTCATATTTTGGAACTATACCCGGAGACGGTATGCTGGCGCTGCTGGGTTGCTATTTAGCCCACAGCTTAGCGCGTCTATACTTGTGGCGCAACGGACATTATAATGCCACCACCATATCCAATTGTGCAATAACAACAGAACGTCGATGTTAAGTTTGACAAAAAACATTGCTAAGTAGCGCAAGTGCACGATAACAACTACGAGGCTTAAAACAAACTGCACTGCAGATCTACAACGAGCGTTTGCATATAAAGGTAGGAAGGAACATTAAGAAAGACAAGCTTGTTGGAACACAAAAAAGAGAGCTCCTCGAATCTGCGCTGAAACGGAGCTCGGAGGAGCGAGCAAGCAGCACGGAGGAGGAGAGGACTTCACTCTCTGACTTCTTTCTGTGCTGCATGTGATAAACAATTAATGTCACGATCTACTCTAAATTAAAATATTTCTCATTAAAGAATAAAATGTTTGCAATTAAGTTAATTTGTAATTGCTTAATACTTTTGTACTTTGTGGTTGTTGCTCACGAACACACGGTCTTAATTTGGTTTGGCATAAAAAGCTGTATAAATGAAATCTAACGTGAATGAGCATGCATCGATTAATGAGGAGCCGAAGCGTATTGGGATTTACGTGTCTACCTGCAGAGACGAATAAAGTGTTCGAATTGTGACTGCATTATAACTTTTTTATTATGATAATGATTAAATCAAGGAGAATTGCATAATAAGCTTGTGAACTTCTAGGATTTATGCATACCTGCATACCTGGTACCTACATCAAGGCTATCGTAGACAAAATTAGTTGATAAATATATGTTTTTTTAAGTAGAGATTCTTAATGCAGGCTCTGAGCTGAAGCCCATATAAACCGATGAAGACAGAAGTACCAGCCTGAATTCCTGAATGTGACGTTGTCACAATAAAACAAACAACCTTTCATAAGTTTTTCATTACTTA
Organism: Epistrophella euchroma; assembly: GCA_947049315.1. Lineage (NCBI taxonomy): Eukaryota > Metazoa > Arthropoda > Insecta > Diptera > Syrphidae > Epistrophella > Epistrophella euchroma. The sequence continues at coordinate 24,935,537 of OX346246.1, forward strand.
ACTAATACCAGTAAGATATAATCATTATCTATCCACATATACTCTTAATAAAACTTTTCAAAAATTAATGAAATTTTTTGTTGAATTAACAAATGAAAAACTTTATTTAAAATATACGTTGTTCGATGAAGGTTTCATTTGCACAAACAGAAAATCAAATATTTATTTTGAGGCATAGTGGTAGATATAATTTATTTGTAATTTAGGTGAAAAATTTAAACTTATAAATTTTCCTTTAAAGGGAAAAAGTTACAGTCTTCAAAGCTTTTAACGAACCGTTCCATTCTTCAGCGAGAATTGTATCATAGCGTAATTACAATTCACATGCACCATAGACCTATGACGTCACCGAAAAACTATGTATAGTTTCATTCGTCATTTTACAATTAACATTCACTACCTACAGAGAATAGCACAAGAGGACGTACTCGGGTGGATTAAAATCACCTTGCCTTGCCTGCTTAAAGTCATACGGCGTTATTTAGTTAGTTTTGGTTTGGTCATTTTAGTTTTGTTTACTTTCTTGGAGCTTCCACCCACCAGTGGTAAGGGGTTTCATAGAAAGTTAAACCTAGGTAGGCGAGATTGTCCAACTATTTCCTACTAAGGTCTCCCCCACCATCAGCGGTAAGGGGCTTTAGTTCGAAGACAAACGTCCTAATTGCCACCAGGGGGTTCGGTACCTGCAAATCTACCACAGCGAAAGCCTGCTGTGTCTCGTACCTGCGGAATAGTGCCACTATGGGCGTAGTACCTGCAGCTTCCTTTTCAGGTTCCTCGGACGTTTACTACCAGAAAACAACTGCAGTGGACCTGATTTACCCGCAACCAGATTACCCGAATCAGATCATCAGATACCCGTTAGCAGAAATCCCGTAAACCAGAACGAGCGACATCACTCGTAAGCCAAACCAGAATACCGGTTTCTTGACGCGAAAATCAAAATTTGTTATAAGTTTAAGAGTCGTTTTCAAAATAAAGATGTTACCCACGACTGCGCCGTAAATTGTCCATTATGAAGGTCCAATTTTGGTTCACTGCTTCCAACGTTAAGACCGGTATTTACCAAATCACGCGAGTAATGTTGGTTTCCAAATGCTGGATCGTAGCTATCTTATCAGCGAAGACTTTTGACTTCACATAACCCCAAAGAAAAAAGTCTAAGGTTCTAAAAGTCTAAAAGACTCGGAAGGTAGATGGAGCTCTGAACTCTGAGTACTGAAACGCTGTTAAGGAAGCGTAATATTCAGTTTTAAGAAAAGATTTTTCTTTTTTGATATATGAAAAACCCGTTTGGTGCCAGCTTTTTGAAAAATCGAAAAATAAAGTTTAAAAATTAAATTATATATGGCATATACCTAAATAATATAATAATATAATAATAAAAGGAGGGTTTTCCATATTTTTAGGGTTACGTTATAAAGGGTGCCGGCTGTTTGGACGAAAAGTGTTGCACAAATCTTACATCGCAATTATCAGAATAAATTTTGGTCGACTCGCAATATTTGTTCCGCAAATTTTTCTTTTGTTATTTCATTTTTGGATTGGGGGTTATTTTATTGGGGAGTTATTTCACGGAGCACTTTTTGTGACAAGAGTATTAATTTAAACTTTTATTTCATAGGGCATTGTGTTTTTTTTTTACTCGGTAGTTGATATTTCTAATTTTTTGTTTCAGATATTTCGGAAGGGGGGGGGGGGAGGGGGTGACCACTCAAAAGATTTCGTATGAGTACCACTTAGTACACTGATAATCCCAATGGGGGGGAGCAGGTTCTAACACCCAAAACACCCAGTTGCGCACCGGCCTGGTTACATAGATATTGACAAAAATATGCATGACTGGATCGCAAGAACTTTCTCTTGAAGTTAAAAAAAAAATGAAGTCACTTATCAAATAATGATTTCATAACGTATAATGATATTTTTAACGAAAAAATATTTAAAAAATAAAGTCAAAAGTACTAAGAAAAATAATTATGCGTATGTTTGATTTTTGTTTCCCAATTTAAAAATGCAATATTATTTAAACTGCTCAGAAGCACCCGATTGTAAAATTATAACAAACTCCGTCGACATTTTAAGAAGCTATATAGAATTAACTCTGCAGGTATGGAGGGGACCTTTTCTATGACAAGAGATACTCTTGGAGGATTTGTCACTTCCTCGCAAGAGGTAGTAGCTCCGAAAAAAACTTATAGTGGAAGCGGCTGATATTGAAATCGTATTACTCGTTAGTATACCCTTTCGAAATGACAGAGGAAAGGGCAATCCATAAATTATTCTGGTAAATTAACATAGTACAAATACGATGTTTTGCATCATTAGCTTCGGATAGTTTGATTAAAAAAAACAACAACATTTTTATTAATATGTTTTAGGCGTCGTCGTCTTTCTTTTTAAGTCAATTCCTCTTTTTTTTCTACTTTAGAAGCCATTCCTGGTTAATCCATCGTATTAGACAAGAATTAATCGCCTGTGAAAGTTAACGTATCCTACACCGAAAAAAATACTGTACAAAAATTAGCACAACCCTTAAATGGGCTGTGGGATCTTAGAACTATGAGATATTCGCAATAAAAGTATGTCATGTAAAAGGTTAGTAGGTAGCAGAGCTGTAAAAGACTGCAGTACTTTGGTAATGCAGTTAATAAAGTCGCAGTTAATTAACTTACCTATTGAATGTAAGTTAATACTGTAAATAAGTACTTTAACTGCGAAACAAGCAGTCAGCAGTCAGTACTAACATTCCGACTGTGCAGTTAAAAAAAAAGTTAATTAACTTTAAGTTAATTAACTTTAAGTAAATTAACTGCAGTACTTTTTAACTGCTTTTAGTCTTTTTAGTCAGTAAAAAGTCTTTGTACTGCGATGATTTAACTTTTAGTCAGCAAGTATTTTAACTACAGTCAATTAACTGTAAGTTTTTTTTTAACTTTTTTTCCTTTTAAATTTATTTTCTTTTTATTCCACCCTGTTTCTTTTAGTTAAAAGACTATAGAAAACGTTAAAAGACTTACAGTTAATTGACTGTAGTTAAAAGACTTGCTGACTAAAAGTTAAATCATCGCAGTACAAAGACTTTTTACTGACTAAAAAGACTAAAAGCAGTTAAAAAGTACTGCAGTTAATTAACTTAAAGTTAATTAACTTTTTTTTTTAACTGCACAGTCGGAATATTAGTACTGACTGCTGACTGCTCGATTTTAGTTAAAGTATTTTTGTAAGTTAAAAGACTTAATGAAATTAGTCTTTTTAGTCAATTAACTGCAGTACCGAAAAGACTGCAGTTTTTACAACTCTGGTAGGTAGTTTGTTATAAAAGATCAGCAATTTTTAGAAATTACCTACATATATCTACTCGACTCGTTTATGTAAATTAAATTCAATAGATCAAGTAAATGAAACAAAATAGATTTTTTAAAATTGTACTCTGATGCATAAGCTCGAGTTTGAGAATTTTTGTTTTGTAAATCTTAGCATAAATCTCTCTAAAATTAGAATTTTGTTAGGGAAGTGATATCAAATCCGGATTAGATCTGGGGGAAAATAAAACGCAGCTAAATTGTAATTTTCATAAGCTTAGTGCCAGAGACGGTACTGGAAATTATTATTTAATTTTTCTCTTATTTTTCTTTACATACACTGAAAGAAAAAATTCTTTTCCACAAGGAAAAAACTGTTTACCACAAGGGATAAAAGGCACTAAGCGTTTATGTTGTTTGTGACCAATATTTTAAGTTATCAAATGGAAACCTTATAATCTTGCCTGTAAAAAAAAAACCTTCGAACTGCAACTAAAAAGTGCTTGTTACAAACAATATTTATTTTCTACCCAAAAAATGAATTTTTCAACTCCAAGCACGAATACTGTTTTTGACAAATAACCTGCAATTCAAGGATAATTTTTGTGCTTGTTTTTGTTATTTTCTTCCATTATAGGAGTTTTGAAACTGCCTCTTTTTATTCTGAAATGTATACAATTTTATTTTAATTGAAAACTTATATTTTACTTACTTGATTTTTCTGAGATGTGAACCTGGAACCTTCCACATACCAGGCGACTACGCTACCACTATGCCAACTCGCAATACGAAAAGCCGATGTTAAAACTTAATCATATCATACTTTATATTTTCGTCTGTGTGATATACAAATCTGTTGGGCATAATTTACAATATTGTTAGTAACAAAGAGCTTATGACCTTCCAACAAGAGTAATTAATATTTTAGCTGTATATTTTTATTATTCGTTAACAATACTTTTATCTTCGTTGAATACAGTGAAAAACCGTACTCACAAGCTATTTTTTTAAGTTATATAGAACAAAAGCTAAAAGATCTTTACTGAAACAGTCAAATCTTACTGCCCATTAATAAATATTAGTAGTGAATGATTTCTGGTTAAGTTTAACACTATCAAAAACATATCGTTTATCACAAGGATATTTTTGGGAGAGTGTATAAGAATGAATCCCTTTTTGGGCTCGTACGCAAACAACTCGGCTAAACATCATCCGATTCGGTTGCGGATTTTTTTGTCAGATTTTTATTGAGCCAGATTAACACAAATTGGAGCCGAAAGTTGAAAAATTCGACCGAAAAATTAAGAAAATCGTGAAAACGCTTTGAAATTTCAAAATTTCTGAAATTAAATTGTGTTCGTCCGTGCATAACTCGGCTAAACATCATTCGATTTAGATGAGGATTTTTTAGCTGGACTTGTATTGAACCAGACTAACACACAATCGAGACAAAATTTAGAAAATTCGACCAACAAAGTCAGAAAATCGTAAAAACATCTTATAATTTCAAACTTTCTGAATTAGTTTTTTGTTCGTACGCACATAACTCGGCTGGATCATCCAAATTGGATGGAGATTTTTTGTTGCGTTTTTCTATTGAACCAGATAAACAGACTATGGAGATAAAAATTGGAAAATTAGGCTGGAAGAGTCGGAAAGTCGTGATAACAATTGGAGCTTGCTCGACTTTCCAAAGGAGAATTAAAAATTTAATCAATTATAGGTGGAACGAAGTTCGCCGGGTCAGCTAGTCTATCAATTATTTTTCCTTAAAAATCGCCTATATATTACATACTGCTAACTTGTATTCTAAATTTGTATTTTAAAATACTTTTTAAACTCTTCGGTATCTTAAATTTTTCTTAAAATGTTCATAAATTGAGCATTTTTCATTGTGTATTTAGGTTTGTTTCTTTTAAGACATTTTTCTTTCAGTGTCAATGTATAATCTCTTTTCGCACCAATTTATAGCCTCATCAGCATCACTTTCCGTTGCATCAATGGCTGTATCTATTGAATCCACACCATCACTCCAAAGAAGCCCATCAGCAGCACTAAAGCTACCTTAAGACATCCATAGCCATCATCAGAGTCTTTGGAGGTAAGGTATCCATTCTTTATACGAACCCTGCATGCAGCACGAATTTATCGGATCGAAAAAAGTGAGTAAAACACTTGGCGCGTCGTATAAATTCAAGCTACCACCATACATTTGTCTGTCGTTTAGTATATATGTTGTTATTGTAAAGTCTACGAACTATTACGACTTAAGGCCTCGCTACAAATTCCCATAAAAATGCTACAACCTCAGCCACTGCACTGGCAGGTTGATTGTTATTGCTGCACTCTGCCAAACGATATCGACTCCTCTGCTGCCTTGTCCTCTACTTGGCTATATATCTCTGCTTGCTACAGCAATGCAACCTGCAACAAAATACCACTGCGATGCCATTTGCCCATTTTGAGTAAACTTTAATTACGTGCAATAAATTAAGGCAACAAATTCCCGCTGCCTTATTTGCCCCGTTGCTGCATTGCACTGGATGCTAAATATGTGCACATGGCGAATTGGTAGCAAATTTAATAGTGCACCAGGTACCACACCAATCGGATGGCCAAGCTAAGCCAACGCCAGGCCGTGAATGCAGCCGATTGCCATATTAGCCGAAGTCAGGTTAAGGTATAATGTGTGTGCACTCTCTCATGTTTGGGGGATTATCCTCCAAGAAGATGAAGATGGGGTGCCTTGTATCGAGAATTCACTTATTGGACTATGGGTTTGGAGAAATAGAGGTGCAGTTCGGTGACGTTATATGCTACAAGTTGTCTGGGAAGGTTCCTATTCATATAGGCCATACACGAACTAATCACACATAGTTGCCTCTTCGGGCAGAGTTTATTTACATACCATGCTGAGTTGTTGACCACATTTGGTATCCAGGGACACAATTATGTGAATCAACCATTAGTAAGTGGTGGTTGATCTTCTTCCTGTTGTAAGGTTAGCTTAGGGTTAAATTCTGTGGATTTTAAAAATAAAGTTCAGTTAAGTACTATTAAGCTCACATATTACGTGTGTATTCAAAAAATTAAGGATAAATTCAAAAGACCAATCTTAAAATTTTTGGTTACAAAACATTTTTTTAATGACATTTTTTAAAAATGGGTAGTCTATTACTGGCTGAACAGAATGGTGACGCAGTCGGAGACGGAGCCGGAGCTGGAATAGCTGTCAAAATATTGAATACACGCAAATTCAATGTTGCGAACACAACGGAACGTAGACGCATACGGAACTGCAGACGCCAACCAACTTTTAACTTTTCACGTACGGCACTTTTGACGTTTCAAATTGTATGGAGAATAAAAACAACTTTGTGGGTCGGAAAAAAATATTGTGGTTATTTGTATCGCGAAAAAAATTATTTATTAAAAGGAAAATTAGTGGAAACAAAAAATGTGAATTCTGAGTTTGTACACAATAATATACTTTTGTTTTTCTTCAAAATACTTTCAAAGCTGTACAGCTCCATTGTGGACATGTAAAAAAATAACGTACGACACTTTTTGCGACAGCTCTTCCAGTTCCAGTTCCGTCTGCGGCTTCAGTTCCGTCATTCTATTCTGTTCAGCCAGTTAGAGGAGGTGTGGTCAAGTTGCGATACGGTAGTACCTACTCAATTTTTAGCTTATACCTCCAATCCAATCAACAAATGGGTTCTAAATGAACTTTTTGAATATGTATTCACCGAGTGCTCATAAACGGCTTACATTATATAACATGAAAATTAAATAAATGTTTTTTATAACATTAGGTAGTACTTTTCGAAAACCAAAAACAACATTTTTTTTATTATTAACTTCCCATTTGGAAGTTATTGTCGGTCCGATTTGTGAAATTGAAAATTTTGACATTTCTCGACGTTTCGAGGTCTCGGATTACATTGTTTTTAGAAAGAAGCTTTTATTCGCCGACGATATCTCGAAAACGCATAGAAATATCGACTTCAAATAAATTTTATTGTACAGATAATAAGGCCATAACGTTATTAAATTTATTAAATTGACGGTTTTTTTTATTACAGTAGTTAAAAAAAAAAGTTGTAAAATGGCTTGTTTCTCGAATATCTCTAGAAAAAATATCGACTTCGGCCTGGTTTCATTCTATGCATACTGACGTAGTAAAAATTGGTAATACATAAAAAAAAATCAACCCAGTTTTTTTTTTTTATTATTAAAAAAAAACCATAAAAAAAAATATCGAATACCTTGAGCACACACAAAGATATTAACTTCGGGTTAATTTTATTTAATACACAAATAATAGTCGGTAAAGTTTGTTAGAAAATTCAATTACGGTTTTTTTTTCTAGGCCAAAAAAACTGTAAAAAAAACTGCTAAAAATTGTTTAAAAATGTTTTTCTGCTCGAATGTCTCGAGAACAACCAATGATTTCACTTCCGAGAAAATTTTAATATATAGGTACAGACAATGCCATCATAATTAGTAATTGGTACGGATTGTAAAAAAAATTCAATTCACAATTTTTTCTAGGCCAAACTGCAAAAGAAACTGCTAAAAATTGTTGAAATTTTTTCTTGTCGCATGTATTTAGAGTATTTAGAGCAAACAGCCTTCCCTTGGCACAACTGATAAGTTTTATCGAAGATTTTTAATTGGTAATTTTCTTATAAAAAATAACATCGAGTGTCGTGTCTCAAACGGAACCAATGGGAAGTTATCAGTGTGGGTCAAACCCAGTCTCTTTTTTTTTTTTTTTTAATTTTGAGTTTGAAAATAAATTTTTCAAAAACTATTCTCTCAAATAATTTTAATTAAAAATTTACAGATTTCACTCATAGAGTAACCATGGGGACATTGAAAATGACACCTGACTAATCTTTCAATTTAAATTAATTAAAACGTAATTAGCTGTTTCAGACATATTATGTATTTAATGTCACTTTCCATTTGGCAAAAAATAAATCTTGTTAATTTTCTTTAACTAACCCATCAACTTTCCTGTTCAACCAAAAAAATCGTTTTTTTAAGATCTGATATCAAAACTCATATATGATGTATAGTTACCTATTAGTACAAACACAAATATGCCCTAAAAACAGTTTTAAGCGCTTATAATTATGCCCTTAAAAATCAATTAAATACATACATATATGCCCTTAATAAATTATTATATTATGCTCACGCTCTTTTATATTCAATGATTTTCTGCCTTAAAAATATTGCTTAATAAATAGGCTAAAATAAATTTTGGTACCATTTTCTCAAAAAGTATTTGACCGATTTCGATAAATTTTATATGGTTGGAAAGCCACAATTGCGGAGATGTGCAGAATCTACTTGAGACACGCATTTACATCATTTTTGTTTTTTAACTGTCGAACACTGCATATTTACAAAAAAAAATGTTTTTTCCTTCAATATTTTAAAACAAATTTAAAGTTTTTCTCCTTCCTAGAGTGTTTCAGTTTTTGTTGGCCGAGTTTCGGCCACGGGACAATACTAGTATGCTTAATTTTGCTTGTAAAAATATATTCTAAGTAGGTTTGCATACCTTTGTATGTTTAAAAACTGCACTTAAATGAACGACATAAATCTAAAAATAGGTAGTGTACAAGCAAGATTGTTGAACAAATTTTGCTTTGGCTAAAAGCCATTAAAACCTATTTGAAATAGGTACAAGTACATGTGTTTTTAAATGGCGAATCGTTTAAATTCATTCACATGGATTTATTTAAGACACAAGTTTGCTCTCGTGGCTAACAAAAATTTTGGTACCTTTCAACGAAAGAAATTTTAAAAAGTCAGAATTACTGGGAACATGATTTTTTTTATTTTGGGTCAATATTTTCTAAATTTTCAAAAGCAATCTATACATATTTTTTAGCCCGTGTGCGAATTGGGTTAAAATCGCGTTAAATTTTATCCGAAGATTAATTTTTGACGATAGTGGGGTGAAAATGTATACGTAGAAACTTCAAAATTTTATTTCGAATTAAATTTAATCGAAATTTAAATTCAATTCACACACGGCCTTAAACATTTAGAAGCACTAGATTACAAAATTGAAATAAAATCGTTCGAGTCGATTTAATCAACTCAAAAAAAGGTTAATTTTCTCAAAAAAAAAAAAAAAAAACTCCAACCCAAATTTCCGTAATGCGAATTTTTTGGACATAACCTGAAGTTAGGTTTTAATTTTTTGGTTATGCTATAATGCTGGTAATGCTGCCCTTTAGACCTTTATTATTTATTGAATAAACATTAGAAGATACTAAACAAATTATAAAAATGCTGATGCTCCAAATGCATTTGATAAACAAACAGCACATCTCGACCAGTGACGTCAGTGGTCATAAGTGGTGAAATGCGTAGTGCATACGACTTCGAAGACTGGGTAATGGGTTCAAACCTCATGGTGTGCATGTAGAAAGTTTTTCACAATAAAATTGGATTAAAGCTCAGCATCACTAAAAGTAGACTGATGATAGGACTTGGCACCCCCTGAAATAGCTATATCTCCAGCCAAACAAAAATAAAACAAATTAAAATACCTACCTAAAATAAATTTCTAAACAATTGGTGGTAGCGCCTTTAAGTTGTTGTTGTTTGTTTTTCAAAAATTCAATGAAATTGACGCAATATAGAATGGTCAAGTCTAATAAACTGACATTCTAGTATGAATAATACAATAAATAATAATAATAACTGAACAAACTATGTTTTTTTTATGAAAAATATACCTAAAAAAATTGGCATGCCAAAATATGCACGTAAATCGTAAATATAAAAAAATATGCATTTACTTATAAAACGGATTTCTAATCTAGTCTCGTCTTAATAGTGTTACTAAAAAAAAATATGCTGTAGCATATTTTTGGTTGTCCTACATATACAGACCTACATAAATAGATTTCAAAGCAAGCTTAACTCCGGCTTTCACACTCAACTGCGTCACTGGCCTTTCTTATAGGACCGAATTGTATTCTGTATCGAATAAAAATAAATACCTATCATTTTCAATTTCAAAAAATCACAACCTACCTACCTCCATAATTATGTTGATATATATACATACCTACACTACATACAATAATCTGGCAGAGTACCTATAGATACATACACTTTTGTTGTTTTTTTCTCTTTTTGAATATTCTTCATTGAATATTCTTCCACTGAAGCTTGTCTGTTGACGACGACTTTTCTTCGTTTTTTTTCCCGTATACCTATTGCCTACGCCCGCTGTAATTCATCGCTTGTGTTCGTTTGTTTATTTTCATCATTCTAGTAATGTTTTAGTAACACCAACCAAAAATTTGATAGTTGTCCTCCTATACGCTGGAGTTCATTTTTCATATTCTACGTTCATGTGTTCATTTCAATCATTTCGGTCATTTCATTAGTAAAGCTAAGTACAGACGATTGTCAGATCTTACAATATTGTCAGATCTGTCAGTGAAAATACTGTCCCAAATATCTTACAATCGTCTGTACACACAATTTTGTCTGACAATATTGTCAGAAACGTCATTGTCAGGTAATTGTCAGATGACAATCTGACAAAAAATTGTCAGGTATCTTACAATCGTCTGAACGCACAATTTGTGTCATTGTCAGACGATTAGGACATTGTCAGACTCATTGGTCATTGTCAGATGTTTTCATTGAAAACATCTTACAATTGCTGACAATTTTTTCATTGTTCGAAATGTCAAACGGTTGGAGCCGAGTTGAGAGATAAAAAAAAAAACATTTTTACAGGAATTTTGTAGTTTTTCCAAAACTGAAGCAACTGGACTCGCTTTTATATTAAATTCCTTGTGCTGTGTAGTTTTGTTCGGAATAAATAAAACCATTGAAAGATATCTACTCAAATGAAGATTAAATACGATGAAAATAAAGTGAACAGCAAATTCCAAAAAGTTAAAAAAAAATTGGACTTCAAAATGGCCAAGAAACTATACGAGCAATCAAATAAATTTGAAGAATGCCAAAACGAGGGTGGACAGGGACACTACCTGGAAAAAAAACCAGCTCAAGCAATTGGTAACAATAGGCAGCCTGCCGCCAACTCGCCCAGACCTAACATAGTCTCAAGGTCACTTTCTAAATCAACCGAGCTCTCTAGAGTATGCCTGCTGAATTTTTTGTACGCAAAGGTTTATTTTTTCTTCTAAACAATATAGTTCAATTATTGCAAGATCTTCTCATTCTTGCGTCTTTCAAAAAATAATTGATTTAAAATTTAAATTCTTTTTTTTTTGTTTAATAATTTGATAAAGAATATGGACTTTTGTTCTTCGTAGCGCGCCTTGACGACCTCTGGCATATTTCTCCTTCGTAGTGTGTAAGGTCGTCCGTCGCCCTCGATGTCCAGTTGTAGTTAAATTTTTGCAAATGCTCGTCCAATTGTTTTGGTATTACCACTATGACACTAGATTTCCAAATCACTTTGAAAGTATCCTCTTCTTGATACTTCTTGATAGTGGCTACATACATTAAAAAGTGAAATTCTATAAAAGTTCGTTTGATCTTGAAATCCTCAATTGAATTGAATTTTTATTGTGACTTGAATTTTTATTGGTCTGCCAACCGTGTGAACAGAAAATTTTCAAGCTGACAATATTGTCAGATATATAATTGTCCGAAAATTGTCATACAAGAGCTGACAATTAAATTGTCAGACTTTGGCACAAAATCTTCCAATCGTGTGAACGGACAATTTTACATTGTAAGAAATTTGTCAATTGTCAGCTAATTGTCCGCTATTGTCAGACCATTGACAGATCTGACAATATTGTAAGATCTGACAATCGTCTATACTTAGCTTAACACCAACCAAAAATTTCGTTGTGATGGCCTATACGCTGGAGTTCATTTCTGATTTATTGAATTTATTTCATTTAATCATTTTAGTAACACCACAACTCTGTCAAAACGATCCTATAAACATTTTCAATGTTAAAACAAAATAAAAGAACGGGCTTCTGGCTTTAAAAAAAGTATAGCATGAGATTGTAAGTGTTGTCGTTGTTTGTTAACAATTTTTGTTTGCTATTTTAAGTCGAAAATTGCTCCTCCATCCTAAATGGGGTGAATTAGACCCCACTCTTATACGTTTTTTTACTTGTCTCAACCAGTGTCTTGTAGACTTTTTTACTTTACGGTTTTAGCACAGTTTTAGAGCTATGGTCTCAATAGCCGTGTTCCTTTGGCGGTGGCAAAGTACTCATGAGTAGATGAAAACTGTAATCTAGTACTACCATCAACTCATGCTCTCATGCGCAAGTAGATGAGCAGAGTAGTTACGCACCTATGAACCGCAAGATGGCACCTGATTAAATATACATTTTTCATACAAAATGCCATTTGTTTTCAATTAATTTACAAATGAAAAACATTTTAAAGAATCTTTTGCCTTTTGTTTATAATTTCTGTGTAGAATTTCTTAATTTTATTGTTTGTTTAGATTCCTCAGAACATGAACACATGAAAATGTAATAGATTCTATTAGCAAAAAAGCCATTTATGTGCGTTCCATTGAGAATTTCCGGCGAAGTACTCGTGAGTACCAGAGGCTACTGCTGTCAGAAAAAATTTGTGCAAGTGGCCCTTAAATAAACAACTTACGAGTATAATTTATTTTAAATTTTACGCATGTTTTTCTCAAAATCTAATGCTCCTATTACAATCCATCTCTCATTTGCATGCGTTTTCTTAAGTATTAGGTATATTTTTTTGCATTTTGTTGATTATAACATCGTTTTGCTACCGAAAAATTATGCAATCTCTTTAAGTCAAGGCATTTTCCCCTTTATCAACATTGAGCTCATTATAATTCTCACATAATCCTATAATGCGCCACCCGCCCAGGTGTGCTACTGTCTTTAGAGTCGAAATTCATTTTCATAACAAATTAATCACGTTTTCATCAAACTGTATTAAATCCAAAACAAAACAAAAAAAGGTAGAAAAACAAAAAAATGTAGATTTAATTGATTAAATTATCTCCTTCGATCATTTAAAGCGCTCAAAACATTTATAACCGATCTTCTACCTAGAAAATAAAAATCTTTCAATACAAATACAAACCCAATCCGGAGGGTAAATGTAGTACGTACAAACATTTAAAATCAATCGCCCATTTTTTGAACTCCTGACTCCCGATTTAGCTGTCTAATTGCTAGAAAAAACGCCCACCATCATTCTATAGATATGTTAGCTAAGCTAGGTAGAAAAGGTACACAAATAAAAAATGTCGAAATCGAAATTTATAGATTTTCAATGCGGATTCGAATACCTTATGCCGCAGTTAGTTGTTATAGCTGACAAATCTAAAATTCCAATGAGTTTGTAGAAATTGAAAATGACGTTTTTAGTTCGGCATTTAGATTTTGTATAAATTTACGGCACTGCCGGATTGACTATGAGTATGGAAAATAGGCCCTAGTTCTGTTAATCAAAGCTAATAAATTATTTGCATTCAACAAAAACAGAAAATTGACTAAAGAAATGCCAATTTATAACAGATATGTTTAAATAGGTACTTTTTATGCGGTCCCGGCAAGGCCAGGGCCCTCAATACGTAGGCATACATCAGGCAAACGGAGTTATTATTCCAATTGCACGAAGTTCATTAATGTATAATCGCTTTTAATGGTGACAGATGATAAACTGTTATAACTTTTATAAAATGGCATGTCTCTAGTCTTGTTCAATCTTAATACAAGTTTTTGAAGTTTGAAGAAACTAGATAGAAGTTAAGGACGAGACTAGAAAAATTCCAATTTATAACAGTTATAACAGTTTTTGGCCACTAAAAGTTATCGTTTACTAACGCACTTCGCATGACTTGAAAAAAAAAAAACTCTGGTTGCCCAAAGCATGACCATCGGTGGAGGGCCCTGACCCTGAGGGCCCGCATAAACGTATACACCTTTAGAAACATAACTGTTATAAATCGGCATTCATATGGTCAATTCCATTTTTTTATGAGGCAGTTATTTGGTTATTTTATTGATATTCTAATAATATCATAGATAAGCCTTGAATCCCGGGGCGCTGAAAGACCCTTGCTTTCAAATTGCATTGCCATAAAAATACACTTAATATATTTAAGCTGGTATCGGTTTTTGTACATGAAGTGAAGGGGCCTTATGCGGCACCCAATTGCAACACCTCACAAAACTTAATCCGGCCCTGTTTATAAAGATTTCAATTAACACTATACCATAAATTCAAAATCTTCGTCGCTGTCGTCATCCATAGCCAGTCTGCGCTTTATAACAGATTTAATTAGCCAACAAAGTTGTTAATTATGGCATCCAATTAGGGCGAATCTTGATTTTTGAATATTTACGAATGTTATTTGTTTTTAATCACAATTTGGTTTTGGTGAATGAATATGAATGAATGAATATTATAAGACCTTATACCTATACCTATATACCTTACCTTAATAAAATCTCCAACTGCATTTGATTAATTAATTATTTCAACCACAAAAGGTTTATATTATATCAACAAAACTGGTTTTTATTCAATTAGAAAATATTTGGTAGACTTTTTGTGACCCCTTTTATATTTTTTAATTCTTTTTTTTTTTTTTTTAGGGGACTTATGTGACATACGTGAGTTATAAAAATGCATTGGGATTTGGGATAATAGCAAGTCAAGTCAGTTGATGTATACAATTCTTTTGGCTGTTATGGTTTGGCTCCTTGTTTTGAGATTAATATCACTTTTTATAGAGGTTATCTTTAGTTCAATAAAAACAAATATTTGTTAACATAAATAATGAAGTAAATTGCTGATTGGTGGAGCCACTCTTTACGAGTGAGTTAAGATTCTTCTTTTTATTTCGGTTATAACTGTCAGATGTATGTTAATTGAGTGAATCGATAGATTTCAATTACAATTCTTATGGGAACATAAAGATAAGAATCTGAAAAATCATAAATAACGGGTTAATAGGAAAAACATAAAAATGTCACTATTTTTTTTTTTTTTTTTAATTTTATTGAATATATTTTAACATTTATTGAAATTTGAAAAAAAAACTTAATCAAATCAGTCTTTTTCAAAAAAGCTAAAAATAATTAAAAAAAGAGATTCAAATGAATAACGGAGCATAAGGAAGGCGGTTTTATAGTGCACTTTGCATAAAGTACGGACACTCAGGTTACCGCATTGACCACTTAAGTGCCACTTACTCATACTATGAAGCTCTACAGTTAGATCTCAGTATATATCTCTTATATCTAGTTATTTTATATAGATATTATTTTGAATTTTTTTAATAGTTTAATAATACTTAATTCTTCCCAACTTAAACTTATAGCATTCTTTATACTTTGGAATGGATGATTAGGGACTAGATATATCTCACCATCTAAGGAGAGGAAATATAAGACGCCAGAGATGAGTGTCAAGTTAGCCACATTCCCCTATCGAATAATGGGTAAGGCTGATAATTTGCCACTATAATAAGTCGTTATAATTACTTGTGATAATATCGAATTTGTCGTTCAATGTTTTCTATTTTTATTTTTGTATTGCTTTTGCTAACTTGATATGAGCTTATCTAAGCGCACCTTCTCAAACCGGAGCTTAATATGTATATTGTTATATTGATTTGTTTATTGCTTAATAACTTTTCTTTAATAAGGGCCAGTTGTACAATCGTCGCTCAATATTTAACCCATGGTTTATTAATTTTCACCGATTTCGGCGCATTAACTGAGGTTTAACGTTGGTTCAAGGTTCAAGTATGTGATAATAGCCATATATTTGTCTGAACCATCGTTTAACCTCAGTTAATCCGCTGAAATCGGTAAATTAAAATTCCTATACCACGGGTTAATATTTAAACCACTATTGCTGCCAGTAATTCTTTCTTAGTGGGGATAATTTATTTATAGTCACGCTAAATTTTATATATTTTTTTTTTATGTAAAAATATAAGAATAAAAATTAATTTATAAACAAATGCGATTATCGCAAAAAAGGTATTTGAACTATTTTGTAGAAAAATGTAGTTAAGTTTGCAAAATACTGTACGCCTTGAAATAAAAATTGCCGTTAAAAATAAGATGGGGGCCAAAGAGAAATGTGTAATTGTGAAAAATGTGGCTTTCGAATCGTGACGTGTAATAATATCTATACTCATTTGAATATCGAAACCTTGGAATTATATCCCAGGGCAACATTTATAATGAAATCTTAATACCGCCCGTACCTACAAGTAGTGATCTTGAAAAATTCAAAATTTGAACAATTTTTTTTACCGATTTTGGACTTTACCCAAAAATTACGGTGAGTGGTGAATAGATCAGAAGGAGGCTGGGCCAAGATTACCAATGAATTTCTCGAAATGAATATCTTAAGTAGCTAACCTCAAAAGACATAGCTCATGGGCCATGGGGTTATTTGAATAAAGTTAAACAATCTATAAATGTTACCAATGGAAATGGATTTTACATGATTGCTTGCCAAATATTGTTCACATGGAGCTTAGAATAGGTAGTTTTTGGTGCCGTGAAACAAGGCTGTGTGCTCTTAGCAGCCCATATGGGATATTCGCAAAAAATGCATGCAGTCTAAAAGGTCAGTAATTGGTCATAAAAGGTCAGGTAGTTTAAGAAATTGGTCAGGCTTAGAAAATTTTTAATCCAGGGTTTACATTTTTTAAGGTCACCCGCGATTTTTGGAATCTCATTTATGATATATTCGCAAAAAAAAGTATACCACTTGAAGGACCACTGGATAGTGATAAAAGGTCAGGTAATTTCAGTTATTGGTCAGGCATAGGTTTTTTAAAATTTTTTTTCAAGGTCACAGCAATGAACTTTTAGCACCTCATTAGTGGAATTTAAGAAAAACAAGTATGCAGTTTAAAAGGTCATAAAAGGTCAGGTAGTCTCAGTAATTGGTCAGGCATAGATTTCTTTAAATAATTTTTTTAAAGTTTTTTCGAGGTCATTACAAGTTCACATGAATTTTAGTACCTTATTTATGGGATGTTCGAAAAAAGTATACACCATTTGAAAGGTTACTTATTCCTTATAAAAGATTGGGCAGATTCAGAAATTGGTCAGCTGTAGGTTTTTAGTTATGAGTTTAACAAAAAAATTAAAGGTCATTTGATTTTTTTGTATAAAAATTATAAAAATAATCTATTCCTGATCAATTTCTGAAACTAGCTGACCTTTTATGAGGATTCAGTAAACTTTCAGATGGCATAATTATTTTTTTTTTTAATTCCACAAATGAGGTGCTAAAAGTCCCTACACGATCTTGAAAAAAAAATTAATTTTAAAAATTCATAAAAAAAAATCTATCTAATTTCTGAAACCATCTGACCTTTTACGGAGATTAAGTAACCTTTCAGATGGTGTATACTTTTTTCGAATATCCCATAAATGAGGTGCTAAAAGTTCATGTGAACTTGTAATGACCTTGGAAAAACTTTAAAAAATTATTTAAAAAAATCTATGTCTGACCAATTAGTGAAACTACCTGACCTTTTATGATCAGACTGCATACCTTTTTTGCGAATATCCCATATATGGGGTGCTAAGATCACACAGCCGTTAAACAAGGCGAAGAAAAACTGGTTTTACTTCAATTTAGACAATTTTTAAACAGTTGGTCTTATTTTACTTCGATAAAACGAAACTAGGCCATATTATAAGTTTATTGAAATTGGAATCGATAGAGTTAGCTTAGTTTTACTTAATATTAATAAAATAAGGCCATATTCTTACTAAAATTTAGTTTCTTATTATTTATTTGTCTCAGGTCAGTATTGAACAAACTTAGTTTAATATTTTAAAAACACGTCCCTTTGTTTTAATAACGATCGTTTTAATGACAAAATAAACAATATAACATGAATTTAAAAAAAAAATTTACAGACCCATTTGTTATTATTTCTCAAAATAGGGTCACCATAGTTTGACAAAAATTCATTTGGCATATTTTTTTGTTTCGCCTTAGTCGTTAAATTAATATTTCGTTTAATTTGTTGTTTGGATTTTTTTTTATTACACTGTTTATGTTATTTGGCCTCTGGTTTGTTTTGCAATAATGTTTCTCGGTTTTATTATTTCGCAAAATATCGCTAAGCCGTTCTATTATTTCGTTTAGACGTTTAGATGTTTTGATCATTTGACATTTGACCTTCATTAGCATCGCATTTTATTAAATTTAATTTTTATATGCTTTTGATAAATTTGTTTGCCTTTAAATTTTGCGCGAAATTTTAAGGTATGTAATTTAATGGAAGCCGAAAAATTGCGAAACAATTGAATGCCAAATAAAAAAAAAGCTGACCAACAAAATGCCGAATAAAAAAAAGCAAAACAACAAAATGCCAAATAAAAAATTGTCTAACTTTAAAAAGCCAATCAAACAAAAAGCTAAATGAAAATTGCGAAATGAAAAATACGAAATGATTATTTGTCAAATCGTTTAAAAAACATAAGGTAATTTGCAAAACGTTAAATGCCAAATAACGAAACGCTGAATAGAAAAAATGCGAAACGAAAAACGGCATAATAAACCACCGCGAACCGTTAGTTTGCCAAACAATTCTGGCGAAATATACGCATACTCCTCTTAATTATTTGGTCTTATTTCATTTGGTTATTGAAAATTTAATTAATTTCACTTTACCAATTGAGATAAGGCCTTTTTTTGAAATTAAGCTCTCTCCCAAAATTCTTAAAATCTTATTAATCAATTTATTGAAGCTCCACATAGCTCGCAGTAAAATAATGTAATATTTTTTTTTTGTAGAAGCAATGAAAATCAACTTTTATTGTTTCAAAAAAAAAAAAAAAAAAAAAAAAAAACAAAGGCTTTTAAACAAGTTTGTCCCAACCACTCTATTCCCAAACAATTACCATCGATTCTTGGTAATGTAGAGAAAGAAACATGAAAAATTATCATTGCTAGAAAATCATCACTGATGCGAAAGAGTTCTCTCGAAGTTGCACAGACATACCTAAATATTTTAATATCTTAGCCTTGCAAAGTAGCCAGCCCCCTTGTGCTCTAGCAGAAAGATGCATTTTTCTGATTTAGCCGCACCTGCCATCACAGTGCTGCGGCAATCGGTAGCAGTTTATTAGGTGCAATTTAAGGATGCTACCGTGAGTTAGCTCTTGCACCCACTGTCGCACACAACGGAGGCATGGCGGGCGCGATGCGGCGTGCATCTCGGGTAACATTTTTGCGATAAGAAAAAAGGGCTCCTGCTTCTTTTAACTAAAGTTCCTTGCAATCAAACTAGAAGGAAAGAAAAAGAAGACCAACTCAAAGAACCAAAAAAAAAATCAGCTTCTCCAAAAATAATGACATTGTCCGATCGCAGAGCCTCCATTCCATCTTCATGGTCCAGTCCGGCTTCGGTCTGCATTATACTCCTCTTCTTCTTTTGCACATCACCACACACCCTCCTTTGGAGTCTAAAGTCTGCTGCTGATGGTCAGCAAGCAGCTATGGAGGCAGCTCTTTGCTTCGTCTCTTGTTTGGAATTTTAATTGAGAGCCAACGAGAAATTCATTTACAAATGAGGTGAGGCCATGTTTAGGAGATGTTCAGGAATAGTTAAGATATTGACTGCGAATCTGTTTTTTTTTTTTTTCAATTTGTGATTCTTCAAGCTACGCAGTTATGTGCTGCAGTTGCAAGTTCAGCACATCGACATTTCTTGGCTTAAACCTAGGCTCTGTGTTCTTATTTAGATATTTTTATTTGTCAGCTTCTGTTTCTTATTGCACGACACGGGACGGGACGTGTAGAGGTAGTTATTGTAATTGCGTGGTTAACATGGGTGGACGATAAATTGTGGCACGAATTAAATATGGGCGCACCACTTCACTTGTGCGCAGATATAGATAGTTTTTTCTTTCTTTCTTATTTTTGTAAGACAGCGGATTAGCAGCAAGCGCGAGGAATAGGTCAGAGAAAATTTAATTTAAAGCTATACGCTATGTCACTAATTACTCTGGAATAGAGTGTAAGGTGTAGATAGATAAATCAATTACAATTTAGGAAGGACACTTTAGCAATGTTACTTTAATCGTGGTTTTTTGTTTTTGTTTAACTCCGATCGATGGTTTTAAGTTTTACTAAAACAAAATTTATGCGAAGAGAAAATATGTAATAACAAAATTTAGATAAGAGTTGTTTTATGTGAATAGTGGTAAAATTAAAATAAAATTTTTGTACTGGGGGGCAATTAATGGCCCTCGACTGGAAACCACAAGAAAACAGTTTTATTTTGTTAAAAGTCCCTAGCATACCTACATATATATTGGAAAGTTGTTTTTCTTCATTTTATATGTCTCAGTGCCAAGAATTTGAAGGATATCGTGAATAATTATTTACAAGACAACCTCTAGGCTCCAAAATGTACGACACGATTTTTTTTTTAAATTATAAAAACCCCTCTGATAAGTGCTTTTAAGTTTGAAGGCTACGGTTTCGATGGCAGCGATTTCTATTTGTGCGAGTAAGCGACTTCAAGCGATTGATTGTTCAAGCGAATTCGCATAGGAAAGCGGCAGCGATGGTTTCGGTGCACAGCTTTAAAAAGTTATAGATAAAGGGATCTATCAACCGTTGCTATGCTACACGTTTGTTTGAATTTGTTTTTTTACAATAGCTTTGTTGCGCAACTAGTTTCAAACAGTTTTAGACCACCACATTTATGGGGGTTTCCATTGGTAAATTTAGATTTCAATGAAAAAATTGATTTATTTTGTGGCGAATGGAACACAATTTCAAATTGATTTATTTTTTTCACTGTGTTGTGCATTATAGCTTCTATGTCAATATTTCAAATTCGATTTACTTTTAGGAGAGAAATGTGAACTTGATAAAGTTGCCGGTTCATTTTAAACTGCTACCATTTATTTACTACCAATTATTTTCCACTTTTTTCAACATATAATTTTCATAACCGAAATATCAACGAAAAAAATTTGCAAACTGACAGCTGGATTTATGTTGGTATTAGTACAAAGAGGGGTAAATCTGCCGAAAAATTTAGATTTGCAAATTTGATTTAAAATCAAAAATAAATCAATTTATTTTGCCCATTGTAAAGCAAAAAGAGGAGAGATTGTGTTTTTGACAGATCTAAATCAAAAATAAATTGATTTATTTTACCAATGGAAAACCCCATCAGTCATTTTCAGTCCGAACTCCGAAGTCGTTCCAAAAGTGGATCCACACATGTATCGTGTGGTGTGTTGTGGGGTGTTGTTGACTGAGTACACAAATCAAGCGTGTTGTCTTACGAACAGACATTTTTTATTTTTTATTATTCTGTTTTCAAGAGCATTGTTTTCTCTTTCCCGCACACTAAAAAAAATGTCTTCGCCATAGCGTGGTATGGCACAATCGTTAAAAAATAGATTTCGACACAATACATCATTTTCTGAATGTGATATTGAACCTGATGTACAATACTTTGACTACATGCTGAATTCTTCGCAAACATCTTTTTCATCTCTGAATATTCTACCAACTATGGTTAAAGACAAAATTGATAAGCTAAAAGAAGACTTCTCTATAGGACCTGACGGTATCCCTGCAATTGTCCTCAAAAAATGCTCAAGCACTCTGATTCAACCGCTAACCGTCCTTTTTAGGCTATCTATTATGCAGGGTATTTTCCCGCAGTAATGGAAGGTATCTTATATAGTTCCTATTCATAAAAAAGGACCTAAGAATAATGTTTCCAATTATCGTCCAATAGCCAAGCTTTCTTGTATACCGAAAATATTCGAAAGTATTGTTTATGATACACTTTCGTTCCACTGCAAATCTATTTTGTCTCCTGTTCAACATGGTTTCCTTTCTGGCAGATCAACAACAACAAACCTTGTAGATTTTGTTTCCCATACGCTATGCACTATGGAAGATGGGGGCGAAGTTGATGTGATTTCAACAGATTTTAGCAAAGCCTTCGACAAAATATCTCATAAAATGATTATATACAAATTAAAAATTCTCGGCTTTCCAAAATTTTTCATCTCATGGATTGACTCTTATCTAAAAAATAGAAATTACATTATACGTTTCAGATCATCTTTATCTCTTCCAATTTTCGCACCTTCCGGTGTTCCACAAGGCAGCCATTTAGGCCCAATGCTGTTCATTTTAGCAATAAATGATGTCTCTCAAATCCTGAAATGTGATCTTTTAATTTATGCTGACGATATGAAAATCTTCAATAGTATATCATCGCTAACAGACTCTTGTTTTCTGCAGGGCAACCTCGATAAATTTTTTCTTTGGTGTCAGAAAAACTCTCTTGAACTCAATGTTAGCAAGTGCCATTCTATAACATTTTCCAGAAAACGTCAACCTGGGCCTATCCGACAATATTTTATTAACGGCATCCCTGTACCATATGCTACTTCATTGCAGGACCTAGGGGTCATATGCGACAGCGAGCTCAACTTTCACTCTCATATTGACAATATTATCAATAAAGCTAATTCCATGCTTGGCTTTATAAAACGTTGGTCTAAAGAATTTCCTGACCCATATGTCTCCAAATCTCTTTATATAACTTTCGTCAGACCTATTCTTGAATATGCTTCTCAAGTCTGGTCACCCCATCAGGTTACACAAATTAAAAGAACTGAAGCTGTTCAGCGTAGGTTTCTTCGGTTTGCGCTGCGTAGTCTTCCTTGGGACGAATATTATCAACTACCTCCTTATGTTCAACGTTTACAACTTATCAATCTGCAGTCCTTAGAAAAACGAAGAGACACCTCAGACATCATCTTTATTCACGATTTACTTACTGGTAACATTGACTGTCCTCCACTAATGAATGCAATTTCCTTCAACACCAGCCCCCGTAATCTAAGGTCAGTACCCCTTTTCCGCATCCCTTATCACCGCACAAACTATTCATTTTATAATCCTATGTCTCGCATGCTTCGTAATGTTAACACCTTTTCGAATATATTTGACTTCAACATATCCAAATCTACTCTACGTAAAACACTCCTCGCAAGCCTTCCACAACAATATGTTTAATTTTTTATTTTTCTATAATACATGTTCTAGTTTTTTTATTAAGTTTTTCTTAATTGTATTAGTTATTAAGTTTGCTTGTACTAAGCGTTAATTAAATAAATAAATAAATCACTCCACAACACATCACACGAGACAAATATGGATCTACGCATATGAAATACATTGGAGCAATAGCGACATATGACTCTACAACACACGACACGAACAAGAGAAATGTGGGGATTCGGCTTAGGTAGCAGGTGGAATTGGTAAAACGCGCTCATCAAAGTGGAGTGGCGATGGCATGATATTTTGCAGGTGGTGTGGTGCCAGTCTGCTGCCACGGATATCTCGAATATGTTTAATTTTTAAGTGGCAAGTGAGTGGTGACGAAGTAGATGTTTGCTTGTGATTATTGACTTATAGACCGAGAGCTGATGAACGTAGTTTGCCACCTCAGTGTGCATTAAATCACATTCATATCACTTCGTCGCCACTCCATCCTCTGGGTCACCACTTAACTGCCACTCGCTTTACCACTCCACACTTTACTTTAGTCCAGTGCATTTATAATCCGACCCAGCAGTTTGTAACAACCCCAATTTTTTTTTCATCGTTGGAAAGGTACTTCATCGGACATCATAACCCTGAATTTTCGCACTTGTGAAATTTCCCTTTCTGCCGTCATCTTGGATTTTAGTTTTCATTAAATATATCGGTTTCTGTTCGTCCTACACAAAACTTTGTAAGACAAAAAGTGTAGTGAATTAAATTTCCTAGTTTTTATTTTATGAACGTTTTTTTTCCATATTGTGACTATTGAAAAAGTTAAAAAATTCAAAATTATCAAGTATTTTCCAAAATTTAGCACATAAAACATGATTATTTAAAAAAAAAATGTAGTACAAACTTATAGAGCATTAAGGGCCATTTTTTTCACTATTGCTCAACTTGAGGCAAACTCTCAAGCTGATCAACTCGAGAGTTTACTTTTTTTTTCTCAACTCCCCATATTGATTTATTGTGTTATTAATTTGAAGTTTTTCAATATTATTCGTGTGTTATTTAGTGTTAAATTGTGTATTGTGATATTATACCACGAAACGAAACATGGACAAATCGTCGGAGAAAATCGCGAATGCATTTACTGCCCAAAGAAATTGATGGCAAATTTCCAAAAATAATTACTTCGGAGCATTTCCTGATTTATTTTTCACCTTTTGCTGTCCGTAATCTTCTTTTGTTGCAAAATTTAAATGACAAAACAACATTTTTATGTAAACTCTCAAGTTTTCTCGGTCAACTTCTACTTTTTCCGGGAGTTAAAAAAACCTAAAAACTCTAGAGTTGAAAATCGAAAGTTAAAAACGTCAACTTTGTGTGAATAAAAACAAATTCACAAGTTGAGAACAAAACTCCTCAAGTTATGTGCAACTTTGAGTGAATAAAATCGGCCTAAATTCTCTACAATTTCGCTATACATATACTTTTTTTGTACTGCAATAAACAAAAAAGATATGAAAATTTTTTTTATTAAATATCAACGCATTTTTACAACTCGCGAAAAGAAAATGTTGCCAAAAGGAGAATTTGAATTATCGATGAACATTCTGAAACGGTGTTTTTTAACAAACAAATATTCATATCTTTTTGGTTTATTGCTGTACAAAAAAAATTGTAGAGAATTTAATGCTCTACAAGTTTGTAATATACACTTTTTTTTTTAAATAATCATGTTTTATGTGCTAAATTTTGAAAAATACTTGAAAATTTTGAATTTTTTCATTTTGTTGGCATATAACTTTTTCAATAGTCACAATATGGAAAAAACGTTTATAACATAAAAACTAGGAAATTACAAAGTTTTATGTAGGACGAACAGAAACCGAGATATTCAATGAAAACTAAAATACAAGATGCTGTTGAATAAGGGTTGCCCAAGTGTTAATTTTGTTTTTATTTTAGTTTTGATACATGGGCATATTTTTTATTATTTTGTTAATCTTTTAATTAATGTAATAATTCTTGTAAAATATGTGTATATAATTTTGACGTTTAAGAAGTGGTAAGAATTGGTGCAAAAGTGCGCATACCGTTCCCGACATTTTCACAGATTTCTTTCTCTGTGAGAGCATTTCATCTCTAATCCTCAAAATTTTACATTTAGCCAGATTTATTTGGAAAAATTTCGGGAACAGACTTAATAATAACAATTTGTCAATAAAGTGAGTACATATAAGTATACTCTAAAAACAGATGTTCTACACTGGTTCTAGTATTTCTTTGCTTTAATTTTTCCTTAAAAACCGCTTAAAATCGTTGCCATCGTTCATTTTGTAGACAACTCGAAATTTAAATCGCTATAAATCGCTATATGTTGTACATTTCCACTGAACCCTACTACACATTTAATAAAAAAAGTTTTGTCTTGTCCAAATTGCAAGGTTTGGCCAACTTTTTGTAACAACATACCTCGCTGTAAAAATAAGTTTCAAAATTCAGTTTTTTTTTTTTTAAAGAAAACAAGAAAAAAGCCTAGAAAGTGGAAACTTCTGTGTCAAATTAAATTAATGTTTTTAAAGGTTTTTTATTAGTTTTTTTTTTTTTTATTTCTTAACAAATCTAATCGAATTCAAATACGGATATTTTTATTGGTTCCGATTATTATCTTCGGTTAAATATTTCTCAGAAGCTACTACATCTCCAATTAAATTCACCCAAAGTAACATAAATTCAAATATATACCAAGGTTTATTCTTTTTTTTTTTTCATTAAAGTCAGTTCAAAAGATATATTAACACCGACCTGCTGCACCAGCACCATCAGTAGCAACATAGGCCACCACTAATAATAAAACGGTAGCTGGGTTACAGTAATTAACTTAACTTTCTCGGATGGATAAGGAATCTTAATTTGCATAATCCAACAAAACTCCTAAATGAGACAAAAGAAATGGGTCCCAAAAAATTTATCAGCTCATCATCGATGTCGAAACAATGACACGTTTAAAACCAAAAAAAAAAAACTGAACAACAGATTTCGTTAATTAGTCGAAAAGTTCAAAATATCATTAAAACGTTCCGAATCACATGGGGACAATTAATGCTGATATGCTGAATAGGAAATCCTATATTAACTGCTATCTAGAATCGATCTTCATTTTGAATGAAAAATCACATCGACAAGCTCATAAATAATTCACAAATTTCCTGTCTACCCTTACACTGCACACACTCCTGAGTTCGAACATCATTTGGCTATTTGAAAAAAAAAATAGAAGACTATAAAGCCTGTTTAGGCCATAGTAATCTACACGACAATTTGTTATCTTCAGATACAATGTCACCTTCTAATCATTTATGTGATCGTTATTCCATGGTAATTTAATTTTTGTGTCTTCGATTTGGTTTTCAGAAAACAACAAAATTAATTAACGCCAATCAAGGTGAAGTAATTATTTAAACAAAAAAAAAATATTTATGCAATTTTGGCAAATTGAAATTCAAATTTAACTGCCGTGTTTGTCGTTTTCAATTTGTGATCAAAGCAAACGAATGAATGGATATTGGCTGTGTGTTGCTAATATTGTTCAGTTTACAGTAAACTAATAAGCACAAATTCGTCGCACATACTTGCTTTTATAACTTGAATCTATTTAATTAATTAGTACAAAATTGATAATAAAGTTAGGGGGAGAGAAAAGCTGAACTCAGAAAATTTATGAATGAGTAAGAACTCTCCGTATTGATACATTATTGTGTATGTGTGCAAGGAAAGTGCTAGAAGCAATTAAAGTGAAAAGAATACATCAAGATAAATATTTAGCCTGGAACCAAAGCAATGCAAAAGTCAACTTAATGGAGGAAAGAAGTGGTGATTATATCGCAATCTACGCAAACTAGCATTTACGAAAACATCTTCGACGTTGAACTTCTTCCTGGCATCTGCGAACTTCGAACATGTTCTACCCTAAACTTTTCCTGTACAAGAATACCCAGCGTCTTGGACCATGAAACGCAGTTAAAATGTCCACCAACCCCAACTAACCTATATTCCTAGCAATAGGAACACAAAATATTACAAAAACAAACAGTGCTTTCACATCCACATTCAAACGCACTGGACAAATAAAAGTGGTTTCAGACATCAAAGGATACCAGCACCTTCCCGAATACTTTTCAGAATCTACTATTAGAGCTGTTTATTTCAAATGATCGAATCGTTCAAGAATCGATTACCAAAATGATCCGATCATTTAAATCAATCGATCATTCGATTATTTTCATTTAACTCAATTCAGTATTTCATACTGTTCCGATTTGATTTTTCATTTCGATTTCGATGAAATTCAATCTCTGAATCTAACGAATTCAATTCAATAATGTACCAATTTATATCGAATCCAATGCGAGAGTTCCTCATTCCTCAGTCCTCACCGATCCGATGACCGCTAGGTCAGTATAAGGGGCCGAAATTAATAAAAATGAGTTTTTTGCAAATATCTCAGGAACGGTTTGTGCTAGAAAAAAATTTTATTCTCCAATTTTGTGCTTTTGCTACAAAATTTTCCACAAAAATGGTATATATATAATTTTTTTCGTAGCACTAACCTTTCAAAAGTTACAGCACATTTTCATGACCTTTGGCCCCTTTTATGAGACTTTTCGATTTGCTGTAACTTTTTAACGGTTAATGCTACAAAAACGATTATTAAGAACATTTTTGTGAGAAATTGCGTCAGCTACAAGATTGTTGAATGAAATTTTTCTCTAGAACAAACCGTTCCTGAGATATTTGCAAAAAACTCATTTTTTAATGTTGCAAAATTAAGTTGTGGAACTTCATTAAAACACTACAATAAAATTCAGTTTCTAAAGAGACTGCAAACTATTTAACCAGGACTGTATGACTTTAACTAAATCAACCGAATTAAAGAAAAAGACTCCAATACTGGAAACAATCGTCAGCAGCAAATAATCTTTGAAGAAATTTTTAAACCTAACCCAATTCAGCATCATTTCAGTAGAAGAGTCTAGCCGAACTTGGAAGAAATGGGAATATAAGCAATAGATAGTGTTTAACTACATATAATGAATCAAGAAGAGATATCTAGGTAGGAGTCTCCAAATTTAGTCTGGAATCTTAAATAGATGAAACATTACAACTGCTACTTTCCTAGAAGATTAAAACAGCAAAGATTATGGCAGTTCTGAAAAAGAGCCTAACAGCTGAGTTTATAACTGCGCGATACAAAGGAGCCCCGAGAGGTACTGCAGTTAAAGCGCAATCTCCCGTCCCGTGCATTTTAAATTGAACCCCAACCACAATATGTATAAAGTGTGTCCTATATTTTGAGCATGTATTAGTAGCCCCTTGCATTTTAGGTGTAAAATAAGAGAGTTTTCTCTTACTCAATTCAAATAAAATTTTATGACTCTATGATCACCAAACCGCTTAGTAATCATCGTGTCTCCATTATTGGATGTTTTCTGAATGTTGAAAAAGATTTTGAGAGCATTGTAAAGATAAAAAGAATTATCTGCATAGCTACCATTGAGCTGTAGCAGCTCAAAGCACAAATTTAGTCCCGTTTCTTTACAGCCCAATAATAATCAATAATAACCCTTCCGAAATGAATGCAAAATTTAAATTATTGCAAACAACTCCCTCAATTACGCCAAGATGACGTCACCATTTATAGTTATTCCGCAAGTTGCAGTTAAGTATCAAAAACTCTTCAAATTCTACAAGCAATGAGGTTTTGGAATCAATGCCTTCATATCAAAACTAGAGGAACTGCACCACTAAGCCAACTGACAAATATTTGGATTAACAAGTACTTCCTGAGACCATTTCATAATCAGCTAATGTTTAATGTACGATCCCAACCAACTCAGCCATATAGAGGTTTTCAAAAGGCAAAAATGTACACCGGACCACGTACTCAGCAACTGAACCTGTGAGGGGGGGGGGAGGGATCTTTGTTTTCTAGGGGTTAGTTTTTAATTAATTTTTCTGACAACGATGAATGTCAATATGTAAAGCAACACTCGACGATTCATTCAGGCAACTACATAGGTTAAAATTGTTTCCTACTGAAGACTTTGGAGAAGGTAATTGATATGATAACTTCATTAGATATGAAGTTATCATATCAAACACCACAGAAACCACCCTGTATGAACTCACGGACAGCTTAAAGATTGAATTAGAATTGAAAGGAACGGCCTTATGTGCCTTCTTAGATATTGAGGGGACTTTGATAAAACCTTTTATGAAGTTCTAAATAAAGCTCTGTAGTAGCCGTGGCGTGATGGTTAGTGCGATGAACTGTCATGCCGGAGGTCTAAGGTTCGATCCTCAGCCTCGCCACTTATTTATTTAAAAGAAAAAACGGCTACTGCCTCTTGCGAGGAATTGACAAATTCTCCTGTCACAGAAAAGTGCCGCTCGTTAGCCGTTCGGATTCGGCAATAAACTGTAGGTCCCCTCCATTCCTGCAGACACGCACACAGGAATGGTTGAGAGTTGCAAATCACTAGGCCCTAGTTCTTCATGAGCTGTTGTGCCATCAAATTTACTTTTAATTTAAATAAAGCTCTCGAAAGAAAGTTCGTACCCATCACCATAATCAAGGGGATAAGTAAAATGCTAGGTACAAGAACGTCGGAAGCGTACGAAGGACAAACAGGTCCAGAAGGTCGTCTCAACAAGAGGTTTCCCGCAGAGAGGGGTTTTTATTACCCTTGCTGTGGAGTCTTGTAGTGGATGAATATCTAGAAAATCTTACTTGTAAAGGCATACACTATATCGGATTTGCTGATGATTGATATTGTAATCACAGCCTTGGGTAAGCTTGAAGACACTCCTTGTGAAATAATCCAGAGGTTTATCAATAACAAAGAAATTGGATTAAATATAAACCCCACCAAGCCAGCGATAGATAGTAGATATGCAAGAGACTTGTAGTTAAAATATGGGGCTGCAAACCATCCATGGATGTACTACATCATGATGGTAAGACCATTACCTATAGTGCGGTTGCATGGCATAAAAGAACCGAACTAACCACAACTAGGAGATCCCTAGAAAATGTACAAAGGCTTGCATGCTTATGCATTACTGGGGCAATGAGAACATGTTCTACAGCAGCAGGAATGGAGGTTATCCTTCACTTGTCCCTATACTACATGTGGTCATATGTAGAAAGCACTGCTAAGGGAGCCATAATTAGATCTGCCCTGCAAGTGAGGGAACTGGGACGGGTAAAATCATTGGTCATAAAGAAAGAGTATCGATTGGGAGGTTCAAAGCAATAAACCTTTTTGTTATACCAAGAGATGGCGTGATCATAAAGTATAATTCAAAAAGAACGTTCGAATAAAGTTGAGTATTAAGAAAAAGGTGGGTAGGTGAAACAGTAAACTACCCTCTTAAAGCAAATGCATATAAAGTGGTAGACTGATGGATCGGGAACAACTAAAGAGAATGGGGCAAAAGCTTTTGGGCCTAGAACCAAACGCTCCTAGCCGATGCATGGGATAGTCTGCGAACATCTTCAAAAAGTAATATAAATGCCATAGGTAAATAAGCAGAATGTCAGATAGCTAGGCCGCTCTTAAAGCCCTAAACAAATATACCATCAATTCTAAACTGGTACGCGAGTATTTGAGCATAGCTAAACGAACTAGGTAAGAACAATATTGTCACACTTCATATGGGTACTGGGCTAAGTTGGCATTCAGAGCAAAGAAAAGGCAGACTCATATAGCAAAAATATAGCAGCAACTACACTCCTAACGGGGCCAGGACTCTACTGAGGAATAGGAGAAAAAGTGATTAAAAACAAAATCAAAACGGAAAAGGAGGTCAAGCTAATAAGCTAAGACAGTCCAACCTCTTAATTAAGATAGATACAATCAGGTAAGCTTCCTTTACTGCAGTAGCTTAAGTATAATAACGGGTCTTTTAACCGGCTACTGTAAGCTAAGAAGACATCTTAACATTCTTAGACTATAGTGGCCAGGGCAGTTCCGTTTGCAGATTTTGCGACGCCCATGAGGAAACGCACGCCGGACAAAGACACATACATATTTGGGATATCACCAGATAGGTGAAAGTGAACAATCCTTTCTAAAAGTTCTCCAAATCCTCAAATTCTTTAAGGAAAGTAAGGTACAGCTTAATGAGCAATCTCATCCAGCTTGTTAACAATGTTTGTTCCATAAAAATCTTATGGAAATTAATCCCTTTTTGTGTTCGTACGCGCATAACTCAAACATCATCCGATTTGATTGGGGACTTGTTTTTTGGATCATTCGATTTGATGTGTTGGATTTGTATTGAACAAGATTAACACACAACGGAGTCGAAAACTAGAAAAAAAACGAACAAAAATAAGAAAATGATATCAACAAAGTCAGAAAATCATGAAAACATCTTAAAATTTCAAACTTTCTGAATTAGTTTTTGTTCGTCCGCACATAATTCGGCTGAACATCATACAAATTGGATGGAGATTTTTTTGGTGGATTTCTATTGAACCAGAGAAACACACTACGGAAATAAAAATTGTAAAATTAGTCCAGAAAAGTCGGAAAGTCTCGATAACAATTGGAGCTTGCTTGACTTTCGAAAGTAACATTAATAATAATTTAATCAATTATAGATGGAACAAAGTACGCCGGGTCAGCTAGTTTTCCATAATTTAGTCTTTAATTAGTTGTGATGATTGAGATTTGATGATAAAATTTGGTAAAAATCAATTCAGTTACCAATAAAATTTTTTTTTTTTGCGTTTTATTACCGCATTAAATTATTCTTTTTCAAGAATCCATAACTTGCCCTTAAATTAATTCCTCTATAACAAATAAAATTATAGCTCAATGGATTAATGTTTTTTTATTTTTATAACCTCTCTCAACATTAATATAAATCTAGTTTGATATTTTGCATTATTATCTCGTTGAAAAGATGTTCGGTTTAGATTAAACGCTAATTAATAGGTTGTCGTATTTCTGTGGTATTATGTATACATATTTATAAATTTTAATCAAATTCAGAGGCAAAAACAATGTTTTGCATCTGAGGGCACATAAATCATGGACACCCACAGAGCGAAAACATGATTAACTATGAATAACAAATGCCTATTAATAAATTTGAAAGTTGTTGAAATTAGTCAAACAATAATATTTAATAAATATTTATGAATTTGCCTACGTTTATTGCCGGGGCAACAAAATATCAATAATTTTGTGTGGCCACAATTGGAATTTTTTTTTTTTTTACATATGAAATGATTCGTATTAATAGATTTAAATTGGACTCCAGGTTTTAATGACATAATTATAAAAGAGGTAACGCAAGTATCATTTTATTTGTTGGTTTTTATATGTAGCACGCAAATAACCATAAGAAATTCCTTAGAATTTCAATTTGAGCTTTTTTAATAGAAATAGCTGTTAATTTCACAAAAAAAAAAAATACCAATTATGATTTTGTTTAAGATAGCTTTCCGGTTTCATTTTACTGTAAATACTAAACACAACGAACTCTGTCTTGAAAATTCAGTTTTAGGAGTCAATTTCTTAGGGGGTTTGCTAGAAGTTATTGACATTTTAACGAATTTTTAATTATTTTTAAGAACTGAATGAATGAACTCGATAATTTATTTAATTTTATTAATATCAATTCTTTGATAAATGTTATGCTAATTTGTGACTTAAATGCACATACCGTTTGGTTGGTGAACCCCAATACCATTTTCATTATATTCTGAATGGTTTTTTTTTTTTTTTAATATAAATAGATAAAAAGGAAATCAGGGGCCAACTCATCGCATCAGTGAGCTCTTTAGGTCACTGAATTATTTCAATTGGCACTACTCTTTACAATGTATTTTAAATAGAGCAGTAATGCCAATGTAAAATATTACAGTGACGTATGGCCCACTCGCCGATGCGGGAATGCGGCCCCAGAAGATGGTACTTAAATCGAAATAGCAGAAGAACCAAGTTCAATAACTTCTTGAAAACTTCGTGTCTTTGTGCTCATTGCGGTTTCAAAAAGTAATGAATCAGTTATTGTCTTATGTGCTGGCATTGTTTGAACTCAGCAAAAGATATCGTGTAATTTTCTGATTACTTACAAATTTTAATTAAAGCGTGCTTTGCTAAAAAATGGGCCTCAAAGGGTCTTAAATAACTTTTTTGACTTAAGTTTTCTTAGTCTTCTACTTGGATTGGATGATTTATTTCCATAACACGTATTATCAAAAAAAAAAATTCGTATGTAAATATTACCAGGCCTTAGGCAGACTAGATATTCATCAGAAAATCTATGAAAGATGAACTGAACTTAACAGAAATTAAATGAAAGAACAACAACTTGAGTGAGCTACTACCAAGTTTTTAAAGGCTGGAGTTATAGCTATTTCACGGTCGCCAGGACGATCTTCAGACTCTTTTAGTGGTGCTTAGTCTATTTATGTTCAATTTTATTCGAAAAATCATTTGCCCCACTCAGGCTTGACCCTAGACCAAGCGTCTCCGGGCCAAATGCTCACGCACTGCGCTACAGAAGGTCACGTGATCATGTCGATCGAGTGCAGGTTTTATTGTTTGACGAATGCATTTGAATCAATTGCGTATTGAAAAAGCCCTCAGTTTAGTCAAGTGATGAGTCTAATATTGATATCGCCGCACACTGGGGCCGATTGCGTGAAGTGAGTGACCAAATTCAAAGTTGACGGTTTAAAAAAAAAATTGGGCTGCAAAGTTGACATTGACATTGTCTCTTAACGTATTATGTTCAAAGGTCCTGTATATATGTAGTAGCCTGATAGGAAATAATAGGTTAAAGTTGCGGTTTTTTGAAATAGTATTATCTGCTCTGAACTTTGTTGGTGTTTTATTAAAATTGAAAATAAAAATATGATTTTTGAATGATAAATTTAAAATTTTAATTTTTTCCCTTGCTCAAATTGTAAGGGCTACCGCTGTACCAAATTTTATCATTCTACAACCATCAGAAGTGCTCCAAATAAATGAAAGCAATCCTGTGAAAATGGGCGGATACCACGCCCCCAAATGTAGAAAATCCCAACTTTTGGAGTTTCTCCTTTGTAAACATCACAAGGCCTACCGATGTGCGAAATTACGTTGTCTAGAACTGCTCCATAATTTTGATGATCTGTCAGTCAGTGAGTCAGTCAGTTACGGTTTTCCCGATTTTTGGCGTCCTATATCTCAAGAACCAATAATGCTAGGAAGTTGAAATTTGGTGAGGCGCCTGTGCACTCCTAGCTTAGCAAATATGGCGATTTTGAAGTTTCTGAGATTATTGGTTACGAAGTAAGAAAGGGGTCGAAAAGCGTTTGAGTTTGTTCCTGTAAAAAGGGAGTAGTGCCGAAAACTTGATCCAGTACCATTTTGCTATAAATGTACCGATTCCATCTGATAACACGCAATATAAAAGCAGCGAAAGAACTTTTTGAGAACATATCGTTTTCTTACTTCTTTTGAAAGACAACATGAAAATTCACGAAACAAATATGTACAGTATTCCACGCTTAATTGCACTGACTATTTTGTCATATTTTTCGATCAATAATCCGATTGTTCGTTCAATTGACCGTATTAAAAGCTGTTCTACTTAGGTATTCACGAATTTTTCGAACGCATTTTCGGTCAATTAAGCGGGAAAACCAATTAACCGTGGTGCAATTAAACGGGGAATACTGTATAGCGAGTCGACCAAAATTTATTTTGATTACATATTGCGAAGTAAGATTTGCGAAACAATTTTCGTTCAAACGGCCGGCCGGCATCCAACAATTGTGCTCTCCGCAAAACCTTAACCTAAAAACTGTACCTGGAAATCTGCTTATATGTACATAATACCTGCACCAACTCTAAGTGCCGTTGTCAGGAATTTTAAATCACCGATTTTGGCGGATTAATTCAGGTACATAACATTATTTTGAGAATCCAAAGCAAGTTAAAGTAGCTATTAGGTTACCTTATGTGGCTACCTATACAGTTGTGCATCCAAAACACAAAAATCCCATAATGATTTTTTTGAAAGGTTAGCCTAATTAAGAGCATGTCTACCTAATCCACCATTAATCTAATAAAATAGCTGTTCCGGAAATAACAGACTATTAAAAATTCAGCAAAGGGATCTCACGATGTCACCATTCAGTCACCAGCACAACTTCTGAGAATCATTTGCACATCGACAGCGATCCGCAAACCTCACAAATACTTCCCACATAGCATCACGCACCCTCTGAAACTTTTAGTCTTTCTCTACTCTCGGAACCGGATCCTGAATGATGGCGCACTATACTATATTTCCATGCAGTCCCAGACAGCAAAAAAAAAAAAACATATATTTTAATCAATTTACATTCAGAATTTTATATTAAATCGCTGCTCGTTATGGTGGGAGGGCCAACGGAGAGGGATTCCACTATGGTGGATGACAATTTTGGGTCCTTCAGTGGTATGGCGGCGCAATCGCCTGGCGCTGCTGCTATACTGTGCCACGGTTACCGATACCACGATACATACCTGCGTATCTCGTTATTAATTAGCGAAAACAGTAGCTGACAGATTCAAAATGTTGGCTAATTTGGAAATATTTTGTTGTTGTTTAACTCTTTTTCGTGACGTGATTCTGCATGGATTGGCTATAAGGATGAGGGCAGACAGAGTGGTCCAATTCGGACAAAGCGAACCTTTTAGCATCAGCATCATTTTATGTTTTGAGAGAGATTTTTAGCTGGAACGACTTCTGATGCTCTGGTTCGGGGGCAATTATTTTTTGTTCAATTTTATTGCTGACGCTTGGTCAGCGAAACAAAAATGCAAAAATGCAAAAAACGACAAAAATAATTCAGCAAAGTCAAGCGACCTCTCAGATAAAAGCTGTCCTGTGTGTGTATACAAAATTCCGAATAAATTGGCCAACTGAACTGAAGTGTACAGCACACAGTCTTCGGAGAAAGATCCTTAAGAGATATGTCGATGGAGTTTCAATTAATGAGACACATTTTCGATACCTTATAATCGCCACCAAGAGTTGTTCTTTTAGCCCTTAGGAACTAATAGTATCCTGACTAAATGAAAAAAAAAAGCCACCACTGTTGCCACCCGCATATCAAAAACACTGCATTAAACCAATACACAAAGATATTAGTAAAAGAAGATGGATTTCGAGAATAAATATCAAAATCAACCAGGCCCAGGAAAATCGAGAATGACCTTAAGGTAAACATTTTTGGTATAGCTCAGGAAAATTAGACTTTCACTTCGAAAAAATGCCGATTAACCTGAATTTTGGTGTACTTTAAGCACTTTCCAAAAAGTACCTTAAATTTGGGTCGGGACTAAAATTTTTACGGTGGGTGAAAGTGGTTGAATTTCGGTTATTTGCTAATTTCTCTAAAACTATCAGTGTTTTTTAAAAAATGTGAAGGCAAATGTTGTAGCTTATGTAATTCTTAACTAAAAATGTTATAACGCTTTTTTTCGTACAATCATTAGGTGCTGAAAAAAACATGTACAAACTTTATAGTGTACTGGGTTGAATTGAATGTTTAGCATTAAGACACCCCTACTGCATTTAGTCGGCCAAAACCAATGAAAACTTAGTAGAGGAGGGTTGGTGAAATATTTTTGTCCCACATTATTTTTCAAAATTTTTCATCAACTTTGGAATTTTAAAAATCGAAAATCACATTGGGGGGCGCATAAAATCACCATTCTAGTACGAAATTTTTTCCCCTCCGCAAAAACTTTTATACAAAAATGTAGCCTGGTATTCTGGCTTAATTTAAAGACAAACTTGAAGATCCAATTACTAGGACGAAAGTTATAGCTTCCAAAGCTAACCATATTGCGCTATTTTGAATTATTTCATAAGTGCAAAGTAATGAAAAATAATTCAAAATCGAGTGATATTGTTGGCTTTTTGTTCTTTTTTGTTGTTTTTAGTAGCCGTGGCGTGATGGTTAGTGCGATGGACTGTCATGACGGAGGTCTAGGTTCGATCCCCATCAGCCGCGCCACCTAATAATTTTTAAAATAAAACGGATACTGCATCTTGCGAGGAATTGACAAAACCTCCAAGAGTATAGAAAAGTGCCGCTCACATTCGGCAATAAACTGTAGGTCCCTTCCATTCCTGCATACACGCAAACAAGAATGGTTGAGAGTTGTAAGTCACTAGGCCCTAGTTCTTCATAAGCTGTTGTGCCATCAAATTTACTTAACTTATTATAACTTTTGTTCTAGAAACTGGATCTTCAAGGTTGGAATCTTAAAATTAAGTCAGAATATCAGGCTACCTTTTCTTATACAAATTTTTGAGGAGGGGTAAAAAAACTTTGTACTAGAGGGGTGATTGTAGCCGCCGCCTTGAATGGGATTATCGATTTTTAAAATGCAAAAGTTGATGAAAAATTTTACGACTTTGGAAAAAAATCTTCAACAAAAATATTTCACCAACCCTCCTCTACAAAAGTTGTCACAGGTTTTGGTGGAATAATTGCCCCAGGAGAGGCAGGAGGGTTGTGTCCTAGAGCTAAACATTCTATTCAATTATACATACAGATGAAATTTGACAAATGTTGGTTATACATTTGTAGGTATGTCCTGTGTGCGTGTCTGCAGGAATGGCGGGTACCTACAGTTTATTGCCCAATCCGAACGGCTAGGGTGAGTGGCACTTTTCTATGACAAGAGATACTCTTGGAGGATTTGTCACTTCCTCGCAAGAGGTAGTAGCTCCGAAAAAAAATTAAATTGGAAGCGGCCAGACCTCTGGCATGACAGTCCAACGCACTAACCATTACGCCACGGGCTTCTACAAAATAAGCAAGATATTCCATAAAAATACAAGAATATAATCCAATTAAAACTGCGGTACACTGGGGCGTATACGCACTTTTTTTATTTTATTGAATCATTTGCAAATTTACTTAATTTTTTTTTGTGCACGTTAAATTAATTTATGTCATTTAAAATGTTGTGTAAGGAGATTTTGCGGTTTTAAAAACTACCAAAAGCTATTTTGGTGAATTTGTCGCTTTTTTTCTATTAAAAACAATGCGGGCGCGGTAGTCAGAGTACAAACGCTACTATAAAATTTAATATAGAATTCAAAATATGCCTGGATATGGGTTCATAGCTACATGTATCTAAGTTTGCAAGTTCATAATGAATTTTATAGACTCTGAAGCATTCGAATCCATTGAGCACGAAATTTTATGTATAATCTTCGCGGTATAAGACGCAGAGTGTTTATATAAACTTAAGTGAAAATCGTTCCTGCAGTTTGCCTTTGGACTCAAAAACTAGAGAGCTTATTTTTATTAACGGTGGAAAGGTTTCGAAAATAGAATTAGTTAAATCCTTCCACTGGCCACGCTATAGTTTTCTATTTGCTTAAAGTCTCTAGAAAGCTTAACATATGAATTAAAATCCCTTAGACATAAACAGCCGTATATATAAAATAAAATGCACGACTGGGTCGCACGAACTTCGAATTTTACAAATTGATCGTAATATAAAACACAAAATTAATAATTATATATGTATTTATCCATGTAATAATTTGAAGAATGGAAATTTGAATATAGAAAAAAGCATGAAACACGTTCTTTCAAATGATAAAACAAGTACTTAAAATGTTTTAATCTCAGAACAAAAAACGCCATCTTAATTCTTGAAAAAATGTTAATATATGCAGAAAAATTTTTAAAAATCGTTACAGCGGTTTTCTTAAAAAATAATTACGGAGAAGAGAATTAACAAAAAGAGAATTAAAAAAAAAATAAAAATTATTTTTGTTATTGTTTTAGTGGACTGTATTGAATTAAATTTAAATGGAAAATT
Organism: Epistrophella euchroma; assembly: GCA_947049315.1. Classification (NCBI taxonomy): domain Eukaryota; kingdom Metazoa; phylum Arthropoda; class Insecta; order Diptera; family Syrphidae; genus Epistrophella; species Epistrophella euchroma. The sequence goes on from OX346246.1 coordinate 24,974,808, forward strand.
TTTTTTCGGCCTTTAGTCCAATGCGTTTCGCCCAGGCACGACAGTTGGGCTCATCAGTTAGATTCTGTCGTACTTTTCTAAGACGCAATTTTTTGGTCGATGACTACCGACTCTTAATAAAATCTATACAGCGCATACGCACTGTAAATTATATTCTTCTAGGCAGGGGAACATGGTTACATTCTTGCACCTAGAAATATATGTTGTTGTTGTAAACCCGTGGTCTGGTTAATGTACGAAGAAGAGAATTAACAAAAACAAAAAAAAATTTTCTATATAAAATTTCTTAAAATTTTTGTGGAAAAAAAATTTGGTATGATGCCATTTTTAAGAATATAATAACATACAACTAAAACCATAATTTCAAAAAATTGATCAACCCGAACCCATTTTCAAAAAAAATTATTTTTCAAAAAAATTATTTTTCAAAAAAAATTTTTGAACTTTTTTTAAAGATCCAAAAAATATGTTTTTGAAAATAAATGTATTATTTTTATTTGATAGGACCTCCTAAGTAAAAATTTTGGTTCTATGCAGGTACCCTTAATAACGGTTTTTGGTAATTGTTTTTTCCCACCAAAATGAAGACCATACCAACACTAGTACACACAAAAACTTTAAAAAAATCATTTACGCTGTTCTTGAGATAAATAGCTTTTTGCAAAATAGTTGTATGGCAAATACCGTTATTTTTTGAGCTAAATAAAAATCGCAATTTCCCCCCTACGGAATTACCCATAAGTTTGAAGAAAATCGCTTCAGTAATGTAGGCTGTAGGCCGAGGTACACACAGACATACAGACAGACAGACTGAATTGTGGGACCCACTTTTTCGTGTTCTCCATTATCGTAATGTTAAGTTTGATTGTTATATCGAGTTCGATTTTTTGCACGAATTCATAACTTGCCCAATAGAACTTAGATCGCAAGCAAAAATGGCAACACTTACTAAAATTTAAGTAAAGGTTTTACTTTTTTTGAAATCCAGAAATATGTCCTTTTATTTTTTTTTAAATCAACTGATTTCTATTAATATTTTTTCAAAAAAAATTCCTATCAATTTTAAAAATGTTGAAAAAAAATTGAATTCTAATTTTTAACAATAATACAATAAGTAATAAATTCTAAATAAGTAAGTTCTAAGTTAGTAAAAAATTAAAGCCACTTTTTTAATTAAAAGTTTGTTTATTATATTTTTGACGTAGAAAATTACCATTAATCTTTATGACGTTTTTTTTTTTTTTTTTCATTTATAAAAATTAAAAAAAGGTTTTTATATATGGTTTTAAGGATTTGACAAGGAATTTAAAAGAGCATTAAATATTGGAAAAAAAAACAGTGGCATTTTAGTACCCAAAATTTTGAAAATAAATCAGCTTGAACAAAAAATGCTATTTTTTTCAAAAATTTTGACTGAAATTTATTTTCTTAAAGGTTTAATTTACGGCCATATTACTCACTCAATACATCCGGATTAAAACTTAAATCTGGATGTAAATCATACAAATTCAATGTAAATTCATCTGGATTTAAATTTAAATCTGGATGTATCGAGTGAATAATATGGCGGTTAATAAACGAATAAAATAATGAAAAATTAACTAATAAAGAGTTAAAGAAAAAAAGAAAATTATAATTTAGTATGTTATTTGCTTGCACATGTTTAAAAAAAAAAACAAAGTGGCAACCACGGAAAACACAGTGGCAGTCGCTCATCCTGTTTTTGTGATTGTTTACTGAATTTTTATTTGTTAGTGAGTTCGAACTTCGTTTTGACTTATTTGGGTAAGAATTGTCAACTTAACGTCGCACCGCAACGCCGCCGCCAACTGTTCCTTGGCGACGCATGGCAGTTAAGAAATTGAAGACGATTCGACCATCCGACGACGGCGACGTGACGTATCTTTGTCATTTTGAAAGAACCACTATGTATTTGTATTAGTTAGTTAGTTACTGTGACTGCGAGTTATATAAGCATTTCCATGATGGAGACTTCTTATCTCGATTGGGTCTTAAGTGAAATTAATAATTGTCCGATTTCTCGTAAAGATTCTTATCGTATTTTATTTTATTTGAAAATATACCTGGGAGAGCTTCTGGTTTGTTGTCAAGGTATACAGTATGTAGGTATTAAAGACCCAAGATTTGCTAATTGGAAAATTATTATTAAATGTTTTTACGGTTTCTTGTTTATTAGCTGAGAGTTACACATGATGGGTAAGGTGTAGCTTGCCCTAATGGCTGATGTGATGGCTACTGAAGGAAGAAGCAACAAATTGAAAATTTCAGACACGTATTGCGAGACATGTTCGCAAAGATTTGAAGAAGATTCTGCGCATGATGATGGGGATAATGTTATAGGGTTCGTGTTTAATTGCGAAATGGCGAAGCACCACCCACGCTTTGTGTTTCATTGAATGTTGAGTGGCATTAATACTTACAAGTGGTCGTTAGTGTGGAATGCATACTGTCATTAGTTATGCAATTTATTGATTGTGTGTCCAAGACGTTTCTGAATCATGACATGAGATATTGACTATTTTTAAATACCTTTAACTTAAAGGTTAGTTTATTAAGTAATTTAAAGTTACATAATAGGAAAATATTGGATTTTGTTATTGGTTGCAAAGCATTATTTTAAATTTCATTTTCTTGTATTAGATTCTTTTTAGCGCGAATTTGTTCCTACTTCTGTTCAAAACTATACTGACTATGGATAATAAAAATGTATGGAAATCATTCACTTACGTTTTAAAATATCGTAAGAGATAAATTGTGGAAAAAATTGAAAGAACAGTGAGTTTCAAAAGTTAGTGCACAGGTGCTCTTGCTCACGCAAATATTTTTTGTTATTTTGTTTCGTTATATTTACAGTTTTAAAATTTACCTAAATTTTAATAGATTTCTTTGATTTGTAGAAAACAGTAGAAGATCAAGAAAAAACCTATCACAGTTTTACGATTAACCATATAATAAAACAAAAGACAATGAGTACGTAAAAAGCATCTGTTAATAGGTAGTGCTTGTGGTTATATTAAAATAAAATTCACGACTGGGTCGCACGAAATTGCTCTTGTAGTAAAAGTTTCTTCGAATTTTAAAGATTGAGTGTAATATAAAACACATAATTAATAATTATATGTATCTGTATTTATCTATTTAATAAATTGAAGAATGAAAATTTCAATATGCATTCAAAAAAGCATGAAACACGTTCTTTAAATTGATAAAACAAGTACTTAAAATGTTTGTATACGGCAATAGTGAGATCGATACTAACTTTTGGTTGTATATAGTTTAGTGGAATAGAGTAGAAAAAGCTACTAATCTTAAAACTTTAACCAAAGAACAAAGAATGACATGTATTGGGATAACAGGAGTAATGAGAACCACCCCGATAGCAGGGCTTGAAGGCATTCTTATTCTCAAGCCTCTTGACTTATTTGTACAAGAATTTGCAGCAAATAGTGCACTGCGACTAAGCCAGACAAATGTCTGGAAACACAGTCAAGTTGGCCACGCTCAGATTTTAACCAAATATAAGTATAGTTAGTAATAGCGCATTTTATTATCTACGGATCTGGATCAGGATCATCCCTTGAAAATAAAACGATATGGATCACAATGACAGCAGTGTTATATGAACATCTCTTTTTTACTTACGTTTTAATTATTTTCAGTTGTTTCCTGTCTATTTTCTTTACACTGCAAATAACACTACCTTACCATAAAATCCATCTACACGCCAGAGTAAGAATCAATATTTGGATCTTTGAAATAGATCCAGATAGAGAGCAGGATCCCGAATTGTTTTTGTATTACGTGTTAAAACACGATCCTGATCCAGATCCGTAAAAAATAAAACGCAGCTAATGTTTGCACAGACTATATTACTCCCCAACTAGATTTCTTTAGACCATTCATTTCCGACATCCCTGATACACAGGAATGGAAAGCCACTCAACCACATGGCTCAACGGTAGCAGTCTTTTTCCAAGCTGAGGTTCTGGCAGTAACCAAAGCCGCTGAACGGTTGTCAATGCTGGCGATTCCGCCAGCCAACATTACTTTCTTCATTGACAGCCAAGCAGCCATAAAAGCACTCTCTGCCATCGAAATAAAATAAAACTCGTTTTCTGCTGCCGTGAAGAGCTCAATGTTCTTGGCTCGCAGTACAAAGTAAGGCTCTGTTGGGTTCCTGGCCATATAGGAATTTCAGGTAACGAGAAAGCAGACGAGCTGGCACGAAGTGGATCATTAATTGATCCAAACCGAGCAGAACTAAACGTATATGCACCAATCTGCACCTTCAAACAGACTGTGGCAAAGAAAATTCTTGAGAAAACTAATGTAAGGTGGACCCTACTCGACTCCTGCACGAATACCAAAACACTTTGGCCGTGTTTCGACAAGGGGAAGACGAAGGATCCTCACGCTAAATAAGAAATCATTGTACACACTTGTAGGTACAATAACTCGACACAATCTGCTGAAGTACCACATGAAAAAACTGAGGCTCAGCACGGATGATCTGTGCAGAGGTTGTGGCGATGAAGAAGCACAAGAAGACTCTTCTCACTTCCTATGTCACTGCCCAGCACTCTCGCAACTAAGAAATAAGCACCTAGGAAACTATACTTCTTCAATAACTCCAACTCTCCAACTTTTCTGGTGTGAAATTGTCGAAATTCATTAATGCCTCTAGATGGCTAGATCATCCATGAAAGTTTATATGTTAAACTATTTGGAGTGTCCAATCTTCCAGGTTATCACAAGGGATCTAAGTGTGATAGAAACAAGATCCTCTATCAGCCCGATAACATAACCTAACCTACTTTAAATTTTTTAATCTCAGAATGAAGAACGCCATCTCAATTCTTGAAAAAATATGAATTTATGCAGACAAAATTTTAAAAATCATTCTTAAAAAATAATTTTGTATATATAAAATTTCTTGAAATTTTTTAGAAAAAAATATTGAGTTTGCCATTTTTAAGACTATATAACATACAACTAAAACCGTAATTAAAAAAATCAACCCGTTTTCAAAAAAAAAAATTTTGTTATTTTTTTTTTTAAATACAAAAAATATTTTTTGAAAATATTTGTATGCAGTATTATTCACACTTGATATGACCTCCTAAGTAAAAATTTTAATCAAAATCGGAAAGGTAAGCGGGTAACGATAAAGTCGAAAATAAAAAAAAAAAAAACGGTTCTATGGCAGGTCCTGTTAATAACGGTCTATGGTAATTTTTTTCCACCAAAATATATCCCATATCACTTCTAGTACACACAAAAAAATTTCAAAAAAATTTTTGAGATAAATAACTTTTTTTTAAAATGGTAATTTTTCGAGCTAAAAAAAAAATTGATTTCTCCTCTAGGGAATCACCCAAAAATTTTATGCTCCAAGTTTAAGAAAATCGCTACAGTAGTTTAGGTTGTAGGCTGAGATGCAGACAGACATACATGCAGCCAGATAGAAAGACATACACACAGACAGACGGAATTGCGGGACCCACTTTCTTCGTGTTCTCTATCATCGTAATGTCATGTTTTATTGCAGGGGCGTAGCTACCGCTGTATCAGCTGTATCAATTATACAGGGCCCCCGAGATATTGGGGCCCCCGAGATATAGAGACCCCTGAAGATACAGAGCACCCGACACGAAAATAAAACAAATTTCATTGAGGTCGATTTTTAGATGTACTTATAAATAATTTGTTTGCATGTGTCTTTTCGATAGTTAATGTCTATTAGGCTTTCGAAGTTTTGCTTTTCATAATTCTGCCTTGCCTTGCAAAAAATCTGCTTTTCAAATTCTGTTTTTTTTTCGGTTTCACAAAATTCTGTTTTTCAAATAATGCTTTTCAAAATACATACTGATAGTAAATATTAAATAAAATAAAATTCTGCTCAATCTGCTTTTCCAAAGAAACATTTACTACCAATATTTATGCAAACTTAAAATTTTGAAGTTTACAACAAAAAATGTCAGTATTTAACCATTAAAAATAAATAATAGCTAATCTGAGCAAAGTTAGATTATATTTTCAGCTATTTTCTATTAAAAAATCTTATTTGGCTTTAGCCTAGGTATATTTTCAATTGTTTTTTTTTTATTTTTTTGATTTTATGTTCTCCCCATTTTGTAATTCTATCTGCTTCAGCTTTTGACAAAAAAATAAGTTTTTTTTCTTATTGAGATTGTAAAAACCTTATCATATGACTCGACCGAACGACCAATACTTTTAAGAGCGACAATTTATACTTCCTCAATTCTTTTTCGTTCCAAGAAATGATTCCATTTTTGATTTTGAGCTTTTTAACAGAATAAATATAAAATTATAAAAAAAAATTAAAAATAATAATATTTCCAAATAGTCGTATTTATTAAAACCAATCTTAAGTACATTTACCAAGGTAAAGACAATCTATTCAGTTGTCTTAAGTTATATCAAAAATTAGATCACTTTGGCAACAATTAAAATTTTTTATTTATAACTTGGATGACTGCAAGCTAAAAATCGTTTATAAATACGCTATATAATGTTTATTTTTTAAATTATAAAACAGAACTCAAATTTCAAACCAATACTGTTTTACATAATTCTGCAAATAGCGCGAGCCTTTTCATTTTTTTGAAACTTTTTTATTAATTGCATAATTTTGTAAAACAGAATTTTGAAAAGCAGAATTTTAAAAGCAGATTTTTAAAAAGCAGAAATTTGAATCAGAATTTTAACAAAAGTATTTTGACCCAGGTAGAATTTCATTCCCAACCCGTGTATTAGTGCTGGCATTTTCAGTGCGGATCCACTTTTTCGTTTTTCCTATCATCGAAATTTCAAGTTTGATCAAAATATCGGGTTTAATTTATTTTAACGAACACATAAATGTAACATGCTATTGCCGTATTGCTTTCAAGTAAAAATAAATCGATGCTGCGACAGCTCATGGAGAACTATGGGCACTGTCAAAAACTGTCAACTGTCAAAACCATTCCATTGTGCTTCTAAGTCAATAGAAATAGAGTTAAGCTAAAATTTTCTGACGAATATGAACTGCTATCTGACATTGCCTCAATAGGTGAATGACTTAGATTAGAAGCCAACAATAACAGTATTATTGTCAAAATACGGCATCATCAGTTCGAAGAAATGATCTAAGTTGAGATAAAGGGCCCCGAAGATACATCCTAATTAAAGCCAATATCATGGTAATTAGCACCATTTACAGTGTTGTTAAATGCGGCAATATATTGCGGTTTCTTAACTAAGGTAGTGATGGGCTCTAGCGAATACAAATATTTCCAATTAATTATGGGTAGGTAAGGTATGTATCAAAAGTAAGAAACTATTTTTTCTCTCTAAACTGACCTTGTATATAATTTTTCTAACAATGCAATTGTTCTCCTTAGCATCTCTTTTTAAACAATTGATTTTTCCTAAGTGAATAAGTAGGTCTTCCGAACGTTACTGCCATATAGCCATACCCTCGAAAAGTCCGGCCTTAATATACTGTACTGAAATAATTATCATTACCTATTGAGGAAGGTCTACTTTGTATTTCCCAAACAATGTAGATTACCTCACAAGCACAACATAGTCATTGAAGTTATTGTTCTACCAGGGTGCAATCGACGATGGATTTAGCGAAGAGGCAATGGGTACCGAAGCTCCTGTCATTGTCATCCTCATCTCGGAATCATCTTCGATTTCACCACTGCCGCTTGTCACAACGTTATTTACCTTATTATAGCCTATTGGGGAATATCTTCGATCTGCGATCTGCTCACGCTCTGCAGCACTCTCTCAGGAATATATAAAATTCGGACTGGAAATGGCCACATAAAGCAGAAATTGACATATTTTCTATCATCTCGCTAATTGGTCGTTCAGAAGGTCTCTCCGGAATCGAGTATGATATATGTGTGTGCTGTGCTGTGCTGATGTGCACCATCTTCCTGTGTTAAGCCGCAAGAAGCTACCGTAGCTTAAGCTCTGTGGAAGATGAAGTCAGTCTGTTTCTGGGGTATATATTCATGGGGATCGGGGTTACTATGGTCCGTATAGTCATGTCATGTAATGGTTGCGTTGGTCTTTTGTTGCCTTCATCGGAACAAGGGATCTCAAAATCATAGCCCCTGCTTGATATTTATTCTATAAACGTGAATAGTTGTGGTGCTGCAGCAATGTATTCCAGGTTATTGGGGTTATGTTATGCACATTGGCCAATTATTATAATGATTGAAGCCTTGGAGACTTTATCAATACAAAATATTGATTTATTGATTGTCGTCCATACGTATTGGTAGGCAGTAGGCGACCAGCGTGACGGACTGCGTGTATGTATGTTTGTAGGTATTGTTGATAGGTTATACGCGCACCTATCGCAGCAATTTCTTTTTATTTATTGCCGCGAATAAAATATTAAAATTCAAATTCATTCATTCGGGATCCAATTATGTTGCATGCAGACAGACATGGCAAAGAAGTTCTATGATTCGGACACAAAATTGGTTAAATTAACATATTTTTATGATCTCTTAGCCAATTACTCAGTTTGCGTTTATAAGGTTGGCAAATAAAATGTAAACATTTAGGTATAACTTAGCTATACGAAACAGGGGCCATTCATACCTCGCATGGCGAGTTTATTGTGATATTTGATCAGACAGAAAAGCTCGAGTCAGAATAGTCAGATTTCGGAGAGAAATATAATACTGATGCAGGTTGGAAGAAGTCTAAGAACCATAAGGATTAACGTTTGGAGTAACTAAGTTTCATGTTATGCAAAAAGTGTTCGTATGGATGGATTGTGACTTAAGCAGTTATTATTTTGTGCGTTAGACATAGAATGATTGGCCACTTCTCACATTGTTCCCGATCTTTCCTCAAAGTCTAAAGTACGCTGTCAAAATCGCAAGATTTTCAAAGAGTTTTTCTTCATAGAAACTGGTGTTTCTCCAGTTCTCCGCTGATTTTAACTGATCAGGGAGTTCAAGTAAATCAGGAAGTTAACCCATAGTTTTTTGTATATGTTGAAGGAATGTGGAGCATAAAACTTATTTAATGGTTGAGACTGAAATCTATCTTATTTAACCGCCATCTTGGAAATTTGTTTCATAATTTTCCGCATCAAAAGTAAGTTTTCCTTAAATTGTACTTCCATCTGTTAATTCATTGCTTCAAAAATCCTATTTCAGCTAATTAAGGCCCATTTGCTGAAACGAAACTTAAATATTTATAATCAACTTAAGCGCTTTGTGTTCTACTTTTTCCCTAGGGTAAACTGTCACATAAGCGTTTAAGTTAAAAATAAATATTTAAGTTTCGTTTCAGCAAATGGGCCTTAGTCGTAAAGTAGATTTCGTTATTTTCAGATTTCTCAAAAAACTAAAAGACATTTAGGCATCCAATTATAAGTGTTTGACTAGAAATTAATGGGAACATCGAATACTAAAAACAAAAATATTACTTATTAACGTCAAATTTTGAACAAAACTATAGTTTGAATACAATTTTTTATTTCTTTTTCTCAAGAATTTAACTTTAAAAATTAATTTTTGAAAAATTGTTCACTAAAGCAACTTAATTTAAAAACAAAATAAAAGCTGAGATTTCTGGCTTTGCAAAAAAGTATAACATGCCAATGTTACCGATAGCCTTGTTTTTTAATAATTAATTTTTATGTATTAACACAATTTTTTTTAGAAAATTGCCCCTCCAGTTAGGTGCTATTTTTTTTCTCAAAAACTAAAAAAACATTTTAGCATCCGGTTTTCCATTTTTGACTAAAAGAATTGAATTTGATAACAAAATTTGTACTTAATTACGTAAAATTTAAAAAAAAATCAGTTTGAATTTTTTTTTCTTTTTTTCAAAATTTTATGTTTAAAAATTATTATTTCAAAAACTATTTCCTAAAACAGATTTATTTAAAAATAAAATCAAAGAAGACATTTCTGCCTTTACAGTAAGGTATATCATGGCATTGTCATTTTTTTTGTATTGCCCCCCCCCCCCCCCCCCTCCCTCCTATACAATTTTTTTCTTATCTGAACCCAACATAGTCGCTACAGCTTTTTTTCACACCTAAGGTGAAAAACATTTTTACACAATTAAAGTACCCAGTTCAAAGATATTCAAAAAAAATCTCAAGTTTGCTGTTAAATAAGTCATTCAGACTATATTAAGAAATTTTATTTTTGCTTAGTTGAGCACTATTTTCTATTATGTAGGGAAACTGTAGCAAATACACAGAACTTCAGACGAAAAAAGTGGGTCTCGCAATTCTGTCCGTCTGTCTGTCTGTGGACTCGCCTACAGCCTAAACCCATGGGCCGATTTTATTTATTTATTTATTTGGTCTATAAGTACAAACTACTTTCTTAGACATAGCTCAATATAAAGTAATAGTATAAATAATAATTAATAATAATAAAACATAATAAAATTTAACTTAATCAATTACAATGGCATTCATAATTCTTTTTTTAAACAATTCTCTTGAACATTCAATTTCGATAACATCAGCATATTTGTTAAAAAAAAAGACAAGCTTTTGTAACCGGCTCATTCATTCCGTAATTAGTCGAATGTTGTGCGATGAAAAAAAATTGATTAGCCCTTTGCTTAAGAAAACGAGCTGGTGTATGTCTTATAAATAATTCTAATAAAGGGACACAGTTAATATGACCAGTTATCACATCTCTCACAAGAGATATCAGGAAATAAATTCTTCTAATTTCTAGAGATTTTAAATCAATCAACGCGCACCGATCTTTATAAGTTGGTAAGGGCAAGGTCCATTCAAATTTACGAAGCGAATATTTTATAATATTTTTGTAGTATGGCGACCAAACTAAACAGCAATATTCCAAAATAGGACGAACAAAACTGACAAAAAGACATTTAATTGTATAAGGATACTTAAATTCATAAGAATTCTTAAGCAAAAAACACAGCATAGAACTGCCTCTGGACACTATATACTCGATATGCATTCTAAAACCAAGTTTGGAATCAAATATGACTCCCAAATCCTTATGATTTAAGACTCTTTGAAGAACATTCTTGGATATATACTAGTCAAAGGAAATCGGACTATAAGATCTTGTAAATGTCATGACACAGCATTTTTTTATATTAAGATCAAGGTCATTTAATAGACACCATTCGGGTAAGCAAGTTGAATCTTTTTGAAGTAGCATACAATCCGAAAGCGAATGCTCGATATATCTTAAAATCATCTGCAAATGACAGACATGGCGAATCTAAAACAAAACTAGGTAAATCATTTACAAAAAGCAAAAACAAGAGAGGGCCAAGATGACTACCTTGGGGTACGCCTCAGTAATTAAATTTAACTTTGTATAAAGTCTTTTTGGAACATTCCCCCGACACGTTTTTTCATTTTCTTTGTAGGACCAAAAATAACGGTACCTACCTGCCATATCATTTTTTTTTAGCATTTTTGGAAAATCTTATTTTTCTCAAAAATGGCTCGACAGATTTTTAAATTTAAATAGTATTGTATACCAAAATTTTCAAAAGTTTTTCTTTGGATTTTTAAAAAAAGTTTTAACATTTTTTTTTTTTTTTGAAAACCAAATATTTCGAAAACGACTTGGTTGATTTTCATGAAACTTGGTAACAAGTGGTTTTTTAACATTATCTAAAATATTTTAAACAAACATTTTTCTTATAGTCAAAGCAAATTTTGGATTTTTAAAAAAAAAATTTCAATTATTTTTTTTTTTTTGAAAATTCGATAATTCAAAAAACGGGTAGATAATTTTTTTCGAAATTTCATTTTTAAATTCAACATAAATAAATATAAATTAAAAAAATGTGTACCAATTTTTTTTTCTTAAAAATTTTTACAAAATTTTATATATACAAAATTAATTTAAAAAAAACCACTCCTACGATTTAAAATTTATTTTTCTCCAAAACTATAATACTAGTGTAAACTTAAGGCTCCCCTAAAAAATTATTTACTTAAAATACTATCATTCTTTAAAATTCGAAGAAACTTTTACTACAAGAGCAAGTTTGTGCGATCCAGTCGTGCGTTTTATTTCATTCTTGGATTTGAAAATGACACTATTTCTACATTTTTTGGAAAAATATATTTATAAGTAAAATATTATGTAAATATATGTATTATGAAATATTTTACATGGATTTCCATTTCGATTCAAACCATTGACCTATTGAATCCAAACACAACGAAATTTTCAAGAAATGTGATCTGGAAATTTATCTTTCGAAAAAAATTCTTGAAAGTACCTATAGTTACAGTACAGATTAAAAGTCATTTTTTACTGTAAAGAAATTGAATTTTATGGCACAACAGCTTATGACTCAGTAACTTATACAACTCTCAACCATTCCTGTGTGTGTCTGCAGAAATGGAATACGGAAGGGACCTTCAGTTTACACGAGATACTCTTTGAGGATTTGTCACTTTCTCGCAAGAGGTGGCCGAGGCTGGGAATCGAACCCATACCTCTGGCGTGACAGTCCAACGCACTTCGCTACGGACTGCTAAAATTTTACTAAATATGATTATTTTGGTCAGCATTGCTTTGAACCAATACAATTGATTGAACTTGAACATAATTCTAAGAAAAAGTTGTACCGTCGCGTCGTCGTCGTCTTCGATCGTCCTATTTTTCTATAGCTCCTGCTATTGGCCGTCATTCCATCAATACCTCGAAAAATTAAGAAAATCTTAAAAAAATCATTTTCTCCAGTTCTAGATTCGATTCAGTGGAATATAAACTTACACATAAATAAAATACATATAAAAATAAAATAAATTTGGTGGCACAACGGCTCATGAAGAACCTGGGCCTAGCGACTTACAACTCTCAATCATTTCTGTGTGATTGTCTGCAGGAATGAAGGGGACCTACAGTTTATTGCCGAATCCGGCTGGTGAGTGGCACTTTTCTTGGGGGATTTGTCACTTCCTCGCAAAACGTAGTAGCTCTGAAAAAAAAACCCAAGGTGGAAGCGGCTGGTATTGAACCCAGACCTCTGGCATGACAGTCCAACGCACTAACCATTACGCCACGGGCTACTACCATAAATAAAATATGGACGGAATAATAAATAGAAAATGAACAAAACGCTGATTTGTTTGGCTTGAAAGGATGCTGGCAGCCAATTACCCGCATTGTTATAAACTATTTTACCTGTCGCATTGGTGGCGATGGCATCGCGCTCCAAGTCACTTCTTCTGTCCCAAGGGTCTATTCGAATGAAATTTAAATCTGGAAATTGTGACAGCGTCGTCGTCGTTGATCGTCCCCGTGTCGTGTCGGTCGTTTTATAAAAGCTTGTTGTTTATGCTCGACTTGAACATTCCAGAGAGATGAAATCCTTTTATCACCTCGCTGCCATCTTTAATTGTTAGCACAATGTAGCCCATTCTTCTGCTCCTGGTGTTTGTTGTGTTGTCACCTTGAACGTTTTTTTTTTTTTTTTTTTTTGTGATTTCCATTCAGCCATGTTGTTTTGTTTTTGTTCTTAGCCCGAGCTGGCTGCATCCCGTATAAAGGCGTTATACTGTGTCCGATGTTGGCTGTTAATACGATTATTAAATATGCACAAAGAAGCAGGGTGTTTTGTGTCGGCGTATAACCGGAGGCACAAACAATGCTCCTGGAGGAGGAAGAAGGGTTTGTGGGGAAATTCTGTTTGAATTACGATTGTAATAAGTGCTCATTCCACCAGAATGGCACATTTGTGTATGATAGCAATGTTGTAGACAAAAGGTACCATGGTGAGAAGGATTATTATTATTAAAAGATTGTAGTTATGGACGACATGCGTTGGCACAGTGAAGTTGTCAGGTTTCTCCCACAAATGGGAAGCAATCACAGTAATTGGATGTTTTACCTAATGAATCGAATATAGGAGATAATATTGGAGGTGTTTTGTTTTAATGTCTGATTTCCCCGATATTCGACGGAAACAAGTAGGTAATTTTTTTTTTCAAAATTAAGTGTTACTAACGAACGGTAAAAAACTATATCCGTATAAAAATTGAGTAAATATCAATTCAAAAAATAAAAAACAATGTGCCTTATACACTAAAGGGTATTTTTAAGGCTCAAGACATGGCTCTTCACCAAAATTAAGGTTTTTAGGACATTTTTAATTTTTGTTCATTCTTGGACTGGTTGGTGTATGAATTTATTCATACGAAATACCTACTCGATTATCCTAGACAAAATTTCACCAAATATCGAAATTAAATGAAGTATGAAATTTTTTGACACAATAATCCGAAATCACAGCTTTAGAAGAAAATTTGATATAAATATGGCGTGTGACGGAAATTTTGCAATTTGTGTTTTGTCGATTTGCAGGCGTATTTTATAGAATTAAGTTCTCCACCTTTTATTGTGTGGACAATTTTGTTGTAAAATAATTACTAATTGCTAATAATAACCCAAAAGTATCAAAAATTAGGACATCGCCCAGTTTTTTCAACTTTTGTACCGGTTTTTTTTTTTTTTAAATAAGTGACTAGATCCAAATGGTAAGTTGTAGAGAACTAAATTCCCTACAACTTTTATAGAAACTCTTTTTTTCGGAAGACTAATAGATCACGGTATAGGGAACATGCTCAACACAGCAGTGGGGAACTCGCAGGTAGGTTCCACTTTGAATGGATTCCATTTGGGTGTGTTCATAAAAGTTTTACGTAATTTCCTACCGAATTTCGTACAAACTTGGTTGAAATTACCTCATTTGGAGATTTAAATTTGTTAAGGGAATTATCTACTATTTTAATCCCTCTAAGGCGATTTTATTATTAGTCACTTTAAAATGAGTTTCCAAAATCATTCATAAATCATTTAATGAACAAAGTTTTAACGAGGAAAATTTCAGATTTTATTTGAAATGTTTGGTTGGATTGTTGGAATAACAGGAATTCCTATGAATGTCTTTTTAAATTTTTTCAATTGATGTAGAAATTCAGTTAGTTTTTCACATAGTTTCATATAGGTATTATTTGTGATACTAAGAAACTATGCAAAGAATTTGACCTCTTCGTCAATTATTAAAAGACAACAAAAATTTTAGTGGGATAAAATTCACAATCGATTTAAATTTTTTCAAACAACAAACTCTGTTTTAACTCACATTAAAACTTATTTAATGTGAGAGTGATTGCTATTCAAAATATATCTCCTACCAATTATATAAAATGAACTGTAAAGATGTGATGTACAGTTTTTTAAATCTAAATAATTTATGCTGATAAAAAAGTACGTATACGCCACAGTGCTTATTTTGTAAAAGGTTCTGTAATGTTATATTACACAAGTATTTAAAACAGGAAAAGATTAATAAAGAGGATTTTTTCGCATCTCTCACTTCATGTAATACATACATACATAGGTTGAAAGAAAAAAAAGAATTGAAATATAAAAATTTATCAGTTGTAAGACGTTTGGCTGGTTTTTTTTTTATGCGTCATAACATTTGGAAGGAAGAAGGAAATACTTCACCTGATGGTAAATCCTCTAGAAGTAGGTACACATTTTTTTTTATTATCTATGCCATGTTCGAATTGAATATTCATAGCTAAGACAGGACAACGTCTGTCAGGTCAGCTAGTTATCATATACTTTTTGATCTACACTGGAAAAAGTGTCTGACTAAGTTACAGATATTAAATCAATTGAACTGTTTTCAAGAAAAGAGGAGAAAAAAAAAATTAAAAAAAAAAAAAAAAAAAAAAAAAAGGTGCCATTAATAAACATTTTCGGCACATTTTTCACCCTATATCTTGTAAAATGTACTAAAAGTTTTTGAGAAAAATAAGATTTTCGTTAAGTGCTTGGAAATTCTAAACAGACGGACCGAATTATGAAACCCACTTTATCTTATTCTCTATCAAGTCGAGTTTGACTAAAATCTAGATTTTAGGATAAGGTTATTTAAAACAGTTTTAACATTTTAATGCCGTTAATTGTATGGAGTTAAAAAAAAATCCTTAAATGTCCATGTCTGAGTCATGCATACCGGCGGCGGCTGTTGGCCCCAATTGACAGTCTACTTTAAAGAATTATCGTGTATTGTCATGTCACTTCCATTTTTAACAATTCCCATTCCCATTGGAAGTTATTGTAATCGGTTCGATTAGTGAAATTGAAAATTTTGACATTTCTCGACGTTTCGAGGTCTCTGAAGTCGGATTACATTGGCGCAAAATTTTAGCCGATTTAGTATGATGTTAAAGTATTTTTAGTATGATGCTAGGTTAAAAACAGGCTTTTCCAAATTTTAAACGAGTTAGTATCATATTATCTTTTTAACATTTTACTAAAGTTAAAATCGCGAAATGCCTATTTTATCTTTTTAGTATCATACTAAATCGAAGTGTCACTTTGGCAGCTACAATTGCAAAAATGGGTTGAACTGTCACTATTTTAGGCGTGTTCAGCTAGAAAAATAGGTTTAGTATGATACTAGTTAGAAAACGTTTAAAACTAAGAATATTTTAGTAAAGAGTTAGAAAATTGTTAAGTAGTATCATGCTAATACCTTAACATCAGGCTGTTTAAAATTTTGCGCCACTGTTTTTAGAGAGATGTCTGATGTGTACGTACGTTCGGAAGTTCGAGACGATATCTCGAGAACGAATAGAGATATCGACTTCAAATAAATTTGATTTTAATAAAGCCATAACGTGCAGAAAGAATTTTCAGAAATATTCAATTGACGGTTTTTTATTACAGTAATTTAAAAAAAATGTAAAATGGCTTGTTTCTCGAATATCTCTAGAACAAATAATGCTATCGATTTCGACCTGGTTTTAGTCTATGCATAATGACGTAGTGAAAAATTGGTAATACTTTAAAAAAAATCAACCCTCAGTTTTTTTTTATTAAAAAAAGCATTACAAACTGTTAAAAAATATCGAATATCTTGAGAACACACAAAGATATAAACTTTGGGTTAATTATATTTAATACACAAAGCTATAGTCGATATTTGGTACAGTTTGGGACAAAAAACTGCAAAAAAAATTCTTAGAATTGTTACAAAATATTTTTCGGATTGAGAACAACCAATGATAATATCAACTCTTGGATAATTTTAGTCTACACTTAATGCCATATTAAGTAATTGATAAGGTTTTTAAAAAAAATTCAATCGACGTTTTTTTTTATGCAAAAAGAAACTGCACAAAAAGCTGCTAATAATTGTTGAAATTTTTCATGTCGCATATATTAAGAGCAAACAGCCTTACCTTGATTGCACAACTGATAAGTTTTTCGAAGATTTTTAATTGATAATTTTCTTATAAAAAATAACATCAGGTGTCGAGTTACAAAGGGAACCAAGGGGAAGTTATCAGAGTGGGTCAAACCCAGCCTCTTTTTTAAATAAATTTTGGTCGAAGGTCTAAAATTCTTCTAAACTACTGGAATTTAAATATTTAAGACAAATTTGAACCTTACCATGTGAAGTGTTAACAAAACGTTTTAAATTACTTTGAATTTTCTTCTTTCAATATTTATATCTATAAAGGGATTAAGAGATGCTTCATTAAATTACCAAAATTTATTAAATAGAATAATTATTTCTAAATTCTTTGATACAGTATATTTTTCTGGTAACACAGACACTCCGTCGGAAAACTTTAACATGATAACTTATCTTGATAAACAGGTACCTAAAACAGAATCATTTAAAACGAGCTAATACAAAACAACTACGAGCAAATTGTTTCCTAAAGAATCGACAATGTCAAATAATAAAAAAAATATTTCCTATGTTGCAAACTTAAAGTATAACAACTAAAAAAAACCCACTCGACATAACGAAAAACTTGTCATTCAATCGAAAAGTTCTTTTAAGTCAACCAGAAGATAGTAAAACTTCACCGCCTCGTTAGAAATTACAAGCACAAAATTCGATGTGCCAGAAGACTTGGAGTAAATTCTCATTACTTTCGAAATTAATCCATTTCATGTTCCATGTCCATCTGTAGATCTGATCGATCGGTCAGAATCACTAACATAACATCTGTCGGCTAGATTCAGTGACAACGCCGCAACATATTGCGCCTAATGAGACAAGTGCCATTATAGAGTTAAATATAAGTATGTTTGGTCGGTATCGGTATCATGACGGATGAAGACATCCGACTTGGTAAACAAGACGCGCACACGAATTCAAGAATCAAGAATCACTAGACGCATTGCACACATAGGCTGATGCTCCTGGACGTGCCATCACACTCTCCTCTAGAGCGACAGACCGTGAAAACGCACACACTCGCTGCAACGGAACGTGATCTACAATTGTGCCAATTAACCTTCGTGTTCTAAATTACAGTTTAAGACTCCAAATGCCGACTAAGCCCATCAAACAGCACTCAGATGAAAAAGATTCACTTGTCGTCCCTCGAACGGAATACGGAATGGCTAACAACACCAATGCGCACAACTTCAATGAGCTTCCAACTCCAGGAGTGCTGGCTTGGTATGGTAAGGGGTACCTATGTCAAGCTGCAGCAGATATAACCAGTTTATCAACTATTTGCTTCCAACTGAAATTGTTGTGTTGGTGAGTTGAACTTCCCCGCAACCTGGAATCCACACTCTCTTAAGCTGAAGTTTCTCGATCTGACCAATGTTGTTAGCTGAAATCGTGCCCATCATTGAATTTTTTCTTCTGGCTTAAAAGTCAACCTGCCATGACAGCGAGCTGGAAAAGTTCCATTCCCACTCCATAGACCATCATATAGGTGGAGAGGTGAGAAGAAACCTGATTTGAAATCAAGATAGGGGAATTATAACGCCTTTCGAAGGTGGAGCTTCTACCACGTTATAACCACTTTTTTTTATCTTGTTAACTGAAGCTGTTGCACAGAATGGTGGAAAAGTTAAGTTGTTGGTAGGAAGTTAAGGCGCTAAAAATGGTGGTTTGCAAATTTTTTTCTGCGAATATTGGAGAAGTTTTACACTTCGCGGAATCAATCAATTTTAGTTAAAGAAAATAAAAAAGAGAGAAAGACTAAAAAAGTTTGTTTGGATGTTGTCGATGCTTGTTTAAAGGTGCTTTTATACCACTGAATGTTTCAATTATATCATTTAAAAATGTTTATTTTGTGTGTGCTTCTTTTCGATTGAAAGTATAGCCAGATTTGTCCACAGTACACAATATATTGAAGGTTATATATTGCGCATCTTCGAAAATAACAGTGACCTGCATGTCAGAATTAAAAAAAAAAAAACAAGTGTTTCTGAATCGCAGTGACCCTGGACAACAATTTACAAAAACAAATTACAGGAAATGCGCATAACTGAACAAAAATGAAAATTCGGAAAATATTACCTTCTATATGGGTACTGTAAGATTGGTCAAGATAAGTCCTAATTAATTTTAATTTTGAAAAGCTTCGATCACACGATTCCAATGAGGAGCAAATTGTTAAATAAATTCTCATCGCCAATGACAGACTTGGTAACAAACCTAAAAAGTCCCACTTAAAGCCTAGTATGATGCGAAACGAAAAATCCCCAACAAAAATGACACAACGAAATCACAAACGAAAAATTTCGTTGTGCTTTTCGTTCTACGGTACGCTGTTCGATGAGCGAAATCGATAATAATTGTAGCAGATTATTTGGAGAAATCGCCCCTCTTTTTTCGCACAGAATTATAATTGCCTGTACGTGTACCATTAATTGTGTGCGGAAAAGTGACACTTGATCTCTATTCGTGTTTGTATTTGTTGTTTCTTTCATCACTACATGACTTTCTGTGATTTGTATGCATTTGTGTTGTTTTTGAAAACGGTTACACATTTCGTTTCGTATCAGCATCGCGACGGGAAACCTACCACTATGTTGATCAATTTGTTGGTTTTCCCGACGAGAAAACACCAGATCTTGTAAAATTTTAATGGCAAAAGGATAAGATACAAATGTTATGAAGATTGAGCAAAGCTGATAAAATGTTTTCATTATGTTGACATCAAAACAAAGCTTACTTAAATAAAATGCACCTCAAGGCATTCATCTTAGGCCGCTGCTATTTATTATTTTTATAAATCATATAACATATGTTTTCCAATTATTTCCACAAGGATTTGAGAATGTTCGCATAACTCGGCTAAACATCATTCGATTTGGATGAGTATTTTTTTGCTGGACTTGTATTGAACCAGAATAACTCACAATGGAGCCGAAAATTAGAGAATTCGACCAACAAAGTCAGAAAATCGTGAAAATATCTTGAAATTTCAAACTTTCTGAATTAGTTTTTTGTTCGAACGCACATAAGACGGCTGAACATCATCCAAATTGGATGGAGAATTTTTGTTGGATTTGTATTGAACCCGAGAAACCAGTGTTGTTCCTCTACGTGTCGATTTTAACTGTCTACATTTCAATGAAAACAATGCGTCAACAATGTCGAATTTTTTCACACGGGTAACTTTTAAAGGAACGAATAATTTAGGTGTCTTCCCTTTTTGTTGTAGCCATTTTTTTTCCTATTCCGGCAACATTTTTAACACTTCATTTTTAACACACTTTTTAACAATTGGACTACGACTGCATTTGTATTTAGCTGAAAGTTCTGCTGCCGAAACAACCGTTTGAAACTCAGCTACAATAGCCGCGCGCTACTTCGTGATTAGTTCGTTAGTTCTAGCCATTTGAACGACTTGACTGAAGAAAAGATGACACAAAACTGTAGACAACAACAAAGAGCATTGTTTAACCTTGAATAGTCAAGATACAAACTTTAAGCAGTTCATTTCACTTGTCCAAATAATTTTGCCGGTGTTTAGTGATGTAGCAATAATTTTGCCATTTTCTCTTCTAATGGTTCTACCCTAAACCGTTAGAATTTTGATTTTGTTTGTTTGAGTTACATTGTCGAGAATATTAAAGAGTTTATTTATAAAAACAAAAGAACAATAAAACATTTATTTTTAAAAAGTTATGGGACTTTTTGGAAATTATATGGCTTGAGTATTGCATAATGTCCAAATAATTTTGCCATCGACTGTATATAAAAATAATACAAATTACCACTTAAATTGAAAACACGTTTTTGTTCATTTTTGGGTTTTTTTTTATTATGTACTTCCATTTCTAACAATAGAAAATATTATCTGTCACGACTAAGTTACACTGAACTGTCATATGAACCTTGTTGTTCTTGTAATGGGTGCGACATCTTTTGACATAACTTTGACACTTTTATCAAATTATTGACTGGAGTAGAAACGTTTTTGAAACGGCAATTCAGTACAATTTTAAGCAGTTTGTATCCGTATAAAGTGCAAGCGACTTAAAAAATATTTCCGATAGACCGTCCACGTCGCGTCGTTTAAAATATGGCCAAACAGTTACATACCCAAAAACAAAAAATGATTTTTTCACGGCATTAGCGGGAGGAACGCCGACTTCTCAGGAGGAAAAAGAGAGAGCATGCGAAGCGGGCGGTCGAGTCTATTGAGGACTGTAGCGGCAGGGGTGATGTTCGGAAGTTCTACCGAAGGGTGAGGCAAACTACCCAGGGTTACAAGGCCAGAACGGAAGCCTGCCAAGACGAGAGTGGGAATATGGTGGTAGACACACAGTCGGTGCTGAGGATCTGGAAACAACACTTTTCTAGACTGCTAAACGGCGAAGATGGCCAAAATTCCGCTGTAAGACAGAACACTCCATTCAACCTGGACGATGATGGTCAAAACTTCCGTCCACCCGACCTAAATGAAGTGCGGTTAGCGATAGCCAAGCTTAAAACGTACAAGGCTGCTGGTGCGGATGGCCTGCCAGCCGAGCTATTCAAAGCAGGGGGAGATGACTTGGTAGGGAGTATACACCAGCTTATCTCCAAAATTTGGTCGGAGGAAAGTATGCCCGATGAATGGAACCTCGGTATAGTGTGCCCTATCCACAAGAAAGGAGATGCTATGACCTGTTCCAACTACAGAGGTATAAGTCTCCTCAACGTCGCATACAAAATCTTGTCATCTGTACTGTGTGATCGCTTAAAACCGTTTGTCAACGATCTGATCGGCCCCTATCAGTGTGGTTTTAGGCCCGGCAAATCAACCGTCGATCAAATGTTCACACTCCGACAGATTTTGGAAAAAACCCAGGAGTTTCAAATCGATACACACCACCTCTTTATCGATTTTAAAGTCGCATATGATAGCGTAGACAGAGACGAGCTATACAGGGCCATGGCGCATCTCGGCATCCCTGCCAAACTCGTCCGCTTGTGCAGGATGACGATGGAGAAATCTCGCTGCTCCGTCAAAGTCGGCAAGAACACCACCGAACCCTTTGATGTCGAGAAAGGTTTGAGGCAAGGCGACGCGTTATCATGCAACCTGTTTAACATCGTTCTTGAAGCAATTGTACGCAACTCGCAAGTCAACAACAGAGGTACAATTTTTCAAAAGTCTGTTCAACTACTTGCTTATGCAGATGATATTGACATCATTGGGAGAACGAAGCGAGCTGATACCGGCGCGTTTGCAAGTATTGAATCGGAGGCGGCGAAAATGGGTTTGGCTGTTAATGAGGACAAGACGAAGTATATGCTATCATCGAGAAAGGAATCTCAACATCGTCGGCTCGGGCAAAACGTCACGATGGATAGATACAACTTCGAAGTCGTCAAGGACTTTGTCTACCTGGGCTCCACTGTAACATCGCAAAATGACATCAGCGCAGAGATCAAACGAAGAATTACTCTTGCCAATCGCTGTTTCTTCGGGCTAAGAAGGCATCTAAGTAATAAAGCCCTCTCTCAGAGAACCAAGGAGACCTTATATAAGACCCTAATCATCCCGGTCCTGCTATATGGGGCAGAGGCATGGACCCTGTCAAAAACGGATGAGAATCTGCTTGGGTGCTTTGAAAGGAAGATTCTTCGGGTGATTTTCGGTCCAGTCTGTATCGATGGAGTATGGAGGAGAAGATTTAACCACGAGCCTTACGGGCTTTACAGCGACGTTGACCTGGTCAAGAAGCTGAAAATTCAGCGGCTGAGATGGCTGGGACACGTGGAGCGTATGGACGTCAACGCACCAGCCCGACGAGTCTTCGAATCTACCCCTGACGGTCTGCGCAGCAGAGGAAGACCCCACCTTAGGTGGCGCACACAAGTGGAGAACGACCTCAACCAACTTGGAGGGCGTAACTGGAGGCAGCCGTTGAGGCCGTAGTCCATCCTGGGCTGTGAGCGCCATCTAAAGTAAGTAGGTAAGTAAGCGGGAGGAAACGATAAATCTTTCAAGAGTAAATCCTATAAGTCGTTCTAACCTTAGCCATTTGGATTCTGCGAAAAATTGCAAGTCCTCTCCATTACTGCCAATAACACAAGGGTAAGAGTGTTTAAGAGTTGTAAGGCACTAGGTCTTGGTTTTATACGAGCTATGCGTCACGTGACCAAATTTAATTTAATTAATTTAATCGCATGCCAACACAAACAAAAAATACTTACAACCATTTGTAAATTCAAAATTCTTTTCTCTAAATTATTTCCTATTTTTGTGACTGTTGTTAAAAAATTAATTAATACCTAAAGCCCACAAGAGGTATTAATCAATTTGTTTTTCTCTAATTTAGTTTTTAATTTTAATTCTTTAAGGGCCAATTGCACGGAAAAAAAAAAAGAAAAAAAAAAAAAAACAGATAAATAAATAAATCTGAGGATAGATATTAGGTAAGGTTTTGTATTTTGTCAGAATCAACACAACGAACACATTTAAAATAAACAAATTTTAACGCTTTGACTTTCTTTCACGTAAGAAAATCTTGAATTTGATGTAAGAGCTATTCAGAGTTTAAATATTTATCCAGAGAAAGAAGATAACTTTCTAAACTTAGATTAAAAAACAATACTTTGCCACAACGTGAATATTATTTATAAATCAGGAGTTACTGCTGTCAGAACAAAATTGTGCAAGTGAACCTAAGTGAACAGTTTTTGAAAAATGTACTAAAAATTAAAAAAAAAAAAAGCTTTAAAAAATAGTACCTAACCTACAAATGATTTACTTTTTACATTTGTACGTAATAAAGCGCTTATTTTGTTTCCCGTATTTATCAATTTTTTGCCAATTTTTAGTCGAAAACCAAAAACCAAATGGATTTACACCCTACCTAATGTAGTGTTTGAGAAAATTAAAAATTATGAAAGAACTTTTACTATGGATGGGGTGAAAATCAAAATCTGAAAAAATAGAAATTTTTTTTGTTCCCTTTTTGAAACTTATTTATGGCTATTCAAATATTAAAGTAAAAAAAAAATAAAAAAAACTGCGCAAATGTTATCATGCCAAATCCTACCCAACATAATGCTATGTATTATAATAGCAGAAGTTTTTCCGTTGTCTTTTTTGTTATTAAATCTTATCTTTTTTAAGCATGTCTTAATTTCTGTTTAAACTAAATCTTATAAGTTTTGAAACTATACTAGCATCTGAATATAAAACCATATTAATCACAATAATTTAATTTGAAATATCATCGATTTTATAACTTCAAATCTTTTGAAATGCAATTATTTTAATAAACCTTATTTAAGAGGCTTATAGGTATTATTACTTTTCGATTTAATTCAGTGCACAAAGCTGACTTTTATTATGGTCATAATATTTTCGAATATTATACTAACTGTACATTCCATCTAACCAGCGAGCTCCATTAAAGGTCATCTCAGTAAGCCATCACTATACAGGAACTTCAATAAACAGCAACAACTATCAGCCGCTGTAACTAAATCTTCATCTTCCATCATCCAGAGAGATGATACATCTTAATTAAAGATCTGTAGAAGCCTCTTGGTGCTGCGGTAATTTAATTACCTACTCTACAACACTACACAAGGGCGTCTTTATTACTCGACCAATAGTAATGGCTTTTTGAGAGTCAGATTGCTAGCGGTTACCTGCAATCTCGAAATGTGTATGGTCAATTGAGTGATTATTTTAGTTCAACATATATTCATATGATGGCCTGATGATAACATGGTTACCAATTGGGTTAATAGTCAGTGAATAGTTTTATGGCAGAATTTAACTTATTTGCCCTTAATTCACGGCACGGATTTAAATATATGAATATTATTGTAATAACAACGCTCGAATTTAGAATATGAATAAAACAAAATGTATGTTTCTTGTCATTGATCTATAGCACCTGGAGTTGATGAGAAGAGGAATAACAAAAACAATAGAAAATTATTTTTGTTGTTGTTTTAGTAGACCTTAACTCCAATGTGTTTTGCCCAGGCACCATACAGAACTTGATAGTTATAGCCAAGCCAATCTGGTTTTGGAAAAAGTACGGATTCCACCGGACCAAAATCCTAGCCAAAGTGGCTTTCTCGAGATGCTTTTGGGGTTGATGTGTATATCTCGTATGGATTGGTATCGCCAAAAATCCGAAATTTTGCTTATTCACAAATCCGTTCATCCAAAAATAGTAGAACAGTTATGGTGAGGATATAAATCACGGTAATGCTCTAAACGCCGCAGTTCTTATTTCTATAAAATCTTCTATAGTAAATTTTGCCATACCTCCTTTACTAAGCAATAACAAAGTTAACACATATATTTCTTAATGAATTTGGCCGATAAAATCGAATACATTTTAAGCGATCCTATTAAAAGAATCTTTACGTATAACTTCAGGAATTGGGTACATGGTGGCGTATACGTAATTTTTTTTGGTTGATTTTTTTTTTCAGCTTTCGATTTTACTTTCGATTTAATATGTGTACGATGGGGTGAGTTAATCAATGGGCGCGTTTAATAGTTTAATAATGAGCTGTAGCCTTGACAGCAAGTTAA
Source organism: Epistrophella euchroma (assembly GCA_947049315.1). Classification (NCBI taxonomy): domain Eukaryota; kingdom Metazoa; phylum Arthropoda; class Insecta; order Diptera; family Syrphidae; genus Epistrophella; species Epistrophella euchroma. Next base: position 25,000,678 of record OX346246.1, read on the forward strand.
GTAGCTCATCAGCAATAGGTTGGGTTCAGCGATATTGGAAGGATTTAATTAGTCAAATTCGGTCAATAAAAGAAAAACAATCAGATTATTTAAAAGTGAGCCGTTAGCGAATTAGAAAAATACCGTATCCCGCAATTAACTGGAGTGAAAAACGCAATTAACAAAATAATTTTAAAAATAAAATCGGACTAATAAAACAAAAAAAAGAGTTAAAACCAATTCTTCACTCTTTTTAGTTATATTCTGCGTCTCCGAATTCCCTCTGCCAATTTCCTTTAACTTCGATTTTACTCAGCCTTTTTTAAGTTTCTTCGCAGCTCGAATCATTTCTCCCTTTCTATTAAATTTTTCTCGAAAAATTTTCCTAATTTTTTCTTCTTCTCGATTTTCTTTTTCTTTAAATTTTCTTAAAATTTCCTCAACACAACTTGTTACTTGGATAACTCTCTTAAGAGTAAGCTAAAACCAATTTCTGTCTCGGCCATTCCAATCACTCACACATTCATTCAACTAGACAATCATTTACGTGATCTTTATGTATAGTTTAGTTTGTTTTCGGAACTGTATAAACGTTACAGAGCAGATCAGTCAGAGGTTGACTCTAATAACGGGTATTTCCTAAATGACCAGTGAATAAAAAAAAAGCAATTTTGTAACTTTTTCTCAAAAAAAAAAAAAACAAAAAAATTGGGCAGGCAAAAAAAAAAAAAATTAATAAGATTTCGACCTTGAATTTATTGGCATTGCCTGCCTGACCCCGAAGCCACACGATTAGTATACTGGGGAGTAAGTTGCGCTATGCACTGTCTGTCAAATTTGAAAAATTGGGAGACCATGAGTGTCCGCTTATTCAAGTTTTCACTGCACCTGAATAGATTATGTAATTTCAAACGTTATAGTTTTATAATTTTCCGAGACTAACACAAAATACACTAATTTTTTGTTAATTCTTTTCTCACCTGGCAACCATGTTTCCCATCGGTATACAGATTTAACCATTTTACAATTTTAATTGCAAAGATTTTATGTTTATTTCGTATTAATATGTTTCTGGTCGCCATTAATCCAACATTTTAATGTTCACTCAATCAGTGTTTTCGTGATTGAGTTAGTAAAGACCCCTGATGCCCTTGAGACGAATTCTATACATATTACATACGCTTCATTGCTAATAGTCAGCTTGGCTCCTGGGCTGAAATCTCAGATCAGGGATGTATCTCAATTTTATTATACTGTTTGTCATTTTCGCTCGCTGCTTACCAAACCAATGCCGGGAAACCATAAAATTCCGAACTTCAGGAAAACATGATGGCTATATGAAGGTTGATGAATGAACTCTGGAGCCCGGTTTAAGAAAAAGGAACAAAAAATAAACACCACAAAGCCGCGAGAAGGATATTCTCAGTAGGAGCCAATAATCCATTTCGAATGTGATTTTTCAACCATATTGGTTGTAACTGTCCAAATTAATGGCCGGCAATTAATTTCGAAGTAAATTAGGATGAACACATTTTGTGCAAATGTGCGGTGTTTGATGCAGTTTACGACTTTGTGGACCTAGTCGATGCTACAGCAGCTTCATTTTTTTTTTTTCCAAGAAAAGAGGTTTTTCTCTCATTATGGAGTATTATGCTGGGTGCATTCAGTTATATGGATGGGCGAAGATACATATTAAAGCTCAGCAAGACTAACAGTGTACCTCATTAGTTTCTCCTTACAAATAGTTCAAGTAGGCAATTTATTGAGTGAAATCTCTTCCCACCATCGACTCACAGCTTCACTGCCCACCAACTCTATACCACCTCACTAATTGGTGACTAAATTATTTGTTCCAAATGCAGCATAGACCTCGCATTGATTCCTTGAATTTAGCCTCCTTTGTGTGTTCAGCAAAGAGTTTAGTATACCTAACCCTCTTAAATGTATCTGCGTTTGGCTATCGCAGTTAAGAATGAGCCTGTATCAAAAGAGGAAACCCACACCCTTGTCCACATTAAAGTCGTACATAAAAGTCATCTCTTTTAGAATAGAAGTCCATTTGAGCTTCTCGAGGCTATAATAGAATTGATTTGCTGAACGCTGAACCTAGAGTGCATAATAAAATCAGTGTTAGGTTTGGCCAATAAATAAAATCACTCGCGGATATGGTCAACTTTTTTGTTGTTGTCTCATTTATTTTGCATTCGCTGTCTCTAATAACCATGTTGTTAGAAATGGAGGAGTTGATCTTGGCCATTTCTTATGTCTGGTGGCACGAGCAGCTGCGGAATATAAAGACATTCACTGATTCATGCTTAGATCGTAATAAGGAGAAGTTGGGTTGGTCATGTGCTCTAGCCAGACAAATAAATACCATAGCCTCTTGATGGGGATAAACAAAATTTTATTCGTGGAGGACGAGAGACTACGAGTATTGAATAGTGGTAAACGGTGGTAAAAAAGCAACCAAGACTAATTCAAAATTAAGACATTTTGTTATTTCGGGGTTCCTAGGAGTGACATGGAAAACATAAAACAGAATGCCTACATTTGGAAGGGTTATTATCAGCGATTAAGAGTTTTAAATCCTAAATCTTTTCTTTGAGCACAAAAATTTGTTTATATACTCTTACGCCCGTAGTATTCACGCCGGCCGTTTGAAATCGGTCATATTCACTCCGCACTTAAACCGACGTTGACCAAAATTTTAAACCGAATCATCGGTTTGTGAGCAAGGCATTTGTACCAGTGCAAACTACATGCCATAGCCCGCTTAGTGATATCGAGGCCCTAAGGCCACCGTAAGGTATGAGGTATTGTATTACTGTCAAGTTGATGAAATTGAGTTTGGATAGTAAACAGGGAGGTACTGATTTTTTTGCCAGACCGATGGCATTTAATTTGGACACATATGAACATTACGCTCATAAAATTTGGAGCGGTATAATATACTGAAACTTTACTAATTTTTTTTGAATTTTGAGTGCATTACGGTAGTCTTAGGGCCACGATATCACTATAAGGTCTATGGCTAGGGCTGGCAACGAGACCGAGAATAGTCTCGGTCTCGTCTCGGTCCGGAGATCGAGACGAGACTACTTTAAAAGCACTCGAGACGAGACCGTATATTTGATACCGAAATTCGCCGAGAGTCTCGCTGGTTTCGGTGGTCTCGGCGGTCTCGGTGGTTTGGTTTCGGTTTTCGCTTGAAGAAATATTTTTGTATTTAATTATTTTTTAGTACTCATGTTCAATTTTTATAATATTCACAATTTTTTTTTGCGAAATATTCTATACGCGTTAAAATATCAAACGAAATTTGTATTTGTGAAAATCCAGAAGAATAAAAATTAGGTATGCATGTCGTTGGAATAGAAATCGCTCATTTTTGTTTTGAGTTTGTTTCCCCCTCCGGAAAAAGGTGATTTTAAGACTTTTTTAAGACACTTGAAAAAAATATTATCGAAAAGTCAAAATATAGTATGTTGCCTACCTGTCAAGCCATGAGCTGTCAAAATCCATTGACATTTTCTTCGTGCTTCATACAAGACTCCACACCCCGCAATTTTCTTACCACCAAAGTGCTGAGATACCGTACTAGGTATATCTTTTCAATCTTATCTTACATCTTTTTTACTACCAAAAAACTCGTAAGAAACCAAGACTAAGGATGAGACCAAGACCGAGACCGAGACCGAGACCGAGACCGAGACCGAGACCGAGACCGAGACCGAGACCGAGACCGAGACCGAGACCGAGACCGAGACCGAGACCGAGACCGAGACCGAGACCGAGACCGAGACCGAGACCGAGACCGAGACCGAGACCGAGACCGAAACCGAAACCGAGACCGAGACGAGAATGCACATTAAAATTTTCACTAGAAAATGGCGAGACCAACATTTACCAGCTCTCGGTATATATGCCTTTTCCGGTTAATTATGGTCAACTCTACCCCGATGTGTGAATAACGTGCACTAATATGATGTGTTCGGATAGCATCACCAAAAATCACATGATTGAATATTTTGCACTGACTAAATCAACCCTAGTAAAATGTTGAATATTAGCTAAAACCGTACCTAAACGACATGAAAATGCCTCGTTTAAGTTGATTCGGTTTAAAATTTTGGTCAACGTCGCGTCGGTATAAGTGAAAGAATATTACCGATTAGTCGGTTAAAAAATTTTAAACCGTTTTCTGAATCTAAACTGATTTTAAATGGCTTGAATATAACGGGCGAATGGGTTTCGAGATTTAAGTTTTTAAAAAACAATTTACTGATTTGATTTAGATGTCAAAATATGTATGAATATTTTGATTTAAAGTCAAAGTATTAAAAAATTGTGAAAAACTTAAAATAGAACTAGTTTTTTTCCGTAAAGCTTGCTTTGAAGAAAGTGTATAATATGGCCGTTAACCTTAAAAAAAATATAAAACTTTGAAATTATTCTTTTATTGGAAAGAAAGGAAAAAAATTTTTAGAGGTAATGAATGAATTATGAACTAACCTATACGATGACCGCTAGATCAGAACAACAGGTGTTGTTTGAATTTTTTCCTTTACGTTTTTTACATAGTTTTTTACGTTCCTTACATTAGTTTTTTACTTGCTGTATTTTTACTATGTTTATGTAGTAAATGTAAACAATGCTAAAAGTAATAAAAAAAAGTGAAAAATAATCAAAATTGGTTAGTTTCAAAACTGGAGATGAGAGTTGGAGCTTATTATTCTGTGCGTATCAAAAAAAAAAAAAAATAAAAAATAAAAAAACACACTAAAATGACTGCATATTTTCTTTATTTATTTAGATTTTGATAGTTAGTTACAATTCCTTTTATTTTTTCTCTTATTTCCTAGTATTTTACTTTATTTACCTCTTCTTTACCCTTTTTACGGGATTTTTACGTTTTTTACACTTATTTACGCATTTTTTACTTGCAAAAAGTAAAAAATAGTCTTTTTTACATTTTCTAATGAAATTTTTGTTTCTTCCTTTTTGTATTTCAAATCGTAGGATATAACATTAAATTATCAAAAAGAAAATTTTTCCTCATGAATTTACCTGATCGCTATAACCAGCCCCTAAAGCAATTTTCCTTATGAGACCTTTGCAATATTTACGCAGTGAGCAAGAGCTCTACTCTTGTTATGAGAACTCAAATGCTCTTATGCGACTTTAGTTTGACTTATAATAAAACGTTAAAAAAGTATCTGCAGTGAGTTACATATCGGGCAATCGGGCGAAAATATTCAGGCCAATTATGGAATTCGTAATACTGGATCTTTAGTAACTTTTTTTTCCAGATTTCAAGAGCTTAGGTACTCTTGAAAATATGTTAGTTGGGTAAGATCCAAAAAATACAGGTCTCAAAAAATATAATGCAATATAATTTTTGCTGCCCATTTCGAAGCAATATTTTTTCTACATAGCTATATACAAAATTTGTATTATAATATATTATACCCATTTAAAAAAAGTGACCTAAATTTATCAAAAATTTAAAATTATATATTCAACGAACAGATGTACCTAGGGTGTCTAGTTATAGGTATTTATTCAACAAGTATATTAAATTAAAGCTACTTTTTTTTTGTATTAAGCTTGTGTTTGCATTTCAATGTTGACTAAAAGCGATCATGAAAAATTATAGGTACCTGTTTACTTAGTTGTTTTAAGCGATAACCTTTTATTTAAAGCACAATCAATATTAAACTTATCTACATAATCTATAGCTCATTTGTTTTTCTATGTTTAGATCTTTAATAACAGGGTTCTATGGTGTAATGGTTAGCACTCTGGACTTTGAATCCAGCGATCCGAGTTCAAATCTCGGTAGAACCTATAAAAAATACTTTTTAATTTAGACACTTTTTTTTCCAAGGAGTTATACAAATTGTTTCCTATAGTTTTAGTTACAAGAAGAAAGTAAGGAGCCTTAAGCATTATAGATCATCATACTAATCAAATTCGAAGTTGAAGAAAAATGACAAGTAGCCCAGGATATTAGACTTTAACTTCGAAATACTTTGAAACTTGAAACTCGGACAAAGCCCCCCGAACTTAATCTGCCTAGTTCAAATGTACATAGGTTACTTTTTAAGAAAGCTTCCCTCTAAAATTCGCAGTTTTGTTAGAATTTTTAATTTAAACCTATTTTGTCTGATTTTCCTGGGCTTCAGATGCCAAGATTAAAAAAATTAACATATGCAATTTTGGGAAATTGTTTTTAACATGATATTTTAAATTTAATTATTGTTTTTTTCCAGAAAAATATCGTTGTGTACTGTACAGTGAAAATGCGATATATTACCCAATGATAAATTTCGGAAGCAAGCAAGAGCAAAACTTAAAAAGAACATCTTAAGGGCCAACACCGAAGTCTTCAAAAGGACCAATAATTTATTCAATCTACCAGTGCCATAGCTACTCGGTTTTGTTTGGGGAGGGAAGTCGATAATACAGATAAAATTAGAATAGAATAATTTATACCCACTCACAGAAAACATCTGCTTGATGCGGAGAGTAGAACTTTGGACACACTTTGGTGAGTTACAAGTCCACAAATCAAATGATGTGTAATTTTAAATTATACTGATGGGCCAAAAGTCCCGAAGTTAGTTAGTAAGTTTGTATAAATATTGAAAAATTTATTGTGAAAAATTTCGTTTTTGTTTGTATGAATTAATTTTGAAAGTTTTTTTCCAAAGTTTTTCTAAGTAAAATGCGAAGAAGTTTAAAGCAGAAATAATTAACTATAGGAATAATTTTCATTATTATTTCTGTTTTCAATTGCCTTTTAATTTCTTCCTCCTTTTTCTAGTATCGATTTCATATATTGGAAAAACGCTTGGGGGGCTTAGCCCCCCTAGCCACTAAATTACTACGACACTGCAATCTACCCGGTCTGGGCGAAGTGACGACAGCTACGTTTGTATGTATCTGAACTAAAGGTGCCACATGAACTTAGTCTCTAGAACTAAGTCCACCGAAGGTGTTAGTTCCCACTAGGCGGGAACATCAGAAGCCATTTTTTGAAAGTGGTCTTTATTCCCAAGCAATGTGAGAATGAAGTCCACTTTCTAATTGGAATCTTATACACATTTGAAAATACGAAAAGAGAACTTATTTATAGTGAGGTTTGTATGGGGGGCATGCTGCCCCTGCAACCCCCCTGCTTGGCTCGCTATAGAAATTGGGGTAGGTGCGAGGTTGGGTGTATGCAAAGTTGGATAAATTCAAAGTTTTCTTAAATCCAGATTCTTTAAATGCAAACGAAACTTTGCATTGACACAACCTCACACCTACCCCAAATCCTATAGTGGGTCAAACAGGTGGTTGCAGCGGGGCAGCATGCCCCCCATACATACATTACTTTTTTAACTCCGTAATGCTGGGTGCTAGCATTGTACCTATTTGTGGAAGCAAGCTTTTTTAATTTTTTTTTGGAAGGCAAAGATTATAGATTTGACGGGAACTAAAACCACCCATTTTTTTGATTTTTTTCCCCACATTATATGGGAATAAAAACAACTTTCGAAAAGTAGTTTCTCTTCCTGCCTAGTGAGAACTAACACCTTCGGTGGACACTAAATCTGTTAAAGTTGACGGATATACTGCGATAGGCGATTACTTAGTTAGGAGTTAATATATGTACCAGGGCCGTATTGCACCAAACTTATCACTTAGCATCTAATTATAAATGTTGGTACGACTTTTATGTGGCTTTTTTGTGTCATCGGAAATAATATTCATTAACCTAAACATAAAGTCCATGGATATTTTGTGCGGGGATATTATATCATGATATCAGAACGTTTTGCTTGTGAATTGCAAAAAATGCAGTCATCAGCATCAGTCTACTTAATATTGTCTGCAAAATGTTTTCTACTAAGAACGCCTCAAGCCGTTCGTCAATAACTTTATAGGCCTCTCGTATCACTGTGCCTTTTTAAGCCATAAATGATTCGATTCATACATTAAGATGATAATTTTTTTTCCAAATTAATACCTACTTCAATATTCCCAGTAATTCAACTGAATACTGAAGCCATTAAAAATTATGATAAAAATAATTGGCAAACATTTTGTAATTAAAATTACTTAATCATACCATAACAATCTTGAACTTTCTCGTTTTCATTGTTCCACCATCTACTATATTATTACCTATAACCTCCTGAGAGAAAGAAACATTTCTTCATCCTCCTTCTGCAATAATTTATCGGTAAGTAAACAACAACTATGCCACGAAATTCCATTCGCAATTATCGACTCCATTCAGTTTCATTAAGAGGTTATAACTTTTAATTAGCCCAACAATCACTTCCAGGGTTATGCTGCTTCGCCTGGTACATAGTCTGTGAAGGTAGATACTTATAGCCTGTGGGGTATCGTGTACCTTATAATTTTGTGCACTCTTCTAAGTTGCACGTTTAGGTTTAATTTAACAATCGAACATTCAACATATACAGTCTTCACGTTTATCCATCGTAATCGGACAATAATTTCTATTAATTGGGCACAAACAATTCATTTCTGTTCATAGTGTCGGAGATTGATTGACTCATTTTCGACTTGGTTCAAAAATGAAGCTGTTATAGAGCTATCAAATTATTTTATTTAATGGCAACGAAATTGCTATAATAAACGACGCTAAACGATCCATAAGGATGAGAGCATAGGTCTTGTAAGGCCTTCAATCACTGAAAAAGATGCTTATGCGAGTACATAGGAGTTGTATAAGCTCATACGAGCTCGAGGAGTCTTCATTTTATTGGCGCAAATAACACAGCACTGAGCTGATGCGCCGTTGGGCTCGCGAGAAGACGACTTTCCGAACCAAACATTAAACCAGTGTTATTGCACATTTGATTGGTACAGAGGATTGGAAATTATCGGTTTTGATGAGGAAGGCGATTCAATCACGAACAAATCAATGTTTTATTCCAAAGTATTTTTGCGATGGAAGAAGAAAAGATAAGCGATGAGTTTTTGTTGAATAAAAAGTTAATAATTTGATGGGAAATGGAAAAGAAGTATAAAAATAAAACGTACATACATAAGTAATAGTAAATTTTCTTTTGTATTTTTAAAATTTGATTTTTAATACTCTGTGCCTTATTTCTCCATTTCAACACGGTTTTGTCGCTGGTAGATCTACAACAACTAATCTTGCTATTTTTTCGAATTTCATACTTAATAAGCTGGAAGAAGGATATCAGATTGATGTGATATATACCGACTTTGCAAAGGCCTTTGACAGAGGAAACCACAATATTTTGATAAGAAAATTATAAAATGTAGGTTTTCACTCAAGTATTCTGAAATGGCTCGAGTCGTATTTAATAGGGCGTTCGTCTCTATTGACAATATTCTTTCAGTTCCAGTTTCTGTAACCTCAGGTGTTCCTCAAGGAAGTCACCTTGGACCTCTTCTTTTCCTAATCTTTATAAACGACCTGCCTAAAGTGTTCTTAAATTCTCTTCGTCTTCTCTTTGCTGACGATCTTAAATTCCTTAGATGTATTAAATCTGTAAACGATTGCAATCTTCTGCAAGATGATCTTGTAAGATTGACGGAATGGTGTATAATCAATGATTTGTTTTTAAATGTTTCCAAATGTCAATGTTTTTCGTTTTATCAAAATTCCTCACCTATTTTCTTTGATATAAAATTGCCAATAATGTTCTCGAAAGAGTTTTTGAAAAAAAAGATTTAGGTGTTGTATTCGACTCTAAACTCAACTTTATTAAACATATTGAATACATTGTTGTTAAAGCAAATTCGATGCTAGGTTTCATCAAACGGAATTCCTATGACTTTACGGATCCCTATACTCTTAAGTTACTCTACAGCGCCTACGAGTATTGTTGTATAATATGGAATCCATATTACAACATTCATTCAAGTAGAATTGAAAAAATTCAAAAAAAGTTCACAAGGTTTGTCGTCTGGAAACTCGGCTGGAACATTGAAATGCCCTCTTATTCAACCAGATGCCAACTTATTGGTATTCAATCACTTGAAAATCGCCGTAAAATGTTATCAGTAATGTTTATAAGTAATGTTTTGTCTCATCATATTAATTGTCCATTTATTTTGTGATTAATTAATATATATGCACCCTCTCGCCATTTAAAGGAGCGCTTCTTTTTATCGGAGGATGAACACAGGGTAAATAATGCACTCAATGAGCCAATAACTCGCTGTGTCAGGGAAACTAATAGTATTTCGAATGTCATTGATTTCCACTATAGTAGATTCTCATTAAAAGAGAAATTACTGCTATACTTTTTAATTCATTTTTAAAATTATTAATCTATGTACATATGTATTTTTATTATTGTTATTGCTATAGTATTTTATAATTAAATTTATCAACCTATTTTTGTTTATTTCGAAGGTCTGCAAGATAATTTAATATCTGATTGATTGTAAAAATAAAAATAAAAAATAAAAATAAAATAAAGTGAAGAGCACTTTTAATATGAAAATTAACAAATCAACTATTTGATATATGTAAGTATATTAGGCAATCAAGTCCTGCCTTTAAAGTGGGATTATTTCTTGATAAATTTAAACAAAAGTTCTAGAATCAGTTGCAAAGTCTAAATGAATCTTAATCAATTGATATTAACATTTTTGTGGAGCCATCAAAGTCTATTTCAAAACAATATAATATTAATTAAACACATTCGATTAAATTCTGCCTACAATAGTTGAAGGGTCGGTCGTGCTGTCATTTGTCGTATGAAAAAAAATCGTACTCAGCATATACAGGTGTCCCGGTAAGAATGGCGATGTTTTCTTAACAATTTTTAATGTTTTTTTTTTTTTTTTTATAAAAAATAAAAAAAAACTGTGGGTTGATTTTTTTAAGTATATTACTAATCTTTTACTACGTCATTATGCATTGAATGAAACCAGACCGAAGTCGATAGCATTATTTTTTCTAGAGATATTCGAGAAACAAGCCATTTTACAACTTTTTTTTTTAAATTACTGTAATAAAAAAACCGCTAATTGAATTTTTCTGAAAATCCATTCTGCACGTTATGACCTTATTATCTGTAAAATAAAATTTATTTTAAGTCGATATCTTTATGCGCTCTCGAGATATCGTCGGCGAAATAAAGCTTCCGAACGTAAGAAACGAACGTTACGAACTTACGAACGTACGTACACAGATATCTCTCTAAAAATAATGTAATCCGACTCCAGAGACCTCAAAACGTCGAGAAATGTCAAAATTTTCAATTTCACTAATCGGGCCGATTACAATAACTTTCAATGGAAAGTTAATTAACCTCGTTTTATTTGCCTAAGGAAGTTAATGACCAAAAAAGTCCAATTTTTCATAAAAAACGTTTGTTGGGTTAGAGCAGTGTTTCCCAAACTTTCGGCATTGATGTCGAATTTCTAAAATTTTTATAGCCCTGAGGGGTGAAATGTTGTTCGGATGAAACTCACAATAAGGCTGTATATTTAATAAAGGAGCTGAGCGCTCTTGTTATGAATATGGGGGTCTAAGACCTCTCGGATGGGGCCTTTTAAATGCCAGACGAACTAAAGATGAGTACTAAACAAAGTTCTAAATAAATTGTGATAGCAATTAGGAATATATTCCCACTGATAGAAGCTTCTCCTCTGATAACGAATGTGGAAGGCCAAGACTTTTTTCATTGGGCCGCTTTCTGCAAGACGCTTTCAAGGGATGCAAAACGTCGATTTTACTAATACTTAATTGTGATTATACAAAGCATATGAAATATTTCTGTCAATTATGGAATCCGCAATAGTCGATTCGCGGTGATTCGCAGTGCATTGTTTTTTTTTTCCTTTCACGGGACACGCCAAATCGATGAAGAGAAAAGCGAGCACTACGCTTCGAATTACTGCGGATCAGGTTTTGGTTTTACGCATTCCATAATTGTAAATAATTTTTTTTTTTCTTATCAAAAAATGTAAACTGCTTCCTACTTACAGGAAGACAAAAAACTCTACCACGCTTTGGGAAACACTGGGTTAGAGGACTGACTGTATTGAATAAAATTTGGTCGATGACTACCGAAATTATGCGTTTTTGAAGGGCATTTATTTAAATGTCTGGAGCCCAATTGTCGTGCCTGGGCGAAACGCATTTGAATAAAGGTCGCAAAAATCTTCCAGCTGCAGAAAATCTTTCAACGCAAGAAAAGCTTTTTAGAGTTTATAATATCTTGAAGACAGTATCTGCAGAATAAAATTTTGAGTCACATGTTCTCTTTACATACTCTCTACAATAACTTCACTTCATCCATAAAGAATGCTTGTAAGAAAAATTCATAAAAATCCCTCTGTAGAAATGCTCTTTTGAATCTACAAGTGCCAATTGAATTCAAATCACCAAACAAGGAGCACGAGTCCTTTTTTCTCAAACAAACACATGTTCTAAATGTATAATCTTGTTACATTGTTTAGTACACAATGAAAAATAACAAAATTGGATTTGACTCGTAATCCAATGAGATTATAAATTAAACAATATTTTTTCATACCATCAGAATGACTCCCAAAGATGACCATCCTCGACTCGGTTCAACAATAACAACAACAACAAAAAACGACAAAAGTGTGCGTTTATTGTCTGGCAAATGACGAACCCATGTTAAATGCATAATCCCTTAAGCTGTTGTCAAAGTCATAAGTCACTCTCACCTTATGAGGTTTCAAAATAAATAAATTCCTTTATATACCTAACCTATACCTATATATAATGGAATTATGTCCTTTTTTCTATTCTACACCTTTGCCATGGCTGTGAATAACACAATTTTGTAATCTCTGAACTGAAGTAGACGTAATGATTGTTTCGCATTACGAAACGCCCATCCATGCAAAGTCAAAGTCCACCTCAGGACACCAGAAGGAGATTACAATTATCAGGTGAATTGTTCATTATTTGTCCACGATCCACGTGACATAGGTACTTTTCAGTTTTAGAGCTAGGAGACTTGTGTCATCCTTTTTGGTATAGGTAGTATGAATGAATTGGGTGTGTCAGTTTTAATTACGTAAACACCCATTTTTGCCACTGATTTCATATACATATTATAATGAAAGGATTCTTGACACAATGTTATGTTGCCTTTGTGGAAAATAAAGAAAAGGATTAACATGGGATAACTCTTTTTCTTCCCGGCAACATAACATCATAAATAATATTTGTATTCAAATAAATCGAACAGAATGTAAAACAATGGCATCACGACGGCGTGTATGACGGGGAATGTGGTATACAAAAACAAAAACACTTCAGCTCGTTTCTTATAATACGGATGAGAAATTACCAATAATCTAACACTAGAGATTCATAAATTGATTCAACTCTTCAATAGAAGGGTTATGATGGTGTACGAGTATCTGCATACAAAAGGATTCTGGGTATGCATAAATCTTCACATCGCAAATCGTTGCCAAAGTGAGTGGTTTGCTGATGACAGTTGAAAGAAGATGCTTTGATTTGTGCACAAAGTGTTAGAAAAGAAAACACATATGGCAAAGCTAAAATTTAGATTAAATATTTATGGCGTATTCCTCGAGCTTTACTGGCTGAACAGAATGGTGACGCAGACGGAACCGGAGTTTGAGCTGGAATAGCTGTCAAAATATTGAATACACGCAAATTCAATGTTGCGAACACAACGGAACGTAGACGCATACGGAACTGCAGGCGCAGACGGAAGAGTTCACCAACTTTTAACTTTTCACGTACGGCACTTTTGACGTTTCAATTTGTATGAAGAAAAAAAACCACTTTTTGGGTCGGAAAAAAATATTGTGGTTATTTGTATCGCGAAAAAAATTATTTATTAAGAGGAAAATTATTGTAATATTTTTTTGTTTTTCTTCAAAATACTTTCAAAGCTGTACCGCTCCATTGTGGACATGTAAAAAAAATAACGTACGACACTTTTTGACAGCTCTTCCAGTTCCGTCTGCGGCTTCAGTTCCGTCATTCTATTCTGTTCAGCCAGTTAAGATATCTCAGAAGACGAGTGATAGAGGTATCAACCGGTCATTGGAAACGCTGCTTTGCAGAAGTATTAGGTTTATAAAACGATAATAATAATTATTGAAATACAAATTGTTTTGTATTTCTTTATAATTCCGCTATAATGAGAAATCGGTCGTAGCAATCAGTCTGGATCAGCGTTGCCGCACGAATTAAAATAAACGTGCCGTGTTTTCTGAAAAAAAACGTGTCAATTTTCGTGCCATATTATGAAAAAACCATAAAAACATTTATTTTGTTTAAAAAAATTAATAAATTTTATTACGGGGTGTAATAAAACAAAAAAAAAAAATCAAAGGAAATCATTTGCTCTATTCGTACATTGTCAAAAAATATGTATGTGTTTCTTTCCACTTTTCACATTACATTTTGTTGAAATGTGCTTCATTTTAAGTAAAATAATAGAAATAAAAAAAAGTGCCATATTGAACTTTTTCGTGCCACCGTGCCACGAGGAAATTTTCGTGTCAAGAAAGCGCATGATCGTGCCACTTCGGCAACGCTGGTCTGGATGGAAACGAAGAGTTTTAAAATTAGTCATCTCCTTCCTTCTCCATAGGATACAAATAAATGAAGCTGGGGAGCTTTCTAAATAAACTAGGTATACTTACATGATCTGGCCAAGAGCAGGGTTGCCACTTTTAGGCAAACTTTCCGCAGTAGATTCACAAAAAAAATGCAGTAGATTGAACTATAAGTTATCTCGAACAAAGAGAAAAGGTGTCGTATTAATTAGGTATAGCTATTTTTTAATTTTAAATTCCCTATCGCTACTAAGTCTTTCATGACTTTGATCTTTACCAACATTTTGCATCACTACTTAAGAAATGCATTTAAAGTACAACTGCATTTACTGGCTGAACAGAATAGAATGACGGAACTGAAGACGCAGACGGAACTGGAAGAGTTGTCAAAAAGTGTCGTACGTTATTTTTTTTACATGCCCACAATGCAGCTGTACAGCTTTGAAGGTATTTTGAAGAAAAACAAAAGAATATTATTTATTGTGTACAAGCTCAGAATTCACATTTTTTGTTTCCAATAATTTTCCTTTTAATAAATAATTTTTTTCGCGATACAAATAACCACAATATTTTTTTCTGACCCAAAAAGTTGTTTTTTTTCTTCATACAAATTGAAACGTCAAAAGTGCCGTACGTCAAAAGTTAAAAGTTGGTGAACTCTTCCGTCTGCGTCTGCGTCTCCGTATGCGTCTACGTTCCGTTGTGTTCGCAACATTGAATTTGCGTGTATTCAATATTTTGACAGCTATTCCGGCTCCGTCTCCGTTTCCGTCTGCGTCACCATTCTGTTCAGCCAGTTACTTAATAAGAATTTTAACCTTTTTGTGCAGATTTTATTAAAAACTTGCCAATATTATCACAATTTGCAACATTTATTAAAAAAAACGCAAATTAACTAAAACAAGATTTCCATCAGCTTTCAATATTCGTCAAAACAGAGCCGGTATAGTCGAAAGCCGTAGAAGTTAAGTAGGATGTGAGTATTTCCTGGAAGAATAAGAATGATTGCAATCAATGACAAAATTGAAAAATAATTTGTGGGTTATTTGTTTATGGACAATTTTTTGTAAAACCAAAAATGCAGTAGATTTTATTTAAAGGCAGTAGATTTATTTTGAGAACAAAATGCAGTAGATCTACTGCAATTTCAGCAAAGTGGCAACCCTGGCCAAGAGCATACCCAATTTTATCGTTAAAAATTGGAAGAAAATAATACCCTCACAGCACCAACTGCCGTATCCACAAGAAGCACAAAAAAGAACTATTCCTAAGAAAATCCAGCATCAACTCTTCTCGAGTGCCGGGACTCTAAAGTTTTTTTTGGACTAATGTACCGCAATAAACAAGTTTTAAATTTAATTAGTGTTGATACATTTGGAATTGCACTTCGAAAAACTTATGTTGCCAGACCCATGTTACATGTGTAAAAGCTTTGCACTTCCAATATGTCAGAAACTCTTGCTGCAAAACAAAACTTCCAATATGTCAGAAATTCTTGCTGCAAAAAAAAACAATAAATCGTCGGGTACTGATGGCTTTTCATCTGAGTTTAAACAATATGCCACTTTTAGTCCTAAGAACATATTTTAATGCTATTTAATAAAATGTGTGATAAGGAGAATTTCCCAGAGCTTCGTCTATATCTGCTATGTCAAAACAAAATAAAGGTGACCTTATATAGTTCTTTCAGGAAATTATTCACCAAACATTCTTTACTTTAAGCTTGTGAGCTGGGTACACATAGAAATAATTAAATTAGTTGTTTTCTGTCTGGATTCCGAGCCAATCTCTCGACAATCTACCAAATCTTCACCCTCACGTGTGTCGCTAGGCCTTTTATAAAGACCATATACCAATAACAGGAAATCGCTACTATTTAAGCTTGCGTCTATTGGACTATCGATAAAATTTTTAGGAATTTATGAGCAACTTCTCTCAAATATGACTGCTGTGAAGTTTCAAATCTGATATAGGCGTCCCACAGGGATGCATTTTGAGCTCTTTAATCTTTTATTTATAAATAAGAAATGACATTGACAAGATAATATCTCTGGTCATGTTTCTTTTGACGATCTAGTAATCTAGAATTTTTTCTTAATAAAATTTAGTGGGTTCGTTTATCAGCCTCGTCCATATAAAAATAAAAAATGCGGCTACCGACTCTTGCAGGGAAGTAACAAATCCTTCAAGAGTAACTCTTGTCATGAACAAGTGCCTCTCACCTGGTTGCCTGGTTCTAATTAAAAATTATTAAGATTAAAACAAAAAATTATTTTTTCAAATGGGATACATGTATGATGTCTGAATTTGTAGCTAATTAATTAAATTCTAATTTGTTGCGCAACATTTATGAGTTGTATTAAAATTTTCGCAAAAATAAGTCTGAAGTTAGCAAACGGAATCTAAAAAACTTAATAAGAATTTTAAATAATGATTGACACCTAAAATTTAAGCTTTTTAAATGCTCTTAAGTCAAGAAAACTACGATTTTTTAGCTGAAAGCTTATAAAATATTCAAGTTTGTGATAAAATAAACCTGAATTAAGCGGACGAAAGTATGAAACTAATAATTCTCTTGGTGTCAAAAACTGTACCTTTTTATATGCAAATTTGTTGCGCAACAATTAATTTTGTATCTTTTTTGGTTCATTTTTTATTCGAATTTTAAGTTTAAAAACTGCATTTCCGGTCCGTTAAAATAAAACGGAAGTTGGTAAAAAAGTTGAATTTTCAACTTTTTCTTTTAACCAGAAGTTGTTGTAGATTTTAAAATGCTAACTTGTTGCGCAAACACAAAATTTGTATGTCTAACAGTTTTTTGTATATTCGAATTAACAACTTTAAAAGTTAGCTCAAAAGTGAGCTTCCAAAATCTAGAATAATGAGAAAATTCAGATTTTTCTATCCACGAATTTGTAGTCTCCCTAAACTTAATGAAACCCGCAAACACCGATTTTGTAGCTCGCATAGTTTGTTTGTTATAAAAAATTCCGCTAAAAGAAGACATTATACCCACTGTAACGGTGAAAATTTAAAAAAAAAAGTTTAAATATTCGATAAATTTCTGCCAGAAATTGAAGCTTGTCAAATGCGAAATTTTTGTGCTAGAATTAATTTTGTAGCTTTCACGGATCATTTTTTATTTCAATTTTTATTTAAAAAAAATCTTTTCCGGTTACCGGAAATGAGCTTTTTTAAACTTTTAGCGGAATTTTTTATAACAAAAAATAAAACTATCCAACCTACAAAATCGGAGTTTCCGGGTCTCATTAAGTATAGAGAGACTACAAATTAGTGCAAAGGAATTTGTCATTATTTTAGATTTTGGAAGCTCACTTTTGAGCTTTTTTTGAGCACTTTTTTTCATAAATTTCACCAAAAGAATTTAGGCATGGCAAATTTTTGTCATTATTCAGAGTTTTCTCCCAAGCCCACGCTTGATTCTTTGAGTTTAATTTTATCCAATTACCACGATTTACCCTATCTTCGATAATCCATGTGTGCTGTCATAATAATTGTGCGATACGGTCTACACTTTGGAGAAAATTTTCTCTAAATTACCTAGTGGCTTTGGGCTTCCATCCGATACTGCAGATCCCGCATAGCCATGGGACAGAGATTTGTCTTTTGAGTCGAGGCTCACTTCAGAACTCGTCGACATAAAATCGTGCCAAAACAACACGACATGACAAACACTGCAAATCAATAAGTTAGTTGCTATAAGATTTAGCGAACAGTTAGCCTCGAATAGGTAAAGCATGTCCACTGAGACTCAGGGCTAGACCTTATAGCTTCAGCTTTAGTTTCGGTATATACCCTCGCGTTTGGGTCTGTATATAAATATTGATTTCCAAAAAAAGAAACCAAAAATAATAACAATATAAAAATAAAAAATAAAACCAACGATGAATTTTCGTCGGAGTAATGCCACGTAGATTTGTTTAAACAATGCACTTTGGACACTCCGCTCTTTCCCGGCCCAGAGTCATACATATCTAGCCGCCACAGAGGCTCTGCGTCATGCCGTTCACATGATGATGGCAGGCAGCTATACTGAGAGGGAGTTTGGGAGCTGAGCTTAGCAGCTTATGGCATCAGCGACAGCACCGCCGCCGCGGAACCGCATCTAAAGTCTAAACGCGATGAAGATATTAAAATGTGAAATAAAGTTGTCGATATGTCTCGGGCGATTATGTCATGCCGCTCAACACAATGTGGCGTGCTGCAAGCAGTACAACACTGTATTTGTATATAGTGTGCACTCCAGAACATATCATATTCCCGCCGCGCTTCCCCGACGAGGGATAGCTACGTCGACGTTTTTGCGCGGATTGGGGATTGGGGAATATTTCAAAACACAAAACGAGCGGGAAAAATGGAAATGGTGGGTTCAGAAGTCCTGCAGGAGATGTGATTTATGGCGCACGAAAAATTCCTATGCGGCTATTGTAGAAAATTTGCATGTTGCAAGTTGTGTCCGTTGCAGAGTGGCGGTGGCGGGCATCTTGCTGTTTAGCTAGTGCTGCCACTGCACTGTGATGGAAGAACGACGACGACATTGTCGACCATTAACGTCGTAGTTGTCGTCGTACACAACTCGAGCGCGCATGCTGCAGAGGTGCTGCTGGGGTTAGATGCGAATCTCGTGGAGGAGTTTGCATTTGCGTCCCGTCAGAGTTCCAGACTTTGGAATCATTGTCGTCGGTCGTCGCTGCTGCTGCTTCTGCTACCACTGCCGTTGTCGCCATGGAATGCATATTGACAATATAATTAACAATGAAATTTGTTCCTCATTTAATGCGATTTACGTGAAGCTGGTGGGTTGATCGGATGAGCTCCTCCCCTGTTTCTCTTTTTTGGATATAGGTAATGAAAGGTTAATGAGGAATTGACATCGCTCTTTTGGCCAAGAATTCATTTGTGCGCACTGCGCAGTGCAGTTTTGGTTTTGTGGTCTTTTACGGGCAACTCATTTGAATGCAAACGGATTTGGAATTGTTAATTGATTGAGTCCCTCTCTAAACCTATACTATATGTCTAAACTGCGATGGGTCAATAGAGATTCAGAAAGAATTTGCATTTTGAGTAGTTACCCCATTATCCTAGTTTGGTTTTATCCTCTTTATACGGTTTGCATAATTTCTCACTGAAGTAATTTCTTTATTGCCTAAGCGAACTTATTTCTGGCGGTGTTGTGAATTTTCAATTATGGGAAGAGCTTCGGAACTTTCAATTCTAGATTTTATTTTCATCTTATAGTTCAGTAACCTTGAAGTAGCCCGTGGCGTATTGATTAGTGCATTGGAATCTTTTGTCATGAAAAAGTCAATTTTTTGTAAGCACTCTGCAGAAAATTGAAGGTCCATTTGTGTCTCTAACAATATGCACACAGGAATGGTAAAGTTATAGGTTTAAAGTTATAGGTCATGGTTCTTCACAATTTGTTTCGCCACCAAATTTAATTATTTAAATTAATTTGTTTGCCTTTCAACCATTCCGTTATTGTTATAGGAATGGGAGGACCTACAGTTTATTGCCAAATCCGAAAGGCTAAGGCAATAGCCTTTTCTATGACAGGAAGTACTCTTGGAGGATTTGTTGATTCGTCGCAACTAGCAGTAGCCCTGAAATTTTTTTCTAAGGTTTAGGTGGCACAGGCTGGAAATCGAACCGAAACCACTGGCGTGACGGTTCTTCGCACTAACCATTACGCCTCGAGCTATTATTTGTTTACATGCTTTAATATCCAAGTAATTTTAATTGATAAAGCATTTAGGTGACTGGGACTGGGCGCCAGTTATTACGTTCAAGGTATCTTAACGCTTAACTTCAGTCGTGGGTACAGTACGGACTCATATTAAATCTTTGTTCGTCCTTAAAAAACGTAACAGTCATCGTAGCTCTCCCCACTACTAGGTATACTTTCCTTAAGCCAATAAGCTGTGCACAGTGAGAAGGTCGTATTTCGCTAGCTCCATACTTTGGTCTTCGAACCTATTATGTCCGTGTGTTTCCCCTTACAGGGCATTTTGAACGGTTACTGGAGATGTATATCAGTTGTGCTAATTCCTCCTCGACCGTTCTTCGTCAAGGGGAAGGGTTGCAGTGTGAATTCAGGCAATCGTTACTTTGGACTGTTTATTTGGCATTGGCATCGGTTAAACTTCTCTCATCTTAAAGCGGTTGTTAGACTCTAGCTCACCCCTCCCTACAGCTGCGCTGCGAGCTTTGAGATGTTTTCTTTCTTCGACCCTTTTTCAAGTTTCTTCGGAAAACCAAGCAGTATTTCTTCCCTGCGACTGACCGACTATATCTTCAGCAACGAAGGAGGTGGGTTCCATGGTGTTGGGTAGTCTATCGATATTAAAATAAGGCATTCTGGGGTTTTCTTGGGCAGCTGTACGTAATTTTACGATATCAAAGTCTGTTACGGACTTCCTTAAGACTCCGACGACGGCTGATGGCGAAATGTTCGATTTGATTGGAAGTTGTTAACTGACTTTGTGGCATGTCTTATTGTGTTCAAATATGGCTCCTCCTATAACAAGCCGATTTACGACGAATTGATTGCCATTATCGTTGCGGTTGCCAACACCATGTTTTCCCATAACATGCACACCTTTCCTAAGCCCATCGTTGTCATTGCATTCAAGTCTCCAATTACCATTATGATGTTTCCACGTGGTGTTCTGCCATGAGTAGTACCTACTCAGCCGGTTATAAAATGTATCTATTTTCTTATTAGAAGAGAGCTCTGTTGGAACGTAACACTGTATGATGGTGACGCGACGTACTCTATTCCGAAACCCTGCTTTCAGGATCCTAACACCTAAAAAGTTTCCCTGGAAATTAAGCCTTTGAGAGCTGTTTTGGAAAGCAGCAGCCCAACGCAAGATTTCTTAGTACTTCCAGGCGCCTTTCCGGAATAGAGTATAGTACAGTGTTAGGAGTCGGAGACTTATGGCTGCCCGAGCACAACCATCAAACTTCACTTACCCCTGAGATTTCCATCTTATACCGCATGAATTCCTTCTCCAACTGTGGAATCTGTCATTCTAAGGACCTTCACTTCCAGAGTAGAGAAACGTCCTCACATTCCAAAAACCAATATTAGTCCGGGAACAATAGCCGAAAGTCGTCAACATGTTATTAGTCCTTATCCTAGCTGAAGTATCGGTTTTGTTAGCGGTTTTGCTTTCACTTACGGAGAATCCTAACCTCCATAACCTACCCCAGAAAGCTAAACCTTTCGTACTTGTAATTTTAGCCGTTTTACATATATGTACAGTACATATAAGGATACGCAGACGGACATTACGTGAAAAGGTAAGACAAGCACTTCAACGTAACTAATTGTTGCTCTGCGCCACAGGCTTAGACCAAGTTCTGACCGATCAATATTTTCCGGATCAGGAACGATGCCGGCAAATCAATTGAATGTTATTTTGTAATTGAGGATACATGTTGGAGTAACGATTGTCCATAGCGATGGGCCAAAATTGGCCGAAGATCTGTTTGAAATAATCTCCGAAGCACTTAAACTTGAAGACACAAATTTATTGAGTCGTTGGCAATTACTATACGAGTACATCTACCTTTTCAATCATAAATTAAAAATTATTGTCTCCTCTGTTCTTGTAACGGTTTTTGTGTATCCGGTATACGGTATACCCCATTTTACAAATGCCTCTCCTTTCTGTTAAAAAAGATCATAACTTTATATGATATCGAACATAATTTAAAATCAAATAATAAAAACCATATCACATTGTTAATCAATTAAAAATTCCTTCCCTCTCTCTCTTCTCCCTCTGAAATAATTATCTTCCCTTTTTACACCGTTCTCCAAACTAGCATATACGTATACTCTTTTATTAATTTTCCTCCATCAAAGATCGAAATAATCTGGCGTAGCGAACTCTCGCAATCACAATTCTCCGACTATTGTTAGGTTATTCGTTAAACGTTTCGGATTTATTGCTGTCACCCGGATTTTCCATGTGCCGCATATAGCCATGGATGGTCACAGGATCTTCTCGGCTTCTCACACTGCATTAGGACGATTCGTTGCATCTGCATTCATAATAATCATACAATAAAAACTACGGGTTTGCTTCACGCGAGGACCGCATTAAACTATACGTATACATGCATTGGCCCCGTCCGTTCCGTCGCTTGGTCGTTATTCGCTCGCGGACAATGGAACGCAATCATAAACCTTAAATGCTGCATTGCATTGTCAACCAGTCAGACTTTCAACACCCATAAACTAGGATTAATTTGGTGCTTATTGAATTGAAATCAAAACACGAATAATTCATATGGGGGGACCATACATAATGATATGGAGTCATTTTTTAAGTGGAGGTGGAATAGGCCTATACAAAAGGGACTTATTTATTATGTTCGAGAAATCGTTTAAATACTATGCCATGGTGCATAGCACCTAATCTGACTTGAAGAGTGTATGAGCTTAGTCCAAGCGAAGGTGGTCCGTGAGTTGACAAGTTTATTGAACTTTTAATTTACATAATTAAAGATGAAAAAATTAAGTTAAAGCGTTTTAATTATTGGTTTCACAATGCTTTTGATTTTTTTGTGTTGAGAACAAAACAAATATGAATATTAGTAGTACCCCAGGACCAGATTTTAAACGCGAGGGTTAAAGTTAAAAATAAATTTGGTGAGTTACCTAATTATAATATAGGTACTGAAAAAATGTAGTAGCCGTGGCGTGATGGTTAGTGCGATGAACTGTCATGCCGGAGGTCTAAGGTTCGATCCCCAGCCTCGCCACCTATTTATTTAAAAGAAAAAACGGCTACTGCCTCTTGCGAGGAATTGACAAATCCTCCAAGAGTATCTCCTGTCACAGAAAAGTTCTGCTCGTTAGCCGTTCGGATTCGGCAATAAACTGTAGGTCCCCTCCATTCCTGCAGACACGCACACAGGAATGGTTGAGAGTTGTAAGTCACTAGGTCCTAGTTCTTCATGAGCTGTTGTGCCATCAAATTTATTTTTTTTATTTATAGTTGTTCGGGTCGCTCGATATATGAATTATCTAGGGGAGAAGAGGGAGACCTGATACCTTTTGCAGTTTTTGTATCATAACTTTTGTATTTACATTTTCTAGAAGACCCGTTCCTATCTAAAAATAAAGACACATTTATTAGCTTCCTTTTTTTGCACAGCAAACATCACTTAGTTTTTAATTGTTAAGGAGCTGGCTGTTAAAAAAAAAAAAAAAAACAGAAAAAAAAATCAAAAGGATCAAGTCTCCCCAAACTATTTGAGACTTGTTCCCCCCATATGAGAGACTTGATCCCTGGGTCTCCTTAAGTAAAACATGGTTAGTTTTGAACGAGTAAATAATATTAATTGAAGGAAAAAAACAAAATACCGAATTCATTCGATACAAAAGAAAATTCAAATCAAATAAGAGCTTAAAAATTAAGGACCATAAAAGTAGGATATCGCTTTTAGCATTTTTGAAGAAAGAACCAATTGATTGTGAATAAACGCAGTGATTTTAAAAAAAGAAAACATCCCACTTTCTGTATGCCCTAGTTGAATTTGGCAATTTTTTAATGACGTCAGTTTCAGACACTTCGATGATATATCCTCGGTTCCAGGCCATTTTACACCTTCATCGCTTCTTTTTTGAGCAAATTTATTTTCAAAATTTTAAGTTTTTTTTCGATAACTTGGACTATACATGACAATAAAGTATAGGTACCTATATTATGATATATGTTTGACGATAGTCCAATTATCTCCTATAAGCTTCTTTAGCTTTATCTTCATCCAGTGCAGTTCCGCTTTTGTTCCGGCTCAACTTGTACTGATGCGATGTGCCGTAAATGTTTCTTTTTTTAAATTCGCAAATTTTACGAATGAAATCTTTTTAAAAATAAACTCTTTCTAAAAGCTTAAAGTTGTGCTGTTTTGTGCTCAAAAAATGATACTAAGAACCGAAGAGATAAAATATATATACAGTGGCAGTCAAAATAATAGCAGTGTAACCTACCGATTAATATATTCTAGTACAATGCAATATATGAGCAATTAATTAAATTCTGCAACTACTTTTTTTGTACTGGAACATTGTGTCTTGCGTTTCCGGAAAGAAAGAATTCCATGACATAACTGTTTTTTCCCAAATGTCACTCGAAAACTTTTAAAGTGTGTATCTTAGCGGTCAAAATAATAGCAGTGTTAGCTAGATCATCGTAATTTTGTACTATTTTTTGATCCTGTGCATATTAAAATTATAATAATTTCAAGTTTCAAGGTAAGCTTTCGAAGCCTCATAGTATTTACAAGTTTATACTCAGGATACACTTATAGTATGGGCCGTACCAAACACTGCACGCCGGAGAAACGCAAAATCATTCGCCAACTTCTTTCTGAAGGAAAAACTTATGCGGAAATCCAAAAAAGTCTTCAAATCTCTGCAAAAATGATTGCAAATGCAAAAAATTATAAAGAAAAACCTGAAACCCGCGGCAGAAAAAAGGTTTTATCTCCGAAATCGGTAAGGAGGATTGTTAGATGCTCTAAGGCCTTTCCTCACTTGCCTGCTAAAAATAAATAAATAAATTTGATGGCACAACAGCTCATGAAGAACTAGGGCCTAGTGACTTACAACTCTCAACCATTCTTGTGTGCGTGTCTGCAGGAATGGAGGGGACCTACAATTTATTGCCGAATCCGAACGGCTAACGAGCGGCACTTTTCTGTGACAGGAGATACTCTTGGAGGATTTGTCAATTCCTCGCAAGAGGCAGTAGCCGTTTTTTCTTTTAAATAAATAGGTGGCGAGGCTGGGGATCGAACCTTAGACCTCCGGCATGACAGTCCATCGCACTAACCATCACGCCACGGCTACTACACTTGCCTGCTACTGAGATAAAAAAAAATTTAAACTTGAATGCAAGTGTAGAAACATTTAGAAGAATTTTAAGAAGAAATAATCTCAACGCCAGAAGCCCTAGAAAAGTAACACTTTTGACAAAAAAACACGTTGCCAAAAGAATTCAGTTTGCCAAGACGCATGTTCATAGGCCCCTTCAGGATTGGCGAAATATCTTATGGACGGATGAAACCAAAATCGTTTTATATGGTAGCCCTGGTTCTCGTGAATATGTTCGACGCCCACCAAAAGCTGAATACATGCCTCGGTATACTCGAAAAACCGTTAAACATGGTGGCTCTAGCATTATGGTATGGGGTTGCTTCTCATACCATGGTGTAGGTCCCATATACCGAATAAATGGTATAATGGATCAGCACGTTTAAGTTGATATTCTTCAGGGAACTATGCTGCCTTACGCAGAGGAGGAAATGCCAATTAGATGGGTCTTCCAACAAGACAATGACCCGAAGCACACCAGCAAAAAAGCTAAGGAGTGGTTCCAGGTCAATAATATTTCCGTTTTGGACTGGCCTCCCCAATCACCTGACCTCAACCCAATCGAAACCTTTGGGCAGATGTTAAAAAAATGGTTGCAGCTTCAAAACCCTCCAACAATAATCAACTTTGGGTTACAGTTGATACCGCGTGGAAAAGTATCCCATTGGAGAGATGTCAGGCTTTGGTTGACTCTATGAAGCGAAGATGTGAGGCTGTTATAAGCAATAAGGGGTCTACAACCAAATACTAAGAAATGTTCTTGTAGTTTTTAACAAAATTTTCTTCTTTTCCTTAATTTTCATGAACACTGCTATTTTTTTGACCGAAGCAAATCTTTACCTTGACGGTAAACTTTTTTTATTTTTATATACTTATTTGATAAAATCTGAACTTTTCTTGTCATAATATAAATTAAAATTAATGTGGCTTAATAAATATAAATATTTATAACGATTAATAATCATCAGATATTTATTTTATTAATTTTTTTGGTGTCCCATTTTTACTGCTATTATTTTGACCGCAGCTGTACATGCATATTTGCAACTTTTACAAGCAAACGCAAATATTGCGAAGCACCTAAGCGTGAAGTTAGCACCACCATTTTCGAATTTATATTTACGTTGTGCCGTAAATATTTTTTTTCAAATTCACAAGTTTGCAAATTTTGCGAATAAAATTTTTTGCAAAACAACGATTTTTAAAGAAGTTTAACTTGTGCTGTTTTTGCTCAATTTGTGCTGCCAAGTGCCGAAGAGATAACAAAAATATTCGCATATTTGCAGCTTTAAGAACCGAAAATTCATTTTGCGGAGCGTGAAGTTAGCACAGCCATTTTCCACTTTCCAAAAAATAATGGATGTGCTGTATTGTGTTCACCTTGTGCTACGTTGTGTCGTAAATATTTTTTTCAAATTCGCAAGTTTGCAAATTTTGCGAATAAATTTTTTTTGCAAGTAGCGATTTTCAAAAAAAATAAACTTGTGCTGTTTTGTGCTCAGTTTGTGCTGCCAAGTGTCTAAGAGATAACAAAAAAAATATTTGCATATTTGCAGCTTTTAGAGCCAAAAATTCATTTTGTGAAGCGTTACAGCACAACCTTTATTTTTTTTGAAAATCAAAAATGGCAGTGCTAACTTCACGCACAGATGTTTATGACATTATGTCTAGATTTACAAAAATGATAATAATCATCTTAAATCACATGAAAGAGTCAATGCTTATGAGTATACAAATTTCGAATTGAATAAAATTAAAATAACTTTGAATGCAAGAGTTCAAAAATTAAGAAATACTGGGAGATTTGATATTTGGTCCCGGGATCAAATCTCTCTTGGGCGACAGGCTAAATTGAGAAAAATAGATATAACAATTAATTTTTGGCGCATAATTAAACCTTAGTTGCATAAAAATCTTCATAAAAGAATTTGGAACATACAAAAATTACTTGTGGAACTCACAACATAAAATAACAGCCCAGACAGAATCAACAAAAATGCAAAATATATTGTACGAACTAACAAAAAACTAAAAACTGTTATGTGCTCTCTCTCTCTCTGTGAGTTGAATTATGACTCGTATAGACGCATTGATATGATTTTAAAGACACTTGCAGAATCCAGCAAATGAGCTATTTTAACTCTTTTGGATCTGGAAATTTATGGAGGGGGGGGGGGGGGGGGGGGGAGATCCAGTCTGCCTCTTCTCCCCTACTGAAGGACTGCTTCTTGAGTTGATTGTAAATAATAAAAGAGCTGAATACCATAGACATGAATATGGGGGTCTAGGACTCCTCAGGTGGGGCCTTCTGTATTTCTGTATACAAAACGCACTTAAAAATTAATTTTTATAGTGCGTCTTGCATACAGAAGGCCCACCTAAGAGGTCTTGGACCCCATATTCATATAGTTTTTTTTAACCTTATATGTGGGCTTTCAGAAAGAAACGCATTTTTGATGCAGAAACGCCCCAACCACAGCTTGCAAGACTTGCATATTTGCGAATAGAAAGTAAAGACCTCTCTTATTGCATCATTGAATTTTCGCTATCCTTCACACCCAAAAATTGCTGTGGGCTCTTAGTGTGCTCCATCCACAAGAAAGCAGATGTACTGACCTAGTGCCCACTACCAGAGGTATAAGTCCCCTCAACGTCGCATTCAAAATCCTGTCATCTGTACTTTGTGATCGCTTAAAACCGTTTGTCAACGATCTGATCGGTCCCTTTCAGTGTGACTTTAGTCCCGGCTAATTAAGAGCTCGATCAAATGTTCACACTCCAACAGATTTTGGAAAAAAACAGGAGTTTCAAATCGATACACAACACCTCTTTATCGATTTTAAAGTTGCATGTGATAGCGTAGACAGAGACGAGCTATACAGAGCCATGGAGCATTTTGGCATCCCTGCCAAACTCGTCCGCTTGTGTTTGTGTAAGATGATGATGGAGAAATCTCACTGCTCCGTCAAAGTCGACAAGAACACAATCGAATTCTTTGATGTCAAGAAAGGTTTGAGGCATCAAGTCGTCAAGGACTTTGTCTACCTCTAGGCTTCACTATATAAACTCGCAAAACGACATCAGTGCAGAGATCAAACTTCAAACGAAGAACCACTCTTACTAATCGCTGTTTCTTTGGGCTTAGAAAAGTAAAGCCCTCTCTCAAAGAACCAAGGAGAGCCTAATCATCCGGGTCCTGCTGTATGGGGGGAAATACATGGACCATGTCAAAAACCGATGAGAATCTGCCTGGCTTGGATTTGAAAGGAAGACTCTTCGGATGATTTGTGGTTCAGTCTGTATATGGAATATGGGCTTTACAGCGACGTTAATCTGGTAAAAATTCTGACAACACAACGGCTGACAGTGAAGCAATAGCCAGACGAATGTTCGAATATACCCCTGAATGGCCTGATCAGCAGAGGATGACCCCACTTTAGATGATAGTCTTCAATAAGATCCAATAATATAATTTCCAAAAGTAACGACTTTTCACCACAAACATAAAAACTTGAATTTTGTTACGTTGCAAATTTGTATTTAAAATCTCCATCTTAAAGCTATCTTGCTCATATCGAGGTATAATGTTTCCTTAAAAACTCTTAATTCATATGAATTCAACTCAGGCCACCAACATAAACTCATGTCTCAATTAATGGGAATTGGGTGTTAAAATAACTTAATCACGATTTAATACCCTCAAACCTAAAAAGTCCAAGACTTGATATCTGTTACTGTTTAGGTAGATTAGCTCGATCGAGAGAAGTAGAAGAATTCCAAATCAAATCAAAAAATAATTACATGATTTATGAACATCTACATATGAGTATGTCACTGATCCAATGAATTATTTCAAATAATCTTATAGATTCGTTCAAATTCAAGGAAACAAAAATATTCTTTTAGAGTTTTGGTTGGCTGTCATAAATCTTTTATTTCTGTCATATCTCAACATTTCGGCAATTAAATCAGAATCATCACATTCGTACTATCGTGAGTCACACCACACTGCATCTATCGTTAAAAGATAATGTAATAATATTATTGTCGAATTGAATTTGTACCTACACGGAGAGAGATGTCATGATAAAATTATTATAAAACTTATTAATTTTTTGATTAGCGAAAGTTACATCGCTATAACTTGACACTTATTTTGTAAAGCAGTTGAAATGTTTGAAAATTAGTGCAAACATGTACATTGTACAGCGCCACTAATGGGCAAGTTTCACAGTACCTATACTAACTTCAACTTTAGGTTGAATTTCATAGTATGAGTAAGGGGCACTTAAGTGACCAACGTCCACCACACATTCAGGTTAGTGTGCACTGAAGTATTCACTTTCAGCCTCTATCTCCAATAATGATCACCTAAGTGCAACTTTCTTCATTGAAACTGGGGCCCTAATTTTCCCGGTTTTGATTTGGAATTTCTTCTGACTTTTTGTAGTAGCCCGTGGCGTAATAGTTAGTGCGTTGGACTGTCACGCCAGAGGTCTAAGTTCGATTCCCAGCCTCTGTCAATTAAAAATGTTTTTCAGGGATACTGCCTCTTTCGATGAATTGACAAAACCTCCAAAAGTATCCCTTGTCGTAGAAAAATGCCGCTCAAAATTAGCCGTCCGGATTTCGGAATAAACTGTAGGTCCCTTCCAGACATGCACACAGGAATGGTTGAGAGTTGTAAATCACAAGGCCCTAGTTCTTCATGAGCTGTTGTGCCCCCAAATTTAATTTAAATGTATTGCTCAAGATTGATGAAAAAGTATTTTAAGAAGTTAATTATTAAAAATTTGCACGAACTTGCTCTTGTTGCTAACAACTATAATATGTAGTTGTTAAAATACTTATGTTCAATAACGTGTAATGGTATTTTTAGCAAGAAAAAAACATACTTATAATTTTGTTTTTTTTTTTTGATTTTATTTTTTTCAAAATTTTTAAATGTAACTATTGTTCCATCTACTCAAAAGCACCAGATTGCAAAATAATAACAAAATAAGTTCACCCATTAAGGAGACATACGTGAATATCTCGAAAATAAGGGAATTTTCTCAAACACATCGAACCACTATTTCCGCAATGCGAAGTTTTTGGCAAAAAACCTAATATGTAGTTTCTTACAACTGTATATTTAAAGAAAATCGATCGAACCCTTTAGCCTCTAGCTCAAATTACAGTGGACGCACACACCAACGCGACGCACGGTATGACAAACCTAATTTTTTCGGACTTCTTCAACATCGTAGTGGCAATTTTGATTACAACGCCGAAACTTTTTTTGTACACGTAAGCAATACTTACCCTATAGAACAAGTAAACAAATAATATTTTAAGTTGAGGTTGCTTGATATAGATTTTATTCTGTGATTTTTTTCAGTGTATAAATAAGTTTAAGCCTTTAAACTAATCATTGCCATTGTAGAACCACTTTACTATATTAATAGTTAAGTTGAGTTATAAATCAAATCAAGATAAATATTAAACATACTATATCGTACTTATGCCAAGTTTAATGAACTCGTCTTTGTGTCTATTAAAGAAAAAATAACAAAGGTATTCGACATATAACTATAAACCCAGCTTAGACTTTTACTGATAGTTTCCTTGAATTTCAATAAATAAATGTAAAGATTTGAGATTGGTTTGGCGTGAATCATAACATCAGTAAATTCCAATGAGATTTAATTAATTATTTAGAAAATTGAACTGTTTTATAAAACCTATACGGGTAGTGTTTCGATCGTGATACTCTTCTATCTTCTGGAGCTAGGACACTATGAAATCCTTATTCAAGCAGAATCTTCTTCTCTTACCTTTTCTTTGCTCAGTACCTACCAAGTCACATACAAAAAAAAAAACGTTTAAAAATAGTATTAAATGTTGCGTATTTCGTTCATTTTATTTTTAAATCAGAAGAAAATTTTAGAAAGTAGACTATCAATTTGCCTTCAACACGAGTAAAATATTAGTTTAGTAATTAATAATGGCAATGTATTTGCTTAACCTGTAAATATCTTCGAATTTCATATTTTCTCACTTGATTCGACAGAACAGCTGTGAACGCTCTATATGATATTGTCTAATCGCAGAAGCCATTTCATTTTAGATTTTGCTTACTTTTCTGTCCTATTTCCAAAGAAGAAAAACCAAGGTCATTTTCTATTAAAAACGGGTTGTACAAAATGTACAAATAAAAAATCCTCAAATGCGTTCCACAGCTTGTTAATGCTTAGGAATGGCGCATTGAAAATTTTCTTTATCGCCTTCTGTAATACAATTTGTTTTAGGAAATTCGGAGCCTAAAATAATTTTTTTTGTTTTTTTTTTTTTTTTTATATTTAGCGCGCACTAAAGGGGTTGTGACTACCCTTAAGATGATATACACAGCACGAGCGATTAGGTAGGTTGGAGGGGATTTAAAAGGAGATACCGATGCACATTGGTTTTGAATGTCTGAAGATCACAATGGGAGGGGAAAATTGAGCTGGGTAAAGCATTCCACATTCGTGTAGTGCGACTTAGGAAAGAATCTCTGTACTTAACAGTACGTCCGAAGTTGGGCTCAAGGGTAAACTGATGAGCATTCCTAGAAGCGCGAGTATTACGGTTGAATAGTTTAAGGGGAGGAATGCAGCTGGCTATTTCACTAGAACACTGTTTATAGAAATAGCAGTAAAATAATGACAGACATGAAACATTTCGACGGTGCTCAAGAGATGCAAATGTTTCCATTATAGTTCTTTCACCTATCATTTTTAGAGCTCTCTTTTGTATTCTATCCAATAGACTCAAGTGAGTTTTTGGGGCACCTGCCCAAATATGGGAGTTGTACTCAAGTTTCGGACGAATAAAGGCTTTGTAAATAACAGCCAGATCAGAGGGAGAGAAAAATTTCTTGCATCGACGGAGAAAACCTAAACACTTAGCAGCGTTTTTGGCGATGTCAAATATGTGGTCGTTCCACAAAAGGTGGTCTGTGACACACATACCGAGTACTGAAAGCTGTTCAGTTTCCTCTATGCAAGTGCCGCTCATGGATAGCAGCATTGGGGGTGGGTTCCGCTTTAACGACAGAAGACAGCATTGAGTTTTAGAAGCATTAAATTCTACACGGTTTTTAATTCCCCATTGGACAATGCTTTCAAGATCAGAATTTAATGAGCTTATCATACGCTGCCGTTGAAGTTCCACATCTGAAGGACATGGATGTGAATCTTGAAACGAATATGAAAAGCTGAGGGTACTGTCGTCAGCAAAACAATTTAATGGATTAGAAGTTTCAGATAAAAGATCGTTTATGAATATTAGGAAGAGGGTCGGAGACAAAACGGAGCCCTGGGGCACACCAGCATTTATTTTGTAGATATCAGACTTGAACCCGTCCAATACAACTTGTATTGATCGGTTCGAAAGGTAATTTCTAATCCAACGAAGAAGAGATTCATCGATACCAAATGCACGCATTTTCGATAAGAGAGCTTGATGCCAAACTCTATCAAATGCTTTTGAAATATCAAGTGCAATAATCTTACTTTCGCCAAAACGATGTAAAGATTTGTTCCACTGTTCGGTGAGATATACCATCAGATCACCAGTGGACCTATTGCTACGAAAGCCATACTGCCGGTCATTTAGAAGCTTTCGTTCTTCAAGATATTTCTTAAGCTGATGATTAATCAGCGTTTCCATGACCTTGGAAAGAAGGGACGTCAGTGCAATTGGTCGATAGTTAGAGGGGGAAGAAGACACGCCTTTTTTAGGGACAGGCTGGACAAATGCTGTTTTCCATCCACTCGGAAAGAGACCAGTAGAGTAGGACTGATGGAAAAGCTTACGCTTATGTAAGGCGCCATTTATAGCTATCACTGAAATTCACCATTGACAATTTTTAATTTAAGATTTAGGGCACTTAAAAAGCAAAATCAGTAATTAATTTGTTGCCAATGTGAAGCTGACGACTCAATTAATATTTATTGCGAAAAAAAAATTTTTGATTGGGGTCCAACCAAAGAATATAAAGTTACCAAGAAGGCGCATCTCATACAAATTGTCTATTGAAAATGGCGGCTTTTTTATGGACTTTTTGATAATTCTCTCAGCGCTTTTAAAATGAGATACCACACACATTGAAACAGTCTGCTTTTTTTCCTTGAAAAGCCCATAAAAAAGCACAAGCGCTGGGAGCAGGTCACAATATTATGGAACCCGTCATATAAAAATGTGCAGTAAAAATTTTTTATAAGATGCGCATTCTTGGTAACTTTATATATTCTTTGGTCCAACCTTCCACATAAATTGACTTTCATTTTTTCAATCATCAATGATCATTGAAAAAATAAAAGACATTTCATGAGAAAGGTTAGGCCGAATTAAAATTTTTTTTTTATATTTTAGCACCAAAATAACCATAGATTTTGCATCCTAAACATCTTAAAATACATCATTAAAATTTATCAATGATGAATTTCAATGATAGCTATAACTGGCGCCTAACTAAGGTACTTGAAATATGTACATTATGTACCTGTCAAGTCTGGGGATTTTGAATTTTTGGTTTTGGGTAATTTATCGGAGTCCCAAAATCTCAATGATCTACAACGAAAGTAGAGAATTTCACTGAGGAATCACGTTCAAATTTCTAAGACTGCGTAGATATATTTCTGAGATTTCAGGATCCTGAAAAACCTGGAACTGGTTTCCTTCTCCAATATTTAAAATTGAAAATATTTTGTTGTTTCGATTCAAAAATGTTTATTTCAGCATGACTTTTGCAATGCACTAGTTCACTTTTAAACAAGATAAACTCGATTCCAACTTGAGTAGGTAATATGTTATGCATACCTGCCTCGTTCTACCTATATCCAGAATCAGAATGCATTTAAAAAAGCTTTACTACCAGGCCACACAATATTGATACGACAAAAATTTAAATTGAATCGCATTCCCTATCATCCTATCCTACGATATCCAAAATACACACACATTCATGTCATGAATCTTTTGGAATATGAAATAAGAAAAAATTTCTGCAATTCAAGGATTTATCGAAAATCAAACTAATTTCCGGTGGTGGGGAACTTTTAATTGAAAATTTTGCATTTTGATGGAATTTCAATCGTGTCTTTTCGTTTCCTCTTTTTTATTTTTTTTTTTATTTTCGAATGGTTGATTCCTTTTTTCCACGCCGGATTCTTATTTTCCTTTTCAATATTTCATTGTTAGTAAAGTTGTTGCTTCGCTATAGTAGGATCATGTGTCATCGAGATGTTGAATTCACAATGAGTTATATAATGCAGGTTTAGCGTGAAGGGAAGAGTATTTTCGAATGGAATTAATTTGTAATATTTTATCGAAGGACTTTTTTATTCATTATACGTACAATCCATGAATACAATTTCAAAAATGTGAATTTACATTTTGCACAAAAAAGCAGTATGAAACTTTTTGAGGTAGTATAGAAGTTAAAATAGCACCTGCACGACGACGGCTCTGGCACTTCTTTGATCAAAAAAGGTCGGCTTCATTTAGTAATTAGTTATATCTATCTATAGATTGGTTTTAAGGCTGATTTCCAATGGCGCGTTCGCGTTAGAGACGCTTACGTATACGTTTACAAGCTTTACGAACGCGTCGACATGACAGACGACTTGAAGAGAACCTGAAAATCAAATTGAACCTACATAACTGTAATTTCGAATTCCTTTCAACAAACTATTCCATTTTTTTTTTTAAACAAAATCGATTTTTTTCTTTCAATAAAAGGAATTTGTCCAGAAAAACCGATTTTTTCTTCTAAATAAATCGATTTTTTTCTTGAAAGGAATTCGAACATTAGTTTAACTGTCAAAACGCACGCTGAAGTTGATTTTTTCAACTTTAACGTTGAGGTAGCTTATGTTACGTTGGTTTGTGTACATGCTAATAGGTGCCAAATCGTAACATAATACCCAACGCGTCATTGTAAACAATTTGCTTAAATTGCTATATGTGAGCTTTCGCGTTGAAAGAAAAATCTGTCAAAGTGACGCCCAACGCGGCATTGGAAATCAGCCTTTAATGATTTCTTTGAAAATAACTTAAAACATTTATTAAACAAATAATTTGAACTCATGGTACTAGCCTATTTAGAAATTTCAAAATTTTGGGTCTTGTAAATAAAAAAAAGCCAAAGCTAAAACTTTGATTTTTAAAGACTATTTAGTTAAAACTAAAATTCATTTAGTTTAAGCTTGTTTTTCCAGCTTAAACTTCAAATTGTGTGAATAAAAATAGCTTAAGCTATAATAATATAGTAAAAGCTTTAACAAATTTCAAGATTCTTTTATTCCTGACTAGAAAGGTTTGACTAGTTCTTATTTTAGTTATTCTATTCAGTTTTAGTGCGAATATGGCCGAAATTCTATAGAAAAAGGTCAGAAATCAGTGATAAAGACTTTCATGGTATGTTTTGGTTTTCAAAAGAAAATGTACAGTGGCTCACTAATTACTTTTTAGGGGATTCAACAGAGCGTAGAGGAGGTGCATTAACCTCTGAGCAGAGGATGCAGATATTTTTGAGATATGTGAGTTTAATTTCTTTCTTAATATTGGATACAAATTGGGAGATTGTTGATTAAATGTACGAGAAAATGCCAAAAATAAGATAATTTTCTTTAAAAATTTAACACTCTTTTTCCAATATGTAGCTGAATTTTTGCCACAAAGCTGTAACGTGGTCTTATTAAAATTAAATATTAGAAAAAAGAAAACCGGGAAAATCATAATATCCGTTTTGCGAACATTAAAATATACTCAAACCATTTTATTGGAGCAACCCAGGCTACATGAACTAGATATAGCACAGTAAAATAAAAAAAAATTATTTATTTATTTATTATTAAACTAAAATTGGACTTTCGTAGAATATCTTACAACTAAACTGAAATCTAATTAATCAAATATTTAAAAGTAAAGTCTTACAATCATTGCGACTTAAATGAAATTCTAATAGATCTTCAAATTAATTGAAAAATGATGCAGCATTACTTAAAGGATTATTTAGACCATATTTATTACTGTGTCTAGGGATACAAAAGAAGTCGTTTTCTCAAGGACTAATGGAGCGCGCTGGAGCATAAATATTAAATAGCGAAATAGCTTAAAGCTACTTTTTTTGATTATAAATTTTTTGTTTTCAATTTCACGATGAAAAGTGTGTTGACATGAATTGTAGAAAATTTAATTCTCTATACACAAATATGATAAAGTTTTGTTTGTGTTTTTGAATGGTTCTCAAGATCTCGCGAAGACATTTTACACCCCCTATTCCAAAATGCCGGCCAGATGGGGGGGGGAGTTCAACCCCGGAAACTCGGTTTTACACTCACACTGATCCCTACTACGGATCCATCAAAAAAAATTTGTCCTGTACAAAATGCAAGGTTCGGCCAAAATTTTGTAGCATTTCAATGGACTAACAGCAATATTCAAGATTTGCCCGAACCATAAAGACGAACAGACTCTTCAAATTGTAAGGGTCATTAAATTCCTTATAGAATAAAACCAATCATGGCATTAGCTTTCGAGATCAAAAAGTCCATATGCATAATTGAGAGTCGAAAACAACTCCCAAATCCTCTGAGAGATTTTATATTCAAACTTGATTGGATTTTTGGATCGTGTAAATGACATAATAGAACATTTACTAATGTTAACATGTAAAGAATTTATATCGCACCAATTAGTAAGCCTATCAATATCCAGTTGAAGCTTCATACAGTCGGCTACAGATTTAACCTGCCTGATAATCAGCAAAAAGTAATTCAGTTGAATCTAAAATAAAATTTGGTAAATCATTTATAAACATCAAAAGGAAAAAGAGAGGACCTAAATGGCTTCCTTGAGGAACTCCAGAATGATTTAATATGGCTTAAGAAAGATCCTAATTTAACATATTGTTTACGGTTCCTTAAGAATCATTATCATTATCCAGATAAGTAAAGCAGAGTGGAAACCAATGCTTATTAGTTTACGCTCTAAAATATGAAACTGTATAGATAGCATACTTTAGTCCTTTTGATAATGAATTTGATTACACTTGTTTTGTTTAAATGCTTTTATTTATTCAACTTAATACTATAGGACAATTAATATAAACTTTTGTTCTTTAAAAGTTATAAAGGAGAAAAGATTTCTTTTTATAAAAAAGAGACCACTCACGCACGACGATAAATTATTGATTGACGGTGCAAATTGTTAAAACGCAATTGCAATTAGGGAAACCGAAAGAACACTGAACTGATTTTCGTTCAATAATTGAATGTCAATTTTCGGCCTGTTTCACGCGGCCTGTTCCACAATAGATACTAAGTGTCGTTCACACTGCGCATGTGCAATCTGTTTACACGGTGCCATTGCGCGGCTGTAATTAGTTTAAGTTTTATTTTAAAAACATTGAATCATATTTTAATCGTAGTGAATCCACTACATCACCCTTCCCCAGTCGAGTGCCCACCAGAGTCGATATCAGTTCGATTTTTGACTGAAACATAATATACTATGTGCCGGTTTAAGTCTGTCTATGGAAACAGAAACATTTTTGTTCTTGATGTCTACAATGAAGTGTTTTCTCATTCGGCGAATGACTCTATAAGGACCCTCATAAGGTGGCGTAAGGCCGGGCCTTATTTTGTCAATTCTAATAAAAACATGTTCACAGTCGTTCAAATGCTTGGGCACGAAAATTTCAGAACTACTTTCACGAGTATTTTTGGGAATAAGGTTTTGCATTACGCTTCTTAACTTTTCTATAAGTATTTCTGGGGTATTGTGATTTTTGTCACTCACAAAAACTTCTCCAGGTAACCTGAGATTTTGGCCATAAACCATTTCTGCTGCGGAGCACTTTAAATCTTCCTTTATCGC
Source organism: Epistrophella euchroma (assembly GCA_947049315.1). Classification (NCBI taxonomy): domain Eukaryota; kingdom Metazoa; phylum Arthropoda; class Insecta; order Diptera; family Syrphidae; genus Epistrophella; species Epistrophella euchroma. The sequence continues at coordinate 25,039,058 of OX346246.1, forward strand.
ACATCGGATACCTAAGAGAATTATTGGGAGTTCCGAACTCCAATTTTGAGTATTACATCTTGCTTTTAAAGAGGCTTTTAGCTGCCTATGAAATCTTTCAACCATCCCGTTAGCTTGAGGGTGGTAAGGCGTTGTGTGAATTTTGTGCACTCCCAGTAAGTTGGAAAGTTCACTGAAAAGTTTGGATTCGAACTGCGTACCTTGGTCGGTTGTAATCCTTAAAGGAGTTCCGAAACGTGAGATGAAGTTTTCAACGAAAACTTTTGCAACTGATCGTGTAGTGATGTCTTTCAATGGATAAGCTTCAGGCCATCGTGTAAATCTGTCGACGGCCGTTAAAATGTATGAAAATCCTTCAGACGGAGGGAGAGGACCAACTAAATCGATGTGGATATGGTCGAAACGTCCTGTAGGTACTTCAAATCTGCCTTGAGGTGATTTTGTGTGACGGTGAATTTTGGACTTTTGGCAAGCGACGCATGATCTAGCCCAAAGGTTCAAATCTTTATTCATGTTCGGCCAGAAATAACGATCAGATACAAGTTTGCGAGTGGCGCGAATACTGGGATGTGAAAGTGAGTGGAGTGACCGGAAAACATGTTGGCGAAGTGGTTTTGGCATGTATGGTCTATTTTTATTCGAAGAGGTTTCGCAATAGATTTTTAAATTTGGAAAGGTGAATTCTTTCAAAATGTATCCTGAAGATTTTCTTTTGCTTTCTTCATTTAACAATCTTTGCAGCTCCTCATCCTGCGTTTGTAACTTGGAGATTGTTTCAAGGTCTATTTTACAAGATTCGTTGATAGTTGAATCTGAAATTTCCACAATCTCGATGCGTGACAGTGCATCAGCCACTGGGTTCTCTTTACCCTTAATGTGTTGGATGTTTGACGTGAATTGTGAAATGAAGTCTAAATGTCGATATTGTCTCGGACTTCGTTCAGTTTTTGTATTGAGCGCATAAGTGAGAGGTTTGTGGTCGGTTAAGATAATTATATCTCGACCTTCCACGAAATACCTGAAGTGCTTAATTGCTAAATAAATAGCTAATAGTTCGCGGTCGAACGCTGAGTATTTTGTTTCGGATTTCGAAAGTTTCTTTGAGAAAAATGCCAATGGTTGCCATGAATGCTTATACTTTTGTTGTAGCACAGCTCCTACTGCTATATCTGAGGCGTCTGTTGCGATGCTGAAATGTCCATCAGTTTCGGGGTGTGCTAAAAGTGTGGCCTGCGATAGTGCTTCTTTGGCATTTTCAAAACATGCGTTTAGATTCTTGGGCCAGTTGAATTTTAATTTGGAATTTTTCATTCTGGTGAATAGTGTTAAGTGCTCGTAAAGAGGGGCTAAGATTCTCGCGAGATTTGGTATAAACCTGTGATAATAATTTATCATACCAATAAATCTCTGAGTTTGTTTGACTGAAGTTGGAGTGGGAAAATTACAAATGGCTTCAACCCGGTCCTTAGATGGGGTAATGCCATCCTCACTAATGGTATGACTTAAAAAGTCTAAACTAGGAACACCGAAAACACATTTTGATAAATTTATATTAACACCGTGCTGTTCAAGTCGCTCAAAGAGCAATGATAAATGTTTTTTATGCTCTTCTTCTGTTTTGCTTGCAATGAGCAGATCGTCTATATAGGCGAAAACAAAATCCAAGTTGAAGCAAACCGTGTTAATGAAACGCTGGAATGTTTGCGCAGCATTCCGGAGGCCAAAAGGCATTCGTGTCCATTCGAATAATCCGAAAGGTGTAGTCAAGGCTGTTTTGTAGACATCTTCCGTAGCGATCGGAATGAGATGATACGCTCGGACAATGTCAAGCCTAGAAAAGACTGTGCAACCCTTTATATTCATTGAAAAATCTTGTATATGGCGTATCGGATGGCGATCGGGAACCGTTACGGCGTTGAGCCTTCGGTAATCACCGCAAGGTCTCCAGTCTTGGTTATTTTTCTTTCTGACCATGTGTAGGGGGGAGCAAGTGTGAGAAGCTGATGGCTGACAGATGCCAAGCTGATTCATGTGCTCGAATTCTGTTTTTGCTGCTTTATATCGTACAGCATCAAGCCGCCTAGGTTTAGAGACTGGGAGAGGACCTTTAGTTAAAATGTGATGGACTATCGGATGTTTTATTGGAGCATAGTAATCTGGTTCTTGAGTGAGAGATGGAAATTTCTTTAAAATTTGGGTGTACTCATTGTTGACTTGGAATTGAATAGGAGTTGGATCATTTGACCAAAATGTCGAAGCATTGGCTTGCATCTTTGTTAACGGATCCAGAATCCTTTTATTCTTTAAATCGACTATAAGTCCAAATTTGGATAAGAAATCGGCTCCTAAAATGGGTCGACTGACTGCAGCTTGAATGAATGAATGTACATGATTCCTTCTAAGACCAATGTCAACTTTGAGAAGTTTCGATCCAAAAGTCGGAATAGTAGTACCGTTAGCGGCGGAAAGTAAGAAAAACGGATTGGAAGAAGCTTTGTGACTTGAATTTTTTAACTTGAAAGGCAGAACTGAAAGGTCGGCACCGGTGTCGACAAGAAAAAGTAAATTATTGTTTGTATCTTTAATGAATAAGCGGCGATTGAAATTCTTCTGCATGTTTGCCGCTGCAACAGCAGGTACTTTTAGTTTGGGTTATCGGAATTGTTTTGGAATTTGACTGTTGAAAAGTTGAAAGCTTCGTGCACTTTCTGGCGTTATTTTTGTAACGCCTATGATACCAGCAAATTTCTGTAGTAGTTCTCTGATTGTTTCGACTGTGTGAGCGATTTTTTCTAAAATTTCGCTGAGGCCTACTGTTTGAACGTGAACGGAAAGAAATCGCTTCTATTTTTGATTCAATTCTTGCTAACCTGCCCTCGAAATCTTTGCCGCTGCTGGGGGAACTTAAAGCTTGCGGTGCAGAAATGCCGAAGACGTTTGCACTTTGTGACGCTTCATAAATCTTATCTGCTAATGCAGAAAGTTCATCCAGTGGCTTTTCACCAACTGACAATAAAGCGACATTAATGTGTTGAGGCAACCGATGCATCCACAAATTTTTAATGATCTCATCACTAAATGATGTCCCCGCCAGCATCTTCATGGACCTAAAAACATCTGAGGGTTTTCTATCCCCAATGTCCGCTTTTTCGACTAATGTCTCTAAACGTTTTGTTTCCGAGACTGAATGTCTCTGAATTAGAGCCGATTTTAGAACTTCATATTTATTGGACGGAGGTGGGCTAGCAAGAATATCGATGACGGAATCGCAAGTATCTGGAGGAAGAGAGGCGACTGTGAGACAGTATTTCGTTTCCGAGCTACTAATTCTGTGCACAGTAAACTGTGCTTCAGCTTGGATAAACCATGTAACTGGGTTCGCGTTCCAAAAAGTGGGAAGACGAACTCGAACCGAATTAATCTCTTCGGAGGCACTCGACAGATTCAGGTTAAGTTGTGGATTAACATTATTCTGATTTTGATTATTATCATCGGGATTCGGCATGTTATTTTTCGAGTCTGGCATGAGATGAAAAAAAAATAACGCGGGCGCGAAAATGAGCGAACTTCGAATGACACTTAAGTAAATCCAAAAAGAATGTATTAAATTGTAGAACAGGCGATGGTTTTTTTATATCTCATCAAACAAATCAAGAATGATTTGGAAACTGAAAAAAAATCTTTATATTTTGAGTGAAAATCAAAAATGGATAAATTTTCCGAAATGCTAAAATTAACTTTTAAAATGTGGAAAACTTTAAACACGCAGAAAATCAGTTGAATGTTATAACGGAATTTTCTTACTGTAATTCTAAATTGTACGTAAAAACGCGGAAACTTTACCAAAATTTTAAACGTGAGTAGTGGCCTTAAAAGAAATATTCTCACCTGTACAATTTTATTTACGAATTTTTAATTTTCTCGTTATGATGATGGTTTTTTAATGTAAGTCTGCTATTCTGGTTGGCTGCTCGAACAAATTTTTTTTTGCTATGCTGGTTGGGCGCTTCTGCTGTGCAAAAGAAATATGCGCTGATGATTGACGAGACAGTTTGATGAAATGCTCCAAGGCTTTTGAAAAATCCAAAAAAAAAATCGGGCGTGGACGCTAGGCGATCTGCTTCTCTCTAGGCAACAATAATTGTCTTAATGCGTGAGTAATTATTGCGCACTAGTATTTGGTTGCGGCGGCGTAGCTGGTGAGTGGTCGGGGTCACTCAACACTTGAAAGTGTTGTTCCATACTACAAAAACAAAAGTTGGTGAAAATCGCCAAATTTAATGTGGTGGATCTACCGCTTACAAACCCATGTTGATCCTCAAATATAAACGACCTAGTGACAGAATATTTATTTAAAAGAAAAAACGGCTACTGCCTCTTGCGAGGAATTGACAAATCCTCCAAGAGTATCTCCTGTCACAGTAAAATGCCGCTCGTTAGCCGTTCGGAGTCGGCAATAAACTGTAGGTCCCCTCCATACCTGCAGACACGCACACAGGAATGGTTGAGAGTAGTAGGTCACTAGGCCCTAGTTCTTCATGAGCTGTTGTGCCATCAAATTTATTTATTATTTTTTTAGTGACAGAATAGAGCAATCGCTTCAAATACTTTAGGAATCAATTGCAATTTTGCAATAGGCCTGCAGTTTTGGATGTCATGCTTAGAGTCTGATTTGTGTAGTACTTCCAGCAATCCAAAAATAAACCTTTCGACAGCGATAGATTAAAAATTTTATGAAACGGTATTATTAAATTATGTCTACAAAATTTTTACACATATCGGAGGAATGTTGTCCGGAGGAAAAGAATGAGAGCAATCAAGATTTGATAGTTCACTCAAAATATAATTTTCCGAAATGTAAAGATTTCCTATATAAATAAAAGAATCATGAAGAATTGGTTAAATTTAACCAAATCGGTCCACTCCTTTAACCTCGAGCGCGATGTACAGTACAGGGGACATACAGATGGAGAGACTGACGGACGATAAACGATATGATAAAACATTTTTTGCACGCAACCAATATTTTATCCTATAGAGCAGATTAAAAAAAAAACACGTTGCATTACACTCCAGTGTATATAAAACAGTTTAAGCTAAAGCTAATTTAGTTAAAACATGTGAATAAACAAACAAAAGCTTAAAATTATAAAGCTAAAGCTAGAATTTTCCGGCTGAAGCTATTTAGCGAAATCTTTTTTTTTATTCACAGTAAATAAAGTTTTAGCTGGAACTATACAGTTTTAACTGCTAGTAAAAGCTATGACTATAGCTTTAGCTACTTACAAAAATAGCTTTTACTTTTTTTTATTCACAAGACCCTTTGTTTTTTTTTTTTTTTTAATTAAGACAGGCAGATGGAATAACGGGACCCCGATTTTTTCATGTTTTCCATCATCGGAATGTCAAGTTTGATTAGGGTTCCCAGCTTTCTTGGAAATCAAAGGAGGACATATTTTTTAGAAATAAAAACAAAACAATAAATTTGAAACCTCACTATAAAATAAAATCCAACTCCGCCTTGAAAAAAAATTTGGTTTTAGATGAGGCCCTAGAAAGTCTTACATAGCTTATTAAAAGGGACCAGCCAGGGTTACTATCGAAATCATACTAGGCTCTCGCCTAGTTTTTTATTTTTGCCTCAAGACAAAAATAAATAAAACAATACACCAAGATTCAGTACTGGGATTTTCCGCTTACTGGTCTGATACGCTAGCCACTGCACTGGCCTTATTTGCAATACAAAAGTTCAATGTTGAATAACTATAAATATAAATGGTTTATTTCTGATTGGGCAGCAAAACTTTCTCAAAGAGTTTTTACTATCAAGGGCCCAGCGAGTATGTATTTGCTACGTTTTCCTCGACGGAATTTTCCCTACTGAAAATTTTTGAGGGCCTTGGTTAAGCTTGGAAAAACTTACCATTTTTCCAAGCTCGTTTTGGTATACTTATATAAATTAGAGAAAGGCATACATAATATAAAAATAGAAATACAAATTTTATTATGTAATTCCTTATGCTGTTAAAAATTTTATATAATATTATAAATGCGAAAGTTTGTTTGTCTGTATGTTTGTTCCTCTTAATCTCTAAAAATACCTAATTGATTGTAGTGAAAATTGGTAGAGCGAGAGCTTGGAGCATGAGGATGGACATAGGCTACATTTGTTTTCAAAAAATAGTTAAAATATATTTAAAAAAAGTAATAAATTGTTTGAAATGTCAGATTTATTCAAATATAAAAATATGAAAAAAAAGTTATTTAAACATATGCGAAGCAAGGCGAGCACGGGCCTGCTAGTTATAAATAAAGTCATAAAAAATTTGCAAAATTTACATCAGAACTATACATTTACCATTGAAAAAAGGTTTTTAATACTTTAGATGAGTAACAAACGTCATTGATTTTGTCATTTTAAAATGACAGAAATAATGACATTTTTTCACAAAAACACCAATTGTATTTACTTATCAAATGTATCATTGATTATATCCTTCAGATTTTTGAAAAGGAAGACATTTTTAAGCGAGAAAGGACGGGAGGACATTGAAAAGGAGGACTGTCCTCCCAAATGCAGGACAGTTGGGAACCCTAGGTTTGATTGATCTCGAGTTCGATTTTTTTACGAAACCAAAACCGTATAGTGAATTTAAAAACAATCTTAGAATGGCACAAGTTTCAAATTTATATTGACAACCAGGTCAACAAAATAACAAAGTACAAATTATTGTAATCCCCTTCACCACTTCGGAAGTTTCATAATTTATCATCAGTCTGAACTCCGTAAATATTCTATTAGACCAATTATACGCCTGTAGCTTTCCCATGCCAAAATCAATTTTCCATTCACTTTTTTTCGTTCTTACGCGCTCTACAGCACTGAGGCCCACCGCCGCGCCACCGACCATTCCGTTTGTTGCTGTATATGTACTTTGTTTAGCATAATTTGAATTATTGACATCAAACCGAGAAATTGACAATTGAAATGACTTATTCCAACATGATTTGCATTTAATTTATGTCCCGCGCACAATCTGTGTTCGACTGACTTGAACAACAAATGATTATGCCAATTGCTGATTGCTAGATCATGAAATCGCAATTAACTTCAATTTTTTTTTTTTTGTTATCCAATTAACATTCACATTTATGGATAGATCGACTTCCATTCATTTTTAGTTCTTAACTTCAAAGCTTTGTGTAGATCTGACTTAAGAATAAAAAGCCTTGATAATGTATTTCATTTCAATAAAGAATCAACCACAAGTCATATCAGCAAGTTGACCATATTGGGCATAGAGAATAATGCTAAACAGATAAAAATTATGTCAAAGTTATTCACAAAGGAAGTTCGAACCGCACCCCCCCCACAGATAACAACTTAAACAAGACCCACCTCAAACAGATGTCTATGGAAACATTGTTAGAACTTACAAGTAAGCAACTTCATCTGAAGTTGTGAGGAATTTCCTCACACGATGGGGGCACCGCTGGCCATATAGTTCACGACAATTGCCAGTACAAAAGTTGTATAAATGAGTGTTTTTAGATGCTGGGTGATGTCGCCAATAAAATCCCATTTGAATAGACTATCTTAATCCGCAGTTAAGCTAACTAGTTGGCTACCGTTGAATTCCTTTGTGAGCCGTAACCACAGTTAGAAAATAATGCTTATACATTGTAACGAACGTGATTAGCTTTCTGCTCATAGGTTATGTAGGGCTTTGCTATTGTAGCAGAGCAGTAACACAATGATTGAATTTTTAATCGAAATTGATAGTAACATGTATTATGTATTCGTTCGTTCGTTCCGCATTTTGATGAAGATACTTTGCCAAAGAAGATTATCACCGAATTGGTTAAGTGAACTGTAGTTTATAACCAGTGTTGCCAGTTCAATATTCGAATAACTTGTAACGAAGTTACACACTTTTTTCCCTCATCGCTAAATGATAATCATTCTACCTACCACCACACATCGCGCTCAACGACGATTTAACTGTCACCTCAATTATTATTTTTAAAATTCAAATAATAACATCCGCCAGCCACCGGATACGGTTCACCGTCATCAGCCAGATATATAAACACATCAATATGATGTGACGTTGGACGAGTTTTTCTGCACTTTTAAAAATTCACATTTACTCCTTCCCACGAATATGATAAGTACATGTTTAATTTGTATGGGAATTCGTCTTCTGCCTTTACCAGTGTTGTGCATACCATTCTCGAGTACGAAAGGAGAAGTACCAAGAAACACACTGCTGAGTGCGTGGTGCACTAGATAGGAGTTTCACCTGTTTTTGGCTTTCGAGCTGTGAAATTTAATTTGTGCCTACAGTTTCGATTGGGGCCGGGGACTCTATCCCATTGTAGTATTTGTGCCTGCAGTTTCGACTTAGGCCGGGGACTCTATCCCGTTCTACTCATTTGTGCCTTCAGGCCGGGGACTCTATCCCGATCTACGTATTTGTGCCTACAGGCCGGGGACTCCATCCCAAATATATGAAGTATATTATATGAAATACCGTGTTATATTATTTTAAGTAAAGTTAGTTTGTAAGTTTGTAAAGGTCGAATAAAATTACGATCGACAGGAGTTCCGAACTCTTCAAAATCAAACCGAGTTTTCTTGCTTTCTTCGGTCTGACCCTGGACCCGCTGAACTACCTCAGCCTCAGCTATAGACAAAAAAAGCATCACAAACTCCATTTCTGTTTCGTCGTTTATTTCGGCTGTGGGATCTTAGCACCCTATATATGGAATTTTCACAAAAAAAGTGTCCAATATAAAAGGTCGGTAATTGGTTATAAAAGGTCAGTTAGTTTCAGAATTTGGTCAGCTGTAGAGTTTTAGTTATGAGTTTAGAAAATAAAATTAAAGGTCATTTTTACCTTGCAATTTTTTCTATAAAAATTATAAAAAACAATCTATGCCTGACAAATTTCTGAAACTACCTGAACTTTTACGAGGATTCAGTAAACTTTTAGATGTGGCGTAATTATTTTTTGTAAATTCCAAAAAAAGGTGCTAAAAATCTCTATGACATTAAAAAAAAAAAAATTTAAAAATTCATTAAAAAAATCTCTTTCAAATGACACATATTTTTTTCCAATATCCCATAAATGCATTCGGTCTAATTGTCTGGTTTTTATTTAACTGGCATAAAATTCTTTGCACTTCTGCATTAGAAACTGGCAATACCAATACCGAGATAGAAACATTTTTTTTTTTATTTATTTATTTTTACTGCAACTAACGATCAAAAGATTTGCCAACACAATAATTGTGCACACTGGCTCATCGCCAAATCTTGTAATGGATATTCTGCCATCTTTTTATTGTTTTTTCATCTTATAAGGAAAATATTGTTCCATACTCAGGGGCGTACGCAAAGGTTGGGCCTCCTGATCAATATTACTTTCCTACTTTTTTTTTTTATTGAATAATGAACAATCTTAATTTAAAAAAAAAAAACTATTTACGATGTTGGACTTTTTTTTTTAACATTGTTCATCGTCTAACATTACAACCAAAACATTTCAATATTTTTTTTTTCATAATTAACAAAGAACACAAATTTTTGAGCTATGAAGATTTTTATACGAAGTAGCTACTTTTATACACACTAGGGTGTCCGTTATTTCCCCAACTAAATTACCTTGTGACGTGCTTTTTACTTTCCAGCCGAGGTTTTGCTCGCCGGCCTCGCCAGGGTGTCCTGAAGAAAACACGAAACTTCAGACGAAAAAGGTCTTTAAAACCTTATTGCAAAATCTTTATTTTGAAAACGACTCTTAAACTTATAACAAATTTTGATTTAATTCACGGGTGGTCTCCGGTCAAGAAACCGGTATTCTGGTATGGCTTATGAGTGATGTCGCTCGTTCTGGTTTACGGGATCTCGGGTAACGGGTATCTGATGATCTATGACTCGGGTAATCTGGTTGCTGGTAAATCAGGTTATCTGCATTAGTTTCTGGTAGTAAACGCCCGAGGAACCTGGAAAGGAAACTGCAAGTACTACACTCCTGGTGGCACTATTAAGTAGGTATTAGGTATCGGCACAGTAGGCTTTCGCTCTAGTAGATCTGCAGGTATAACGCCTCTGGTGGCACTATTGAGAAGGTACAAGGCCCCTGGTGGCACTCGACCGAGCAGGCTTTCGCTCTGGTAGATCTGCAGGTACCGAAGCCCTGGTGGCAATTAGGACGTTTGTCTTCGAACTAAAGTCCCTTACCGCTGTGGTGGGGGGAAACCTTACTAAGAAAATAGCTGGACAATCTCGCCTACCTAGGTTTAAGTTTCTATGAATCCCTTTACTACTGGTGGTGGAAAGCTTCAAGAAAGTAAACGAAACTAAAATGGCCGTATGACTTTTAGTGGGCAAGGCAAGGTGATTTTCATCCATACGAGTAGGTCCTCTTGTGCTGTTCTCTGTGGAAAGTGAATGTTAATTGTAAAATGACGAATGAAACTATAGATAGTTTTTCGGTGACATCACATGACTATGGTTAATGTGAATTGTAAATACGCTATAATACAATTCTCGCTAAAGAATTGAACGCTTCGTTACAACCTTTTCAGTTAAAATACTGAAACGGGTTTCTCTTACAAACACTGAATATTATTTGCATTACATAATTCTTATAGCCATTTTTAGTCCAGTCATATATTAGACATTTAATTTTGGAAAAATCGCCGGAAAGCTGGATTTTGGTATATAGCCTCCTGATGGTGTTCTTAAGAAACTGTAAAAAGCCCTAATCAAAAGGAGCGCCGCTAAAAATTTTAAGGGGGTTAAAGGCCCCTGAAGATGGTTTTTCAGGAGTATCTCCCTAACGGTGCCTTAGTAAATTTCCTACAAAAAGATCAGGACACTTTTCTTCACAAAAATATGGTGTGAAAAGAAGCTAAAGCGTAAAGGCTGAGTCGAGACAAGAAAAAAAATCGTATGGGCATTTTCTAAAAAAAACTTACTAGAAATAGAAAAGAGATCATTAAAAAACAACAGCAACACTTACAATGACACGCTATACTCTTTATTTATTTTTTAATTCAAATTGTTTCAGAGAATTTTGTACTCAAAATTTTGAAAAAATAATGAAAACAAATGTGTTCAAACTAATTTTGTTAAAAATTTTCCTACTTAAGTAGTGTTGAGTAGTTTGAAAATCAATTTTTCTCAAACCATTTTATGAAACTATTTCAATTAAAAACTTAATGAAGAACAGACTTCCAGCTTTAAAAAAGGTATATCATGACATTGTAAGTGTTGCCGTTGTTTTTTAATGATCTCTTTTCCATTTCTAGTCGATTTTTTTTTTATAAAATTGCCCCTACTGCCTAAACGTGTGGAAACAGACCTCAACAGTACGATTTTTTTCTTGCCTTAACACAACCTATGCACTTTAGCTTTTTGTCACACTGTATGCGAATCACGCGAAGAAATTTTGCACATTCTCCATTTGTATGGAAACTAAAAACCTTAACTCTACCGATTGAGTTATTTTGAAAACCGTTATTTTTATGAAGAAAAGTGTCAAATCTTTTTCGTATAAAATTTTCTATGCTACAAATTTGTCATCAACACATTCAAGACACCGTTAGGGAGATATTCCTGAAAAACCATGTTAAAAATGTTAGCGGCAGGAGTGCCTCTGGGGACTTTTTACAGTTTCTTCAGAACACCATCAGGAGGCTGTGTACCAAAATCCAGCTTTCCGGCGTTTTTTTTTCGAATTTGGCTGTTTTTATGTCTAATATGACTGGACTATTTTTAGAAAAGTTGAAATAATAGGTAGATACTAAAATCATGCTTAGACAGCAAAGATACGAGGTGGCAACGTGAAAATTCGAAAAGAGCAAAATCTATTAAAATGTCAATTTTCAAATCCTCTCTAAAACTTCCCAGAAAGCCCCATTTTTTCGGCCTAATTGTGTGGACTATTGAAGTGGCTTAATTTGGGCTTTCCAAAATAGACGAAGTATGTAGGTCAGTATAAAAACATAGGTTCTTTTTTGCTTAATTGTTGTTTTTTTACTTGCGATATAAGTACTATATTGGGCAACTTTTGGATTTAGCTCCAAAAATAACGGTACAGTTTTCAATTCAATTCAATATAAATTTTAATTTTAAAAACGGCTCTAAAGATTTTGATTAAATTTTGTGTGTGCACTGCATAGTACAGGTATTTATGGTCTGCATTTTTGTGAAAAAAACTGGTTTTAACGGCTGTTTTTTCCACTTTCTCGTTTACGGATCAACCGATTTTGATAAAAAAAAATTTACTCTGGTGGTTCTTTTAAGTCTGAATAAAACTGCATACATAAATTTTCAGAAATGTATTTTTTTAAAAGTTTAATAAGTTTAATATTTTTTTTTTGAAAAATCATTTTTTTAAAAACTGGTTGATGAATTTTTTTGGAACAATCGTTTTAGTTGTATATAATTTAATATTCATATTCATATTCGAGCTGGAATAAATAATAAAAAAAAAAAAAAGATAATCTTAGAGAGCGCATTCAGGTTTTAGAGAATTAACAAAAACAAACAAAATGTAAACACACAGGATGTGTACCAACTTGAAGATCTACCATCAGGGGAAGGAGGAAATAACAAAACGTGTTACACACTGATAAATTTGTAGGTATATATGTATTTTCATTTTTTTTTTGGACAGATCCTTTAAAATACATAATAAATACAAAATAAGTATTAGCAGAGTTACTGTGGCGTATACGTACTTTTTTTTCAGCATTTATTAGTTTACTTTAAAAATCTGTACAGTTTTTACAGTTCATTTTGAATAGTTCATTTTGAAATCAAAATAATTCCTTATGTAAGTTAATTCAGAGTTTGTTGCTTAAGAAAAATTTAAATCCATTGCGAATTTTATCCCACAAAAGTCTTACTTTCTTGGGCACAAATATTTTTTTTTTTATCATTGTGGAATTTTGCTAATTTCAGGCACTGTTCGGGGTATGAACTGAATGAAAGTAAGACAAGTTTAAACGGTTCTTTTGAGAAAAAAAAAAGATATCACTGATTAAATAAAACAGCTTACTTCTTTTACGTTATAAAAAGGAATGTAGCAGCATTTTTATTATAAACTTGAGTAGGTAGATACCTATTTTGACATTATTTGACATTTCATCTATGGGAAAATTTCCCTGATTGGTGTGTATGGATGCATTCCGCAGCTGATAGGATTTGTTGTAAGTGGCCGTGCTCAGCAGCTTAATTATGAATCGTGAACAGGCACATAACCAGTGCCATTATTCAAATTCAGCATGATCTCTTGCACAATTTTTAGATATCAAGTTGTTGTTAGTACCAAAAATACCTTTGTGATGAAGTACTACCCGAAATTCTTAATCAATGGAAAGAAATATGTTATTTTTTTTTTAAAGATAAAATAAAATAATTGATCTGGTAAACTTTGTTCCTCTTAAGATTAATTAAATTATAAAAGTTCCTTCCTATGTAAATCGGAGGATGTTCAGCCAAATTATGTGCGTACAAACAAAACCCAATTCAGAGAGTATGTTTCTTACGATTTACCTACCGGCTTTTTCAGGCAACTTTTCCCACTTTCGGCTCCGTGGTGTATTTACCTGGTTCAATACTAATCCACAAAAATGATTCCCATGTAAAGCTGATAAATAAAATACATATTCATAATAATTTTATTTTTATTTCTCAAGAAAAAATAAAATTATTTATTTGTATGCAATAATTTAATAACGTAGAGTGTTCAAAAACCCTCAACTAAATTTGAATATAAAAATTTGCAATTTTCTTAATTTTTATTCCGTAAAGAACCTTTCTAACAAAGTTATTGGAAATAAGTAATCATTTAGTTACCTTCTTATTCAAAGCATCATTTTAGATAATCGTACAATTTTCGTAAATAAATAACACCTTTTTCTCATAATATCTCACCAGCTATGACCTCATGGGGTTTAAAAGTAAATATTCCCCCCTGAAGATGCCCTTTCAATATTTTGTGTTATTAATGATCCGGCAATAAAATATTTTATCAAATATCTTCTTTGAAAATTCTTGTTATTATTCATAAAAATATTTAATATATAATCAATTTGTGTACCTCAAAGAAATTATTTCCTTTATGTTAATTGATTCTATCAAGAGAATTTGTGCTCTTTAATGCACCTACATTCAGTTTCAGATTATAGTCCAGCAGCTCCCGTTGATATATCTTGCTTTAGCATGTTATTTCTTTTTTTTTGAAGCTTCTTTGTAGTCCAGTAACTTTATACATCAGAGTTTGCGTTAGATCCGGTAGTTATGATTTTTTTGCTGAGTCGTTTGTGACATTGGATTATGAAAAACCCAAGTTTTCGAACTCGAGCGCCGATCGCAACATGGTTAAAAATCCAAAAAACCTCGAAATTATCGCGCTTTTCAGTTATATATACTCCACTCCGATTTCAAAGTATTTCAATTTTCCTTCAACATAAGCCTAGAACCATCTCTGTAGTCCCAAAAGTTTCTAAAATACCGCTATTCAAAATTGCCCAATAATAAATTTATAACAAAAAATAGCATAATCTGCAACATAATAAAAATAAAATAGTGTTTGGCACAAGATACATAAAAAAAACTAATGAATGTAATCTGAGTCAAAAGAAGAAAAAAATTGTAAGGGAGGGGTAGTCTCAATCCCCTTGTTCAAGCGGGAGGGCGAAAAAAATGACTTTAAAAGAAATAGACCCATCAAAATCAAACGACAACATCTGGAGCAAAATCTTCTATACTTTTTCTTGCAGCCAGAAATTCATTCTTCAATTTTCTTTTTAAATAAGTTTTTTTCAATTGATAGTTTTTGAAAAATTTATTTCCAAACTCAAAATTAAAAAAAAAAATCACAGATTTTTTTAAAAACTATTTTTTTTTTTTAATTAAAATTTTACTTTATTGAGCATTTGCTTTGTTTTCAAAACTCGATGCAATAATTATCAATTCTATGTCAAATACCAAAAACAAGATGCTAAACAGAATGTAAGACGTTAATATATAAAATATAAAGCACAGGACCTAAATGGCTTCCATGTGGTATTTCAAAGTTTACCTTAAACTTATTTGATTCGCAACCGTTAAAATGTATCGAGTAAGGGTCTATAATTTAACCTATTTATCCATGCAATGGGGATTTCATTTCCTATTATAAGATTACGTGGGTCAAAGATACAGTTTTCTTAATTTTGTTGTTGTTTGTGTGCAAATCCTAGCCTGATTAGGTACAAATTCCAGTTTTCTAGAAATGATTTGATGAGTAAGTGGCCAGTGACTAAATCGACGTATATTAACTATTAATAAAATACGAAGAAGAGAATAAACAAAAATAAAAGAAAATTATTTTTGTTATTGTTTTAGTGGATTGTATTGAATTAAATTCAAATGGAAGATTTTTTGCGACCTTTACTCCAATGCGTTTCGCCCAGGCACGACAGTTGGGCTCATCAGTTAGATGCTGTCGTACCCTTCTAAGACGCAATTTTTGGTCGATGAATACCGACTCTTAATAAAATCTACAGCGCATATGCACTGTACATTATATTCTTCTAGGGGAACATGGTTACATTCTTGCACCTAGGTCTGGCTAATGTACGAATTATCGACCAAAAATTGCGTCTTAGAAGGGTACGATAGCATCTAACTGATGAGCCCAACTGTCGTGCCTGGGCGAAATGCATTGGACTAAAGGTCGCAAAAAATCTTCTATTAATAAAATACAAAAAAAGCTTAAAAAATTAAACTTAATGCCTTTCATAAGTCTGAATCTCAAGACTACATCCTGAATCCTGAAAATTTTAGTTCTCTAGCTTTATCCAGACCAAAGCTATAAGATATTATGTATTGAAAATATTATTTTCACAGCTAGTCCCTTGAATTTATTTTTAAATAATTTAAACAGCAAAAAATTGATACGAAACTCTATTAATGTTTGGACCTTTAGACCGTTGTTGCTAAAAAATTCGTGTATATTCCTTTTGAAACGATTAATGACATTGATGATACGATTGTGAAACTGTACCTCCCAGTCTATATTTCAGCTCTTGGTTTTGGATAAATTTTTGTTAAAAGTAATAAGCACGATCATCGTTTTCCTTTGATTGATTTATTGTTGATCCCGTTGTTGAGCCTGAAGTACCCCCAATATACCCAGTGGAACGCAAAATGACGAACGGTTCAACAAGTGAGTTCATGTTGAATCATTATTCAATCAAAAATCTCTTTATACACGCTTATACGGTCGGTCGATCAGATCGGAAAGAACCAAGCCGAATCTCTTAAAGTCATTCCGACACCTCTTCTTCGTGGTAATGTTGTTTGAGTTGGGTGATTTCTTTAGGTTTAGGTGAATATTGTGTGTCGGGTATTTGTCAATTATTCGATGAGATGGATCATTATGGTGCTTGTGGATTAAGTGGCGATTCGAGGGTATTCCGATTGGACTCCATATGATGCTGCTGCTGCGCTGTCTGATGTGCGGCTGATCTCTGAAGAAGAAAAAGATTCAATGAAATTTATTTATTATTTAATTAGGAATACTATTGATGTTGATACTTCTTGGTGCGCGCGCATATACACTTGATTTTGATTGTGATTCTCATTACGATCGGTGCTTTTTGTACTCATCATGCATGATTGATTATCGTTAATAGGAATCCATTTTAACTATTGAAAGTAAACGAAGATCGCCAGAAGATCGAAGAAGAGTCTGCTAACCTTTCAGGAATCAATTCGTTTGATCAAAAAAAAAAAAAAAAAAAATTAATGTGTGATGGTTGGAAGGTATTATAATTGATGTTCAAATCAAAAATGGTGTTATATCATCATGATCGTAATTGACTTACGATCGGTAATTGTGTACAAATACAATTAGCTACACTTATACCGAAATCCAATGGATTGCGTAGATTGGGGTTTTGATTTTTACCGAAAAATATGAATAGGTATAGGTTAAGATAATTTTTGTTTGCTTATTTCGTGGGTGATGAGATGAGTGTTTGGATTAATGAGTGTAATTGATTAACATCAAGGGAATGTTGTTTTTTTTTTTATATTTGAATAGCATCAGCAGGGATTTTGTATTCTATTATTTATTCAAATTTATACGCTTTGAATGGGATGAAATAAAAAAGTCTCGGAAACAGAAACTCGTTTTCCTCTGACCATGATTGGAACGATTATTATTTTTATTAGTCTCGTTTAGATTATTTTTCAGGCGATTTTTTTTTCGTCTTCTCACTTTATGCATGTGAGAGACTTAAATTTGCGATAAATTTAGAATGAGACCTGAGGAGAGCAAAATTTCGGCTTTCGAAACGACACTTCTTTCAAAGCATCTGATTTCTGAACTACTCCTACTTTTGATAGAAATCATCTGTTAACAGTTAACAATATCTTTAATCTCGACAGAGGAGATTAAAAATTATAAAAAAGCATTAAGAAAAGCACTAAATTGAATTGTTTAATGTCAATATTTAGCAACTTCAAGAGTATCTCTTTGTCATTATAAAAAAAGTTAAAGCCAGTTAAAAAAACATGACCAAAAATAAAAACTGTTATAATTCGAAAATTATTTCTTAATTTTTTGGACTTAAGATTACATCAGGAGCTCATGGTTTTCATCTGCATCGTTGACTGTGGGACACCCTGTATAAAAGTAGCTGACCCTACGAACTTCATTCCACCTAAAAGTATAAGCAACATCGAGTTTTCACGATTGTCCAACTATTTCGGTCGAAATTTTCCATATTCCTGGTTATCTGGATCAATACGAATCTATAGCCAAAATATGTTGATGCAAATAAACTGGAAACTGAATATTGAAGAACGGGTAAAGAAAGCCTGCATAGCCTTCTAGGCCTGCATTCGGTAAAAAGTGGGGCCTCCAGTCGAAGATGATACTGTGGACGTACACAGAAGTGGTACGACCAATCTTCACGTATGGTTCGATTGTATGGTGGCCCGCTCTCAAAGATGGAGTTGGTTCAGGTGTTTTTTCCGAATCTCTGAATATTTCCAGATCTTATTGGCTTCCCAACTTCGCTAGGGTTTTCCAAGCGGAATTATTGGCAATTAGGGAAACATGCAGGATACTCAAACAAGACCCTAATCAGAACCGTAATACTGCCATCCTGACAGACAGTCAGGCAGCCGTTAAAGCAATCGCCATTAATCGCGTTCCAAACTCGTTCGTCAATGTCGTGATGAGCTCGCAAGCCTAGATGGGAACCTCAGGGTCTCTCTTATCTGGGTTCCAGGTCATTGTGGCATTTAGGGAAATGAGCGGGCAGACGAACTGGCCAGGCAAGGATCAGCCCTTCATAACTCTCTTCCTCTGTAAATGTCCCGCTCTGGCCAGAATGAGAGCACAATCATTTGGGAAGGCCCTCTTCGACGTTCTGAATGAACTCTCCGAGCTGAAGATCAAAGATTTGATCTCTTTTCTCAACGGGACGAAATGGTTCTAAGGTAAACTAAACCGTCAGACTCCCTAGATCACTAGCAGGTGGTTAACGAATTCTGAAATCAACAATCTGCCCAGCCTGGCACTTTGACCCGCAAATCTCTTTTCAATACCGTTTCAAATAAATAAGTCACATATGAGTAATGTTATCAAAACGGCGTTCTTCAGCGCTAATTGGGTTACCCACCGCGCTTGGGTTGCTCGGGGCCGCCATTTCTTCCTACCTGCCTAACTGCTGATGCAATTATTATGATGTTCCAGACGAGTTAGGTGCGTACGAGCAGAAAACAAATTCACGTATCACGACTATGTTCAAAGGGTAGACAACGCGGTGCATTCAAGAGGACACAAGCGTCCACAATCAACCTCTGTCTATCAACTCCTACTCTCACCTCCAAGTGGTGAACATCGGGTGCCTAGTACCTTTGACTGAAGATGGGGATCCAATCCCTGTGGACGGTTTAAGGTGGCAGCAGACGAGAGAGGGGGGGGGGGGGGGAGTGTTTCCACTAAGGCACTTCTCCCTTTTTCAGGCGGCAGCGGAGGAATTCCCCAGATGGAATCAACGGTGGCGTCTACAGTTCTAGTCAGTTTGAACTACTTAGTGAACACCTTATATGGGCTACTACGACGTATTCGTAGCTCAGGCCTATAAGGAGCGGTTTATCCGGCTCCCCGTCCTTGGAGTTATAATAAGGATCTGGTCCTCCAGGCTAGGGGGTTGTGCGTCGGGGTGACTTCCCTACCACGTAAAAAATTATCGGTTCCGAAACAACAACAAGCCTCGGATATGGATGATTTTAATGTTGACGACCCCAGCAAACGAAACAAGGACAATGAATTTCGGATCTGCACGTGGAATGTACGGACCCTTAACAGGCCACGTGCAGCCGAACAACTAGTGGAGAACCTGGATAGGCTAAGGGCTGATGTAACAGCAATCCAGGAAGTGCGATGGGATGGAGAGGGCATCCGAAGATGAAAACGTGTGACATCTACTTCGGCGAGTGCTGCAAGGAACAAGGTCAGCGGCTCTTTGGTTGTGGTTTTGTGGTAAGGGGAAGACTTAGGCAAGAAGTCTTGGGCTTCAGAAATGTAAGCGAGCGCCTGGTCACAATCCGCATCAAAGCAAAGTTCAAAAACATCACGTTGATCTGTGCCCATGCCCCAACAGAAGAAAAGGATGACTCAACCAAAGAAGAATTCTACGATCTCCTCGAGGATACGTTTGATAGGTGCCCCAAGTACGACGTCAAGATTATTCTTGGCGACTTCAACGCCAAGATTGGAAAGGAGGGCATCTTTGGTTCGATAGTCGGAGGACACAGCCTGCACGACAACACTTCCGGTAACGGACTCAGGCTCATCGATTTCGCGGCGGGGCGAAATGTCATCATAGCAAGCACTCTATTCCCACACCTCAATATACACAAAGGGACCTGGCGGTCTCCGGATCAACGAACCTTTAACCAGATTGATCATGTTGCGATAGACGCCAGACATGCTTCCAGTATCCTGGATGTCCGAACGTTCCGAGGTGCCAACATAGACTCGGATCACTACCTGGTGGTAGCGCAAGTACGTATGCGGATATCTATGGCGCCACAACGACGAGCGGATGCTGTAAAACGATTTAACGTCGCGAATCTAAAATCGCAAGAGATAGCCAGGACTTTTGCAGACCACGTCTCTCTTAAACTCTCAACAAGCCCGCCACAAGCATCATCTGTAGAGGACCAATGGAAACACTGCCAAAATGCCATCAAAAGTGCCGCTACTGATGTGCTGGGTTTCACTAGGCCACCACAACGAAACCCCTGGTTCGATGAAGAATGCAGACTGGCACATGAAGCAAAGAACGAGGCCTACCAAGCAATGCTGCAGACTAGAACCAGAGCTGCTGAGAGAGCAGCCCGGGAGCTCTACGGGCAAAAGCGAAGGGAGGAACGCCGACTTCTCAGGAGGAAAAAGAGAGAGCATGCGAAGTGGGCGGTCGAGTCTATTGAGGACTGTAGCGGCAGGGGGGATGTTCGAAAGTTCTACCGAAGGGTGAGGCAAACTACCCAGGGTTACAAGGCCAGAACGGAAGCCTGCCGAGACGAGAGTGGGAATATGGTGGTAGACACACAGTCGGTGCTGAGGATCTGGAAACAACACTTTTCTAGACTGCTAAACGGCGAAGATGGCCAAAATTCCGCTGTAAGACAGAACACTCCATTCAACCTGGACGATGATGGTCAAAATTTCCGTCCACCCGACCCAAATGAAGTGCGGTTAGCGATAGCCAAGCTTAAAACGTACAAGGCTGCTGGTGCGGATGGCCTGCCAGCCGAGCTATTCAAAGCAGGGGGAGATGACTTGGTAGGGAGTATACACCAGCTTATCTCCAAAATTTGGTCGGAGGAAAGTATGCCCGATGAATGGAACCTCGGTATAGTGTGCCCCATCCACAAGAAAGGAGATGCTCTGACCTGTTCCAACTACAGAGGTATAAGTCTCCTCAACGTCGCATACAAAATCTTGTCATCTATACTGTGTGATCGCTTAAAACCGTTTGTCAACGATCTGATCGGCCCCTATCAGTGTGGTTTTAGGCCCGGCAAATCAACCGTCGATCAAATGTTCACACTCCGACAGATTTTGGAAAAAACCCAGGAGTTTCAAATCGATACACACCAACTCTTTATCGATTTTAAAGTCGCATATGATAGCGTAGACAGAGACGAGCTATTCAGAGCCATGGCGCATCTCGGCATCCCTGCCAAACTCGTCCGCTTGTGCAGGATGACGATGGAGAAATCTCGCTGCTCCGTCAAAGTCGGCAAGAACACCACCGAACCCTTTGATGTCGAGAAAGGTTTGAGGCAAGGCGACGCGTTATCATGCAACCTGTTTAACATCGTTCTTGAAGCAATTGTACGCAACTCGCAAGTCAACAACAGAGGTACAATTTTTCAAAAGTCTGTTCAACTACTTGCTTATGCAGATGATATTGACATCATTGGGAGAACGAAGCGAGCTGTTACCGGCGCGTTTGCAAGTATTGAATCGAAGGCGGCGAAAATGGGTTTGGCTGTTAATGAGGACAAGACGAAGTATATGCTATCATCGAGAAAGGAATCTCAACATCGTCGGCTCGGGCAAAACGTCACGATGGATAGATACAACTTCGAAGTCGTCAAGGACTTTGTCTACCTGGGTTCCACTGTAACATCGCAAAATGACATCAGCGCAGAGATCAAACGAAGAATTACTCTTGCCAATCGCTGTTTCTTCGGGCTAAGAAGGCATCTAAGTAATAAAGCCCTCTCTCAGAGAACCAAGGAGACCTTATATAAGACCCTAATCATCCCGGTCCTGCTATATGGGGCAGAGGCATGGACCCTGTCAAAAACGGATGAGAATCTGCTTGGGTGCTTTGAAAGGAAGATTCTTCGGGTGATCTTCGGTCCAGTCTGTATCGATGGAGTATGGAGGAGAAGATTTAATAACGAGCTTTACGGGCTTTACAGCGACGTCGACCTGTTCAAGAAGCTGAAAATTCAGCGGCTGAGATGGCTGGGACACGTGGAGCGTATGGACACCAACGCACCAGCCCGACGAGTCTTCGAATCTACCCCTGACGGTCTGCGCAGCAGAGGAAGACCCCACCTTAGGTGGCGCACACAAGTGGAAAACGACCTCAACCAACTTGGAGTGCGTAACTGGAGGCAGCTAGCTAGGGACCGAGCTGGCTGGAGGGGCTTGTTGGTTGAGGCCGTAGTCCATCCTGGGCTGTGAGCGCCATCTAAAGTAAGTAAGTAAGTAAGTATCACGACTATCGGAGTCGAAATGTCGCGTCGGGCAGTCAATCTTTTATTATTTTATTAAACTGATGGTTTTGGGCTCAAATTCAAGAGTTAGACATTGAAGAGTGAAGTTATAGTTGAAAAACAAGTCCTGCCTGCTCAAACAGAACGCGGGACGGTCAATACTTTAATGGAAAAGAAAAAAACGATGCGGTCAAATTTTGTTTGTAGATTTTTACAAAGACATCCGGACCGCGCTCTGTCTGATGACCAGGCCTTTATGGTTTAAATTGTTAATAACTGTAAAAAACTCGAAAATTTGGCGGTTTTTTTTTGATTTTTAACAATGTTGCGTCCTGCGCTCGAGTTTGAAAAATTTGGGTTTTTCGTCAGGCGAATATCATAAACAACTAAAAAATAAACTTAGAAATACCGGATCTAACGCAAGTTCTGATGAACATATAACATATATAGTTACTGGACTATAATTTGATTTCTTAAAAAAAAAATCGAATATTTTCACTGAGGGAAAAAAATTTGTACTCAGCACATAAATTTGTACATTACCACATAGCATACAGCATAGATTTCTGCACACATAACTTTTGTACACGTTACATCATGCTGAAATGTTTATTAACATCATTTATTTATTAGCAAGCCAATGATGTAACCAATACATAATTCTGTGGACCCATTACACAAATATGTGTCAGTTATCTCCGATGAGTTCGTGATTTATGTATGACTACATACATATTTAAAATCCAATGACCATGCACCTAAAAAACTAACTGTATTCATCACAATAAGTTTTGTCCTGAGCACACCAAAGTGCGATGGGTCTTTATAGACTTGTATTGGATAAAGACGATATAAAATGACTACATAAATATTTAATGAATGTATAAACACTGATAATAACATAAATATGTAGTCATTACATATACCACTGTACTGATTAAATTAATATATAATAACCCCTGTTCTGAATTCCGATCAATTAAAAAATCCTTTCGTTTTCAAATTAAGACAAAATTGAAGTATAATCAATTTTCTAATTTTTTAATTACTTTATTATTTTACAACAAATTTGACGTTTTGAATATCTTTTTGAGTGATTTCGAAAGAAAAAGGTTTGAATATTGCATAACCTGAAAGCGAAATTCAGAACACTGTTTTTTAATCCTTACGAAAGTCAATTTGGTTCACGAATTTGATTCGGAAAGGAAATCTGAAC
Source organism: Epistrophella euchroma (assembly GCA_947049315.1). Taxonomy (NCBI): domain Eukaryota; kingdom Metazoa; phylum Arthropoda; class Insecta; order Diptera; family Syrphidae; genus Epistrophella; species Epistrophella euchroma. The sequence goes on from OX346246.1 coordinate 25,062,595, forward strand.
AGGGGTGAATGAGGATTATAAATACAATTTATATCAATATGTAATTAGCTACATAGTCCACGTAGATATGACTCATCAAACGTTGCTTGTACTCAATACATAACTAGCTGCAAATGGGCAGCTGGTTTTAAATGTGTCTATAGTCTGTGCTCAATACACGTCAATACTGCTTTGAAATGTTTATGTAGCCATAACATATTTGACTGTAGCTGATCAATAGACATTACATGAAGTATATTAATTAGGTGTGTTCAAAGTTCAACATTTGGTATAGACTTTTGAAGAAAGGAAAATCTCATAAGACGGGAACAATAGAAGCTAAAGCTATGAGTCGTATAATTGATTTTTAAAATTCCAATTATGAAGTTAAACGACGGGGATGACGAAAGTGTGCCGAATTTTGTTCTCTAATATGTATTGTAATTTTTGTTTTGAATTTGGTACAACTCATATCTCATGTGGAGTAGATAAATAAATGTGTGGGTAGACTCGCGAATATTACTTTCAATTTGGTAACGAAATTTATATCATATTTTCGTACCGAATGTTTTGCATTGGTTTTTAATGGGGTTTATACGAATAAATCAATAATTGAAAAACATTTTTGGCAGTCTATAATTAAAATTATACCAAAAAAGCTGTTTTTAAGTTAATTAATACCTTACTCTCCTCTATAATGCTATGGCACTAATAATGACAAAATGGCAACACTGCCCCTAAGAGGAATTCAGTAATTTTTACTAAGACATCTGCTGTCATTTTAAAATTGGTATCTAACTTTACTCATTTGTTATAAGACGCTTAGAACTTGACGACAAGTGCAACCATAAAATATGTCTGTGATCTTTAACATCTTAATTAAAATTAGCGTCGTCTTGTCAGCACACTAAAAAACTCCACAACCTGACAGTTGACATTAAAACGACAAATTTTATGTTGCTTTTGTGAAAAATTAAACCGACCGACACTCAATCTCATTTTATGACCACATCCACAACTCACTAAAATTATAGTACGTACCTAACTAACCAACAAAAATGTGTGTACGTGCGCCAAACGCACAGGATATGGGATGAGATCTTTCCAGCTTCCGCGAGATCACTCACATGTTGTACAGAGCAATTTGCGAGAATTTTATGACTCTGTCTTCCACACTCTGACGACAAACTTGGCTGTGATGAACAACTGCATCTGTCTGCAGCAATATTTGTTAAAAGAAAAAAAAAAAAAAAGAAATCTAAAAATAATTTTTTAGCACGAAGAACGATAAAAACTTTTTTGTCCGAACTCGTGTTGTCTTCATCAATTTAATAAATCTCTTTGTATAGATTCCCACGCAATGCATAAATAGCAGCCGTTGGCCTTTCACCACCTCAACTATATAATCCAATTTTCAAAGTGATCCCATTTAGCATCGAATGCCATTTAGTCGGGACATGATCCCGTGTTCGAGCGTGTACGTCCACTCTCAATTCCACCCAGTAATGATCTGTAATTTGAAAAACACCTAAATATTTACGATCAGCGATCAAAACTTGATGATTGGATTGCGATATATTGATGAAGTCAATTCCAAACCTCCGCCCGTTTGCCGGCCGGTCTAGCCGTGTTGCAATTATCCTGAATTGACGCCAAAGTACGCCCTGCGATCATCCCGACATCATCAACGCGATCATCCCAGAGCGTCGATGATGATCAAATTTAATAACAATCATCTAGGGCGCTCCAGCTATAGATGGGCTTTGGCGTTGTTATTGTGGTCGCCGATCGCGTCGTTGGGTCTTTGATGCTCAAGCCAAGCAATCCAATCGACAACCTCGAGAGTAATCATTGTTATTAAGTTCTTGTTTGTGCCATAATTGAACAATTCATTTTGGCCCAAATTAAAGACGTTACACAAACCAGAACAAACGGATTACCCGATAACCGACCGTTGCCATAGTTGGAATCCATGATGATGGGGACGACTGTATATGCGGACGCGGACGTCGAAGAACGACGCGACGCACGACGACGACATCACCAAGGCGAGGACATCGCGCAGGCTGGCACCTTAAGTGGCCATTTATGAATCATGGTGATTAGTTTGTGCTTTGTGAAAATTAATTGGTACATGATTTTCCGCGCTCAGAAAAGGAAAGGATATGTCGGCTCCATCTTCGGCTGAAGCTGAAGTGCGTTCGTTTTTATTCTGCCAGACGAGTCGCCTCAGCAGTGAGCTAAATTATCAGGGCATGCAGCTTGTTAGTGTAGGCTTTGATTTTAATGAATCAAAGGGCCCCCAATCCAATAAGTGTGATTATTTTGTCTTGTTTTTTTTTTTTTTTTTTTTTTTTTTAATTTTTTTTTTTACCAACTTGAAAAGCTTGTATATGATGTGAAGAAGATTTTGTTGCGCCTTACATCATGGAACCGTGCACCGACCAAAGGTGTTCCTGATTGATGTATTCGAATTCAATGAACGAGAGGGCCGATTAGGAGTTGACGAAGTGGAGAAATTACTTTGTCGATAATGAGTATATCGAGTTGGAATTTTACGGGTAATAGTTTTCTGCAATTTGTTGGAATTCGATAACAAGAATAATAAGCAGCTTTGATCAGCTCAAAAACTCTTCGAGACGAATTGAGGACTTACTTAAGGTATTGTGGCAAAATGTTGTGGAGCGTCAAACCCACACATGTCTTTCGGTATATTGTCCTTTTACGGATTTCTAAGCTCTTAATTATTTTTTTTTTTGTAAAAGTTTTTGAAGGCCGTCAGTAAATTTTCAATTAAAAATTGGTTGGCCATATACGAACTTGCTTTTTCTGGAAATGAAAATTAAGATAGTTGGTTAAGGATCTTGTAAAATGTAGGGGATAATACAGGGTGTTTTTCATAAGATGCGACGAAAGGCTGGGGCATGCGTAGGTTGGGTTTTTGAGACAAAAAAAATGCATTTTAGGGGAAAAATTGCCCCGCTAACAGGGGCAAATAGACCTGTTTGAGTCAGAACCAAATTTTCTTAAAAAAAAAATACAGATTTAAATCATAGAGTACCTACCCAACTATGGGGAAATGACTATACTCCGTTGAACAAAAATGGTTAGTGTAAAGGCTTTATGGGGGAAGCTTTTGCCCCACGAAAAAACAAGCACGCCGCCGCTGACTTGTGCATAATTGCTTGCGAAGTGTCGTACACCCTCCACGACCTTTCTGCTCGGTTACTCAAAGCATACGTGATCGCTTGCTCTTTTCTATTCTCGATGTGTGAAATGAAAAAAAAAATGCATTCCAATCCAATAGAGTTACCATTGCCCATTGAAAACAATACAAAAGAGCGTTTTTCAATGGGTTTTATCAAAGAGCTTTCTGTTTTAAAGCTTTTAAGAACAACAAAGAAGGTTAATTGCTGTCGATTAAGTTTTGTTTGTTTGTTGTTCTGAAAATTCCGTTAAAAAGCAGTTAAATTTTTTTCGCTTTAGGTCTCTTAGGCCCATTTGCTGAAACGAAACTTAAATATTTATGTTCAACTTAAGCGCTTTATGTTCTACTTTTTCCTCAGGGTAAACTGTCACATAAGCGTTTAAGTTGAACATAAATATTTAAGTTTCGTTTCAGCAAATGGCCCTTAGAAAGAATAAATTATTTTCGCAAGGTCTCGACATTATGTGCTAATATTCGTTGCAGTACAGTTAAAGTTAAAAATAGTTATTTTTTGTATATTTAGTTTACGGTCAACGCTTTTATATTGATGAAATTATAATAAACAGTTTATAATAAACAGTTGGCAACCCATTATGCCAATTAGCTTATATTAAAATCCATAATTGTAAGGTTGAAAGGCAAATATCCTATCTTCCCTGTACTGAAAATTTTTGTTGAACGAAGTATAATAGATATTTATAATTCAAATTTGTTCACCTTTGCATTTAAACAATGAGCTAAAAGTCCAAGTGAGATTGGTCATACTCCAATTTTTCTGGACTTAAGGTATAAGACCGCACTCGACGGAACTGCACTTCGGCGGTACTGCAGGGCAAAAGAATTTCACGAAGAAGCGGCAAAATAGTAGGTATTTGTACGAAATTGTATGAGCTACAATCGCACTAAACTACAAGGTTTGTTATCAGAGGAACTTTGTCGCGACTTCAGACTTCGAAGTATGCAATCCACTAATCATTTGACTCGAAAGTATTGCAATCATTTTCTCTCCATTCATTTTACAGCAATCAACTGACTGCAATCTTTTGGGAACGTATATGCATTCTTTGCATAAACTTGCATTAACTTGCATTCTTGCATATTTGCATCGAACAGGTTGTATGAACATTGAACATGAAGAAATTTCCATCAATGTGGAAAAAGTTCAATGGTATGAGATCACATAACGAAGGTAGGACCAATCAAAGAATGCAAAGAATGTAAATGAATGCAAATGAATAGAAAAAATGTAAATGAATGCAAAGAATGCAAATGAGTGCAAAGAATGCAAAAGAATGCATTCATTTTCAAAAAAATTGCATTCAATTGACTGCTATAAATTGAATGGCGAAAAAAATGATTGCAATCTTTTGGAGTCAAATGATTGATTATTGCATAATTCGAAGTCTGAAGTCTCAAAGTGAAGTCATTGAGTGCAATCTTTAATTTAAAGTCAGTGAAAAATTTCTAAAGAATGCACTCACAAAAGATTGAATTCTTTTAAGAGCTTGTCGTGAAAGAACGGTTAGTGAACAATTCAGTAGTAAGCTTCGATAAAATAGTAAATTAAGATGCCGATAAAATAAAATAAATAAATCTCTCATTGGCCGATCGAAAACTACTGTACTATCGAATTATTTCCAGCTAATGACCCTCAAATCGAACACTGTGCGTAGGTGCAATCCAGTTCCATTGTCATTGTGCAATATAAGCGGCGGGACACAGCACACAGGTAAGTCACAAATGATTGAATGTAATTTTGTTTTAGTACAGTGAAATACAAAATGGCGGCTCGATTTTGCATTTTGGATAGGACAAGATTTTTTTTAAAGTAGAGGGAGGCAGCGTGATATTTAAAATTAGTTTTCGAGGTCATTTGGCCGGCTGTGGAATCTTAGCACGCCATTATATGGTCATGGACAAAAAAAAGGTAAGCAATCCAAAAGGTCAGTAATTGGTCATAAAAGGTCAGGTAGTTTCAGAAACTGATCAGGCTTAGAAAATTTTTTTAATCCAGGGTTAAAGTTTTTCAAGGTCACCCGCGATTTTTGGCATCTCAACTGAAACTAAGTACCTGCCCTTTAATGACTATCAATTACTGACCTTTTCGATTACATATCTACCTACTTTTTTGCGAAAATTCGATATATGATGTGCTAAGATGGCGGCCCATTTAGCAATTTTTTTTGTAGCAATTCAATTGACACCAACCTTAATTGACACCTTATTGAAGCAACAAAAATCAACTCGCTGAAAATATATCATTTTAGCAACACCATAATATTCTCAAAACGATCCTATACAAATATTTAAAAAAAAAACAATGTGCCAATTAACTTATCATCTCCAATATAAATAAAAATAGGTATAACTATCAATCAAGAACAAATTACTTAGAAACGATACTCATAACAAATTCGCACTCAATTAAACTATAATATAATCGTTCATGATCAAAATGACGCTTAGCAATTAAAAAAAAAACCTTTTAATCAATTTAATTACAATTTACAAAACACAAAAACAAAAAAAGCTTCTCATTTATATACAAAAAAAAAAAGAAACGCTCGAAGCAAAGTGTCATTGCGGTCGGCGAGAGCTATAAAACAATTTGCATTGTCAGCCAATTTGAACAAACAACAAATAATTATTTATTAAATTGCCCCCTTATCGCTCTCGTGTAACAAGAGCCAGCTATACCTAATTAATTTCATTTATGTATATTCACACTGACTCCGGTGACATTTCGAGTTCCAATTAAACAATCAGCTAGCAACGCTGTACTCTGCTCTGGCTCTCCTCTTCTATAGCTGAACGAACTGAGAGTGAGCTGTCTCATGGGCAGAAAACGTTTCAATCTCAGCTCAGCTAAAAGTTGTTTACACCAAACGAGTGAGAGGATATATTTATTAATCGTTGCGTCCTATATATCGCCGACGAGCGACGCGTCAGTCCGTCGCGTAGTCGGTCTATAAAAATAGACCGAAGGCGAGGCATCGCGATTATATTAATTACTTAATTTAATATTTAATCATATTTTATATGGTTATGTGCACGTAAACAAATTGCAAAAACTGGCAGGGAGGAGATTTAACAAGATAATTTTGAGAGGACAGTCAGGGCTTTGGAAGATAGAACACGCTAGCACGCGTTAATCACTTAACCAAACTCGGACAGGTCATTTGTCGAAGATTATCGTGTTTCAAAGTTCTCAATTCAAGTTGAGAGCAATGAAATTATAAGTAGGTGGTGATGCTTTCTTTTATTAAAATTACATGTTAAGTGAATTAGCAATAAACAAATGTGTGTTACTTAACAACATTCATGATGAAAACTTGAGAATATAAACAAAAAAATTATATTTAGGTATATTTATATTTTACAATAAATTTTAATTTTAATTTTAATTTTAATTTTAATTTTAATTTTAATTTTAATTTTAATTTTAATTTTAATTTTAATTTTAATTTTAATTTTAATTTTAATTTTAATTTTAATTTTAATTTTAATTTTAATTTTAATTTTAATTTTAATTTTAATTTTAATTTTAATTTTAATTTTAATTTTAATTTTAATTTTAATTTTAATTTTAATTTAAATTTTAATTTTAATTTTAATTTTAATTTTAATTTTAATTTTAATTTTAATTTTAATTTTAATTTTAATTTTAATTTTAATTTTAATTTTAATTTTAATTTTAATTTTAATTTTAATTTTAATTTTAATTTTAATTTTAATTTTAATTTTAATTTTAATTTTAATTTTAATTTTAATTTTAATTTTAATTTTAATTTTAATTTTAATTTTAATTTTAATTTTAATTTTAATTTTAATTTTAATTTTAATTTTAATTTTAATTTTAATTTTAATTTTAATTTTAATTTTAATTTTAATTTTAATTTTAATTTTAATTTTAATTTTAATTTTAATTTTAATTTTAATTTTAATTTTAATTTTAATTTTAATTTTAATTTTAATTTTAATTTTAATTTTAATTTTAATTTTAATTTTAATTTTAATTTTAATTTTAATTTTAATTTTAATTTTAATTTTAATTTTAATTTTAATTTTAATTTTAATTTTAATTTTAATTTTAATTTTAATTTTAATTTTAATTTTAATTTTAATTTCTTTTACCAATTTTCTAAAAAAATCGACTTGAAATAGAAAATAAATCATTAAAAAACAACGGCAGCACCTACAATAACATGCTATACTTTGTTAAAAAGCTAAAAGTCCGTTCTTTTAGTTTGGTTTTACTTCGAATCATTGTAGATTACAGTTTTTGAAAACAAAATTTTGAAAAAAAAATTTTAAAAAGTTGTGCTCAAACTAATTTTGTTAAAAATTTTACGTTATTAAATAATATTATTGTAATCATATTCAATATGCTCCTATTTCTAGTCAAATTGGGAAAATTCCAAAGATTCTCTTTCCCCTAATTAAGTAGTAAGGCAGATTTCGTTATTTTCAATTTTCTCAAAAACTGAAAGACATTCGGTTTTTAGTTTTTGATTAGAAATTGATAGAAGGATCGAATATAAGAAACAAAAATTGTACTTAATGACGTAAAATTTTGAACAAAATCAGTTTTAACACAATTTTTTATTTTTTTTTTTCAAAATTTAAGTTTGAAAATTAAATTTTTAAACACTATTCATTAAAACAACTTTATTTAAAAATAAAATAAAAGGAAACATTTTTGGCTTAACAAAAACAGAAAAACATGCCATTGTAACGGTTACCGTTGTTTTTAAATATTTTTTTTCTCTGTTTTAAGTCAATTTTTTAATAAATTGCTCCTTCAGCTAATTTTAACTTCCTTAAAAATAAGAAAAATACTTGAGCATCTACTCTTCCGTTTTTGACTAGAAATTGATGGAGCATCGAATACAAAAAAAACAAAAATAGTACATAATAAGGAAGGATTTAAAATAATTTAATTTGAACACAATTTTTTGCCTTTTTTTTTAATGTTCTTAGTTTGAATTTGAAAATTATTTTTTCAAAAACTGTTCTTTAAAATAATTTTAATTAAAAACAAAATAAAAGAGCGGACTTCTAGCTTTAAAAAAAAGGATAGCGTGTTATTGTAAGTACTGCCGTTGTTTTTTAATGATTTTTTTTTTATAATTTCAAGTCGATTTTTTAAGAAAATTGCCCCTTCCGCCTAAAATTTCCATAAAATTATTTTCTTCTCTCAACCAAACTTATACACACTTCCTCTCACGTAGTATGCAAATAAACTTGTATATGTATTAATGAGAAAAAGTGTACGAGAACAACAATTACCCCAGTGAGTCGTGGGTAAAATGTCAAGGACCACCATGTTCAAAAAATGTTGTATAAGGAAAGAGTCATTGTGTGATTGTGTACTACCAGTCTTAAATTTCAACTAAATGATAAAATATATAGTGATTATAAAACTCATTAAAAAAATAACTTTGTTATGTTCTTATGGTACTCGAAAGGACATTCTTGTAAACATGCTCTTCACTTTTTTCCCACAAAAAACTCTCCCAAAAAATATAGATAAATAAATGAGTAAATAAATTTACAAAATAACACAAAAGCACCGCACTTCAGAAAATTTGAAAAAAAAAAAATCTAAATTCATAATAAAATAATGCAGTACCTACCAACTTTTGTTCTCTAGTCCATAAATCACATGCAATTTTCTAAAATCCTTCGCCAAGTTTGTAATCCCCTAATGACTGTTCTATGTCCTTATAATAGGGGTCCTCAATCCTCATTCTATTCAATATTCATCCACTTAAATAAATATTTTCAAAATTAAACGAAAATTAAAGTGTCCTTTCAAATTGACACGACATCATCGGCATCATCAGGGAGAGAGCAGGGGAAGATGGTAAGAATAGAAACAGGATCACCATAGTTTAATTTAATAGACTCTATGGCACTCATATGTTGGCTCTGAGAGTTCATCTGCGATGTCACCATTAAAGGACACCGTCACTGACATTCATATACCTACTTAAAGGAGCAGAATCAGGGATAATAATGCCATTTAATGGAAGAAAAATTAAACCGAATTCAACGCAACGCAGCATCAGCGATGCATGAAAATAATCATAATAATGACAATAAATGGGAATTAATAGGGAGGATGCTGCAGCTCCTGGACGGGTGATACTCTTTAGCGGCGAGAATCCTTTTCCGCCACTCGACTATACCGCTCTACCTAGGTACATTCATCGAATGACAATTAAACCGAAATAAATGTTCGAGAATTGTAAAGAAGAATAATGTTTGAGTACACAACATGAATGTGTCCATGTGCGTACGGGTATTACAGAAAGACACGCATTCTATGGAAAAAATTATGTGATTGAGACTTAATGATCCGCGAAGGATCATTAAATTTTTCTCTTTTCATTTTTGTCACCGGCAAGCTATATAATATTTCGATATCGAATTTCATGCAGAACATCTTTTACAAAAAAAAAACACACACAAAAAAATATCCTTAAACATGAAAAAGAGGTGTCAAAATTCATGTCCTTTTATGTGTCCAGTTGTGGAGCAATGTTTGCTTGTGATAAATGACATTATTGCCACTACTGATGAAGAGTGTGAAAAAGGACACTCGAAAATGTCGAGGGTGGCGGCAATGCGGCTTCTCTGATCCTCGGGCATTAGGCGAGGCTGGACATGCTTCCTTTTGTATAATATGATATGATGATGTCCATCATCATCATCCATTTTATACGCACTTTCAATTCGACTTGAAGACAAACCGACATCAGCTACGAAAAGATGAAGACCGAAAACACACAAGTACACAACAGAACAAGGTGTCTTTGTATAATATTCATTCATTCAGTTATTCATTGATTCAAAAAGGATAAAAGGACGAACAAATTGCATTCATCAGCAGAATTTTTTATTTCTCAAACGAATTTTTTATTTATCATGAATGAAATGGGATTCAGATAAAACCAACAAAAAATACAAAAAAAAAAAAGGAAACAACAACTGAAAAGCCAACAACGCGTTTACATCAAAGTGCGTAAAGTTGCTATTACTGACAGTTCATTACATTTGACATAATTAAGATATATAGTTGGGATTTTGGAAATACTTTTGTGTAAATTATTTAGGGAAATTTATTGCGTGTAATGCAAGAGAGAGAGAGAGAGAGAGAGTTTCGATAAATGCGAATAGGATTTTTTTTTTTTTTAATATTTAATGTGCACTTGTATAAGAAATGCGAATTTAATGGAGCGATGAAAAATTGACTTCGATTGATCCTTTTTGTGGTTTTATATTCATTGTGAAGGTGAAAGGACACTATGTGTACAAATGTTATGAGATAGAATGTTGGATTATTGGTTTTATACTATTTTTATATTGTGGGAAATATTTGGTCAGAAGAATTTCACACGGTTTTCGAAATGTTAATTTGATGATAAATGAACTTGTCAAATTGAGTACGATTTTATTTATGTATATGATAATTATGTGGTATTTACACGACTGGAAAACTAGCAAATTTTAAGGTAGGTTACGCTTTAGAAAATTACTAACACATAGAAGTAGAGATCTCAATACATTGAAGTTCATCTTTAATAGATCTTTTTTTTTTTTGAATTGTAAATCTTATTTTCTTTTCTTAAGACAAAAATAATTAGACAATTTAAACAATATATGGTCATAAATATTGCCTTATAAAAGGCAAGAAAGTATATGGTGGCATTATAAAAACTATTTATTGCAAATATTTTATTGTACGCACGAACTTGATCTTATACTTAGATAAATTTTAAAGAAATATTTTAATGGTGCAGTAATATAATTGATATCTTCAATCTTTAAATATAAAAGAAGTCAAAATTAAGAAAAAATCTATTTTGTTTGATTTTTTCTTGTTTAAAAAATATTATATTCAAAATTTTCTTCACTCAAATTTGTACACAATTTGAAGATTTTTATTGTTAATATGAGGTTTTCTATTTTTTCACTCAAAATTTACATTTTCAACTTCCGATTTTAAACTCTTTTCGGCTATATTATTGACTTTCTTAAAAGCTAGTTTTACTGAAAAACTAGATTTTTTGGGTGTTTGGAGTTTTAAGTTTTTCAAAAACAATTATTTATTGTATGTTATTAAATGTAAAAATATGCATATGTGTACACTTCGCTTCAACTGAATAAGCACAAAAAATTTCTAGGGTTCGTTTTCCATTTTTTTTCAAACATTGTGCGTTAAGGGTATGTGTCCCTTGAAAAAATAGGTTGGAGTTCTGCGCTAATCGGTATAGCGTTCACAATTTTGCGAATATTTTAATGAAACAAACGGTCATCGATTGGAAATTAGTTAAGTAAAATATTTGTGTGGCTTTAAAAAAAATAAAAAATATTTTATACCTTAAAACCGCCCGAAAGATAGAAAAATCATAAAATTTAGTACGATGCTTACAAAAATGGATGGGAAATTGGGTAAAAATAACTTTCTTATTTTTTCTAAATTTTTTTTCTGGAGAAAATTGATCTCAAAACTAAGCAATACCTTTTTTTTTTTTTATTAGTTTATTATTCACCCAAAAAAATGCACAAAACTATGAAAAATAAAGGAAATTCGTTAAATTTTATCAATGCATAATTTGATAAAACTTTTGAAGTATATTAGGTAAGCAAGTCAAATTAACGTTTTTACAAAGCTTATATGTATATGCAGTTACCTTAATTTTTATTTTATTTTTTTAAATTTTTTACAGTTACTTTTTAGAGACAAAAATAGAAAAGATATTCCTTTTTCTTCAATTATTTTGCGCGATTGCCTGGGAAATTGAATGTTATATTTTTTAAATTTTCTAAATGTTTTTTAAATCAAAGTATCATGTGTTCTAAACTAAATAGTACCTTTGAGAAAAAAATATTTGCCTTACAACATGCTTGGAAACGCAATGCAATATGACATTATTTGTAATGCCGTTGTAATGCAAGGACAGCCAATACAATTACCACATATTTTTTTTATTTTTATTTGGTATTTTTTTTATTAGATTTAAAAAACAAAATCGTATTTTCTTTCATGGTTTTTTTATTTCTAATTTTGGAAAAGTTTTCAATTTTGCAGTTTTTTACTGGAAAAACATCTTTGCTCACGCACACAAAGAAATTTGGTTCAAAAGAAATCCACTCTAGAGTAGGTATAATTAAAATTCGAACGCCGAATTTGGTGAAGAGAGCTTACTAACACATTCAAATTCATTTACATGAAATTTGAGTTGGCTGGTCGGGTACACCTACCCTTAATGCATTATCTCATGATACTAATTGTTGGCTTATGATGTTTAGAAAAGAAATGAGAAAGAATAATTCAAAAAGTACCGCTATATTTTCTCTCGCACATCGCACTCTGCCAAAGCGTTCCATATGGAAAAATGCAGATTTTTTTTTTGCATCAACTGAATAGACACAAAAGGTCATTATCTTCATTACTTATGAGCGTTCTGAGGTTTTCGGCACATTAGATCAACAGTTGAATTATTCTAAGTGAAATTTAATCGTTTAATTGAAATTTAAATAAAGATGGATAGGTCAAAATCCTTTAAATTTTGTTGAAAAAGCTAAAACCGTTTTATTAAAAGAACAAGGACTAACCGAGCGTTCTAGCTAACAAAATTGAACGAAGTTTTAGTGTTATCTATTCCAAGTGTTTTAACAGTCCTTAAAGTTATTAATAGAGCAAATCATCTAAAACTATTGAAACCAAAAGAAATCACTTCTAAACGAGCAACGGAAATGCATGCGTTTAGAATTTTCTAGACTCCACAGGGAAAATAAATGGCTTCACGTGTTTTTTTCGGATGAGAAAAAGTTTAATTTTGATGGCCCTGATGGCTTTAATTATTACTTTCACGATGTGAGAAAAGAAGAACGTTTTTTAACGCGATATCATAGTCGAGAAGGCGGTGTTATGGTATATGGGGAGCAGTTAGCTATACTATGGCACTATTGAGCTTGAGTTCCAATCATCAAAAATGACTACAATTACTTACTAGGGAATCTTGAAAAGAAATTTTCCAAAATTTTCAGATATTTTTGGACCCATAAACTGGACTTTTCATTAGGATAACGCCCACATCCACACGGCACGCATTGTTAAAAATTAAATAGAGGAGCAGAATGTGGAATTGCTTCAATGGCCACCGCGCCGCACTTAGCTAACTTGAATCTTATTGAAAATGTTTGGGAATGGTTAGCACGAAAAGCTTATGAGTGTGGCCGTCAGTTTTATGACATAGAATCTTTTATTGTAGCCATTAAATTAGTTTGAAGTGAAATTTCGCTGGACTATATAAAGAGGCTGTACGATTCCTTGCCGGACCGAATTTATGAAGTCCTTATGAATAAAGGCAGGAGTACCCTCTACTAGACATAACCAATAAAAAATTTGTTTAAGAAATACTTGTTTCATTTCATTCCATTTACTTTTATTAACAATTTCAATATTTATGTCTATTCAGTTGACGCAAGAAAAATATGCATTTTTCCATATGGAACGCTTTGCAAGAGTACGAGATAAAATGTAGCGGTACTTTTTAAATTATTCTTTCTAATTTCTTTTATTAGCATCATAAGCCAACTGAGGGCATAATCAGATGATTCATTAAAGCCCGAAATTCTGAAAAACTCGACAACGTAGTCTAGAAAAATGTTGTGCTTATTCAGTTGAAACGCAGTGTATAATACATATTTTGATTTAGATGTCAAAAGTAATACAAATTTGGGAAAAACTTAAAACTCGAAACCCCTAGAACTAGTTTTTCCATGAAACTATAGCTTCGTAGGAAGTCAAGAATATGGCCGCAAGCTTATCATCTTTTCTCAACTCCCGAAAAAAGGGGAGAAGTTGGCTGAGCAAATTTGAGAATTAAGATTTTTGTTATTTTCGGCATCAATTATTTTTTGAGTTTTCAATTGGCGATAAAATACTCCATCAACTTAAATTTTAAATTAATTCTACGTTTTCATTAGAACAAAATATGAGGTAGTTTCGTTGCAAATTTCCAAATTCAATTCGAAATCATTACATTTCCCAAACAAATACACATTTTAAAATGACAGAATTCAATGTACAAAACAAGGAAAATAAGCAATTGACAGTCTAGACTATTAAACGATACTATATAGAAAACTTTAGATATACAATTCAAACTGACATATCTGTCACAAATATCCCAGGGATATTTCGAAAAAACTAAAGTGCGTCAACTTTTCAACTCCCAAGTTGAGAATTTAAGTAGTAAAAAAACAGAAATTTTAACTTGCCGCCAAACTACTACCGATTTGTTTGATATTAATTTAGAGTTGGCCAACTTCGGAATTTCTGGCAAGTTGAACAATAGTCAAGAAAACTGATTTAAATGTAATATTATTTGTATATTGAACTCATTAGAGCAAATGAGGTAATTTCGTTCAAAATTTCAAAATTAAATTCAAAATTATTTCATTTCCCATACAAATTAAAATTTCCAAGTGAGGTAATTTCAACCAAATTTGCACGAAATTCGGTAGGAAATTACGTAAAACTTTTATGAATATACTTAAATGGATTCCATTCAAAGTGGAACCTATCTAAAATGACAGAATTCAATGTAAAAAACAACAAAAACAAGCGATTGACAATCTGGACAGTCAAACAAAATTAGGAAATTTGAAATGTGAACACTTTTTTGTAATTTGCCATTTTTTTTTATTTTCCATCTTATCGTTAGCGGCTTAACCGATTTTTAAGCTCCTATCAACTGTAAATAATACTGAATACAAATCTTTTCAATAAAATGTTTTTTTGGATTTTTAAAAAAAAGTTTAAATTTTTTTTGAAAAATTATTTTTTTAAGAACGGGTTGATGAATTTTTTTTTGAAATTATGGTTTTAGCTGTATAATATACATATATATATATTCTTAAAAATGACATACCAATTTTTTTTTCCAAAAAAATTCAAGAAATTTTATACTATATACAATTTTTTTTTAAGAAAAACGCTTCAGCGATTTTAAAAATTTTTTCTACATAAATTCACAATTTTTCAAGAATTGAAATGGAGTTCTTCATTCCGAGATTAAAATATTTTAAGTACTTGTTTTATCGATTTTAATTGAGTTTTTCATGCTACTTTTCCATATTCAAATTTCCATTCTTCAGTTTATTAAATGGATAAATACATATATAATTATTAAATTATCCCCCGTATCAAACATAACGAAAAACAACGGAAAGATAGACTAACACATCTGTCAACTTGCAATTCCTATTAATAAATATGTAGTGGTCTGTGACATGGTGACAGCGAGAGGATAACTTTAACTCGCCAAATTTGGCGTTTAAGGGATTTATAACTTCATAGTCCACACATGCTTACATTTTATAATAACCACAAGCATATTTTTCATCAATCAGTGCATGCGTGTGACACATGTATAAAAAATACTTCCACGATTTGATGAAGTGTTTCCGTACTTTCAATGAAACAGACTGAAACTATTATGATAATGTTTATTAATTATAAAAGTTATCCAACGGACAAGTTCTCTATCCGCGTGCTAGCTAACACGTGTGTAAAGGAGCGAACAGTGACTCTTTATTAATAGGGCTATGTTTTATTAGACTCAATCTTTAAAATTCGATGAAAGTTTTTCTACAAGAGCAAGTTCGTGCGACCCTATTCGTGCATTTAATTTTTCATTTAAATCATTTTTTTTTGTATATTTTAGTTAATCTTTTGTAAATTGGTCTAATATTTGAAAAAAAAAAATGAGACTATCTTCATCCTCAAGCTCTTTATCTACCAATTTTCATTACAATCACTTATGTATTTTCTGGGATTAAGAGGAATAAATAGACAGACAAACAAACTTTCACATTTATAATATTAATTGAAGAAATATAATATTTTTCATTTTTAGTTACGGGATTCAGAAAACCGAAAATCCATAAAATCAAGGATTTTCGGTTTTCTGAGTTTTGGGATTTTTGGATTTTTCGGGATTCTGGATTTCGAGATTCTGTCCGATTCTCGGCCACTAGACTTACTATTTTTGTAATTTAATATTCACTGCTCTTATCAATTTTTAGTCAATCACAATCTTTTAATTTTTAAGAAAATTGAAAATAAAGCTTTGGCTTAACAATAATTTTTGTTGCCAGATAATTAAAAAAAATGTAAAAGTTGTGTTTAAAGTTATAACAATAATTGTATGTATATAATAATAACATTAGAGAATTTCCACATTCTTTAATTCGTTTAATTCCTAGTTAAAACGTTTTTATCTCAAAATTAAGAACGGCATTTAAATTCTTAAATGTATTTATGCTGAAAAAATTTAAAAAGTCGTTAGAACAGTTTTCTTAAAAAATAATTTTTATAATAATTTTTATTTTCTAAAATGCGCCAAGAAATTTTTTAATGTTCAAAAAAAAAAAAAGAAAAAATGAAAGGTACAAAAGAAAATCGACCTATCCTCGACTTACTTATGCCCTTATACTATAGGTACTTAAAAATGTCTCCAAGCTGTCTCTTTACATATGTCGACTTCACGTCTAATCTGATCCATATTCATTATTTTACATATAATTTTCTTTTATTAAAAACAAACAACGAGTACCTACCACGAAGAAAAAATTCCATAAATGCTTTCATTAAAAAATAAATTCTAAAATTTACTTCTAATGAGTTTTTGTTTCATGCACAGAGAAAAGAAAATACCCCAAACATAATTCACCGTGTAAAAATCCATTAAACAATTTCTATTCGTTAACCATTTCCTACGAATCGCACATTTTGTATTTTATCTTTACAATTTTTTCCGGTATCCTCTTCGAAATAGTTGTTAATCTTATTTTGACAAATCATTAACTCCTACATCCTGCGCGACAGAAGCCCATAAGCGCCTCCATGTCTTGGAAATCATTCCAACCAGAACGGATTTTCTGTTCGTTCGTTTTCTCTGTCGAACTTATAGAAATTTGATCCGCAAACTAATCATGCGGCAGCCTCATTGGCGGTGCATTCGATTGCGGCGTTTTGAGCTGTCAAGTCAAACACATGTTTTGACCGCGAAATAAATCATCGCGTCAAACTCCTTCGAGATCTCATTTGACAGGATCATTAAATTAGGTCTAACGATCACTGCAAAGCATTGCCGCCGCTGCCGCAACACAACCATCACTATTTGCCACACATGCATCCTTCGTGGAAGGACGACTCCTGCATCAGTGGTAATTGGATCTGAAGTGGCTTCCCGATATGTTGTATAAAATGGCAGAATATCTTGTCCAAAAGAAGATGCATGTGTTTCGAATGAGCCATACACTCCCCCGCCAGACCAGGCCAGACAGTAGAGTTCACACCCCTGGCGCCATTCGCGGATACGAATGAACGCGCATCGCACACACAATGCCCCGCTGGCGATTCGAGTTTCTCGGCGAAAAAAAGGCGTGAAATCTGACAGTTTCGAGAAATGACACACAGAACACTTCTCATAAACAAAGCATTTGTGACATTGAAATAGTGCATCTTATCGGTTTTGTAATTGTTTTCGAGATAATGACATTCCCACATGGACAAACGTCAATTAACAATCAATGAACAAGCGATTAGGAGAGGTTGCCAGCGAAAGGGTCAAGAGCGCTTATCGCTGCGTTTATGGAGCCAGCAGCACTTCGGTTCTGTGTTGGGGAGCAACAAATCCACTGATATCGCGTCTCAATCAGCGACACAATTACCAACCCTAATGTGCGTAGAGCTATAGAGTCTCAACCATCGGAATGTTGTGCAGTCAGATTAATTTCAATTATATGACTTTCGGATGATAAGCGGGAAAAGGCTTCCTTGATGGCGCAAGATTGCTCCTGACCTTGTTGTCCTTTGCATCATGTCACAAATCCACGTCTTCTTTGCGATTAGATTGAATTCCATGGTGTTTAGGTTTTTTCTTGTCGGGAAGAAAGTGTGAGGTGATTTATGGGAATGATAAAGGAAAGACGACGACGCTTCTTCTTCTTCTTATTAAGCTGTGGTGGGCTGCTGGGAAATATTGATTTTCGTCTTATCGGGGCGGGCTGTTGATAAATGAAATAATAATAATTTTTGAAATTTTATTGATGCTGATTGTTGCCTTATTGTTTTTTTTTTTTGTTTGTTTTCTTATGGGCAATTAAATTTTAAGAATTATTTCTTGTATACTTAATTACAATGGAATGATTGAGGGTACAGAAGTTCAACAGTCTTCATTATAACGTGTATAGTACGTGGTCATGCTATCAAGTCTGTTTTTTTTTTTTTTTGAAAATACCTAATAACTACAATTTACATTTTTAAATGAGTTTAAAATACTGGTTGGTAATATTATAATGCATCGTTTCTTATCAAGGAAATGAAGATTAAGGATGTAATGCGACGTTAAAGGAAAGTTAAAGACAGCTGAAAATGGGTCTTTTGACTTTTTTAAAACCTTCGGGATGAAAATAATTATTAATTTAAAAATACAGATAATACTATATTATATAGACTATTATATTCAATGCGGGGCCATGGCTTGATTATGATTATATGTTTGATAAGGATATTTTGGGCTCCTCTCAACTAATTGAATTTATCTCAAATTATTTGTTTAAATTATTTGAATTCCTGAAGTTAAGCATATAAAGGTCATGTAAATATTAATCACGACATTTTTTTTGTCTTTCGTAGTCACTTTACTTTAGATGGAATTATATAATACCTACACGATGGACCACAATATTTACCATAAAAAGCCTCTTAACGCAGCCCGATAGTTCCCCAGCCCATAAAACTTATGCTAGCAATTTCTACCCAATTAGGTTTGATAAATCAAAAGTTTAAATATGGTGGCTGCTTCGTGATCGAACATTCTTATTGGCCTAATGATTTTCTGGTCATCTCATCTCGTTAATAGCATAGTCCGTAAGTTCCCCCATTTTACCCAGTGCAATGTTTTCCCGTGGAGCTTATTAATTGGGAAATTCATTGTTTTCGATATTTTCCCATGACCTTGGAAACTCTAAGAAAAATCACCCGGACTAGGTTAGGTTAGGTAAGGTTAGCGTGGCGTTCAGCACAAGTGCTTAACACACTTAGATCATGAGTTGTACCATTGTAACACCACATGAATCAAGTAGAATTTTTTCCTAATTATTGAACCACTTATAGAGCTTTATAAAGAGTGCGAGACGACTGGGATCATTATAGTAGAACTTTCCTAGATGGAGCCTACGTCTTTGAGAGAGAGCAGGAAAGACACGGAGGGAATTGGTTACTTCGAAGTTTTTATCGAACTGTAATTAAGGAATTGTGAAGTCTGTGTTGCTTGGTATAGATCTGAATGAATTATTTCTACAACTCGACAAGTTCGGCGCTCAAAAAAAATAAATTTGATGGCACAACAGCTCATGAAGAACTAGGGCCTAGTGACTTACAACTCTCAACCATTCTTGTGTGCGTGTCTGCAGGAATGGAGGGGACCTACAGTTTATTGCCGAATCCGAACGACTAACGAGCGGCACTTTTCTGTGACAGAAGATACTCTTGGAGGATTTGTCAATTCCTCACAAGAGGCAGTAGCCGTTTTTTCTTTTAAATAAAATAGGTGGCGAGGCTGGGGATCGAACCTTAGACCTCCGGCATGACAGTCCATCGCACTAACCATCACGCCACGGCTACTACGACGCTCGGGTAGAAGAATACACCCGAGCGTCGAAGTTGTCGAGTTGTAGAAGCTGAGTAAGGTCAATGATTCTCGAGTTCATCTCCAGATGAGTTCTGAAACCAAAGGGCGTTCAAATTTCCCTCACCCTAACCTTCCTTTCCACTCATCCCCTTCCACGATGGAACAACGATAGTTGTTCAATGTAATCTCTCCTGCTTTACCCCTCCTCGACGGTATGGCGATGCTGCTGTCCGGCGTTTCTACCTTCCCGGACTGAAATCACCTAAATATCGTAAACATAAATAATGCCCAAAACATTGCACAAAAACTTCAAAATAAAGCTTCATCGGACTCTGGGGGGCGCCATTTTATCGACACGTTATTTAAAATGATGTAAATTAAAATTCAATACACATATACTTAATGTGTAATGTGGAAAAAAAATTTTATTCAATTGGTCTGAGTTTCATTAAATTTCAAAATCAGTGCGTTTGATACCTCAATCCTGTACGAGACAAAGAAATAAGTTCGTAGCCAACTCTTCTTAAATATTTGTTCTTAAGAAGGTACTGGCCAATACTAAGTGATTTGAATAACTAAGTGACCAGTCCCTTCTTTAATCATTCTCGATTTAAAAAAAAAGAAAGAAAAATGTTAATAACTAATTGGCGCCCGAGTAAGGATCATTTATAAATTAACTGATTTTTATAAAATTTAAAACCGCTTCATTGGAAATATTTGAGTCTAATTGTTTTTGAATTTCAATTATTATACAATGATAAGTTGAATCAGCTCGCCAATTACCAGATAAATTAACCCAAGACACCACACAAAATTATGGGTTGTGCCTCTCTGAAAAACTCCCCAAAAATTATAAAAAAAAAAAATCTAATTGATTCTATCATCGACCGGATATATTATATTTATGTTCCACCCATTTTTATAATAGAAACGCATTTCATATACAAGTTCAATGTTAAATCGAATAAAAAGTATTTAAAACCAGTTGTTTAAACAAAAACAACTGAACCAACCTTACGGAGCTTGTGAAGAAACGTGCATGGTATAGAAATAAAACAGCTAGAAAATATCAAAAAAAAATTCATATCAATATATCCAAGCAACCAACCAAACGACAAATAAAATAAAAATATGATTAAGTGCGTGTCTTATTGTGCAAACAAGAAACCTTCATCATGTTTGTTTCCCTTAATTTAACACCCATCCGCATCATCAGCAACTGTACCACTATCACACCGCATATCAACAACCAAATAAAATGATATTCCAAGCAACATTTTGAATAAAAGTCCTTTTTTCTTTGTGCGAGATCACAATGGACGCATAGAAGCAGTTGAGTCAGCAGCAGCCATTTTTCCGTTCAATATTTTTTCCTATTCTCTACAATTTTTCTGCACCATCATCATCATTATCCATAGAAGACATAAGCAATTCGGAGATGGAAGTTCTCTTCCATTCGTTTCGATTTAGACAAATCGCATGGCAATAAACGAAAACGCTCAACCCCAAAGACGTTTCCTTGTTATTCATTTCGGGAGTTCGTTCGAGTGTGATGAATTGCATTACGAATGCCAACAAATCGCTATACTTCTTCCCGAAATGAGTGCGCTTGTCACATTGTTGTAATCCGCACCCTACCCTATTATTTGGAATATTGGAAGGCTGTACTCGTGTTAAAGCGAAAGCGATCAGGAGGAGTCAATATTCACAATGGCTCGCTCAGCCAAAAAGCCGACATATGTGGCATCCATCTCTGTACTTATAGTTTAGCGAGTATAATGAATTTCAATGGTGGTTTAATGAGAAATGCATTTGCGAAATGATATATTTATAGAGAACAATAATTACTTTACCGTGGCAGCAGCATTGCAACATCACTTTGAGCAAGCTGCGAAATTAAAAAATTTCCATGCGAATGGCGCAGAGGGTGTTCCTGCTCGCTGTTGTTTGGCTCTCTCTCTTGATTAAGATACTTGACAGCGATGTTGACAGCTTAACTATAGTAGTTTTGGACGATTAATTTTCCATTAAGGGTGTTAAATAATGCGGGAAACATGACAGTGTTAAGTATCAATGTATATAATGGCAGATAATGGAAATAAATCGAGAACAGGAATAATTTAAGTGACAATGGTGGGAAAGTACAGACGTTTAGTGAATTCGTTTAAAATTCAATCTGGACAGTAAAGTAAGTCATATTAGGGTCGCTTGCCCAAAATCAAACGTACCCTCCCACTGCTCTTCAAAATTATTAAAAAAAAAAAAACATATTTATTGCAAAAATATGTAGGATCAAAAATAGAAAATACTTTAATTTATTAGAACAGGTCACATAGGTCAGATTCCTACTTTGAATTTGTCAGTTTGGGTCCTGTGATGTGGCTTCATTTGCAATGATCATGTCAATGACAATCGGAGAGGAAATTTATCGACATTTCTAATCAAGCGGCTGTTTAAAATTTGAAATCAGTTGATTTATACACCTCCAGATTTTATAACGTAGGTACTACACTTTTTAACATACATTTCGAATCATCTACAACCCAGCCATTGGTGTACTCACGGAAGTGACAGGCTCATTTGGTCTCCCCAGTAGGGTTCGGTGTTCAATTCGGGTATGCTCAGAAGCTATGGCGAAGATAATAGAGTCCCGCAGATTAAAACCGCAGCTAGCACACCAAGATCGAACGCATCAAGTCGCTAAAGGCAAAACCGAAAAATACTGGCTTGCCTTTACGGGTGACTAGGGAATCTTATGCAGAGCTTTTCAGTGGGAACTAAACACTGTGTGACACTGCACAGCGAAGGCGGATACACATGAGCTATTTTTTCCATTTTTTATATACTCCGAGGAAAATTTTAGGCGACAAACGGCTTCTGGAGCTGGGAAACCCAAAATTGATAGAAACTAAAGAAATGGAATGACAGCTTGGTTTGGCTCTGCAAAACATCGAGCGTGCCCATCCATTAGATCCTGCAAACTACTGCTATGATGAAAATTATTTAATAGCGATAATTACTACGTTTCCATGTGGTATTTAAGCGAGCTTGAAGGGTCACTTAGACCCTTTGTATACCTGCATTGAGTTGAAATGAGCTTGAACGGACTCGACCGCACTTCAGGAGCGGAGTCAAGTCGAAATTAGTGCTAAAAAATCTAGGTTAAGGAGTTAACTAGAAAAACACCATATGTCATCTCCCATTTTAATTCAACTCAATATCGAGCTCTCAAATCTGTGAACGAAAAACCTGGGTCGAAAATCCAACTCGAACTCTCGGTCCTCAATATAAACGTAGTAAGCCGGATTTAAGAAAGTTTAGACAAAATTGAGTACAATTATGGCGTCTGGACAAACTGAAACTCTCGCTGGTGATTACTCCTGAAAGAAAGTCACCAAAGACAATATCTGGAACACCGAACAAATCCACGGTCGTCCTAGAGCCATTTTACACATACCCGGCGGCCGGCATCGGCACCGATTAGCCGTTTTTTTCCACAAAAAAGTATACTTTTACAAATACTCGGCACCGGGTTAGGTATGCGAAATGCCTTTATTTTTATTTATACAAAAAAAAAACAATAATTGAACACCAAACAACCTTTTTCTCGTACACAGGAGATATTGAAACTAAAAATCCATCTCGCCAGCCGGGTTTAGCAGTGAGCAAAGTCGGCAGCATCGTGCGGCGATCGGCTGGCGGTCGATGGCATCGGCACGTATAAAAAGGTCCCTTAGAAACAACGAGGCACTTTTAGAGGCTTTTAAGTAAGACCATCACATGTGACTGACCAATGTCTAATAGATGAGAGTTCCTCGTTAATTGCATCATAACAATCCTCCTCCATGTCAATATGGCAGCTTTTTATTAGCTGGAGGTCATTAGTAAAAATGTTTTCTTCGCAGTGGCGTAAAAGTTTTGGTATCTATTTCATTCACATAAATATGGAGAAAAATGATGGACTTAAGATGGAACCCTGTGGAACTCTACTACAAATTGATACAAAATTAAAAATTTTATTTCCCAGAACAACTGCCTGACGTCTCTAGCAGAGATAGGAAAGAAATAAGTCTCAATGCATTAGGTAAAAAATTGTAGATGTGTAATAGTTATGGACATAAGTTATTGTGATTTCACACGCCTTAGAATATTCTAGGAGAATATCATCTAAGCACGTTTTACAACCTCAAAGAGTATGTAATGTACTGTTGATCTGCTGTGGCCTGGACGAAAGCCTGGTTGTTTTTGAGATAGAAGTAGAAAGCCGGCTAATGGTTTCTGCATTATTTTTTCGAGAAATATAGCGATCCATCGGTCGAAACTTCATGTTAGCAATATTTGTACCCTACCAAATTTTTTTAAAATTTATATTTTAAAACGTTTAACGCGTTAACTCTCGAAAGACAAATTCTGCCCAAAGTTGTGGAAGATGATGATGAACGTTGACAGGTGACAAGAGTCGAATCGTTGACGTCTGCACTTACAGTCCCGTTCACATAACGTTTATGGGCTCAATGAGTTGAATATTTTCGTTGACAGACTGCTTGAAAGCTCGTTGACCGTGTTTCAACTTTGACAACAGCGGAATTTATTGTCATGTAAATGAATAGCATCGTCATTGATGCTTATGCTTTCAGATATTTAAGGTTTTCCAAGGGTTCCAGTAGAGGTTTTGGTTTTCATTCCGACCTTGTCGTGAGGTTCTCCCCGCTGCTCGAAGTCGAACTTTTGACAAAAGTTCAAATGGCCGATATTTTTTAAGACACACAATAAAATCCCACGATAGGGGGTTGGAAAGGAAATCGGTGCAGCTCTGTGGAAGAGCCGCTATACCAGGGTAAAGTAAACTGTATGAAGACATTTAAAAGAGCTTTTTAATGACTGGCTTACTCCTCATCCTCAGTCTTATCCATTTATTCAGCCACAGTTAAAAGAATTTACTCACTCACGAGTCACGACCCCGATCAACTTATGCAATCTTACATGATTGCAACTTATTGTGCTAAATCGCACGTATTCAAAAATTCCTTATTACCAATCTACATCAGCAAAATGACATAAAAAAATTACCCTGGATATAAAACGACTGAATGTTTTAACTTTTTGTGTCTGTTTAGAAAAAAAAAAAAAACATATTTCAAGGTAAACAACTTCACATGACATTCCCATTGGTCTGGCCAGCTTTAAGGAATTAAACATCATACAGCAATTAATCCAAACAAATTAGCCTTGAACTCTAAGAATTTTAACACCTTTTGAGCTTCTATTTAGCTTCCAAACCTTACAATGTTTCACTAAATGTTGCTCAGACTAAGTGCAATAACCATCATCATCATTAGTCCTCCTAATGGAATGCACTCACGCATGCAAATCAAGCGTCAAGCGTATAACAGGCGATGCGTCCCGTCCAATGATTAAGCGCGTGTACCACCATCAGCCTCTGGTTCAAGGTGTCCACAATGTCCATGACTCACGAAGACACGGCGAAACTGATGTGCGCGCGCAAATTATAAGCCAATAAATCACAACAACTATACTGCTCGCCAAAGAGGAAGAGGAGCAGGATCATCATCCTTCGTCGTATAGTCGTTGTCGTCCGTTGGGTCGCCTCCATCAGAATAATTTATTATTGAAAATGCAAGCCATCCGTGGGGTGTGCGGTGTTAATTTGGTGTTCATAATCGGAAATTTGTGTAAGTATATGTTTGACACTTACGGATGCTGGCACGAACCTTAATCCCATTTCACGGTGATTCTGATGGAAATCTGGATGTGTATGGTGTATGCCTGCGGCTCATTCAGCAGCACTGCAAGCCAAGAGACTTTATGCAACTTGGCCCTGCAGCCAAAGTCACAATCCATTACCGATTTGGACTTTAAGCATGATGCCGCCAATTATGCACTACTCGCATTGAATTATCCCAATCTTTTGGTGGCTTGAGGGAGGTCTGTGAGAGTGAAACTCTCTGAATCGCACTTCAGGGCGATCAAACGCCCAAACATCTGGTTTAATCCGCACTTCGAAGCAATAAATCCAAGAGTCACGCGGCGACAAAGACCGCCAGATAGGATAATTTATCTGTCTTTCTTATTATTAATTTGACATGCATTCATTGTGGCTAATTGCGCCAAACGAGGCCTTTATGACAACCTTGCGGAATTATTGGTTTGGCTTGGCTCGATCTACTTTGGAGTCACGCATGTTTCGTGGGGAGTTGAAAAACTAAGGTCATTATGAGATATTAATCACTGCACAAGTGTACAACGAGTGGTCATGAGATTTTTTCATACTATACTGAATTGGTTTGTATTAGTGTAAGGGTTTTGTTGTGGATTCGTGCAAAATCTAATGGAACATTTTTAAATAAATTGAGAATGTAGACGTAGTAACCGTGGCGTGATGGATAGAGCGATGGACTGTCGTGGCAGAGAGGTCTAGTTTCGATCCCCAGCCTCGCCACTTTAAAATTTTTAAGAATATATCGGGCAACAACCTCTTGCGAGGACAAAACCTCCAAGAGATCTCTTGTCTTAGAAAAGCGCTGCTCACATTAGCCGTTCGGATTCGGCAATAAACTGTAGGTCCCTCCATTCCTGCGGACACGCACACAGGAATGGTTGAGAGTTGTACGTCACTAGGCTCTTGTTCTTCATGAGCTGTTGTGCCACCAAATTTATTTATTTTGTTTTTAAATAGAAAGAAATTGATTTTTTTCTCGACAGGAGGGGACCCAATGCTAGAACTGCCTAGGGGCCCCTACACATGTCTTAATCCGTCCCTGTGTAGGGATAACGTTGGGTAGTAAGACGTTAATTTATTTAGGTTAGAGGTTGATGTAGAGTGCTGGTGCGTGATATTTACGTAAGTTTTAGTCCAGTCGAATTAGACAAAAAATAGGCCTGAAATGGAAAAAATTAGATAGGGTTTTTTTTTGATTTTGATTGTTAGGGGGGCTTATTAAGAGTCTAAATTTAAGTTTTCGACCGCCTAGCTCCATTGCGTTGGCCGCCATCTTGAATTTAAGGAAAATTCGTTTTCGTTGAATAACTCGTTTATTTTCAACTTTTGACTAAAAATGCACTTAACAAAAGTTGTTCAGAATTTAATTACCTACAACTTTAGTAATTACAGTTTTTTTTCTAGGATTGATATTTTTCCAATTAATCCGGAAAATACAATTACAATCGTTTTTTCATCTGTTAAGCGCGTTAGTTAACATTTTTTGAATTATAAACAAAAAGACAGTACATTTTTTTTTTAATCGTTAGGAAGGGGCCTAAAGGGTATATATTGAAATTTTCAACCAATTTCCTCTTTAACTTTGGCCGCCATCTTGAATTCAATTTTGTAAATTCTAAATGTTAAATATTTTAATCACTTTCAACTTTTGAACATAAATTAATAGGTATAAAGAATGTTTTTGGTTTGGAACTCTACAACATTGCAGGTTTTCCATATAAGCAGGAAGAAAGGAATTAAAGCATCATAAGAAAATCAAATTAACTTACGAATAATAAAACTCTTTTCCACACCAACACAGGCGCGTTTTTTTTTAAAGTGGTATCCCCCGTAGGCCTATTCCACAAGTTATCAGTAAAAAGTTTTTTTTTTTAAGTTCTTAATCTAAAAAAAGAATATTTAAAATGTATGTTTATTCCTTCAAAAGTTATGACTTTCCAACGCCCCTTCCTAGAACGATTCAAAAAAATGTACTGTCTTTTTGTTTATAATTCAAAAAATGTTAACTAACGCGCTTAACAGATGAAAAAACGATTGTAATTGTATTTTCCGGATTAATTGGAAAAATATCAATCCTAGGAAAAAAACTGTGATTACTAAAGTTGTAGGTAATTAAATTCTGAACAACTTTTGTTAAGTGCATTTTTAGTCAAAAGTTGAAAATAAACGAGTTATTCAACGAAAACGAATTTTCCTTAAATTCAAGATGGCGGCCAACGCAATGGAGCTAGGCGGTCGAAAACTTAAATTTTAGACTCCTAATAAGCCCCCCTAACGATCAAAATCAAAAAAAAACCCTATCTAATTTTTTCCATTTCAAATTACATTCCGACTGAACTATTTATGTATGTATATCGGATAATGATGTGGTTTTCTGATGGCAGTTTCTCCGGCCGGCGGTAAATAATTAAATTCGGGTTTGGGGTTTGAAGTGCAAAAGTTTAAAATCATCAAACGTCCTTTTACATTTATGTTTACACTGGCTAATGGCTATAATGTTTTTGATGGCTTTTAAAATTTTAAAGAATTGGTTTGATGGAATGGTAAATTTTAAACATTTTTCCATCGCTTGTTTGAAGTTTTTTTTTTCCATAATAATCTATATATACCTAATTCTTAAATCAATTTTGGCAGAACATTTAAGAAAAATTAGTATGATGTTGAAGTATTTTTAGTATTATGATCCTTGGATAAAAACAGAATTTTCCAAATGCAAAAAGAGTTAGCATTTTTTTATCTTTCTAATATTTTATACATTCACCAAAATGTCACTTTCAAAAATTGTGATAATGGGATATGACCTGTAAAAGCTTTCCACACTATCCCACTGAGTATTAACACATGTCAAAAAAGTGGGAAGTAAATCAGGTATAATAGTTGGTTCAAAAACCATTACATTCTATCCTACTTGAGGGCTTGAGGTTATGGTGAATTGATTTTTTGGATGCAAGTGTGGAAGCAAAATAGCAAAATCGTTTTCTTCACACAAATTTGGCAGTCGTAAGTAATTCTAGCTGACTTTTTTGACATGTTTTAATACTCGATGGGGTAGTGTGGAAGGGCTATTATACTGATTTAAATGTTTTCAGCTGAAGTTTAAAATAGATGAAGGTGATACTATACCTATGATACTACGAAATGTTAAATATGTCCTAGGTAAGGTTTTGTTTCCTTTTTTTTTCCTCGCGCAAAATAAACCCTGATTAAATATGTATACTGACATTGTTATCAACATTTGTAAGAGCAACTATACACGACCCAGCAACATGCCTTTTTATTTGATTTCATTGCACACATTGTCAATTGAATTAGTTTATTTCGATATTAAATGTCAGCTTTAGTTAATTTTAATGGAGGTGAGCTCGTGCAAATTTATTTAAACACTTTGTGAGGACAGCATTCGTTATTGAACAATGAGAGTTGCTGCGTTTTTTGTTAAAGTTTAATTGGAAATTTTGGCGCGATATCAAATTGAAATTAAAGATATGGGATTTAAAAAAAAATTTTAACTTTTAACATTGGGAGGATTTTTTGTTGGAAAAGGAAGTAAAGGCGTTGGACTGTCACGCCAGGTGCCTGGGTTCGATTCCCAGCCTCTTCCAACTAAAAACAAAAAATGTTTTTTAGGGCTACTGCCTTTTGCGAGAAATCGACAAAACCGCTAAGAGTATCTCTTGCCATACATACATAAAAGGTCCGCTAGGTCCGTCAAGCTGGGTCCACCACAACGGAAATTCAAAAATCTAACTATGCAGGAGTTAGGGGCTAATTTAGTACTCCAATCCCGAAAGAGCCCCAAGTGCCCTTTACCCTAAAACTTGTAGTGGACTAGCTTGACGTCAAGCTGGTTTCACTACACCTCCCAATACACAATTTCAAAAATCTTATGATGCAGGAATTAGGGGATAATTTAGTACCCTTAGTATCATGAAGAAGCCCCAAATTCCCTTTACCGTTTAGAGGGCAAAAACTGATTCCACCACAACGCACGGGGTAATGACGACTACTGTATTGGGAGGTGTGGTGGACCTAGCTTAGATTTTTGAATTTCCGTTATGGTAGACCCAGCTTGACGGATCTATATAGTGCCGCTCAGGTTAGCCGTTCGGATTCAGCAATAAAGTGCAGGTCTCCTCTTTTCCTGCAAACAATAATATGGTTGTAAGTCCTAGTTCTTCACGAGCTTCTGTGTCACCAAATTTATTAAAAAATTTTAAATTTACAAAAAAATATGAAAGATTTACATATGTACATTGTACATTAAATAGGAAAAAAGAAAGAACAATGCTTAATTTTTCTGAGCAGACTCATAGATCATGTGTTTAGGTACATATATGAACAGGCACAGAAGATCTGTTGGTTTACTATCAATTTTATGCAATTTAATTTTTTTGTTGTTTATGAACTTTGACAAAATTTTGGACTAAAATTTGTCCAAATTGACAGTTTTGTTTTTAACATCAGAGTTAACATCCATTATTTGACTTCGTAGCTTGTCACTAATCAAAATTATGGTAGGTAACTATCCGTTTTTTTTACCGGTAAAAGCTGTAAGAGGCTCAAATCTGATCTTCACGCCAAATTTGTTTATTTCTTTTCGCAACAGAACCAAAAATAAATGAAGACCGTTCCAAATAACCATACCTTACTTATACCTACATATAAAAACGACTTCAGGTCTTTATTACGCTTTGAACACAATTCCCTAAAACTTTCCCATCCACCAATCGATTCCGCACAGAGTGATCATAAGATGCAATTTAAATTAAAACAACACATTTCCCACTCGTTTGCACATATTAAAGCTGGCAAGCGCATGCACTGCGCAATGCGCATGCAATTAACACCTCCACGAACACTATACCTTGGTATATTATGCCCAAGCCCTCTTAACACGCAAGCTAATTACCCACCTACTATACTATCTCGCTGGCACTGCAGAAGGAGAACGAACGCAGATATTCCACAGGGCTGTGCAGTTGCACCTAAGTTATTAACTTACATGAATTTTTTGGGTTTGGCATGGGACGGGAGTGTGAAAAACATCCCGTCGAACATATGCCCGGGCTTACCTTTTCTATATGGCTTATTGTTTGTCGTGATAAATTAAATTCTATTAATTGGATTTCTATGGGAACCGTATACGAACTCAATATAATGTATATCTACCAAACGCCTACTTTACACCACAGACGGAGTCCGATAAGGAGCTCATCGACTAACTAACGAAACGACACGATGGACAACGATCGCTTGGGTTCGGTTCGAGACCGGTTAATGCGATAATTGCAGGTGATTTGCTTTATACGAACACAAATCAACAGCTATAACAATAAGGCCAATTGCTGGTTCCGGCCGAGTTTGATACTGAGAAAGTGCAACGAGTCAATTTTTCAAAGAGCTCTGTCTGTTATGCTATCCCGCCCTTCTCGTCAGGCATCTGATTGCGGGTAGAATAGGTACTTGAACTAGAAATTTGGCACGCATTTCGAAGTGTGAATTCGAGTTGTTGTCGGCAACGGCAACGGCAGCGGCGTGATGGGCTTCCTCTTTTGTTCTCGGACAATGCTGGCACTTGTGAGTTTTGAAGTGCATTTGAAGCGCCCTCAAAAATGCGCCGGCTTTATATTGTTCGACTTATTGTTTAGGTTTTTTTTTTGTTTTTTGATATTTGATTCTAATTGTTATTCACTGACCAGTAGGGGGTGGATGGTGATATAATTGCAAGAATTTGCTTTTGTGTTTGGAAAGACAATCTTTTTTTTTAACATTCAAGGTGTGACCTATTGGACATGTGCAGTACGATAGAATTTCTTAAGAAATACTTTTTTTTTTCTGATCTTCTGTTCGGGTTTATTGTGTCACAAATTGATTCCTTTTTGTTGAAAATACTTTTAAATTAGGCAAAGAGAATGGATTGACTCAAAACAACTTTGCCAGACAATTCGTCACGACAAGGTGTCTGGTTGTGCTGGAAGATGGCGGATTGAGTTCATTGTTCTTCATCCAGGTTCACACTTCAGAATTTATGTATTTGAATTTATTTTTTTCAATAAAAGTTTTTTTTTTGTAATACATTGGTAAAAAAGGAAAAAGTCACTAAATAGAAAATAAGATTTATAAATATTTTTGTAGTTTGCAAAAAATCGCATTTTGCAAGATATATTATGGAAGAATTTCCCGTCGGCCACTATCTATCAATAATATTTTAAAATAAGACTTATTATAGTTTAAAAAAATGTGTTTTAAATGGGTATAGGTATGGTTCATCTCGGCATTTTTATCTCAATATTTGATCACTTCGTTTTTAACATTTCGACTTTTCCGAAACTTTAGTGGATATACTTCGCTGAGTATACAGTGGGGCGAAGTACTCCAGCCGTTGGCCTAAAGTTGGAAGAAACACAAAAAAAAAATTGTCTGAGATGACAAACCTATTCTAGTCCTGAAACTTGTTTTCGTTATTTTAACATTTCAAATAATGGAAAAATGTTTCCCGCAGCCGCAACATGTGCATTATATCGCACATTTTAATTGCAGTTTTGGATTAAAATCTACGGGAACAACAATATTTCGATTGAACTTCATAAATTTCAGACAATACGAGAAAAATAGCGCCCACTTAAAAAAAAAAAAAGGCTGGGGTTGACCCACACTAATAACTTCTCATTGGTTCCCTTTAAATCTCGACACCCGATGTTTATTTTTATAAGAAAATTACCAATTTAAAATGTTCGAAAAACTAATCAGTTGTGCAATCAAGGGAAGGCTGTGTATGCTCTAAATATATGCGACACGAAAAATTTCAACAATTATTAGCAGTTTCTTTTGTAGTTTTTTTGGCCTAGAAAAAAAAACTGTCAGTTAATTTTTTTTAAAAACCTTTTCAATTACTAATTATGGTATTGTGTGTAGACTAAAATTAACCGGGTGTTGATATCATTGGTTTTTCTCGAAATATTCGAGTCAAAAAACATTTTTTAACAATTTTTAGCATTTTTTGCAGTTTTTTGGCCTAGAAAAAAAAACTCTAACTGAATTTTTTTACAAACTCTATCGATTATAAACTATAACTTCGCGTGTTAAATAAAATTAACTCGGAGTTAATATCTTCGAAGTCGATAGCATTTATTGTTCTGGAGATATTCGAGAAACAAGCCAATTTACAACTTTTTTTTAAAAATAACTGTAATAAAAAAAACCACTAATTGAATTTTTCTTAAAAACCTTTCGGCACATTATGGCCTCATTATCTGTAAAATAAAATTTATTTGAAGTCGATATCTCAATGCGTTCTCGAGATATCATGAACGAAAAAAAGCTTCCGAACGTACTAACGTACGTACACAGACATATTTCTAAAAACAATGTAATCCGACTCCAGAGACCTCGAAACGTCGAGAAATGTCAAAATTTTCAATTTCACAAATCGGACCGATTACAAAAACTTCCAGTGTGAAGTTAAAAAGTGATCCTTCAGCCAGAAAAGGTTTTTAAAAGTTTTTTATTTTATATCTCACAAACTAAATGCATTTACGCCTTTTTGTCATATTTTATAACAAAATACATTTTGAGTAATCCGCTAATGAGGTTTAATAAAACATCGTACACAAATTCAAATTCAACCAAAAATATACAAACCAAGAAGGATCAGAATTTTCAAATATCAATGAGTTAGCGAAGCAAAATTCAGAGATTGAAAAACTATATTCGCTACATAATTTTTCGTTAATTAGTTGTGATAATTTCAAATTTTTTCGTTGGATGTTTTTTATGTTTTTTTTTTTTTTTGCTGGAAAAGAGGTACGCACTTCCTTAATTAAGCCTGACAATTTCAATCGTATCGTCATTTTCACTTATTTTTTTTTATTTAGAAAAAAAAAACAAAGAAAACATTGCACGAGAACTAACGGCTGCTTCGCTAAGTTGATACCAAGTTTTTAAGGGCTAATTATTTACCTAATAATTTTTCGAACGGCGAATGTTCCTTTGCTAACTCGACACTTATCACATATCAACATTAGACTGATTCCAGGGAATCCAAAAAAAAAAAACTATGGAATTAACCATCCACTTCAACCTTCAATAATTTTGCAAGGAATGTTGTCAAGGACAATTTTAAAGAACATTCAATTTCCTTTAAGAATACGTAATTTCCGAACGATAGCCGGTTGTAAAGTTATAAAATAAATAAGCTAACAAAACAAAATTTCTTATACAATTCCACGCAAGAGCCAGTAGCTCTGAAAAATAGTTTTTGTTTTTAGGTGGAGATGTTCAAACCCAGACCTCTGGCGTGAAAGTCCAACACACTAACCATAACGCCACAGTCTACTAGGCCTAATACAACTTTAAATTGCCTTTAAATTTTTTTACGTAATTCTTAATAACCATCATGCTATTGATCGCAATAACAAATCCAAGAATTAATATTGTCAGTTTCGTAAGAAAAATAAGGTTTGACTGAGTAACTGTTCAAAAAAATTTTGTAAGCTAACTTTGACAGCTCATATTTTTAAAAAAATGGACCGTTTCATCAAAATTTCAAAATGGTACAACACTTGCTACTTATTTAATCGTAAAAAATACGATTGCTTTTTTTATTTGCAAAAGGACCTCAGTTCACTTCATTTCACTTTTACGTAAATAATGCTTTTTTGTGCTCAAAAATCGGTTTTACCGAGGTGTATGTAAGATAAACAGAGGCATTTGAATAAGACACTGTTTGCAGTAAATTAGAGTGAGACAGATCAACATTACACACTGTACGCTGCCGCTACGATCAACGATCTGTGCGCTGCGTTCCTGTCTTTACTAGCAACTTCTTGTAATTGTGCGCCATTGTGTTACCCTGGACTCGATTAGTGTTGTGAAAATTATTTTAGTTATTATCTGGTAATTTGTAATAAAAGCCTTTCGCGAATAGCGTATTAGTACATGGCTCAAGAATATGAAAACATCCATATTATAGTCCATTGAAAGTTACTGATGTAACCTGGAATTTTATATCCCTTTAATTATAATTTTCTTAAAACTTTCGTCTGTTTTAAATTTTAATTTGTTTTCAATTTTACGATAAAAAGTGCCTTACCATTTATTGTACAGAATTCAATTTCATACACAAATGTGCAAAATTATTTTTGTAAGACGCATGGTTCTCAAGATATAGCAAAAAACTTTTAACACCCCATTTTCCAAAATGGCGCCCAAATAAATCAAAAGAATTTAGTCCTGAACAAAATGCCAGGCTAATGTAACATTTCAATGAGCTAGTATGGATGTTCTTATATTCTTGGGCTTCGACAAATACGTTATTCGTGAGTTTCGGGACACCCTCTATAGGTGTAAGTTTCTTTAAACAATTAGGTATAAGTATATTCAATACTGAATACATTGTTTCTTGTCCCTTAACTATGTGAATAGCTTGTATGTGGTTATTATGGAAGAATTGTAGATATGCCAAAGATAGTAATTCACAAAATTCTATAAAAATTAATTTTGTTTTCATTGAATATTTTACTCACACACATAAGACGGGAAAACCTTTGCAAAAACTCTGTCCGTTCTTAGTCCTATCAGCAGAGTTCCATCTAAATCAGTATGCTTCTAATTAAAATTCGTTTCTCTTCTGGACGCAATGAGTCTCTGGGTTCCACTGATCCTATAGCGCATTTCAAGTAGGTAAAGGCGCCAAAATCTTGCACCACGAATCGATAATGAAATTTAATTATGAATCCCTGATTGGAAATATGCGATAAAACCAGCAGTTTCGTGGCGACAAACTATGTATGTTACTGCGGACAATATTGATGCAGACCCTTATAAAATGGCTAGTGGTCACGATTTTAAAAATACTGGACATCGATTTTTCGATTTTGACCATCAAGGACAAATAAGGGAGGTAAAGTCCAGTAACATATAGTTAATATACATCAACATGAAAAACATCTGTCTGTTTGAAATTGAAGTTGCTTGCCCCATCGATGCTGATGATCATCAAAAAAGGATATCAACACCATTACCACATTTAACGATATAGGTACCAAAACAACAAAATTCGATCCTGACTTCTTGTTCTCGTTTATAGCTCGGATCTGGGAATATCAATTCCTCACTGTCACTCTTTCAGTTCTCATTTAAAGGACATCGATGACCCCGTTTAATGTCATGAAAACCACCAATCAGTCACGCAGAGGAGCAACCTAGAATACCAGGACACTAAATTCACAAAAAACGGAGGACCAAATTTCGTTTCGGCTCTGACTTCTGACAATTATCTGGCATCTGGAGAAAACGAGTTCTGTTATGTGAGCCTTTAAAAGAGGTCCTTATCCTTACCTATAATATGTTGGCAAATAAAAAAGGAATTAAAAGATCTTTTGAGAGTACGAGAGGACACCTTTCAAAAATCATACATATACATACCTACCTATACCTTTAGTTGGATTCGGTTATTTTCTTTGACTTTATAGATATTATTATGGAAGAATCGAAGAAGTCCTGTAGCGCTTGTGAATGCGTATAAATTGCATTTAAAATGTCTTTGAATGTCAGTTTGACACTTGAAAATAGATGTTCCTGGGGATTTCCTTTTGTTGTTAATGCGACTTCTTGCTTTTGAGGGTATAGAGATTTCTCAAGTTCGTATACTTTCAAAAGAAAAGAAGAGAGTCCTTAAAGATTGCATTTGTTTGGCATGAGTCGACTGGTGTGGCAATCCATTGAATAAATGTTTTGTTATTGTAAACTTTGTTCTAAAAATGCATATACATAGGTACAGGAGTTTATAATGGCGAAGTGTTTGTTGGTTTGGTGATAGGTCTAATGGTATTTTACTGTCGAGTCGAGTGGAATTCGATGGAATTAAGGTTATTAGCCAATTTAGTGGCACTGACACACTATGGCACGAGGAGATTTTTTTTTGATTTTGTTCGAGTTTGATTCTTTTCATTGGAAATGTATTTTATATGCAGAAAAGGATATTATGATTTTTGGATTGCGTTATAGCCACGTGTGTGATGGCAAAACCGTATAGGCGGTTGGTATACACTCAAAAAATATTCCAGATACTGGTTTCCAGATTAAATATACCAGTAGAAAACATGGTAAATACTATCGTTTTCCAGGTAAATGTTATCGGATTCCATGATAAAAAAGTATTTATCTGAGTCCAGATAATCGGTACCAGAACCAGCAAGCTAATTTTTTTATCAGATTTTCTGATAGAATATACAAGGAGAAAACCTGATAAATACTATCGTTTTCCAGATAAATACTATCGGATTCCATGTTAAAAGATGGTTTATCTGAATCCTGGTAATGGGTACCAGTACCAGGAAAACATATTTTGTATCAGATCTCCTGGTAGAAATTTTACCAGGAGAAATCATGGTAAATACTACTATTTTTCTGATAAATGTTACCAGTTTTCACGGTAAGTAAAGTTTATCTGGAGTCTGATAATCGTTATCAGGAAAAAGGCAACAAATTTCTCCTGATAATCTGATAAATATAATCAGGAATTTCTGATAAAATATAATGCCATGAAAAATCAAGATAAATAGTACCATTTTAATGGTAAATGGTACCAGTCCTTCTGGTGAAGGTAAGTTTATCTGGAATCTGATAATCTGTATCAGGAAAAGGGCAATAAATTTATCCTGATAATCTGATAAATATAATCAGGAATTTCTGATAAAAATATACTATCAGAATATCCGGTAAATATTACCAGTTTCCTGGTAAAAAAGTTTATCTGAAGCCTGGTAACCGGGATCAGGAGCCAAGAATATGAAATTGGTTATCAGATCTCCTGATAAATATTACAAGGAAATTCTGATAAAAATATACTATCAGAAACTCTGGTAAATTTTACAAGTTTCCTGGTAAAAAACGTTTATCTGAAGCCTGGTAACCGGGATCAGGAGCCAATAATGTGAAATTGGTTATCAGATCTCCTGATAAATATTACAAGGAAATTCTGATAAAAATATACTATCAGAAACTCTGGTAAATTTTACAAGTTTCCTGGTAAAAAACGTTTACCTGAAGCCTGGTAACCGGGATCAGGAGCCAATAATGTGAAATTGGTTATCAGATCTCCTGATAAATATTACAAGGAAATTCTGATAAAAATATACTATCAGAAACTCTGGTAAATTTTACAAGTTTCCTGGTAAAAAACGTTTATCTGAAGCCTGGTAACCGGGATCAGGAGCCAATAATGTGAAATTGGTTATCAGATCTCCTGATAAATATTACAAGGAAATTCTGATAAAAATATACTATCAGAAACTCTGGTAAATTTTACAAGTTTCCTGGTCAAAAACGTTTATCTGAAGCCTGGTAACCGGGATCAGGAGCCAATAATGTGAAATTGGTTATCAGATCTCCTGATAAATATTACAAGGAAATTCTGATAAAAATATACTATCAGAAACTCTGGTAAATTTTACAAGTTTCCTGGTAAAAAACGTTTACCTGAAGCCTGGTAACCGGAATCAGGAGCCAATAATGTGAAATTGGTTATCAGATCTCCTGATAAATATTACAAGGAAATTCTGATAAAAATATACTATCAGAAACTCTGGTAAATTTTACAAGTTTCCTGGTAAAAAACGTTTATCTGAAGCCTGGTAACCGGGATCAGGAGCCAATAATGTGAAATTGGTTATCAGATCTCCTGATAAATATTACAAGGAAATTCTGATAAAAATATACTATCAGAAACTCTGGTAAATTTTACAAGTTTCCTGGTAAAAAACGTTTACCTGAAGCCTGGTAACCGGGATCAGGAGCCAATAATGTGAAATTGGTTATCAGATCTCCTGATAAATATTACAAGGAAATTCTGATAAAAATATACTATCAGAAACTCTGGTAAATTTTACAAGTTTCCTGGTAAAAAACGTTTATCTGAAGCCTGGTAACCGGGATCAGGAGCCAATAATGTGAAATTGGTTATCAGATCTCCTGATAAATATTACAAGGAAATTCTGATAAAAATATACTATCAGAAACTCTGGTAAATTTTACAAGTTTCCTGGTAAAAAACGTTTATCTGAAGCCTGGTAACCGGGATCAGGAGCCAATAATGTGAAATTGGTTATCAGATCTCCTGATAAATATTACAAGGAAATTCTGATAAAAATATACTATCAGAAACTCTGGTAAATTTTACAAGTTTCCTGGTAAAAAACGTTTACCTGAAGCCTGGTAACCGGGATCAGGAGCCAATAATGTGAAATTGGTTATCAGATCTCCTGATAAATATTACAAGGAAATTCTGATAAAAATATACTATCAGAAACTCTGGTAAATTTTACAAGTTTCCTGGTAAAAAAAGTTTATCTGAAGCCTGGTATCCTGGATCAGGAGGCAAGAATGTGAAATTGGTTATCAGATCTCCTGATATATATTACAAGGAATTTCTGATAAAAATACACTATCAGAAACTCTGGTAAATATTACCAGTTTCCTGGTAAAAAAAAGTTTATCTGAAGCCTGGTAACTGGGATCAGAATATGAAATTGGTTATCAGATCTCCTGATAAATATTACCAGGATTTTCTGATAAAAATATACTATCAGAAAGTCTGAAAAATATTACCAGTTTTATGGTAAATATTAATAATTTTCTAAAAACCTTCCAATTTAAATGCTATCTTAAAAAGTCTGCCATTATGAAAACGTCTGCCATTAAAAAAATGGATTTACCAATATAAACTACCTCCACAGTGCAATAAATTTAATTATCAATGTGTTTTTGACACTTCTTGCACGTCAAAATTAAAATTCTAATTTTAGAACCAAATTCAACACAAATTTCAACCCAGTTTACACAAAAAGTCTGTCATTACATGAAAGAGCGAAAGTAAAGGACGAAAATCTCAATAACTTTATTTATTTTATCGATATAAATCGCTTCTAAAGGTCGCTTAAAGGCTTTCCCAAACCAACGCGATTATTCGGCGCGACGAAGGAAAACAACAATAACAAAACGTGGTCGCCAAACAAAACAACAAGTTGTTGCTATTGTTTTCGTTCGTCGCGCGGAATAATCGCGTTGGTTTAGTAGAGCCTTAATCCGATTTCCAGCTTATTTTTGACATTATGTATCTGAAAACCTCAAAAATAAAACAAGGTAAAGAAAGAACCAAACTTCGCAAAAATTGCAAACAAGTTTACACGCTGCTGTAAAAAGTCTGCCATTGCATGAAAAAGCGAAAGGAAGAGCCAAAATTTTCAATAACTTAATTTATCAATAAAAAAATTGCCTTTAAAGTCTGCCAGATTCGATTCCAGCTAATTTTGGACATAATATGTATCTCAAAACGTCAAAAATAAAAATATTAAAGTAAGAAACAAATTCAACAAAAATTACAACCCAGTTTACACGCTGCCATAAAAAGTCTGCCATTATGAAAAACAAAAGGTATAAGACAAAAATGTCAATAACTTCTTGTATTTAGCAATATAAACTACCTCCACAGTGCAATTAATTCAATAATCACTTTGGTTTTGACACTTCTTGCACCATAAACGTCAAAAATTAAAATTTTAATTTTAGAACCAAATTCAACACAAATTTCAACCCAGTTTACACAAAATGTCTGCCATTAGGTCAAAGGACGAAGGAAAAAGAAGGAAAGGTCAATAGATTTATTTATTTATCGTTATAAATCGCCTCCAAAGTGCACTTAATTCAATTCCTTGTTTATTTTTGACATTATGCATCTAAAAACATCAAAGTAAATATATCAAAATAAGAACCAAATTAAGCACAAGTAATAGTTTACACGCTGCCTTAAAACGTCGGTCATTTTGAAAAAGCGAAAGTTGAAGACAAACGTGAGAAATGGAATAAAAACTCCACCAATTCCTTAGTTTTCTAATGAAATTTCCAAAATTTGTTTCGCATTTCGTTCATTAATTACAAAGCGCGTTCCTAACGTGCCACACAGATTTTTAGATTGTATATCTGCGTCAACCTAAAAAATCTTCCAGGCAAACATATCTGCTTTTTTTCGTTTTACATTCCTGTTTTGTTTCGTTCAACATTTTGTTTTCAAGCTGAAATAGAAAAATTTCAGTTCAATCCATCTTTCCCTGTCACTCTTTTTAAAAATAAAACTGAACTGGTAAAATATACCAGTCCCTTGATAAATATTACCAGGAAAACCAGATGACGCCACATCCTTAAGAAAAAAGATTTTCTTTCAATTTCTCCATCTCTTTCCCTCTATCTTCTGAACTGGTAGGATGTACCATTCTCCTGGTAAATATTACCAGGAAAACCAGATGACGCCAAATGTTTATGAAAAAATGTTTTCTTTCAATTTCTCTATCTCTTTCCCTCTATCTACTGAACTGGTAGAATGTACCATTCTTCTGGTAAATATTACCAGGAAAACCAGATGACGCCAAACGTTTAAGAAAAATAACTGTCTTTCAATCTTTCTTTCTCTTTCCCTCTGTCTTGAAATGAGGGACACCAGCCGATAACGGGAAAAGCAAATGCAATCTGTGGCTACATAATTCTCTGTCTATCTACAAGCGTGAGATCATTGATGCAGATATGTTATGTAGGTATAGGATTTTTTATTTAACAACGACTCCATACGGAACAGTGAAAAATTATTATGACAGACGGAATTGTTTCTGAATCAGTACTATTTCAAAACTTTAAATAACAGAGTTTTTAGCATTTTAAAAGTTTTTTTCAAAATAAAAATAAACATTTTCCAATTGTAAACCTTTTATTTTTTTATAAAAGTAAACCAAGCACTGCGTTCGTCAAAAAATATTAAAGAACTTAATTTTACATATTCATTTTAGACACAGCCTTAAAATATCTGCCATTGCATGAAAAAGCAAAAGTAAAATACGAAACTTTCACTAACTTCGTTTATCAACACAAAATTGCCACCAAAGTGTGCCAAATTCCATTCCCAGTTTTATTTAGAAACGTCAAAAATAAAAATATTAAAGTAAGAAACGAATTCAACAAAAATTGCAACCCAGTTTACACGCTGCCATAAAAAGTCTGCCATTATGAAAAACAAAAGTGGAAGACAAAAATATCAAGAACTTCATGTATTTACTAATATAAATTGTCTCCAGAGTGCCATAAATTCGATTCTCAATTTGTTTTTGACACTTGCATCTAAAAACGTCAAAAACAAAAATATTAAAGTAAGAAACAAATTCCACAAAAATTGCAACCCAGTTTACACACTGCCATAAAAAGTCTGCCATTATGAAAAAGCAAAAGTGGAAGGCAAAAATATCAAGAACTTCATGTATTTACTAATATAAATTGTCTCCAGAGTGCCATAAATTCGATTCTCAATTTGTTTTTGACACTTGCATCTAAAAACGTCAAAAACAAAAATATTAAAGTAAGAAACAAATTCCACAAAAATTGCAACCCAGTTTACACACTGCTATAAAAAGTCTGCCATTATGAAAAAGCAAAAGTGGAAGGCAAAAATATCAAGAACTTCATGTATTTACCAATATAAATTGTCTCCAGAGTGCCATAAATTCGATTCTCAATTTGTTTTTGACACTTGCATCTAAAAACGTCAAAAACAAAAATATTAAAGTAAGAAACAAATTCCACAAAAATTGCAACCCAGTTTACACACTGCTATAAAAAGTCTGCCATTATGAAAAAGCAAAAGTGGAAGGCAAAAATATCAAGAACTTCATGTATTTACCAATATAAATTGTCTCCAGAGTGCCATAAATTCGATTCTCAATTTGTTTTTGACACTTGCATCTAAAAACGTCAAAAACAAAAATATTAAAGTAAGAAACAAATTCCACAAAAATTGCAACCCAGTTTACACACTGCTATAAAAAGTCTGCCATTATGAAAAAGCAAAAGTGGAAGGCAAAAATATCAAGAACTTCATGTATTTACCAATATAAATTGTCTCCAGAGTGCCATAAATTCGATTCTCAATTTGTTTTTGACACTTGCATCTAAAAACGTCAAAAACCAAAATATTAAAGTAAGAAACAAATTTCACAAAAATTGCAATCCAGTTTACACACTGCCATAGAAAGTCTGCCATTATGAAAAAGCAAAAGTGGAAGGCAAAAATATCAAGAACTTCATGTATTTACCAATATAAATTGTCTCCAGAGTGCCATAAATTCGATTCTCAATTTGTTTTTGACACTTGCATCTAAAAACGTCAAAAACAAAAATATTAAAGTAAGAAACAAATTTCACAAAAATTGCAACCCAGTTTACACACTGCCATAGAAAGTCTGCCATTATGAAAAAGCAAAAGTGGAAGGCAAAAATATCAAGAACTTCATGTATTTACCAATATAAATTGTCTCCAGAGTGCCATAAATTCGATTCTCAATTTATTTTTGACACTTGCATCTAAAAACGTCAAAAACAAAAATATTAAAGTAAGAAACAAATTCCACAAAAA
This sequence comes from Epistrophella euchroma, assembly GCA_947049315.1. Lineage (NCBI taxonomy): Eukaryota > Metazoa > Arthropoda > Insecta > Diptera > Syrphidae > Epistrophella > Epistrophella euchroma. The sequence goes on from OX346246.1 coordinate 25,105,692, forward strand.
TTGCAACCCAGTTTACACACTGCTATAAAAAGTCTGCCATTATGAAAAAGCAAAAGTGGAAGGCAAAAATATCAAGAACTTCATGTATTTACCAATATAAATTGTCTCCAGAGTGCCATAAATTCGATTCTCAATTTGTTTTTGACACTTGCATCTAAAAACGTCAAAAACCAAAATATTAAAGTAAGAAACAAATTTCACAAAAATTGCAACCCAGTTTACACACTGCCATAGAAAGTCTGCCATTATGAAAAAGCAAAAGTGGAAGGCAAAAATATCAAGAACTTCATGTATTTACCAATATAAATTGTCTCCAGAGTGCCATAAATTCGATTCTCAATTTGTTTTTGACACTTGCATCTAAAAACGTCAAAAACCAAAATATTAAAGTAAGAAACAAATTTCACAAAAATTGCAACCCAGTTTACACACTGCCATAGAAAGTCTGCCATTATGAAAAAGTAAAAGTGGAAGGCAAAAATATCAAGAACTTCATGTATTTACCAATATAAATTGTCTCCAGAGTGCCATAAATTCGATTCTCAATTTGTTTTTGACACTTGCATCTAAAAACGTCAAAAACCAAAATATTAAAGTAAGAAACAAATTTCACAAAAATTGCAACCCAGTTTACACACTGCCATAGAAAGTCTGCCATTATGAAAAAGCAAAAGTGGAAGGCAAAAATATCAAGAACTCCATGTATTTACCAATATAAATTGTCTCCAGAGTGCCATAAATTCGATTCTCAATTTGTTTTTGACACTTGCATCTAAAAACGTCAAAAACCAAAATATTAAAGTAAGAAACAAATTCCACAAAAATTGCAACCCAGTTTACACAATGCCATAAAAAGTCTGACATTATGAAAATGCAAAAGTTTGAAAACAAAATGTAGGTAAATAATTTCATTTTTTTATCAACATGAATAGGCTTTAAGGTGCGCTAAACTCGTTTTCCTGTTTATTTTTGACAAGTGCAGCTAAAGCCGCCAAAAATTGTTATTTTAGCCAGACCCAAATTCCACCCAAATTTTCGGCAAGTTTACACAAAAAGTCTGCCATTTTACAAAAAAAAAACCAAAGTAAAAGACAAAGCTGTAAATAACTAAATTTATATTTCAATAATATAAATCGTCTCCAAAGTGCGCTAAATTCGATTGCAAGTACCTACATTTTCTATGCATGCATCTAAAAACTTTATAAATAAAATTATTGAAATAGGCTTCAAAACTTGAAAAAAATATCAATCGACGATTTTAAAATATCTGCCATTCCATATAACAGCCCTGGCGCGCCGCCGTGTGCATTTGCGTTTCTTTCGTGTATATCTTGTCGTGTCTTGTTTCTCGCCATATTGTTTGTGAATTTTAAAGTGCGCGGTCGTAATTCGTAAAGTTTTCGTGCGGAAAAAAATAAAAATATATACTTGTATTATTTGGTAAGTTTTAATGGTTTATTACCAATATTAGTTATTATAAATTTATAATTTTAATCATATCAATTGGAACTCTGCCGTAAAGAAAAAAGAACACAATAAAGATGGTCTTTCATTCCTTACGACATTTTTTTTTTTCGATGGGGTTTTTTTTAACGTGGGTTTGAAGCAAACAAATAAAATGAAATACCTATCCACTTGATATATTTATTTCGTAAGTTTTTAACGTTTATTAATTGAAATAATATCTAGTGATATTTTTAATAGTCTCACGCATTTAGAACTCTCCTATAAAGAAATAAGAATATAATAAATATGTGCTTTCATTCCTTGCGTCATTTTGTTTCGATGGGGGTTTTTTTTTTTAACGTGGATTCGAAGAACAAAATTGAAGTAAAATATCCATTCGATAGGTGTTTTTACCTATTTACCTGATAATTATTAAAGCCTATAAAAATATTGAATTACAAAGTGAAATTTATCATTTTTCATCAGAAATTGTTTCGCAAATAGCAACGCGATTCATTTTATTAAAAACAGGTGTAATTTGTGCACGGCAAAGTCGTGCTGCATATGACTTATTAAATTGTTTATTGTTGGTGAATTCTTGTGTGTTACCGTATTAAACTATGGTTAAGGTGTCAGAAATACACATTTTTATGCGATAGTCAAGAACTTTGATTTAGGTAACTTTTCATTTAGGGACGACCAGAGTTAAAAATATGGTTGATTTGTCAAACCAAAAAGGCAAAGAGTACCTATATTTTATAGATATATATAAAAGAAAACTATTCGAAAAATCAAAAAAAATAAGAATGAAATTGATAAAAACATATTTTAAATATTGAAAATATTTCCAAATCATAAGGAAAAAATGTAAACAAAAGATCCACACAATGAAAACATTGCATTTCAGCTGGTGTTTGACAGATTAACAATTTCAACTCACATCAAGGATTTGACTATCGAAATTTAAACAAACTAGCTAAGGCGAAAGTAAAAACCTTGTTGCAATAATAAAATCAGTTTTAATACAATTTTTACATTCATTTTGTTTCTAATACTAGGCCAAACCCGACAATTTTTCACTTTAAATGTTTTGATTACAAAAGAGGAAGTTTTTTTAGCATCATCGGGTTTAGTTAGGATTTCAACTTTTGTTTTCGTAGATCATTTATCTAATTATATTTTCTATCCATTAAAGTGACCGAGAAATCGCAGATACCTACCTACAATCCTCAGAAGAAAAAAATTTTAAGTAGCCGGCGAAATTAATTAATATATTCAGCCCTATTCTGCTATCCGTCGGAGGGAAATAATTGCTCCAAATTTTGTATAAATTTCGATAAAAACAGGATTAAAGCAATTAGATTCTTTTATGAATTTCAAAACTAAATATCAGTTAAGATTTGCACTCTAAAGATTGAAGATTTAAAGAAATAATTTAAAACAAATTAAATGAAACTTTCACGTGAATCGAAAGTTTTGATCAGATCGAATAGCAGAATAGGGCTGATTAATTAATTTCATACAGTGGAAATGTTGGTTTTCTTTCTTTTATAATTCAATTTTTCAAAATTGATTTTCATTAAGCACTTTATTTGAAGTAAAGCGTAAATAACAGACAAGGAAAAATATTAAACGAAAAAAAAAAACTTGGCCAAATCTGAAAAATTAATTAAAAAATCAATTTTAATGTACATAATCGGATTTTGCCTAGTAGCTGTACTTTTTCATTTTTCAATTTTCTTTTTTTTATTTTTCAAAAATTCCAATTCGATTTATTAACTCAAATTTGATCATAGAAATTCAAAACAACTAGCTATGGTGGAGTTGAAAACCTAGTTGCAACAAAAAAAGTTTTAATACAATTTTCACATTGCAACTTCATGTTCTTTGTAATACTAGGCCAAACCCGATACTTTTGCACTTAAAATGTTTTATGATTAAAAAAAAGATCAAATGTTTTTAGAATCATCGGGTTTTGCCTAGCATTTCAACTTTTGTTTTCGTTGATCATTTATCTAATTATATTTTATGTATATCCATTACAGTGACCGAAAAATCTTAGATTCAGATACCTACCTACAATCCTTAGAAGAAAAAAACCAAAAAAAAAACAGCTATAAGAATTCAATATATCTGTGGTAAGTAATACTATTTCCTTATACATACATATAACACTTAATTTTGCGAAAGACAATTCGTAAGTTTTTATAATATAATATTTAATAAATAGTTTTCCACACCATCGTCTTTCATAGTTGAACTTTTGGTTTCTTCTATAGCTCCATATATCTAAATGAATTTTCATTTAACACTTTATTTCAAGTAAAAAGTGTTTCACAATAGGTACCTATATTACTTTTTTTAGAATCGACATTGACAATCAAATTATGGATACAAAATTTTATCCATTTTCAGTTTTTAACAATTTAACGAATCTGAATCATTTTGTACTTTTAAATTAAAAAAACAAACTTTTAATAAAAAATCAATTTTAATGTACATAATCGGATTTTGTCTATTAGCTCAAATTTTTTTTTTATTTCTCAAAAATCCAGAATCGATTTCTCAAATAGCTCATAGAAATACAAAAAACTAGGTAAGGTGAAAGTAAAACTCTAGTTTGCAACAACAAAATCAGTTTTTATACAATTTTTACATTGTAACTTCATATTGTTTCTAATACTAGACAAAACCCGACACTTTTGCACTCTTAATGTTTTGATTACGAAAAAGATCAAGTTTTGTCTAGCATTTCAGCTTTTGTTTTTGTTGATTTCCATTTATCTAATTATAATGTATAATCTATTATAGGAACCGAGAAATCCTAATAAATTCCTCAGTAGAAATTACTCAAGATTAATTAATCAGTAACACTTTTTTCCTGTTAATTCAATTTTTCGAAAAACAATGCATTTTGTTATACACTTGAAAATCGTTATTAATTGAAAAGCAATAGTGTTCCAGATTAATGTGTTTTCGTAGTTCATCTTTTGGTTTTTCTTTCTTTTTTAATAATTCAATTATCTGTTTTTAATCGATAATTCACAAAAGTGAACAGAAAACCAAATTCATCAGCCATGACCGATAGAAATTTAACTTTTTGTTTAGGACTTTATTTCAAGTAAAAACATATTTATTAGATAAAACATAATCACTCCTGTTCTGATTTTCGCATCAGTAAAAAATACTGCTCGTTTTAAAAACAAAGGTGTTCTTTACTCAATTATTTTGAAGTTTTCAATACGATTTTAATTTTAAATCCGTACGAACATCAATTTCGTAAACGAATTCAATTCGAAACAAAAATCAGAACAGGGGTGAATATATTATACAATTACAATAGGTACTCGGTAAAACATACGAAAAAAAGCTATTTTCAGAATCGATAATCAAATTATGAATACAAAAATTTATGCAATTCCAGTTTTTACAATTATAAATAAATACTTCTTTTAGTAAACTAGGCGAAATCTGAAAATACATACTTTGTGTACCTTTAGAATAAACAAATATAGTTAATCTATGATTTCACCCCGGACATCTGCTTATAATGATTTTTCACGCTGATTCTAACTTTGATATCTATTTTATGCACTGTACAAAAAAAGAATTTCTGCTAATTTTTTTATATGAACTTTGAAGAAGCTGAAAAATCGTAGAAATTTGTTGTTTTGGACAGTACGCGAATAAGCAAAATGTATATCACCGGATTTCGCTTAGTAGCTCAAGTTTTTATTTACGTTTTTTTTTTCATTTCTCGAAAATTCCACTTCGATTTAACACATATTTGATGATGAGAATTCAAACTAATTTGCTGTTGCAAATTTGTCGATGATAACTTCATTTTGTTGCAAAAACTAGGTCAAACACGACAATTTTGTACCTAAAATGCTTCGATTACAAAAAAGATCAAGTGTTTTTAACTCCATCGAGTTTGTCTATGTTTTATGTTATATGTTCAAGCAATTACTGCGACCGAGAAATCCTATTAAATTCCTCAGAAGAAATAATGAAAGACATGGATCAAGATTAATATATACATCAGTATCAAAAGTAACACTTTCAATTTTGCGAAAAACAATGCGTTTTGTTATTTTTATACTTGGCGATAGGTATTGATCACAAATCAATAGTTTTTATAGTTTTATATTTTAAAGAATACCTTTAAACTTTTTACAAAAAATCGAAGACTAATGTACAAACTTTTGAAAAAAAATAATAAATGACCTATCTAATCAATGTTTTGAAAATAACAGCCTTATAATAACAGAAAATTAGTTGAATTTGTCTGTAAGTGACCATGGAATGCTCCAATATAATTTTGCAAAAGGCTTATCCTAATTTATGTTCAACCCATTACAGCGACAGATAAAATCCTCAGAAGAAAAACCTTGACCTATCAGTAGTAATTTACATTATTTGTTTTGTTGATTTTCATATTCGCCTAACAACATTTTAAATCCAGAAATCCTGATAGACCGAGAAATCCTGATAGTATCCTGATCCAGAAATTATACCAGACGTAGACCAAGAGCAATTTATCAGGTAAGCAACCCTTAATTGTTATAATTCAATTTTGCAAAATCTAATTCTAATTTATGTTTAACCCATTGCAGCGACGGATAAAATCCTGATAAATTGCTCAGAGATATACCTTGACCTATCGGTGGTAAGTTAAATTTTTTGTTCTGTTGATTTTCGTATTCGCCTAATTATATTTTTAACCCAATACAGCGACCGAGAAATCCTGATAGTGTCCTGAGCCAGAAATTATACCAGACTTACACCAAAAGCAATTTATCAGGTAAGCAACCCTTAATTGTTATAATTCAATTTTGCAAAATCTAATTCTAATTTATGTTTAACCCATTGCAGCGACGGATAAAATCCTGATAAATTGCTCAGAGATATACCTTGACCTATCGGTGGTAAGTTAAATTTTTTGTTCTGTTGATTTTCGTATTCGCCTAATTATATTCTTAACCCAATACAGCGACCGAGAAATCCTGATAGTGTCCTGAGCCAGAAATTATACCAGACTTACACCAAAAGCAATTTATCAGGTAAGCAACCCTTAATTGTTATAATTCAATTTTGCAAAATCTAATTCTAATTTATGTTTAACCCATTGCAGCGACGGATAAAATCCTGATAAATTGCTCAGAGATATACCTTGACCTATCGGTGGTAAGTTAAATTTTTTGTTCTGTTGATTTTCGTATTCGCCTAATTATATGTTTAACCCAATACAGCGGCCGAGAAATCCTGTAGTGTCCTGAGCCAGAAATACTAGACTTAAACCAAAAGCTGCTACTACTGCGACCGAGAAATCCTAATAAATTCCTCAGAAGAAAAATCCAAGACATAAACCGAGATTAAGATATTAGTGGTAAGTAACTCTTTTTCCTGATACTCTAATTTTGATTTTCGTAGTTCAATTTTTTGTTTTTGTTCCTTTAACAATAATTCAATGCTTCGCAATGGATTTTCTATAGCAGGAACAGTCAAACCCGCTTTACTGAATAACGCTAAAAAACCCAGTGCATTTTTCAACAAATGCATATAGTACCTATAGTAATTCAGATAAGATAAAACTTTTTGCTTTTTCATTAAGCCTCCCAAGACTTGCATTTAAGGACTTGAATTTCAGGACTAAGAAAATTTTAAAAATTTTGATTGGGAAAAAGACAGAAAAATTTTCAATTTTTTTCTTCGGGAAAAAGACTTAGAAAAATTTTTGGACTTAAAAAAATTTTCAATTTTATTCTTCGGGAAAAAGACTTAGAAATATTTTCAATTTTTTTCTTCGGGAAAAAAGACTTAGAAAAGTTTTTGGACTTAGAAAAATTTTAAATTTTTTTCTTCAGGAAAAAAGACTTAGAAAAATTTTCAATTTTTTTCTACGGGAAAAAGACTTAGAAAAATTTTTGGACTTAAAAAAATTTTCAATTTTATTCTTCGAGAAAAAGACTTAGAAATATTTTCAATTTTTTTCTTCGGGAAAAAAGACTTAGAAAAGTTTTTGGACTTAGAAAAATTTTAAATTTTTTTCTTCAGGAAAAAAGACTTGGAAAAATTTTCAATTTTTTTCTACGGGAAAAAGACAGAAAAATTTTTGGACTTAAAAAAATTTTCAATTTTTTTATTCGGGAAAAAGACTTAGAACAGTTTTTGGACTTGGAAAAATTTTAAATTTTTTTCTTCAGGAAAATGACTTAGAAAAATTTTCAATTTTTTTCTCCGGGAAAAAAGACTTAGAAAAGTTTTTGGACTTAGAAAAATTTTAAATTTTTTTCTTCAGGAAAAAAGACTTAGAAAAATTTTTAATTTTTTTCTACGGGAAAAAGACTTAGAAAAATTTTTGGACTTAAAAAAATTTTCAATTTTTTTATTCGGGAAAAAGACTTAGAAAAGTGTTTGGACTTAGAAAACTTTAAAATTTTTTTCTTCAGGAAAATGACTTAGAAAAATTTTCAATTTTTTTCTTCGGGAAAAAGACTTAGAAATATTTTTGGACTTAGAAAAATTTTAAATTTTTTTCTTCGAGAAAAAGACTTGTGAAACTTTATTTTGTTATATGAGGTTCGTTTATGTGAAAAAACTGGTTAAGTGAAATCATAATTAAAATTTTTTGTCGTTTCACTTAAACAAGTTTTACTTTGCTAGGAAAAAAATTCATTTAAAGTTTTTCTTTTATTGATTTTTATTTTTCTCATTATATTTTTATCCCATTACAGTGACAGAGAAATCCTGATAAAATACTGGACAGTGCATAGAAAAAAACCGAGAGAAAAAGGCCAAGATTGATAATATTAGTGGTATGTAAACCTTTTTCATTGTTATCTGATTTTTCTATAGATACTACGCAAAACACGATACATTTAGTTAAATTCTCTGGTACGAACATTAATTATTATTTTTATCGAGTTTTGATTAGTATTTTAAATGTATGTTTTTTAATTTTATTAAAAGTTTTATTATTTATACCTCATAACAGCGTTTAGAAAATAATGGATTGTTTTATATGTCATCAAAGGTGTTGTACCTTAAAAGATATATCCACCCACTTCAAAGTGGTACATAAATTGGACGGAATAGGTGTTTACCGGTGTACCTTCAAAGAATGTTCGTCATTCACATCCACCTTTACAAATTTTTCACGTCACTGCAAAACGCACATAAGGGAAGGATTGACATTATTTTCGTCTACCTCCAAAATTATTAAGAATTCTCCTTCGCCTACTTTTTCGCGGTGTTTTTCTCCTCCAACCGCAGCTTATCCTTCGTGTTCTTCTGAAACTCAACATTCTTGTGTTGAAAATGATTATTCTGTTATTAATAATGATATTGATATTAATTTCAATAAGATTGGGATTGATTTCGCTATGAAATTGTACAGCATGGACAATTTGTCACGCAAAGATGCTATGAAAATCATAAAAATGTTTAAGGAAACCATACATGAGCCCACTATTAAGTTGTTAAAATTATTTAGTACCAAACCTAATATACCGGTCGAAGATCGACTGCGCTTTTCAGCTTTGATTTCAACGGTGGAAAAGCCATTTGAATCATGCACTACTGACCATCAGCTTATACAGTGGCTAAAAGAAAATGATTATTTTTGTGATGCCACAGAGTTTAAGATTCATGAAGAATTGAAAAATGTTTATCGTAGTGGAATTAATTGCCATGAAGAGCACACAACGACAGGAGTACTCCTACCACTCGAATTTCAGTTTAAAAAAACTTTCGAAAAAAATGATTTGTTGATTAAAACTATAGACGAAATGAACCGAATTTCAAATGATCAGTCGAATTTTTCCCATTACATTAAGAGAAAGGCGTGGGAAGAGAAACGTAATTTGTTTTCTTCTAATGAAATTATCATACCGTATTTTATTTACATGGATGATGCAGAGATAAATAATCCCTTAGGATCTCATGCTGATCCCATTTCTTTTATTTACTATTCGTTTCCTGTTACTCCGGATAAATCTCATATTTTTCTAGCTGCATTATTCAAATCACGTGACTATAAGTTGTTTGGAAATGAAAAATGTCTTCACTCACTTGTAGACAAAATAAAATTCTTAGAAGAAACAGGTATTGAGATTTTTACTTCTGAGGGAGTTAAAAAGGTTCACTTTGTTTTGGGTTTATTGATTGGAGATAATTTAGGCTTGAATGCTATGCTAGATTTTTCTTCATGCTCTAGTACTTTTTTTTGTCGATTTTGTAGGCTTCCAAAAAAAGAAACTTCTGTTATGCCGTGTGAGATTGAGAATATGCTACGTAATAAGCAAAATTATTTAGAAGATGTGGCAGTTAATGATTACAAAAAAACCGGTATACATCAGGACTCAGTTTTCAATTCTATTATGTCATTCCATGTAACTCAAAACTATTCAGTTGATGTGATGCATGATATCTTTGAGGGTATTTGTCATTATAACATTTGTCACATCATTCGACATATTCTCTACATGAAATTTTTCTCAGATTTACAAGCTTTCAATGATCGAGTTAACTCGTTTAACTATGGGGACATTGAGATCGGTAACATTTCATTGTCACCAATTACGAATGATAATTTAAAAAATATGCATTTAAAGAAAACGGCGCGTGAAATGATGGCTTTCATTTATCATTTTCCTTTAATGGTGGCCGATAGAATACCTGAACAGGACGAGGTTTGGATTTTCTTTTTGAATTTCCTAGAAATCGTTGAAATTCTTCTTGATTTTAACATATCAAATGATATGATTGAGCACCTTACAGAACTTATTCGACAACACCATCTTGATTATGTGAGATTATTTAACGACACTTTAAAGCCAAAGCATCATTTTATGGTTCACTATCCTTTGGTAATGCGGATGTGTGGAGTGCCTCGTAATTTTTGGTGCTTCCAGTTTGAAGCTAAACATAAAGATTTTAAAAAGTACGCGCGAGTCATTAACAGTCGACGAAACATCCCACTTACTTTAGCATTTAAATATCAGTTAAAATTCGCTCAATTTTTATTAAATGAAGTTACTCCCGAAATAGTGTCATTTGCTGATTGCCATATGCAAAATACTTGCCACTTCGATTTTATAAATAATTACATGGTACAGCGAGGAATACATTCAGATTTCATTTGTTTTACCCAATGCGCTTATTACGGAAAGCGTTTCAAAGCTGGTTATTTCATAACACAATTTTTAGACAGTATACCAGAAAATGCGTTTTTGTTCCGAATTAAAGAGGTGATCAAGTTTTCAGAGGAAACACTTCCGTATTTGTTGTGCCAACGCGTAAAGATAATTTCATTCCGAAAACATTATGCTGCAATGGAAATAGGCAATGTAAATTTACCGATACAATACTTATCGTATCATTTACAGCGGATCGACTATTGCAAAAGTCCTCCAATGAATTCCTATAAAATATCTCGTGGCTTGCTTATGGTTAGACCAAAAATTATTTATTGATATCTATCATTTTTAATTTGTATTAGAATAAAAATGTTTTCACCAACAAAAGAGAAAGTTGGAGAAGAATCCAATGAAATTAATGACAAAATTGAAGAAACGAAGCTCACTTCACATTCGGTAATGGAGGAGAAAACGATACTACCAGTTATCACTGTTCAATCTAGTGAAGTATTACCATCACTTGTTGATTATACCTTGGTGGCAAGCGGAGGCACAACATTAGACACTGATTTATCATTTACATTTACAACTGAAAATCAATCTGAGGAAATTTTATCCGATTCTCCTAAATCCAGCAAAGTTGCAGAAAACGTTTCGTTTACAGAATTGATAGATTCCTATTGTTACAATGGAAAAGAAAATGAACAAGAAGATTTAAAAATCCTATTGAATTCGTGGAAGATTCCGCTCCAATATTACCAATATTTTGTTGGTAAATTTAAAATAAAGTTCACTCGTATAATCTAGAGATTAATACAAAATTATGTTATAGATGAGAGCCTTTTTGTACCCGTATTGAAAGTGGCAGAACCATTTTTTATGAAAAGATTCTTGCAAAGATTGAATATAACCACTGCCAGTAGAATTCTCTTCTTCGATAAATGGCAACAATGGAAAATTGGACTTGGTTCAAATTTTTCGTTCAATCCATCTCTAGACGACTTATCGGTAATACAAAATCCTTCAACACCGACGACTAGTCGTTCATCTATTATGTCCAATACATCAGTCAGCAAAAATTTGGTGGATATTTTGAACTGCAGCGAAGGAGAAACAATTAAGAGTTATTATAAAAATAATAAGAACATTGACAACAAATCTGTTCGTAGTATGCTTTTGAACGTAATTGTGAACTATTCAACAGCAAATAATATATATTTTTCATCAAAAGACTTGACACAGCTAGCCGAAGAAATCCACATTACTTTTAATGAAGACCCTGTAAGCAATTTATGTTTGTCATATCTGAGTCCTTGCTTTTATTTAATACATTTTATCTATAGACCGATTATTATTACCACAAGAAAGGTACAAAAAATCCTAAAGGAATACTCGCAAACAAATTCCATAATATACGTAAGAAAATCCGATGCATAAACCGCTTGTGCATGCCAGACTATAAAAAAAGGCAAAAATTCGATGATGCATTGACCGCAGAAAATTCCGGTGATGAAAATAAACTATGCATGCAAATGAAACACGATTATCTTACAATGAATGCACTAGAAAAAGAAAACGCCTGGGAGAGCACATTCAATGTTCGACAATTAGATCTGAAAAAGGCGAACGGTAAAATAATTACATGGGTTGAGTTTTACGAAAAATGGCATTTTATGAAATTACCAAACGGATACGAATACGTAAGAAAAAATAAATAACTTTTTAATTTCAAAATTTAACTGTTGTAACTTTTTCTCTTTTCTTGTTAACAATAACTAAAACCAGTAGTTGAACTCTATTTATGTAGCATTCTTTTTTCGAATACAAGATTTTATGTTAGAAAATACAATTTGAAAAACTGGTGAACATAACCGGATAGGTCCAGTTGAACGTATCCGCTTTTGTTAACCAGCTCTTTAAATATAAATTTTAGTGAATAAATTAAAGGTAATCGTACAATGTACATACATTGCTTATCTTATTGATAACGATAATTAAAACATTAAACAGCTGCTTAACTTTCGAATCAATCTTCCTTTGTAGATCGAATCCGATTTTAATAGGATGTTCGGGAATAAAGATAGTGTTCTGGCGGGCCCCAAAATGAGTGACTTCGTTAATTTGATGCTGAAAAACGTTTTCCCGAAACGAATTGTAAACAATGAAATCCGAATGAAATTACACGACTTCCACTTGAAGTGCTCATCTGACCCCAACTGTAACATAGTTTCAAAAAGTTTGTAATCATAATAATTTTTGTATGTAAAACCTAAATCTAACTCACTAAAAACAGAAAAAAATATATACAATGATTTTTTTATTTATAGCTTTTATACTTTTATCTTTTATTATCAGCTTAGTTTTTATAATTTATTTCAAACTAAAAATCACAGTATTCATGATCCTGCCTCATATTAATAAGAAAATATTTTTCATTGTTAGATACCAGGGCTGCAATGGTCTTCACATACTTGCACTATCTCCTGCAACCAAGTGGACGTGAAGGCAACAAACGCTTCACAGTTATTGATAGTCTAGAAGCATCAATAAGAGTGTTTGCTCAAGAGCAAGACTACAAAGAGCATCAAAACGCACTGGCTGCAAAACATTCGCAATCCCAGCCACCATTAATAACTTTAATTGGTTCGTTGGAAAAAATTCAAGAAATTCACGTTGATTTTGACAATACTCATTATAAATTGTTCACCTTCGAACGTGCGGTGGATATTTGCCTAAAAATATTTTTTACATTAAATATTGCTTACCCAAAGCAATCCGAAAATTTCTGGGAGTTTATCGACATATATTTTTATCAAATTGATACATCTGCCACAAATTTGAAGGCACGCACACTTTTAAAATGGTTGAAATCAGCTGAAAATGACAGCAACTTATAATAATATTATTAAAATATTTTAAAATAATAAGATTTAATTAATAATACTCCTTTAAAAAGGAAATATTTCATTTAGCTTGAAGAAAATTCATAACAAAAAATGTTCACTTCAAAAAGTAACCGCCAAGATTTTATGTATGTGACTGTAAGTATTTTTAAAAACTTTTTGCAATAAAAACTAATGACTTTTTTCAACAAATTTAAACAATTTTTTTTAATTTATAATAAGATAAATTTGTTTTGCTTTCTTCATGGTTGTATGGGATTTTTCTTTTCGTTTTGGTTTTTAGATATTTGTATGGTTATCTAAGTTCAAATGGTGAGTATGAAAATTAATTATATATTAAATTTAAAAAAAGTAATATTCCCGGTAAATGCTACCACTCTCCTGGTAGCAGGTACCAGGAAAATCATACAATATCCTGGTATATTGTACCCGATTGCGGGTACATTTTACCAGGAAAAAAATAATATTCATGGTAAATACTACCATTCTCCTGGTAGCAGGTACCAGGAAAAGTATCCAATATCCTGGTATATTGTACCAGAATGCGGGTACATTTTACCAGAAAAAAAAATAATATTCCTGGTAAATACCACCACTCTCCTGGTAGCAGGTACCAGGAAAAGTATCCAATAACCTGGTATATTGTACCAGAACGCGGGTACATTTTACCAGGAAAAAAAAATAATACTGGTAAATACTACCACTCTCCTGGTAACAGGCACCAGAAAAAGTATCCAATATCCCGGTACATAGTACCAGAATGCTGGTACATTTTACCAGGAAAAAATAATATTCCTGGTAAATACTACCACTCTCCTGGTAGCAGGTACCAGGAAAAGTATCCAATATCCTGGTATATAGTACCAGAATGCGGGTACATTTTACCAGGAAAAAAATAATATTCCTGGTAAATACTACCACTCTCCTGGTAGCAGGTACCAGGAAAAATATCCAATATCCTGGTATATTGTACCAGAACGCGGGTACATTTTACCAGGAAAAAAAAATATTACTGGTAAATACTACCACTCTCCTGGTAACAGGCACCAGGAAAAGTATCCAATATCCCGGTACATAGTACCAGAATGCTGGTACATTTTACCAGGAAAAAAATAATATTCCTGGTAAATACTACCACTCTCCTGGTAGCAGGTACCAGGAAAAATATCCAATATCCTGGTATATTGTACCAGAACGCGGGTACATTTTACCAGAAAAAAAAAAATATTGCTGGTAAATGCTACCACTCTCCTGGTAGCAGGCACCAGGAAAAGTATCCAATATCCCGGTATATAGTACCAGAATGCTGGTACATTTTACCAGGAAAAAAATAATATTCCTGGTAAATACTACCACTCTCCTGGTAGCAGGTACCAGGAAAAGTATCCAATAACCTGGTATATTGTACCAGAACGCGGGCACATTTTACCGGGAAAAAAATAATATTCCTGGTTAATAGTACCACTCTCCTGGTAGCAGGTACCAGGAAAAGTATCCAATATCCTGGTACATAGTACCAGAACGCGGGTACATTTTACCAGGAAAGAAATAATATTCCCGGTAAATACTACCAATCTCCTGGTAGCAGGTACCAGGAAAATGAATCTTTTATCCTGGTAGATTGTACCAGTCTACTGATACATTTTATCAGGAATTCTTATAAAATTCTATCTGGAGGGGAAATGATTTTGCCTTGTACGGGCTACCAGGTAAAACTGATATATTTTATCAGCCGACCTGGGAGAATCCATTTATAAGTTAATTGGATAGATTCTACCACGAAATTTGATAAATAGCACCAGGAATATTTTTTGAGTGTAGGTATAGACAGATGGTTGACTTTTGAATAGATTTTTTTTTTTTTTTAAGGCAGAGAGTTATTCTCTCATTCATGTCAAATTATTATTTAATATTGAATGATGGATTATTAATATGCACACGCAATTTCCTTGAATGCGCCTGGATTTTATAAACAAGGGCATGAAGGCGTTAACATTTTCTATTTTCTCTATTAGTATCCAGGTTAGGTATATGAAAATTCAAGGAGATATTAAGGATTAGATGGCCCAAAGTTTGGGATACTCATAACATGGAAATTGTTGTTAATACATATGTATGTACATATTTATATGAAAAAAATCCACATACCTATTTTTAGAGTATGTATATTCATAAATGCGGCATATGCAATTTTATATACAGAGCAGCCCATGAGGTTGAGGTACGAAAATTTATAATGTTCTTTAGCATTTTCAATTTCATTACAAAAACGTTGTACCTACATACATATACATATCGTCGCCTGAGTGCAAGAAAAGCAAAAACGTTATTAAGAATATTTTACTGTACCTACTCTTTTTCCAATGTATGTAATCCGAACACAGCCAAATTAATTTTTAGTTTTTTCATTGCTCCATATATAGTAGCAGAGAGGGAATTAGACTCAAATATATATTTCATTAAATGGTAATTGCCCTAGGGTACCTTAAAACTATATTATCTCAAAAAAGACATAAATGTAGTTACCTAATTCTTGCATTCAGGTGGCGATATAATACTACGTTTTCATATTTGGGCAAAAGATAATTTCCAAATTTGATTCGAAATATGTAATATCATTTCCCATACCAATTCAAACTTCTAAATGAGGCAATTGTTATCAAATTTGCACGAAATTCGGTAGGAAATTACGTGAAAATCTTGTGGAATCCATTCACTAGGTACAACCCATTTAAAATGTCAAAATTCAATGTACTTATCTACCTGCAAAGTAACAACAACAAGAACCTAGGGCCTCCGATGTATAAGAATTGAAAAGTTGACAGTGAAAATACAGAAAGTTGCTTGCGGGGATTGGGCCAAAACATTTTTTTACGGTTCAGCTTGCCTCATTTGCAGCAAGAGGTGCCTTGACTTAAGGCCAAGTGACATAAGGCGCAATTTGGGTGTTTGGCCTTATGTCACTTTACAAAAGCGACATAAGGTCAAATATGTAAATTTGGTCTTATGTCACTTTTGTAAAGTGACATAAGGCCAAACACCTAAATTTGGCCTTATGTCACTTGGCCTTATGTCACGGCACCGCAGCAAGACAATAAGGGCCAGTTAAACAAACGCGGTTGAATGTTTAACCCGTGGTTCAACAATTTTAACTCACCGATTTCGGTGGAGTAACTAGGGTTCAATGATAGTTCAAAGCAGTGTTGCTGCCCGTAAAAAAATTAAAGTGCCATATTTTCTGAAAAAAAACGTGCCATTTTTAGTTTCATATAAAAAAACACAAATTCTTCTATTTTGTTGAAAAAACTGTAATAAACTTTATCACGGGGTGTACTATCACCGACAAAATCAAAGGAAATTATTTGATCTTTTCATGCATTGTCAAAAAATATGAGATTCTGTCAATTTTTTATGGAATTTGGACCAATTTTCATTAAATTTAGTTGAAGTTTGCTTACTTAATCCGCCGAAATCAGTGAACTGAAATTCCTGAACCCACGGATCAATATTTGAAAAACGATTGTACAACTGGCCCTAATTATTGTCGTTAAAATGGCAATCTAAACCGCCATTACTAAAAAAAGCAGTAAATTAAGAATTAACTTACAATTTTCTTCTTGGATGTTAAAACCCGTAATATTAAATTATTGTAGCATTTTTTGCCAAATAAAAATGCTCGCATATTCTAGCTCGTTGCATGATCCAGCAGAAAAATTCAGCAAGTGGGCTCGGTTAAATATTGCTGCTGCTTTTCAAGGTCTTCTATTAAAACGGCAAAAAGAAAACACAATACAAGAGCAGACACTACCACCAGAGCATAAAAGCAGCTTTCTCTAAGTTTTGCTTTATACCCTCAGCTACGACGAATTTGAAGTTGAAATGGAAATAATTAAAGCTGCAACAGGATAGTTTTTGGCAATAATGTACAAATTTTCTTTTACTGAAGACTTTTGGGGTATAGGTACACAGCAGAAGTTTCAGCCAAATATTGGGAGAGTTCTTTTTTCAAAACTGAACTTCTTTAAAAATAATTATCTTTCGTTCAAAGACCTGCGCAGCGCATTGATTACAGTAAGTGTAATTTTTCGCACTATGAATGAAGGCACGAACATTTAGGGGGCCTCATTCAGCATTGCTGCCCCGGGCCTCTAACGAGCTTAGTCCGCCACTGCTCTACACATAAGGTATTAATTATTCCCCTAAAATGGATTAATCAAAGAACTGATCTGGAAAAATAAATTTCAAAGCCGACCAAGATTTTCGAATAAAAAAAAAATTCGTAAGCTTAACCAATGCAAAGCTATAATCCGTGTACTATGGTTCATAGTGACTGAAGTCAATGGAAAATTTAGATTTGTTAACCGATTCTCAGCTGTATATGGACACCTCAGCAAAAGAAATCTGTAGCTGTCTAAAACAATTTTCAAAGCCCGAACAACGGTTGCTGAGATTCAATAAATTAAAAAAATTTCAAATAGACTAACTTGGAAGGATGAAATCGGACAGGGGAAAACAGTGGCTCCAGTTTTAATAATTGAAGGCAAGATGCTATAGGCTTAAATATTAAAAAAAAATATTTTAAAAAATATACGCACACTCTTCCTCTTTTTTGGCAAAAACACTGGTCATTACAGGTACGAAATTTTTTTAAAAAAACGAAATATTTGTATGGCAGAAAATAAAAAATTTAAATTTGCCATCAAGGGAATATCAAAATAATGCTCTGTTCAAAATTTGAAGCAAATCGGTGCATCCATTTAAGCTGTAGTAGCTCAAATTACAGTGGACGCACAGATGTACAGACGGTGACGGTATGAAGAAAATCGCTTTTTCGGACTTCTTCATTATCGCTGTGTAAATTTTGATTACAATATTCTATTTTAATACTTGCGATATATAGGTACAATATGGCAAGTTATGGATTCGTAAAAAAAATTGAACTCGAGATAACAATCAAACTTGACATTACGATGATAGGGAAGACGAAAAAAGTGGGTCTCGCAATTCTGTCCGCCTGTCTGTCTGTCTGTCTGGGGACTCGCCTACAGCCTAAGCCCATATGCCGATTTTAATTAAACTTGGTATAAAGTGTTTTTGGGACATTACCCCGACACGTTTTTTTCCTTTTATTTTTAGGACCAAAAATAACGGTACCTGCCATATAATTTTTTTTAGCTCATTTGGAAAATCTTATTTTTGTCAAAAATGGCTCGACAGATTTTTCTAAAAAAAAATCAATAAATTTTATTAAGTATATGCTATATGGAGAATCTTCTGAAAAATTAAAATAGTTTTGTATACCAAAAGTTTCCAAAAACTTTTTTTTTGGATTTTCAAAAAAAGTTTCAATTTTTTTTTTTTGAAAACCAAATATTTCGAAAACCATTCAGTTGATTTTTATGAAACTTGGCACCAAACGGTTTTTTGACATTATCTAAAATATTTTATACAAATTTTTTTCTTATAGTCAAAATTAACGGTACCTTCCATATAAATGTTAAAAAACCGTTACAGAAAATATAAATTTTCTCGAAAACGACTCCTACAATTTTGATTAAAATTTTTGTGAATACTAATATTAGTATAGACCATACCAAAAAATAAATTTACAGTTAGCCATTATTAACGGTACCTCTCATAGAACCATTTTCTTTATTTTGGACTATCTCATTATGTGTGTAACCGATTTAAATTAAATTTTTTATGCAAGAGCTTCTCAAAAGTTGAAATCATACTGCATATCAAAATTCTCAAAGAAACAAATTTTTGATTAAAAAAAAAAATTCAAATTTTTTTTGAAAATTCGGTAATTCATAAACGGGTAGATATTTTTTTTCGAAATTTGTTTTTTCATTCAGCATAAATAAATACTAAAAAATTGTGTACCAATTTTTTTTCTTAAAAATGTTTACAAAATTGTATATATACAAAATTAATTTAAAAAAAAACTGCTCCTACGATTTTAATTTTTTTTTTTCTCTAAAACTAAGATTAGTTAAAGAAATCAGATGGTGTACTTCTTTTAGCTCTCAAAACAATTAAAGAAGACTTTTTCAATAAATTTATTTCGAATTATGTTGATTTTTAATAATTCTTCAATTTAAGCTCTATAATGTATAATACTAGTTTAAACTTAAGGCTCCCATAAATGTATATTACATATATATAAATATAGCCCATAAAAAACTTTTAAACTTTTACTACAAGAGCAAGTTTGTGCGATCCAGTCGTGCGTTTTATTTTTTACATAACTAATACTTGCCAATTGCAAGTAAAATGATCCATGAGAGCTACAAGATTGTGCGCAAGAAATTAACATTTAAAAGGCTACAATTTTTAATGCTATAAACATTAATTAAAATTCGTATAGTAGGTATTTTTTTTAGATTCCGCCCGCTATAACTTCAGACTTAGCGGAAATTTTAATAACTAGAAAATTACGTGAGCTACAAATTATTGATCGCGCAACAAATTAGCATTTAACTAGCTACAAATTCAGATGTCAAAATTTTTGGATTCAGGCAAAAAGTGTCCGGCAAATAAAGCGATGTATATTATGTATTGCGTGTGCCTAATTTTTTTTGTTTTAAATGTTGGGGCTAAGAAAATGTCTGCATAAAACGATGAAAAGTAAAATGAAAAGATGGAGAGGATTTCTGGGATGAAAATTTCTCAATTTTCCTTCCAAAAATTGAAGAAAAAAATTTTGGCGTAACTTGCTCAGTTATTCAAGCAGATGAAAGAGACAGTTTTATGAGATTTAATTTATGTATTTAAGCCGTGAACCCTGTCTGCTGTCAGAATGTCAACGAACATTTCTTTCATTTAAACCATTTAATTCCATGCCATCATGGTTGTAAGAAAATAAAATTTTATAACCATGGGAACGATCATCCCTCACTGGATGTGGATGCGTTCATGATCCATCAAAAAAACGTCAAATTCGAATGGCGCATCTTTTTGTTTTTCTATACATATATCTGAAAACATAAACCTTTCTTTGTAATTTGAAACAAAAGTAGTTTTCCCACGTTATTAAAAATTTAGCAGAATCTCTAAAATCTTAGAATAATATGACCAATCAATTATGTGCGTTATAGCAGGACAATACCCAATAAATGCATCTTGCAACCAATTATAATCTTCTGCCAATAGATACATATCTTTCTCTGAACATTCATTCATACCTTATCATCGCAATCATGACATATGGCAATGAATTTAATATAAAATTTAATTGTCTATTGCTCGTTATCATCTATTGGCGATCTGATGTTGGAGGAAAATATCAAGGACAAAGGATCAATTATACGGGTAGCGAGTGGTTTGTATATATAAATTAAATATATTCAAAAATATTTAAGTCTATATTGTACGATTAATGTGTCAGGCAAATTTTGACAGTCGTGTGTATTTGTTTACATATGGGATTAAAATGGTCATAGCATCTTTGAATATAGGGGATGAAGGCGAAAATCACATTGATATGGGGTGGTGGTTGTGATTTTGTGTAAGTATATAATGATGATGGATGAAAACAATCAACGAGAGGGTGTACATTAAGGGAAATTGTTAGAAGTCCTTGTAAAAGGTAAAGAGCCGTTATGTTAATTATTGAATAAACAATTCCTTAGTTCATACTTCGTTAGCTGTGGATTAAATGATTAAATCCTCAAGATTAGATAAGGCTATATTATATTATGTTCTGTGTACATTGTTGGAGAAGGGGAAGTAGCTTGATTATAGTAAAGTTAAAATACCGAAAGGTGTATAAAAGGTATAACTTACTCCCGTGTCCTGTATAGGAAAACAGAAACACAAAATTTTAATTAGGTTATATATTCTCCGAGAAGCTTATCACTATCACTATATATCTTATCATTTCAGTTTATATAAAATGTTATTAGGGGATCGGTTTAAAATTTTATCGGCTAGATTTATTTAGAAGTAAAATTTAGACATGAAGACATAAATTGGTATCAAAAGAATTAATTTTATATGACATTGATACATTGAACGAGAAAATATTGTGACTTAGAATTTTCAACCATTCATGGGTGCATGTTATTAGTAATTAACATTGCTTAATGTTTAACTAACCAGTAGCTGTGTTCAGTTTACACGATATCCCTGCCCTGATAAGAATGAATTAGCATGGTGAGCTTTAATTTTGACAATGCAGTGACCATCCATGTTACGATTGCTTGAGAATCAGGATAAATTTCCAAAGAGTATTGAGCTTTTGCGATTCCCACAACTTTAAATCCAAAAAATGCACCTGGCGGTCATTAGATGGTCGAACGTGTGTTTAACCAATGAGATGATGTAGTTTTCATCAATGGAAGACACACTGGGAAACGCTTTTTCAAGAGGAAAAAAGACCATCAGAAACGTGAAGTATCGAGGAGGTGGAAAGATGCTACCGCAGAATAGAGTTGCAAAATTTGTATAGAAGAGCGAAGTAACATCTAACAGGATTCTCGAGCTACTATGGAATCTGTAAGGATAGTTAAAGGCTGATTTCCAATGGCGCGTTCGCGTTAGAGACGTTTACGTATACGTTTACAAGCTTTAACGAACGCGTCAACATGACAGACGACTTGAAGAGAATCAGCTGATTAAAAACAATTGAAGTGTCTTTCTGAAAATCAAAATCAACCTACATAACTGTAATAACGAATTCCTTTCAAATCGTGACATTAATGACCAAAGCGTCATTGTAAACACTTTGCATAAATTGCTATGTGTGAACTCTCGCGTTGACAGAAAAATCTGTCAAAGCGACGCACGCGCCATATTTCTGTTAAAGAGCAACTGATCCAGTCTATATGGACAAGGGCGTACGCAGGATTTCGATTAGGGGGGGGCAAACTCAAATTTCATTTTATTTTTTTTAAATAAGATATCAGTCGGTACAAATAACCTTTGACAATTAGTGAAAAAAAACTAAAGGATATGTTTAGATATTTTCTTAAGAAATCTTATTTGGCCTTAGCTTAGCGCCTTAGGTCTATTTTTATATTTTTTTTTTCATGTTCTCTCCATTTTATGGCTCTATCTGCTATCCAGCTTTGAAAGTAAATAAGGGCTTTTCTTATTGTGATTTAAAAAAAACTTAAGCGACGATAACAAAAAAAAAAATAAAAAACAACATTATTTCTATTAACAAATATATAATATTATTTTTAAAATTGTAAGACAATATTTTACATAATCCTGCAAATAAAAACAAAAAAATTAAAAATTTTTTTTTTAATTTTTCAAAACTTTTTTTTTTTTTTATTATTTGCAGAATTTTACTAAAAATATTGCAAAAAAAGCTGAATTTTTAAAGCAAAATTTTGAAAAGCAGAATTTTGGCAACCCTCGTAAGGTAGATGATATAATATTCAGAGTTTATAAAAAACTCCGTTTTATTATTCTGACTGAAAAGGTAAATTTTTATATCTTGTGCATGCATATTAGGGTGTCCGTTATTTCCTAAACTCATTATTTGCTTTGATCAGAGACCCCCTCTATAAAAAGTGTATGCCCTACAATAAATTTATGGACTAAAATCAAAAACTTGGCCGAGCTCATTAATTCGTATGGTGCGCCTCTAAAGTCATAATCTTCCCATACACATTTTTACGGAATTTATGAAGTTTTACGTATTATTTCTCCTGAACAATATTGCAGATATCGCTAATTTTCGTCCTTTTGAAAAAACATTATTCAAATTTTATGGATGAAAAAATATCTATAGAAAATATTTTCAAAATTATTTCTTGTTTTTTTTATGTAAGATGCACAGGTTAATGACAGAGTTTGTTTGGAAATAAATTTTTTGTAGGATATAAACTTTTCATTTAGGTGGTGTCTGATGAAAAAAAATTGGTCCCGTAGTGTATATAATAGTAGCTAGTTAGTACAGACGTTTTGAAACGTTTTGTTTGTAATGACGAACGACATGTTTAAAGAAAAATTTTAACATCAAAGATAGTTTTTAAAAATAATATTACTCATTACTTCTCAACAAAAAAATGTAGGAAAGTAAAATTTATTAGGGGGGGGGGCAACCGCCCAGGACACTATGATATATGAGAATAAAATAATGGCGGATGAATTATTGTCCAAGAAAACGGGTCTTGACCCGATCCAACCAAATTTGTCTGTATTTATATCCCATACTAGAACAAGAAAAAAGTAGAATTGACCAGAGTTTCCTTAAAGCCGCAGACGACATTTGGTTAATATACGTGTCGGGTCTCGAGGGTCTCGAACCTATGACCGAATATGTAAGAAAAAAATGCATTCCCTTCTCGATCTTATCAGACCTCAACTGATCTTAACGGGTCACAACTCAATGGGAACCCACACGAGCAGGAGGAGTAATCACCACATTTGCCTTATGCAAAGGGTGTCAGGAGGAATAGGCGGAGGAGGGCTTCTATAACAAATTCTTTGTAAGTGCCCCAACCGAGCAAGAGCCAGAAAGACAGGCCTCGTAAAACACTCTTTGAATTGGGTGAAATCTCATGTTTACCACTGAATTTGGAATTCGTCCAGAATTTAAAATGGTTCAGGCACATATGGCACGCGCCATACTGTACAATGACATTGTGAGTTGTAATATATCTGCCATACTGCAAAGACTGACGGTGGAGAATGCTTGCTGGTGTAAGCAAGTATGTGCTTTCATCAAAAAGAGCCATAATCAGTCTGCTTTCACGCGCATTACCTATCGACGGACGACAATGTTTGCTGCTTAATATATTTTATTTCATAGCGTTTGCCTTATTGTTTTAGGAGGTGACGCTGATGATCACGTTAAAGACTAATCACAGATCAATTAAAAACACCTAAATACGTACGTAACAAAAACCGCCATTTAACATTAAAACTAATAACCCCTATGGATTTCTTTGGCCTAAGCCTATGCACTGAAAGGGTCCTATAACAAGTTTGAGACCAGTGCCAGAATATCTGTTAGAAAAGTATGCCTCGGGGGTAAACGCACGGCAAGTGCACCTTGCTGTTCCAACGCATTATTGCTGACAACTGACATGGAAGGAAACGTACACAAAAATGGTGAGAGTCACTAGGCCCTAGTTTCTTATGAGCTATTGTGCTAACAAATTTATTTATTTTTATTAAAATTAAAATTAATTCGGAATTTCGGAGGTGCAACAGCTATTGCTTGAAGAACCGTAACTTGTAACTTACAACAGTCGACCATTCCAGTGTGTACGGGACTTGCTATGGCTAAGAAGAGAGTAACTTTTTCACGACAAGAGATTCACTTGGAAATGTGTCACTTCCCTGAAAAAAAAAAAAAAAAACATTTTTGCTATTGGAGGTAGCTGGGAATCGAACCCAGAACTCTGAATTTCTTTAAAATTGTAATATTTGTTTACAACATACCCCATTTAAAAAAGTATGAGCAGACACGAATAGCATCCATTAATAAAATGTGAAATCTAAAATTTCTATCATACCACAATCATCCCAACTTGTCTAGCATGATGGTTTGTATATGGGCTTTTATGGACCCATGCCAACATTTTTCTAAACCCTTACACCATCTCAAACAAACAATATAATTAAAAATTCAAGTGGGTATCGTAAAACTATTTTCTGCTAACAAAAACACCCACTGTGCCATCCGGACAGATGTTTTTCTTTGAGGACTTCTCTATTTATTATGTTCATAAACCACAGGACATTTACTGTGCCCAGCACTTATTTTCCTTCGTTTGTCATTGCTTATGTAGCCACTTAAAGGTAATTGTAAACGAAATTACTGGAAAAATGCTTGGTTGGTACGCATCTGAGGGTGAACCGCACACCTTGAGTGTTTTTTTTTTTTTTGGGAAGTGAGTCTGTTCTTCAAATATTTTGGCGCTAAGATGTCTACTTTGTTTTTCTTTATAGATATACATACCTTCAACAAAGGACACACGTTCTTCTTGCTTTGATTGGATTTTGTTTATACTTTCCTTAATACCTCAGTCCTTTCACGAAAACAAAAAAACACATAAAATATCAGACTTTTTGAGAAAAAAAAGTCATCCAATTTAAATAACTGAACTCTTAATTGCCTTTATCGGATTTGAAAGATTTTATCTTTGGCTCTTTGTTCTGAGAATTATTTTTTTTTTTTATGTATTTTTCTTTACTCTGGGGATAGAAAATGAATATATACGACGAGGAAGACTATGAATATCATCGACAATAAGATTCGAAATTGAATTGTGTGCTACGTTGATTTAAGGGTTGTTAGGTTTATTTATTACTCCCACCCTCACTCACTTATTTTGTATATACATAGGTAAGGGATCTTGATTTACCAGTCCTAATGCTCTCGTTTTGTTAAGCGATTACGCCAAAGGGAATTTCGAAAATCACTTCAAAGGGAGTTTTACATATAAATTTATCTTAATTGGATGGAATTGATGGGAATATTTGGTTCTTATCAGTTTTGGGTAATGATTGTGATGACAATAATTCTATGTTAAGTGATTTAGATTAAAAGTGGGAATTCAAACAAAAAATAATTTAGATAAGTAGGTATATTGCATTGGTTTAATGGACAATGAAAAACAGTAGCCATAGTCAAGGCTAGTGGTGGTGGTGACTGGTGAGCTGGAACTTTAAATTGAATTTTTGAACTTTAAAAAAAGCTTAAAGCGTTGTTTTTATAATATGCTTTTTTATTAATGTGATCAAATGGTTATTTTTTAGAGTAGGCTAAAGTTTAAAGAAGTACTAGCTGGATTGCCTGGCTTTGCTTGGGATCCAAACTTTGCAAAAAAAAAAAAATAAAAAAATTGATATAAACTTCCAATATTACAATGAAATATTTAAAATAAAAGAAAATAAATTCAGTGGCAGGATAACTCGCAAAAACTAAGACCTAGTAACTTATAACTGTCAATCATAAAATGAAACATGCCTTATAAACAATTTCCACAGTTTTGACAGGTTTTGAGTGTGGGAGTAATATTTACTCCCATTAATTTCCAGGGCCCTTTCATATTTTTGCAAGTTATTTTGATTTATCCCATGGCTCACCCATGATTCCTTCATGTTTAAGTATAGATGGTCATCAAATTCCAAATGCTATTCTGTGTTAAGTATGTATGTAGGTATATGTAGATACTTTTGGAAACAGTTTCACGTTGTTTCGAAAGTAAATATTAATATGAATGGTTCCATCACTTCTTACGCGCGTATACATCTCATGAGAGAATGATATCCCGTTTTCAGCAGGCAAACTACTCTCACTAGCCTATTTTAGTTGGCTTTTAAAAATCTTTGTAATAATAATCCAGAATTGGTAATCACAATCAAGTTTAGTTTGGTTTTTTGTATTTATTTATTTTTTTATTTTTCGTCTTTCATAAAACAATAGGTACATCTTCCATTTTGTACGTAAGTCACCCTAAAGGTTAAGGTAGGTAGGTATTCTGCATGCTTATACTACTAACATAAACTATGACCCACAATGTGGAACTTTCACGAAAAGGTATCATGCATTCTTCTATTAAAAATAAAACAATATAAAAAAACAAGAAGTTCAGTTAACAGCACCCCAAGCCAATTTTCCTATACAAAGTATCAATATGTCTCTTCAAGCGCGCACATTTCTTCAACAATGTGGACTTGGAGTCTATGTTTATTTAATGACTCACTTATGCCGCTCTAGCAATAACTTTTCCTCACATTGACTCCATCAGTCGAGAACAAAAACAAAAATGCACCAAAGAGACTTAAGTACCATCACAATATAACCAAGCTAAACAAAGTCCCCAATTGAATCAAACATGAAGACCGCGTAGTTGGAGGTCATTAGAGCCTCACACGGCAAATCACCGTCATCATCATCAATGGAATAGAATAGAACAACACGCCAGTTCTGTTCGGGTAATCATCAAAGTGCCTTCTCGCCGTCGTCGTCGTCGTTGTCGCAAACAATGACGACAACGACACAATATACCTCTGATGGCATGGCTGGCGGTGGCGTTCGTTGTTACGCTGCGCTGCTGCCTGGATCGGGGACAAAACTTCGGATTGTATATTTGCAATCTCGGAACAAAACTGTGGATTCAATTGTCTCTAGTCCACCAAACCGTAAGGGAACCGGGAACTACAAACTACAACTCACCGGCATTCATGACAACAACGCAGACGCCGACGGGACGAACGCGGTGGACGGCCGGCAGGCAGCGTATAGGTACCAAAATCACAGAGAAAGAGAGCTTAAGGCGGTG
This sequence comes from Epistrophella euchroma, assembly GCA_947049315.1. Lineage (NCBI taxonomy): Eukaryota > Metazoa > Arthropoda > Insecta > Diptera > Syrphidae > Epistrophella > Epistrophella euchroma. The sequence continues at coordinate 25,133,433 of OX346246.1, forward strand.
TCGCGTAGTCGTCGCGTCGCGCAGAAGAATAAGTTTATCGTCTTGGCCGTCACATTAAGTGTCATTTTGAATCTGCTAATTGACATAACAAATATCCCAACATTCAGGAGTCAAAGAATTGTCATTGTGTGCACTTTTTCGGGTTCGTGGATCTCGAGTTCTGTCTCAAGCATCCAGCAAGCAGCAGCCAGCAAAAACGTCAAACACAAAGTATAACAAACGGTTGGTGGTGGCTGCGCCCGCCATTGCGCCAGTTAGAGTCGCGCGAAATCCAAGAGTGGCATAAAATGCCACTAATGACAGTTGGACCCTCTGTCTATGCGGATCGCTCGGATTGAGTTAGCACGGTCTGCACTTCATTATTTGCATGGTGATGCAACATACAGCGAATCAATATGAGTAATGAAGTGCTTCTGGAGCTGCTGCGCACAGTATACACATACAGGCCCCAATGATGATGATGATGATGATGGCACCTTCGCGCTATGATATGGTGACAGAAGACGACTCATCTCAAGAACCCATGACGTTAGTCCGATGTGACGATGACTGACAATATCAATCCTTCGGTCGGTCAGTGGTAGACATGTATATGGAAGCGGTGCTGGTGATGGCTGATGATATTCGAATCAAATTTATTGGCGTCTGCTAATCTGCGCTGTTCGCTTAATTGCTTTTAACGGATTCTGTTGGTTTAAGCGCTTCTGTTATAACTTTGTTTCCCTCTTCGCGCTGCGACAACAGACAATTGACGTGCCAGAAGCTAAATATATACGAGATTTTATGCTGCTAACTTGAGGTTGAATCCACATTCAGAGCGATCTGCGTATCATTTTTATTTGGTTTGGGCTATTTGGTTTGGTTGGGGTTTCTTTTTTTTTTTTTTTCAGCAAAGTAGAGTGAGTGTCTGCCACTAAACCATTCGCTGGTAAATATTTACCTGAAGCCAAATGCCTACTAATGGGAGTCTGCCCCTGCACAGGCTCCCGGTAAATATGCTTCTTCTAGATATATACATTTGCTACTTTAAGACATAAAACAAACTGAAGAAGCACTCGTGGCGTGAATTTTGGAGTGGAAAAAACGTTTAATTAAGTAATTGCATTTTATGGATTAAGGTGGCGCGAGGGGACATATTTATACTTTTTGTGTTGATGATTTCGATGTAGAAGTAGTTTGAGGAGATACACTTCTCGGATTCATTTGGGATTACATAATTACAAAGGTTTTTAAAGAATTGATGAACTTAGTTACAATAGCTTCTTCTTTGGAGGAACTACATAATATATAAATATATTTAATCTTCTATTAAAATAAATAGGTACAGTCAATTTGGTGGCGTAATAGCTCATGAAGAACCATCTACTCTTAACCATACCTGATGTGTGAGTATAATATTGGCACGAATGGATGGGGCCTACAATTTCCTGCTGAAACAGAACGGCTGAGTTGAGGCACATACTTATTAATGACAAGATTTATGCTACTATTTGAGGATTGGTCACTTCCTCGCTAGAGGAAGTAGCCGTTAAAAAAAAATTATTTCGAAATAATAATTTATATCTGACTATTTTGAAAGACTAATGTTTGTTCTATTTGAAGTTTCAATATGTACTTACTAACTGAATGTTTAACTCAGTGGAAGTGCTGAGAATATGCGTCACCCCCCCACCTTATTTTGTTTTTCTGGAATTACTCAAAAACTCTCATTTCTATTACATGTTCAAATCCTGTTTGGAAGAAAATATACCTACCACTTAAAAATGGAAAAAAAAATTATGAAAAAGGGAAGATTTTTAAAAGAGTCGATAAAATTTCTCCCGGGAAGCATATTACAAACCAGTAAATTCAGCAACAGAAATCGCATATATATTCGTTGCTTTCAGCAATAAGCAATCATAACTGCTCCATTTTCTGTAGGTAAAACTTTTTGGAATTTTCGTTTGTACGATAGTTGGCCCTGTTTCATCAACATTAAAAGTTTGATCTGGTTCAAAATGCCTATTCCCGTAGGCACTTTTCAGAATATCAAAGAACTCATTAACATTCCTATACCCACGTGTTGGTCTGTCAGACCGACAATTTACTTTTCCGCGTTTTTTCTTCATTCTTTTATATTTAAGATTGTATATTTTTTTGTTTTGCTTTTCAAAGAAAATATAGTTTTTTTTTCGATTTTGTGCGAAAAAGTGACTTTTTTAGAGCCTCTTAAAAATGACTGTTACTCGATTATTAAACCAAATATCTTATTCAAAACTATATTTCTTTAAACACATCCCACAGAACTTATTAATATTAGTTTCATCAATATTGGCCCAATAGAAAATAAAAACGAGCTCTTGCCGTTTCGGTCCCAAAGACCCTGCGCGGGTATATGTGTAATTTTTTTAATTTGACGCGGGTGTAGGAAGGTTAACTGTTGTACGATTGAAACCAAGGATATACGAGCATGTTTTTTGTTTCTTTTTTAAACAGTTTGTCTCTAATTTTTCTAGAAACAGATATGATGGGAGCTCATTTTCAATGCCAAAGTTGGAACGTCATTATTTTTACATCTAATCGAGTTAGTCGGTAGAATTTTGCTTTTATCGCTAACAAATATTCTATGAGGTTCTTTTCTAGATAGAGTCAGGAGTGGCAATTCTGTCACATTCATGGGACGTAATATTATGCTTCGGACTACCTCAAAAGCTTTTTCAACTTGTTCTGGCCTTTTTTATAGTAAGTATAATTACTCCACTTACTTCCCAGCCGCATCCACCTAAAAATATATTTTTTAGGACCACTGCCCTGAAAAAAATATTTGGACCAATTTTCATTAAATTTTGTTGAAATTTGCTTCATTATAAGTAAAATAATGGAAATAAAAAACGTGTCACATTAAACTTTTTCGTGCCACCGTGCCACGAGGAAATTACAGTGTCAAAAAAGCACGATCGTGCCATTTCGGCAACGCTGGTTGAGCATTATTTCGCGGGCTAACTGCCTGAACACTGAACAGAATAGAATGCTGCAACTGGAGTCGCAGTTGCAACTGGAAAAGCTGTCAAAAAGTGTCGTACGTTATTTTTTTTACGTGCATACAAATGCAGCTGTACAGCTTTGAAAGAATTTTGAAGAAAATCAAAACAATATTCTTGAGTATGTACATTGTACAAGAATTCACATTTTTTTAATTTACAATATTTTTCCTTTAAATTAATACCTAATTTTTTTCGCGACACAAATATTTTTTTTCTGGTGCAAAAAGTTGTTTTTTTTTTTCTTCATACAATTTGAAAGTCAAAAGTGCTGCACGTGAAAAGTTAAAAGTTGGAGAACTCTTCCGTTTGCGGCTGCAGCTCCGTATGCGGTTACGTTGAGTTGTGCTCGCAATATTGAATTTGTGTGTATTGAATAATTTGACAGCTATTCCAGCTACGGCTTTGGTTGCAGCTCCGTTTCCATTCTGTTCAGGCAGTACATTTGGTATAGACTCTTTGAATTTAGCGCATGAAAGGACCAAATGTTAACGTCTACGTTTTTTATCTAAAAAAAATTGCCAAAAAAAAGTATAATTTCCGTAAGAAATAAAACTCAACCACTTTTGTATGAATGTTAAGAAATTGTGTTTTATTAGGTCATATGACCAGGTGTATAGTCGATTACACATTGGTGTCATTAATTTTATGACATTTGTAGAAAATTGGAACAATTTGTGGATTGTATTAAAGGTACGTTCGCTTTAAGTTTTGCTGCTTCGACTTCGAGTTATTTTTGAGTAATTTTGTGCTTGTACTTTCGTACATATGCATCTACTTAGGAACTGGAATCGAATTCCTTCCATTTTTTCCGGTTTACTTCCGCTAATTGAATCTTGTTGGGCGAGTTCCCAATCCTATAGTGCTCATATTAAAACCGTTTTACCAGCTTTGGTAGTTGTTGTCACGAAGGAAGTATGAAAGTTCTGGGTACCATCCTGTCAGTGTCAAATTATTAAAGAGTTCACTCTATACAATTGATAAACTTTCATATTTAAAAAACAGCTTGTTTTAAGTCACGACATTGATAATTCTTATAAATCCTTTTTTTTAACCCATAGCCTGCCCTTTTCTTTTAGAGAAAATAGTTCATACATATTCTAAAGACTTTCCATACTGACATTATGTCATTCATCATCTCAGAACATAAATATCCTTGTCTCTGTTGTACCTACCTTATATCTATACCTAAAGACTCAAACCAAAATTAATTAATAAAATAATCAAGAATATTAGGTAGTTCTTCTTGTTCAATTAACCTTTTTTGTATACATATACCTATACACAACTATCTAGTCTTTTTATCCTTTCAAAACGTGACTTCTATAACATTCCCTTCTGTTCAACTGATCTTCCATCCCCAAACTAAAATGTCAAAAGAAGTCAATTTCTATTTATGTTCTTAATCGAAGGAATCTAGCATACCTACATATGTGTGTATATGATGGTAAGTATCCTATTACAAAAGGATGCTATTTTCCTGACAACAGCTACCATTTAAATTGGTACTAATATACCAAACAAGCAGCATCACAAACTTTGCCATTATTATATCCTTGGCAAAGTAACAGTATAATTGATTACTTCAAATGAGCATCGTTCTAATGTTGCATCTCTTTCTAACGAGTATCTATAATAGGGCAATCATCTATCCTAACGAATCAACCTCGGTGTGAGTATGTTGCCCCGGTCTCTCATACAGGAAGATGTCCCATCTTGTTGATTCAATTTTCGTCGCACTAGTAGAGCTGACTGTAGAACACACAACCGAGTGTATTAACGGACGTTTAAGCAATTTCAGCCCCATGTCATTTCACCTCATCCCCCTAGTCGAGTTTTGTTAGTTGTGTGATGTGTCACACAAATCGTTTTATCATATAGTTAGTTGTACAACTACCCTCCTGGCTATACTCTGTCACTGTGCATATGTATGTAGGGTGCAGGGGGCTTAAATGACAATATATAGATACTTAGCTATAGATGCCTTACCTCTATAACTGTAGGCATCAGCCATGATGATGATATAGTCAAAAGGGAACCCTGATTTGACTGACTCTAACAGGGTTGTTGAGTGTAAGTGTCTTTGTGTGTGTACCCTCGGAGAAGCAAAAGATAACTTCAAATATGAATAGGGGATGAAATTCATTACCCTTATTGTGCGTATAATCGTTTTGTGTATTAAACAAACTTCGGGTACAATAATGGTTTTGAATTAGATTTTCCTACCCCAAACCCCGAATCCCGATCCATCCCAAGAGAACAAAATACAGGGGTTGCTGTTAGAGCTGTGTGTACATTATTACCCCACCCATACTATTACCAGTTACTAGATGCTTTTTTTTTTTTGGGTAATAACGCTTTTGCCGTTTATCGAATTAAAATGAGTCTTGGCAGCCCTAGTTGACTTTCGTAATAGACCGTGTGTAATGGGATATCTTCTATGATGGAAGGATGGGGATTGAATGTTTTGGTTTGAAGTGATTTTCCGAAAATCTGTTAAATAGGGGATGGTGTGCGTTAAAAACCCTCTGAGACAACGATGTTGTTTGTTTTTTTTTTTTCTTTTTTTGCTCTCTTTTTATTATTTACTCAAGTGTTGGCAATTTAGTCACTTATTCAATTTGCCATTTTTCAAATGTAATCGAGTCGAGAGAGAGAAAGACGCACTGTACAATGAAGGGTGTTGAGTTTGGGAGGCCTGTGGTGTTTTATTTGGCATGTCATTCCTTGGGGGTAAGGGTGAATTTGCTTGGTGCTTCTATGAAGATAATGAATTTTCATTGTTTTTCGATTATCATTATGCCTTCTACGAAACGAGGGTGGATAGATAGAAATGCGACGGAATTTGATAGTTTGTTTAAGCAAAATGCTCCTTATTCAAAGGAAAATTCAGAACTGTATTTGTGTTTTATGCTTTGCGTTGGGGGAGATTAATTGTGTGGTTAAGTTTATAGACTGGGATTTAACCGTTTTGTTTTCTTATAGCAAATTTGTTTTCCGGACGCATAATTTTGCAAAATAACAATATTTGGAAAAGTGGAATGAATAGATACATTTTGAGCAAGGGATGAGTAAGAAGATGTAAACATTTTTATTTTAATGAAAGGTATATACTTATGTGTACCATTTAGCACATGCGTAGGTAGGTAGGTAGGTACCTATAAATAACTGCGAGTTGTTTATATTTGCTCGGTATTTTTATTTTCAGCAAAGGAAAACCTTAAACATCGTCAAATAAGTAGGTATTTTAACTATTTGTTCATAAGGTAGGAAGATATCAAGTACCTATAATAATACATATCTTTAATAAACTAATATTAATAAAATCAAAAGTAGATACCTAACCTATGTAGGTAGGTACCTATACCTACTTCAAGCTCTTTGATTTATTTTTAAAATTTTAAAATGACCTATACCTGAGGTGCCAGATCGCAAAATTATAACAAAATCAGTCAGAAGATATTCGCGAATGATTTGAAAAAACTAAGATATTCTTAATCACACCTATCTACAAGCTGCAATATTCATTCCGAAAATGTTTAAAGCCATTTAATTAAGAGAAAACGTCAAAAAAGGTAGGTACCTACATATTTCTAAAAAAAAAGTCTTCGAGAAAATAATTGAGAAGCTAGTTTTAAGTCACCTGACATGTAACAATCTGTTGTATGAAAAGCAATCGGGCTTCAGAGGAAATCATAGCTGCGCTACTGCGATGGTCAATCTTCTTGAGGATATTAGAATAGATTATGATAAGGGCCACATCAATCTTCTCTGTTTACTCGACTTTTCCAAAGCTTTCGACAAAGTGAATCACAACATTCTCAAGTGGAAACTGCTCAACTTCTTTGGATTCAGTGATAGAGCTTGTAAACTAATTACAGATTATTTATCAGACAGATTGCAAAGAGTCGTTTCTGATGGGAAGTACTCATCTCTTAGACCTGTAGCACAAGGTGTCCCACAAGGATCAATTCTAGGTCCAATACTCTTTTGCATGTTTATTAATGATCTGCCTTCGTGTTGCTCACATGCTTCGATTCACTTGTACGCTGATGACGTTCAGCTTCATCTGGCCAAGCCTTTTCATCAGCTTAATGAATTGTTCTTCTACATCAATGAGGACCTTAGTCAAATAAATGCTTGGTCTATTGATAATGGTCTACTTTTAAATCCAAATAAATCACTAGTCTTACCGATTTCTAAAAAAAAGTTTGATCTCAGCACTCTGCCTGACCTATTGCTTGGTTTATAAAATCAAAGCGGTTGAACACTGCACCTCGCTTTTGTTTGTTATTGACCGTCATTTGTCTGGATATAAACACATTAATGTCGTTATTGGTCGCTTATACGGTTGCCTAAGAAAACTTTGGCCTTCTGCTTACTTTGCCCCAATTGAAACTCGACGCAAACTGATTCTATCTTTAGTTATGCCACTAATATCGTATGCTGAGTTAGTGTATAGTGACGTCGATTCACTTTCTCGTAGAAAATTACAAGTAGCTTTTAATGATGCTATTCGTTACATCTATGGGTTACGTAGACATGACCATATTTCCGAATTTTCCAAAAATCTACTTGGTTGCACCTTGCAACAACACATCAATGCAAGAAACTGTTTGTTTTTACATAAACTAATTCATTTTAGGACTCCGTCATATTTGTTTAACAGACTCTCGTTCAATCAGTCGCCTCGAAGTATCATTATTATTCCTCGTCTCAGTAATTACCTTAATTCGTCCCGTTTATTTTTCATTCGTGCTGTTAGACTTTGGAACTCGCTCCCGTCTACAATAAAATCAATTGCTAATTACAACGAATTTAAACATGCTGTCTTTCTTCACTTCTCATCCCTTGCTATTCAACCTTAATCTTTTCCCTTTTCTCCTTTCCCTTTTTCCTTCTATATCAAAGAATTGTTCGTGATAAAAAAAAAAAATAAATAAATAAAATAAAATAAAAAAAAAAAAAATAAAATAAAATAAAAAAAATAATATAAAAAAAAAATTCAATGTAATTCATATTCTGTATCAAAGTAACAACCATAATGTCAAAAGCATATATTATACCTAAGTACTATAAAAGATGTAATCTTAGTGTACACCCCATTATTGTTAAAATAAATGAAATGAAAAAATGAAGTTTATGTAATTTATACATGTGCGTTAAGTTAGCACCGCTATTTTCAATTTTCAAAGCGTGATGGTTAGTGCGATGGACTGTCATGCCGGAGGTCTAAGGTTCGATCCCCAGCCTCGCCACCTATTTATTTAAAAGAAAAAACGGCTACTGCCTCTTGCGAGGAATTGACAAATCCTCCAAGAGTATCTCCCGTCACAGAAAAGTGCCGCTCGTTAGCCGTTCGGATTCGGCAATAAACTGTATAGGTCCCCTCCATTCCTGCAGACACGCACACAGGAATGGTTGTGAGTTGTAAGTCACTAGGCCCTAGTTCTTCATGAGCTGTTGTGCCATCAAATTTATTTATTTATTTTAAACAAAAAACAAAAAAATATTGTGCTGTATCATGCTCAACTTGTGCTGCGATGTGCCGTAAATATTTTTTTCAAATTCGCAAGTTTGCAAATTTTGCAACGATTTAAAAAAAAAAATTAAACTTGTGCTGTTTTGTGCTCAGTTTGTGATGCCAAGCGCCGAAGAGATAAAAAAAATATTCGCATAATTGCAGCTTTTAGCTTTTGATTGAATTAAATTAAATTGAAAATTTGCAAACGTGCGAAAATGAAAAAAATATTTGCAGCACAACGGAGCACAAGCTGAGTACAATTCAGCAACATCCATTATTTTTTTGAAAATAGAAAATGGTGGTGCTAACTTCACGCTTCGCTTAATGAATTTTTGGCTCTAAAAGCTGCAAATTTGCGAATTTTAAAAAACAAATTCACGGCACAAATAGCTGAAAATGGGCATAAAACAGTACATCCTTTATTTTTTTGAAAATCGAAAATATCGGTGCTAACTTCAAGGTAAGGTGCTTCGCAATATTTGCGTTTGCATGTAAAAGTTGTAAATATGCGAATTTTTTTTTTATCTCTTCGGTTCTTAGTACCATTTTTTGAGCACAAAACAGCACAGTTTTAAGATTTTAGAAAAACTTAATTTTTAAACAAATTTAATTCGTAAAACTTGCGAATTTGAAAAAAATATTTACGGCACATTGCAGCAAAAGTTGAGCACAATAGGGCACAATATTTTTTTTTTGAAAATCAAAAATGGCGTAAATGCTTAATACATTTTTTTTTAAATACGGCACATGGCAGAACAAAGTTGGGCATATCGTAGCACAACCATTTTTTTTTTACGAACATCAAAAATGGCGGTGCTAACTTCACGCACATAATTTATACGGATTTTTCCAAATCTTTTGACAGCACGGAGTATTAATAAAGAAATTGAAGGCATTATAGTGTTTCACTCAAATGTTCTGAAATGGATGGAGCAATATCTTATAGACCGTACCTACTCAGTGTGATAACATTGCATGTAAAACTTCAAAATGTAATTTAGAATTTGTCCAGGGGTTCCTCAAGGTAGCCATATTGGACCCCTCTCGTTCATATTTTGTATTAACGATCTTCCACTTTTTGTGAAGAATTCACATCTTAATGTAAATGTCGTACATTCTATCTACCCAGCCTATACTTGTTTGGTATCAAGTTATTGCGAAGCATACCCTCTGGAAAAGAGGTATACAAACTTCCTATATTGAATGGTTTACTGGACCGATGTTCTGTAACTCTCGCATCGAAAAAATCAGTCGAGAAACGCTGAAAAATGGAATAAAACTCATGTATTTTGTTTCAGTTCCCATCGTTTCTCGACCAATTTTATGCATGCGAGAAGTTACAGAACATGGGTCCTGATTAATAGTTTGCTGTTTGTCAGTCCTGAAATACACTTGTCAAAACAATTAAGGGAACAAAAAAAAATCACTTTTTTTTTTAGTGTTTTTCGAAGAGCTGTATCTCTGTAAAAAGTATAGTCGTATTGAGATGAAACAAAAATAATTCTGAAGCTTTATACTTTTTGTATTGAGGAATTTTCGCAAATGATTTTTTTAAGGTACCGTTATTGCGCAATCATAAGAAGCAGCACGACCCAAAAATTTTAAATTTTTTTCTTTTTTTTGAACATTGTCATTTTCTTTGAAAATTTTTTTTGAGCCAATTTAATGTTTCGCTTCAATAACTTGTTTATTCAGCTTTAAGGTCATCTTTTTTCGTCATTGTACAAATTTTTTTCAAAAGAATATCTGGCTTTGAATGAAAAAACAGGCTTTTGACTTTGACTACCAATATTATCGCAAGGAATGAGGACAACGAAAATTTATGGGTAGTTTTAAAAATTGGAATTAATATTCTACAAGATTTTTTCAAACCTTTACAACGATTATTTTTTTTGGCTCCTCATCGTTACATTCAGAAAAGGTAAAAAAAACGACTTTTTAAAGACTTTTTGTAAATCTTTTACATGATTTAAAAATATTGACTGTATGACTTAATTTGGTAAAAAATTTTAAAGAACTATAGACCACCAATATTTCTGTAAAATTTCAAATAAATCCATTGAACCGTTTTCATGTACCGAATGATCAAAGTCGTAAAAACCAATTAAGGGAACAAATTGGGTGGTTCATAAACATTGTGAAATTGTCATCAAAATGGAAACGACAACAACAATTTCTGCCCACTTTTTTCACAGTTTTGCGTTAGTTACAATACTGATGAGATTTTAATGGGAAGCAAAACATCTTTTCGAGAAAAAAAAATTACAACTAAAATTTGAAAATTTTGAAAAAAATATTTAATTTTTGCTCCAATTTTTTTTCTTTGAAAAAAATGTTTTTTTTTTCTTCGCCACTCTTTTTTTTAATTAAATTCATATAAAATTCGCAATAGGGTTAAAAATTTTAATGTAGAGATGTATATTGCTTTGCAATATGGCCTTAGTTGTCGTGCAATGTCTATGTTTTTTCGAAAATAAAAAAAACATAGGAAACATCGCAAAACAAATTCGAAAATATCACAAATAATTAACGACCTAACAACTTTTCGATCGGTGAATGTCGCTTCGCTAACTTGACAATAATATATAATTTACACGTAATCAATACTTGCTCCAGAGTAAAAGTAGGTAATTAATCAAAAGAAACGAAAATTCATAAAAGTTTATTAATTTTTCTAGAAAATCCAGCATTTAAAAGCACATACCTACATTCTCTAACTCTCTGGAGTATACATTATGTACATAAAATAACCGCTATAGGTTTTAGAAATACCAAGCTATTCATATACATATGGTCGTATTTATTAGATTTTTGACTGTTTAAACTATGTCGAAATAGTCGGAAATATGCTTTATTTAAGAAAAAATTTACAGATATCACTCATAGAGTAACCATGGGGACATTGAAAATGACTTTATTTTGCTAGATAAACAAAAAACATGAATAATCTTTACAATCTTTAGAAATTAATTAAAAGGTAATAAGCTGTTTCAAACACCATTATAAGTTTTAAAGGAGGTATTTAATGTCACTTTCCATTTGGCAAAAAATAAGTCTTGTTAATTTTCTTTAACTTACCCCATCATACTTTTCTATTCACCCAAAAAAATCGTTTTTTTTTAATCTGATATCAAAACTTACATACCTATTAGGGCAAACAAAAATATGCGCTAAAAACAGTTTTAAGCGCTTATAATTATGCCCTTAAAAATCAATTACATATATGTACATATATGCCCTTAACAAGTAATTATATGCTCACAAAAAAAAAAAATGATTAGGGCCCTAAAAATATGCTATTTATATTTATATATTACGTATACCTATGTAATGTACTACTATACCTTGTCCAAATAAAAAAGGCAGTGTAGGCAAGATAGGACGTTTGCCTCTCATTCTGGCTATAGTGGATTGCATAAATCTGTCCTTTATTAAAGCTCTCACAGGGTTGTCGTATTGTTTATTTTGAATGGACTCAAATATGAAAGAATGGTATGCAGGGTTACCGCCTTTTTTTTGGATAGAAATTTTCATTTAATTGTTTTGTGGATACAAATTAAAACACATTTATCTTTTTCTATACCACCATGAGGTAAGATAATACACGACTTAAAAAAACAAATTGCACAAAACTCTAGAAAAAACACACCTCTTGAAAAATACACGAGTTAAAATACAAATTGCACAAGTTAAAGGACGATGAAGAAAAGAAGTCTGGTACTGAAGAAGGCCCAAAAGAAACAGTCGACACTTGAAATATTCTTAAATTTATTTTTACTATACACTTTGATTAAATGTTTATTCTTTTATTTAACCTTTGTAAATATTACTTGAATTATAATTTATTGCACACACATTTTAAAAAAAACTTTACAAACGATTCTTAAAAAACTACCCGTCTTAAAAACATAAATTGCACAAAACTTAAAAAAAAAATACACTTTTTAAAAAAATAAATTACATAAAAATACTTTACTTCACATTAATTGATCGGTACGAAAATCTACGCAAATAATACTCTTTCAAAGAAAACAGCTTAAAATTTTGTAACTGCATTTCAACGTATTTTCCACACATTAAACGAAATTCAAAAGATGAAAACACTCTACGATAACCCTCATCATTAAAAACTTTTTTTAAAGCTCTAAAACCAAAAGCACCTCAACAGAAACCCAAGGAAAAAAATCTGAACGAGTTGCCAAATGGACATGGGTAACCCTGAATGCACATCAATATTTTATGGGGGTTGAAGTTGAATAGCAGCAGCAGCCATAGGCCACAGCAATTCAGTGCGCACTCAGATGTGCGCTCGATAGGACGTTGGATCTGCGTTAGATGCTTTCAGAAATTTACGGGCGGGCAAACACTTTTTATGAAGGAGTTCTTTCAATTTAGTATGGTGCTAAGATATGGTGCGCTACTGATTTTGAAAAAGCTCTCCCATAAGACGTGTACTGCCAATTTATGTTGGATGGACCTTAAAACATTACTAGAATGATAAAAATAAACAAACGAACACAAGCGATGAATTACTCTAAGCGTAGGTATACGAGGAAAAAACGAAGAAAAGTATTGTTCGTCTAGCAAGCTTCAGTGGAGAATGGTCATGCATGAAGAATATTCAAAAAGAGAAAAAAAACAACAACAAGGTATTCAGATGAAAACAAATGAACAGACAAGGCAACCAACAAAAGTGGATAGGTATTCTGCCAGATTTTGTAGGTACATATATGTGTGTATGCATCTACATAGTTATGGAGGTAGGTAGGTTGTGATTTTGTGAAAATGAAAATGATAGGTATTTTTTTTTATTCCATACAGAATACAGTGCGGTCTTATAAGAAAGGCCAGTGATGCAGTTGAGTGTGCAAGCAGGAGTTAGAGCATTAAGGTCCATCCAACATAAATTGGCAGTACACGTCTTATGGGAGAGCTTTTTCAAAATCAGTAGCGCACCATATCTTAGCACCATACTAAATTGAAAGAACTCCTTCATAAAAAGTGTTTGCCCGCCCGTAAATTTCTGAAAGCATCTAACGCAGATCCAACGTCCTATCGAGCGCACATCTGAGTGCGCACTGAATTGCTGTGGCCTATGGCTGCTGCTGCTATTCAACTTCAACCCCCATAAAATATTGATGTGCATTCAGGGTTACCCATGTCCATTTGGCAACTCGTTCAGATTTTTTTCCTTGGGTTTCTGTTGAGGTGCTTTTGGTTTTAGAGCTTTAAAAAAAGTTTTTAATGATGAGGGTTATCGTAGAGTGTTTTCATCTTTTGAATTTCGTTTAATGTGTGGAAAATACGTTGAAATGCAGTTACAAAATTTTAAGCTGTTTTCTTTGAAAGAGTATTATTTGCGTAGATTTTCGTACCGATCAATTAATGTGAAGTAAAGTATTTTTATGTAATTTATTTTTTTAAAAAGTGTATTTTTTTTTTAAGTTTTGTGCAATTTATGTTTTTAAGACGGGTAGTTTTTTAAGAATCGTTTGTAAAGTTTTTTTTAAAATGTGTGTGCAATAAATTATAATTCAAGTAATATTTACAAAGGTTAAATAAAAGAATAAACATTTAATCAAAGTGTATAGTAAAAATAAATTTAAGAATATTTCAAGTGTCGACTGTTTCTTTTGGGCCTTCTTCAGTACCAGACTTCTTTTCTTCATCGTCCTTTAACTTGTGCAATTTGTATTTTAACTCGTGTATTTTTCAAGAGGTGTGTTTTTTCTAGAGTTTTGTGCAATTTGTTTTTTTAAGTCGTGTATTATCTTACCTCATGGTGGTATAGAAAAAGATAAATGTGTTTTAATTTGTATCCACAAAACAATTAAATGAAAATTTCTATCCAAAAAAAAGGCGGTAACCCTGCATACCATTCTTTCATATTTGAGTCCATTCAAAATAAACAATACGACAACCCTGTGAGAGCTTTAATAAAGGACAGATTTATGCAATCCACTATAGCCAGAATGAGAGGCAAACGTCCTATCTTGCCTACACTGCCTTTTTTATTTGGACAAGGTATAGTAACACAACACCAACCAAAAATTTGATAGTTGTCTGTCCCCCTATACGCTGGAGTTCATTTTTCATATTCTAAATTCATGTGATCATTTCAATCATTTCGGTCATTTCTTTAGTAACACCAACCAAACATTTCGTTGTGATGCCCCTATACGCTGGAGTTCATTTATGATTTATTGAATTTATTTAATTTATTTTATTTAATCATTTTGGTAACACCACAACTCTCTCAAAACGATCCTATAAACATTTTCAATGTTAAAACTATATCATTTGTCAAAGTTTAGACAATCTTGTCTAAAGTCAGATAAAAAGCTAGATGACTTTATAGCAACAACAATAAGAAAGGTTTTTTTAAAACGTGGATGGCTGTCTAAAGTTAGAGAATTTTTACGTGGCGCGAGTTAAAACTTCAAATTTATATTTTAATGATCAACATTTTTAAATGTATTGTTTCAATAAAATTTATTTATTTTAAGAAATTAAGATTTTACAACTACCTTTATTGAAAATCAAGATGAATCTGAATATAATTCTAATATTTAGAAAGTTGATATAAAAGAATAATAAATAATTTAAAGTAAAGTACCTTTTTAACTGAATGGTGTTTCTGTAACTCGCGCAGCTTTTTAAAATATTTTTTTTTTGTTATAAATTGGAATGAGGCAGATAGCAATACCTACTTTGATAGGCGTTTTTAGAAGACAAAATGCTCATTTCTTCATTACTGATTTGACATTTTTATTTATTTCTGGATCTGTGTTTTTTTTTAGCATTTCGACATTAAGTTTTTTAATTAGATACCTGTGTCATACTTACTGTAGAAACACAGGAAAGTAAACTTGGTTCTAGGTAGATACATAAGGTACCTATTATCTTCGAATTGACTTTGTTAGTCTGTGTTTTGGTTCTATTATAACCTACATACCTGCCAATTTTTTTTGAGTCACTAAACGAAAAATTTCCTCTCACCAAAATCAACACGAATATTGATTTTTTTGGTATTCGAGGGCGGGGCTACCTATTTGTCAAACCAAGTTCGACTTTTTGCGAACTGGCTTACTCATGTCACACCCCAATTAAGAAAGTTGTATATGTAGATATTATCCTAAAACGTATACCTACACAATGTCATCGTATGATGATTATTTATGGTTTAATTAATTTTAAAATTATATGATAGGTAATCTGTATAACACAGAATTGTTTTCGAGAATATTAGAACATCAGAGACCAGACACGATGATGAAATTTAAAATACCATTGACAAACAAAATTAAATAATAATACATAGTATCGCCCGGATTCGACACTTTCAATTTCGTTTGAAAATATTGAAGGAAAAAAACATTTAATTTTTTTTTTTTTAAATATGCACTGCACAGTGTTCGACAGTACAAAAACAAAAATGACCCACAGTTTGTAAATGCGTGTCTCAAGTATATTCTGCACATCTGCGCAATTTTGGCTTTCCAACCATATAAAATTTATCGAAATCGGCCAATAAAGAGGAACTGACAAAACCTCCAAGAGTATCTCTTGTCAAAGAAAAGTGCCGCTGACCTTAGCCATTTGGATTCGGTAATAAATTGTTGGTCTCCTTCATTCCTGCTGTTGAAAACCGTAAGTCACTAGGCCCTAGTTCTTCATGAGCTGTTTTTTTTTTTTAATTCGCGCGAAATAATAAGGTGTGATCCATAATTCTGTAGCCACAAGCAATAACCGCTTATGTCTGAAAATTCAATTTTTGGGAAAAGCAATTTAAACTTTCATTTTGAGATGTGAAAAAATTCTCACCATTCTAGTTAAAAGTTGATATGGATTTTGATAATATACTTCCACCGGAAATCAACAAACTTTTTGTCGTTAATAAATACACTCATTTGCAATAGTTGTAGCAAAAAACATTTTTTAAGCGGTTTTTGCTTATTTAAATATTTTGCATCTAACTCACTTATGTCACTTAAGCCGTTATTCCAAATCAAAAATTTCTTTTCGTGTCTTCTTAAACGACTTAAGCCTTAACTACATAAGCCACTTTTTGCAAAATTACAAAAGTAAAACTATTTTTTTCCAGCTACCGCAGTTGTTTTTTGAAAAATAATATATACATTTTATTTTTAAACCAAAATATAAGCTTTCTGCATCATTTTTTTAAGTTTTCCTGTGAGAAACACTATCCCAAAATGAGTTTGAAAATTTTCACTTTTGTACTTTTTCACTTTTTTGGCTTATGTAGTTAAGGCTTTAAGCTGTTTTTTAAAATTCAATTTATTTTATTTTTCAAAAATAAGCTATTTTTCCTTGTAGAAGAAATTAAAATAATAATATTAGAATATAGTGTTTTTTTTTAAAAGATCGACAGGAGCAGTATATTTGGAAACAAAAAAATTCAAAATATTAGCTTTGTCAAGATTATAATTGTTTTCTGGCGATTTGCGGCACATTAGGTATGATCAAAGAATATAAAGCTACCAAGAATGCGCATCTCATACAAATTTTTTACTGCACATTTTTTGTTTTTTCTATGGGCTTTTCAAGGAAAAAAAATCAGACTGTTTCAATGTGTGTGGTATCTCATTTTAAAAGCACTGAGAGAATTAATGAAAAGCCCATAAAAAAGCCAAAGTGCGGATTGCAACATTAATTAATTACTTTAATTTCAATTACTTAAAATGGGCTATTTATTTACCCATAAACACCTGAATATGAAATTTTGTTTTATGTTTTTCTCTATGTTAGCATGATCCAGCTAGGCTTTGATCTTACTGCTTTGAAGTAAGGCCAGGAACACTAAGCCCAAGAAACTAGCTATTTTTCTTCGAATTTAAAAGGAGAACAAGGAAATGTAGTTTCCAAATAGCAGACAACTAAATGAATATTTTATGGCATGTTCTCAAGCCAGTAAAATCCGTTGGATTCTTTTCACAGAAAAGCTTACAAGTTGTGAACAAATACAGATCTAGCATAAATACTTACCCTTGTTAAGGTTTTCTTTGCACGAAAATGATAGTAAAGTGACACAACTATAGAAGTGACAGGTAAAACTTAACCGTTCTGTCCGTTTTTCACCCTTCTAACCATTTAAACTTTAATCGTTTTACTGAGTCTTCAATTGTTCTAGAGCCTTGTGGACGTGGTTTAGTATAACAACAACTTTAAGCCTCATAAAACTTTAAGTCTCATAAAATCTAATTTTTTTAAGACTACAGTTGCATGAGATGCGCTCTTGAACGAAAAAAATGATTTAACGTCTTTTCAGAACTATCCGTCAGAAGCGGATAGTTTCAATAAACTTTAAAACAAAATAAAATTGAAACTGAGAAATGCCGCTTCTTTTGAACGAACAAAACACCATATCCCCTACCTATCTTTCATATTATTGTATGTGTTTGTTAGTTCTCTCATGAATGAATACCACTAAGTTCATTACGGACCCACTTAATAATAGCCTAAGTGCCCTGTCCACTGTTAATGAACGATATCCAAAATCACCACCAAAATCCAATCTACATATGTACAATCTATCGACATGGATTTGGTTTTTTTTTAAGACATATTCATAATCCGAGCATCGTTTATGACCCGGTATAGGCAGCATGTAAAGAAATTTCGGCTTATACAAAATTGTTTTACTTCAGTTCCTATTTGACAATTAACCACAAACTGAAATACATTGCTGAGATCTCAGATATCTCAGAAATATAAATTGATCATGTATTAAATTAGAAGCAAAAGCAAGAATACAAATTTGCTTGAATTCTTTTCTTTTGTATGACAGTTCATCGTTTTCTAGTTATCTTATGGTTTTTTGTTTAGTAAAAAAAGGCCTATTTTAACATATTAAAAAATATAAAATTTATGATTCCGTTTCATAAAGAGCTATTTCTAGTAAGGTTTACCGTACCTTAGCACGAAAACTCATACTAGTTTTTAAACTATTCTTTAATAAGTCGAAATTCTTTTTAAACAATGGAATCGAACCTACAGCTCATGTTATTATTTCACCTAGAAAAAACACTTAAGTCAATTGAAAATTTCCACATGCATTTGACATAACAGCTTAAGTCCACTTAATTCTCTGGTTTTGTTACATTTTGATTTGCAATAGTAGCTTAACTGACATAAGATTTCTAAAATCACCAACTGAAATTTTGGAAAAACGACCTAAATAATTTTGGAGATGATGTAAATGTCCTTTACGTTTTGCAAAAACCGCTTAAGAAGTGATAAGCTGTTTTTCACTTTCATATACTTTGTTGTGGTTCAATGAAGTTTTGATTTGCAAAAATAACTTAAGTCGATATAAGTAATTTCTTAAAAACTGCATTATATTACTTCAGATTTCTTATTTGAGTTAAGCGTTTATTGAATATGTTGTTTAGAATGTAAATGACTTAAGCGGTTTTTTCTTTCGCTCTTATTTCACGAAAAAAACGTTTAAATTACAGGGAATTTTTTTCAATAACGAAATAAAGCATGATGAACACGATGCAACAAAAAAACGACTTTGCTCTTAAGTCGACTTAGTGCCAGTTGTACAATCGTGGTTTAAATTTTGATCCGTGGTTCAGAAATTTTAACTCGCCGATTTCGGCGGGTTAACTGAGGTTCAACGATGGTTCAAGGTTCTAATATGCACTAAAAGCCAATTACATGCCTGAACCATCGTTAAACCACAGTTAATCCGCCGAAATTGGTGAGTTAAAATTCCTGAACCACGGATCAAATATTTGTACAACTGGCCCTAAAGCGGTTATTATTGGTTGTGGCCACAGAATTTTGATGATCTGTCAGTCGGTGAGTCAGTCAGTCATTCAGTTACAGTTTTCGTAATTTTTGAAATCGTAGGTTTCTCCAGAAACCACTAGGTTAGCAAATAAGGCTTTGAAGTTTCTGACTCAATCGAATCTGAAGTTAGAGGGGGGATCGAAGATTGCTTAAGTTTGTTCCTGCAAAAAAGAGCAGTGCCGAGAACTTGGCTTAGAACTTCCGTGCTCTCTTATCAGTTTTTTTTTCGGTTTATAAAAAAAAAAAAATCATATAATTATCTAGGGTAACAAAAGCTACATACCTACCTACATCTTTTTTACCTACTCACAGCCAAACAAGTATAGGTTACAACAATTTTAACCATATTTTATCAAATCAAATTTATTCAATCAGTATCAACAAAGAAAGTATATTACAAACCGGAAATTGAGAAATTTGTGAATTGAAAGTGTTTGAAACTTCCACTCGGCAAAGCAATATTCAATATCAGAACCAACCCAAACCATCCATGCTACAGCCAACATCATGCATTGACAAATCCGCAAAAGGACTCATTCTCCATCGACTCCTATTAGAAAATATACGTTTTGAATTAAATTGACATCGATAAGCGTTTCATAGCTAAGCAAATACAAAAGAGCAGTTGAATTGGATTGTATTTGTGTTTTTTTTGGCTTTCCTGTATATGTGTTTCTATCCATTCCAACTCGGTGAAATGAAAATCATTGAAATCCTTTTGTTATCCTGCTGATGCTGGGAGAGGGAGGGAGAGAGAGAGAATGGCTTCTATTCAATGCGCGCCATTGCCATTGTTCAAAATGTAATTTTATATTCTTGTTGAACAAGAGAATGTATTGTTGCCAATATTGATAAATGGATTATTAATTTGACATTGAAGGCTCTTCAGTTATAATGTGGGAATGCGTAGGTATATGGGAGTCACGAGTCTCGGTTATTTAGAAACTGGCAGGAATATTATTATTAAATATTTGTAAACCTACTTACATATTAAAGGATAAAAAGCAATGACAAGGTGCAGCCTCACAGGAAACAATATTGACAGTTTTAATTAATTTTTGTTTATGATTTAATGTCGAGGTCGGGCGTCGTGTAGAATGTATTAAGTGATTTCTAAATCACATCCATCAACTAAGTTTACCGCAAACTAATTAAGCAAATATTTGTCCATCAGAGTGAGCTTATCCCAGCCTACGTGATGGCTTTTCAGTCTTTTAAACGATCGCCTACGAATATTATAATTCAAATTATTAGGCCCCCCTTTGATAATGTTGATTAATTAAGCACTCTCCCGCGTTCGTAAAGGAAAACAAAAAAATGAAAACGTTCATAATTGAGTTTGAAAACAACAGAAAACATTAACAGACTTCCCGCCCCCATTTACATCATCAATGGCCTCCACTATGGCAACATCCGCTACTGCTATACCTACTGCCGCTGTTTGCAGCCGCCATATCTTTATATACTAAAGGTGCACAAATCAGCCACCCAAGCTAATTTTGTTGCCACACAGCGGAACAAATGAACCGTCTAACGTCCGCCAACGGCTGGCATACAAATTAATGAGCTTTTTTTTTTTTTGTTGTTGTTTGTTAGTGTAAACGTTTTGTAAATTTGTATAATTAATTATGAAATTTTGCGTTAATTCGCCAGTCAGTTTGCAATTAACCATTACTGATTATTTTGATTATAATTTTTGATCTTACGTTGAAATTAATTAAAAAAAAAACTACGGATGGAAGGTATTTTGCGACGGAATAATTGGAGTCTTTGATGAGCAAGCTTGATGGTTTTGACTGGATATATATGTACATATACAGACGAATCTACAATGTGATAGCGTAGAACTACATTTAATAATGATAGTCTGGGAAATACCGTTGCAAATAGTACTTAACTAATGTCAACGTGGATGTGGATGAAATTGTATATGTATGTTAAATTTTTGAAATGCCCTATCTTTAAAAATACAAGCTATAAATTGTTAATTTTTTGGAACAATATTCAGAACACTTTTTAGAACCGGAAAAAATTTAAAAATGCTAATTTGGAAAAAGGGGGGCTTGAATTTTTTCGAATTTTGCCCATAACTTTCGAAATTTGGGACATACTTAGAGGTCCAAAAAGTTGGAACAATGTTCAGCACAACCTATAACAACTTTCAAAATTTCGATTTTCAAAAAAAAGGAGGGCCCGTTTTTTGGGTCCTAAAACCCCCATTTTTGAATATTTTTCGAAAAAATAAAATAAAAAAAAGAACACTGCGGAACAAACTGGGAACAACCCGCAGCAACTTCCAAAAATTTAACAAAATCAAAAAGAGGGGGGCCAACTTCGCATACACTCTTTTTTAAATTTTTATGTTACCAGAATAGAATTATTTTTTGTTTAGATGTGTAATTATATTCATGTACTTAATGTTTAAAGTCTTTTTATTCTAACTATTGTGTTTTTTTTGTATGAGATCCATTTTTTTTTTGCCTTGGGGCTCTTTTTGGGACATTATTCAAATTTTTCCATTATTTTGCAAATCTTACTTCGCAATTATCAAAATAAATTTTGATCGACTCGCAATTTTCGCGAATTTTTGTTTTGTCCTTGGATCAACTCGCAAAACGATTATTTCGCCAAAAATTTCTTCCCGTTTTTTTATATCGCACATTTATTAGGTGTCAATTTGTTGTTTTGCATCAGGATCTTATTTCGCTACCTGTACGGTTACTTCGATTGACGTTTTTTCGTAGGTACGATTATGAGTGTGTGAACCTTTGAACAAAGACAAAAAAGTACGCTTGGTGCTTTGAACATAGAAGTATCGATTAATTTAATTGCAGCGACCAAAGAAAATATTATAGCATATTGGTACTTCTTTTCAATTAATTTAGTTTAGAGAAGAGAATTGGAAACATGGATTTTTGTGCCGAATATGATAAATTATAATAATAATAATAATAATAATAATAATAATAATAATAATAATAATAATAATAGTTTATTGCATATGAATTTATGATTATACAAGGTATGAAATTTAGTTACATAAAAATTAACAAATCAAACATGGCACCAGCCGTCTGCTTGGTATGCAACTCAACTATGTTTTTTTCTTTTCTCTTTTCTTTATATTTTTACACTTTCATAAATTAAAAAAAAAATAAAATAAATAATATAAAATAAAAATAAAAATACATTTTACAATAAATTAAAAAACACGGTATTTAAATAAGAAATTGAATAATGAAAAATATATAAATATATAAGATAAGCAATAATTTCTTTACCTGAGAAAAAAGGTGTTCACGAGAACTCTTTTAAAATTAGTAGTCGATATTTATAGGCTTCAGTACTATAGTTGTAGAGTGTATTCCAGTCAAGGCCATTTAATATTTCTTTAGTTTGCTCCATACTCAGAGTTTTGTGACCAAAATACCTCTCCCTTATTCTACTAAAAATTGGACAAACAGACATAAAATGAAGACAGTCTTCCTTTTGGTTTAAATTACACAGTGAGAAAAATTGGTTAACGTTTCCTGAATAGGGGGAACCATTCAGAAGAAGTGTTTCCGATCTTAGTCTGAAAAGCAATGAGATCTTTTTGAGACTGAAGTCGTCTTTAAAATAGTTGATACTACAAAGGTTATAGTTGAGTTCTGAATACAGAACTCTACTAGAGGAATTTCTCGCTTGGTTTATAAAATCGTTTCTTTGCATCTCATAAGTGTTTCCATAATTATAGAGAACGCATTACCTATACCCATTTTGTTATTTTGCATAGTAGGTATTATTTGTAGTAGCCCGCGTGGCGTAATGGTTAGTGCTTTGGACTGTCATGCCAGAGCTCTGGGTTTCGACTCCCAGCATCTGCCACCTTAAAATATTTTTCAGGGCTACTGCCTCTTGCAAGGCATTGACAAATTCTCCAAGAGTAGGTATCTCCTGTCACCTTAGCTCTTCGGATTCTGTAAAATAAAGCTAAGTAAGACTTTAATGCAAAATATAAAATGCGAAATAATAAAAAGCGAAATATTTATTGTGGTGAAAAAAAAAATTTCAAAACAATTAGGGAAATGCGAAATGACTAAATTGCAAAACAAGAAATTGCGAAATTGCGAAATGAAAACAGAAATCCGCCAAATGACCCATACACCTTCTTAATACCTACTGAATTAGTTTCTAGTTGAATATAGGTTTTTGTTTGGAATCATTTATATAATTTTTGTTTGTAGGCATGTTATAAGTATAGATACTCTTAGGCTAAGCACGCACTTGCGATTTAGTAGTCTGTAACATTAACTAACAATAAAATTTGTTCAATCTGATAAATAGTTCTAGTTTTATTTCAAATCTCCCTTAGCTAGGCCTTATTACCCGCACCTACCTTACATCTTTTAATGGCTGTGCACGCGCACTTACGATTAAAATCGTTGCGACTGTCTCATTTATTGCGACTGAAAAATCGCGCGACTGAAACTCGCAAGTGGGTGCATATTTTTTTATTTCCGCGACAACGATTTTTAAATCGCAGGAATTTAAATCGCAAGTGCAGTCACAAAAATGTAATTGCATTTGTTTCGTTTTATTTTGTGACAATCGCGTCACTCGAAAAGTGGAAAAAATTTCAGTCTTTTAAGCGTCGCGATTTCTTGGTCGCAAGTGCGGTAACTCACATTGAAACTCATTTGTTTTACTTTTTGCGACTAAATAGCTACTCGCGCGATCGAAATTGCAAGTGCGATACAGATAAGATATAACTCAAAGACATGTTGAAAATCTACATCACCAACATTTCAAATAAGTACTTATAAAATTTTCACTTAATAACATTCAGCTATTAATTAAACTAAACATAGAATTAATCATCAACATAACAGTAGGGGGTAAATCCATATTAAAATTTGACAAATAAAACAAATCACTTGCTAAAAATTTTCATTTAACGCTTTTTGTATTTTCACAACGACGACGGTTGAAATCCCCCATTTGGCTGCCATTTTGGAAAAGGGGTTATAAAAAGTTTTGTTAGTGTATATGGTTGAGAACTATTTATACGTTTCACAACCAAAATTTAATCCCTTTGTGTAGAAAATTAAATTTTCTGCAATTTATACGTATTAAGATACTTTTTACTGTAAAATTGAGAGCAAAAATGCTTTAACCTTTTAAACCATTGAATTATCTAAATCTTATGGCGACTTACTTACTTCTTAGCTTCATAAGTTTTTTTTAGATAGGTATCTATGCAACCTGTTTCTATAAATAGAAAACAGCTGAAACCTGAAACTTTTAGGTTTAGATTGGTAGGTTGGTATGTATACCTAGGTATACCTACCTAAAGTTTTAATTTTTGTCTTGGTATTAAAAAAAAAAAGAAATTAAAACATTGCACGACAACATTAAAATTGTCTTAACTAATTAACTAAAGATTAATTAACGTCAAGCTATTAAGCAATAAACAAGTAAAATCAAAGTCAAATCAAATCTTTATTTTATTAACTTATACACATTAAGATACAATTTTTCATTTAATAGTGCAAGCTTCAAAGGAAATTCTAATTAACATTATTTGATGTAAGTGTTACTAACAGATTTTACAAATTTAATAAAATAAAGTAATAAATTCAAATATTAATTTTAAAAATAATAACAACAAATTAAAAATGTAGGTATGTCTAATACAAAAAACATCATTGTTGGAAAAAAAAATAATAATAAAAAAAAATAATTTATACCTAAACCATCAACTAATCATCATCAAAATTGTTTCATCAGGAATAGCTTAACCCTCATTTTAAACAATGGTTTGCAGCTTCTAATTCTTATTAGGCGGGGTAGGGAATTCCACAGCCGAATTGCATACAAAAAGAATTGTCGCTCAGAGACCAAAAAATTATAGCGAATTGGTACGATATCCAGTTTTTCTAATTGAACGCGTAAAACAGATTATATTGTACAGGTAGGTTAGTTGACGCATTTGAAGCACATTATGAATTAGGCTCAATGTTTTCAGCTAAAAAGATCTTCAAGATTAATACCATAAAGAAATTTGGAAAATAAGGAGATGTGCTCATATCTTTTGAGGCCAAAAATATATCTTGCAATTTCAATTTCAATTTATTTCATTTATTTAATTTTTTACAATGATACATACACAAGATTTTAATCTTTTAGAGTATCTAAAAATTTATATAACAATTAGTTTTCTTTATAATAAATTTATGTTAAAAAAAAAATAATAATAATAAAATTTTAAAACAGGGTTCATAATAATTTTAATATAAAATCAAATAACATATAAATGATTAAATTACGAATCGAATTTAACAAAATTTTATATTTTAGAACAAGGCTCACTATAATTTTACTAAAACTAATCATTTTTTAATTAACAAATCAGTTTTTTACAATTAGATATAAATTAAATAGAAGATTTTTATAGGGAAAAAAGAAGAGAAGTAATATTTAAATTTAATTTGAATAGTGCAAAAATAATTTCCTCTTAAAAGCTGCGGTTGTGGAAGTTCTTTGCAATTCATTTGGAAGTAAGTTCCAAGAGCGAATTGCAGATACATAAAAGGAGCGTTCTGCTACGGTGTGCGAGAAGCGTGGTAAAATTATTTTAATCCTCTTTGAGAATGTGCAAATTGGAGTATTTCACTGAGGTAACTCGGACATCTATTGTGGATGACATTATGTAATTTAAGAATTAACCTGAACTTAAGGTATTTGTCAAGACTCATATTAAAGAGAGTGTGTTGTAAATGTGATACACTTGAATATCTAGGAATACAGTATATGAAACGAATACAGTCATTTAAAGCAACATTTAGTTTGCGCTTACATTCACAATCCAGAACAGGATATACTGAACAGTTAAAAATGAAATATGGCATAATTAATGACTTAATGAGATATTTTTTAATATTGGGTGATAATATGTCTGAGGAAGTTCTTAATGTTCTTAGTCCGGAATAAATGTGTCTAATGGTGTCTGAGATTGCTCCACAGCAGCTAAGATTTCTTTTTACTCTGTATCCCAAGTATTTTACTTCCTTCACGTAGACAATTTCCTCGTTATCGAGAATAACCGATGGAAAATCAACAGGATTGAGCTCATCTCTAGAGCATAACATCGCAACAGACTTAGAAGGGTTAAGTTTCATAGCATTGTTATTAGACCAAATGTGGATATGACCTAAGTCCTCATTTAACCTCTCTATAAAGTCCTCCATGAGACCAATTGGACGGAAGATATAAAGTACCACATCATCAGCATATAAATGAATTTGGCAATTGCGAATGACTTCCGGAAGGTCATTTATAAATAGTGAAAATAATAAAGGGCCCAAAACCGAGCCCTTGGGTATACCCACATTGGTTAAGATTGGGTTGGAGGTATTTACCTCAGTTTTTATTCGCTGTACTCTATTTGAGAGTTTGCCTAGAGTTAAGCAGTAGTGAAAAAAATGGCCCTAAATTTTTTGTTTATTTTGATTTGTTTTGATTGATTATGATTTGAACGGTTCCGCATAGCTTCTCGCTCTACTGTGCGCGCAGCTTAATTTATTTTTTAATCGAAAATGGCATCCTTTAAAATCAAAAAAGTCGCACTGACTAAAAGGTCGTCGCTTTGTCGCACAGACCCAAAAAACGTGGCAAAATGCGACTAAGGTCGCCCAGCGGTAACGCTGGCCCGTTTCCAAATGGAGGGAAACACTCCAGTCATAAAAATGGTATTAAATATAAATAAGTGTGTTAAATATTTTAAGATAAACGGCAGAAAAGTTTAACAAACTTTGGGCTTATTTCATCAAATCCAGCAGAGTTAGATTTAATGGATAAGATGCTTTCTAATACATCTGTATCATCAATAGCTGTGAAGCAAAAAGATGAAAAAGACAAGTTATCAGCAAATCAATAAAATAAGTTTTAACATAGGTAGGTAAGTACCTACCTAACCTAGGTTCAGGTAACTAGGTAATTAGCAATTAACCGGGATAATAATCACGTTTAAATTTTACAAATTGCCATCAAGTCTCTAATTTGCAATAAGATATTAAACTATACCTTCCTACTCAAAAAAGAAAAACAAAAAAAAAACTGAACCAACACTTAAAGTACAAATACACAAAAAAAGGAAAAGCTTCACCCCCTCTTTCTAACCTACCTATACCAACACAATATGATTGCAATACTAAACCATCCCCTTTCTATATTTTCCCAAAAGAAAATTAACAAAAAATAATAACGAAAAACATAATTTCCTCTCCGATTAAAATCTCTTTCAAACAACAAAATGAATTAATTTTCTCCATCTTCTTTCAGTTGACCACACATTTTTACAGGAAAAACAAGACAATAACCAAAAAAAAAAAAAAAAAAAAACTGAAACACCATCACTGCAAAATTACTCCAACAATATCTATAATAATTATTTTACAAAATTCAGCCAAAATTTACCCCTTTAAAAGGAATTAAAAGTATTTATAACAAAAAAGTACCTAACTATATCTATTATAGATACAGATACGAAATGAACAGCCATTACACAAACAGAGTAAACATTTCTATTAGCTCCATCCACCACTCTATAGGTAGGTAAGTATATACCCCGATGTATCTAGTTATCTAGGTAGGTACTCATAGATACTTTTTTGTACCAACAAAAAAAAAAGCATCTATCAAACCAAATTAAAAATAAAAAAAGGGGTAACGAGCAAACGATTAAGCACCCAAAAACAGCAACAACACACAATAAAAAGTACAACACTCTCAAATAAAAACTCAATTGAGAACTAAAAATAAAAAGCAAAAAAAACAACAACAAAAACCAGAAAAAAAAGAAACAAAAAAGTATCTGAAGGGAGAAAGAAGACTCTGCCTAGACAGGACGTCCCCATTGCTTATTATTCGATTGCCAATTATCTTCATATTTTCAAAAATAAATACAAAACAAAATTCTCAATGTGTGACTGGCTTCACCACCTCGCCTACAGTTAGATCCATTCAAGTGGGAAAGAGATAATAACTACCACACTGCCATCACACAATGTAGGAATAAAATCAACAAAAAAAAAAAAAAAAAAAAAGTATCTAAAGTCTGCCATATCGAAAAACCTCTTTCTACTGTCTCCGAAATTCCCCTTAGCCAAAAAGAGATGTCGAATCTATGTATTTCCCAATTTCACCAACGCCAGTTTTTCACCAACGCTACTCCATGTTTCCCCTTAAAGTATCTAAAAGATACACAACGAAAATCCAATAGGCGTACCCTTGCCGCTCAAAGGCAAAAAACAATCAAAAGAAAAACAACAACAACTCACCGTTAACACAGCAAAGATGAGAACAGTTAGAGCAAGATAAAAGAGAGAAAAAAGTCGAACCGCATTTTATTGGTCCTTATTCTACTAGCTATTGGGGTAACCTAGTCGAGCAAGCCGGTTGGAAAGGGTGTGGATTTATCAACTCGAATTCAAAGCAATGAAGTAAAAAAACAGGTTCCACCGCATTGTTTAAGCTGAGGGTGAGTGTGAATGTATGGAGTATCTATGTGAATACCTACGCGACACCATCGCACCACTGAATGAACGTCGATCTTAACTCATGTGCTTCAGTTGTAGACCAGTCGTGATCTCATTTGGACGTGTGTTCCTTGTTAAAAAATTTTGCGTCTTTTGTGGACAGAGAATTGAGAAAAAAAAAATTATTTGAGAAGTAAAAAAAAAACTTTTGTTTTGTATCTATCTGTCGTGTTTATGTTCCACAAAAAAAAAAAAAAAGAAAGATTTTTAACCTATCTTGAGATACGATCAAGAGCCGAGCGAGAAAAATGTGCCAGTGAAACAAACCTATACCTATTAAGGATACAAGGATAATCCTTTGCAAGTGCAGTGACACAAAAAGATACTTCATCACTTTTCAAATGAATATTCTGATTTAAACAAAAATTTCCTTGATCTTTCGTGTGTGAATTATTGTGTTTTAAAAAAGTGTTTTGTTATTTTTTTTTTTAATTGAAAAATTCAACCCTATATGATAAAATTATCAGGAATGACTGTGACTGGTGTACGTACAACAATGACGAGCCCGACGGTTCCCCCAACATCGCATCATCAACAAATGCACAAGTCTAGCTCGAGATTGAGTAACTTTAGCGTGGCATCTCTGTTGGCCGACACAAGGCCACGGAGTCCCACGGAACCTATCGATATGATGCTGCCTACAAATCTTTCCTCCTCAACCGTCGCTGTTACCACTGCAACAACAACCTCGCCACATTCGGCGGCCTCGACGACGTCCATATCACCTCCTGCGTCACATCATCCGCCAATGCTTCTGCATCCGCATCATTTGCAACACATTGCCGCCATGCATCAACAGCACCTCCAGAATTGCAATAACAACAACAACAACAATAGCAATAATCATTCATCAAATCACCTGCCCAACATCAACCATCATCATCACAACAATAATTCATCATCATCGCCTGTGTCATCGCTGCATCACCATCAAGAGAGCAATCACAGTAGTCTGACGACGACGACGACGATAATGACCAAAAACGAACGTCACACGCCCCACAGTTCCGCCGAATCGGAAGTAGACTATGATTCGAATCAGGAGGAAGAAGACATTGATATCGAAGACATGAATAACGATAGCAGATCAACACCGGGCCTCGATAGTAGTAAATCGCCTGAAATGCCCAATTCGATGCAATCCTCCCCGCACATTCTATCACCATCGGCGGCGGCATTAGCGGCGGGACATGTTCCAATACGGCCGACACCGACATTTAGTGCGCTAGCAGCAGCTTGGGGTGGGATTGTTGGTGGAGTTCCATGGGCGGGTGCGAGACAAATGCCACCATTCGGACCGCCTGGATTATTTCCTGGACAAAGTTTTGGACCTGGTGGAGGTAAGCATTAACAATTTTTTTTTATCTTAAAACTCTTTGTAGGTTCCACACAAGATAAATCGTTTTAAATTGTTATCTTTGTTATTTGTCTCATTGTGGACAATTAACCGCCTACATTCAATTAGTGTTAATTTGGATAATAAAGTGCGGCCATCTCTTGCACCCTAAATTTAGTTAACTACAAAAAAAAAAAAAAAAAAAAAAACTACCGTAAATTTTCTTATATTGGATCCAATTTATTAAAAACAATCAACTCTCTGTCTCTTTGTTTTTTTTGTCAACTGCTGACTTATTAAATCTACCCCAGCCAAGCAGCCATCATGAACAAAAATTAGTGAAAACCCCGACGGCTCGACGACAGAGCACGTCCGCCTGCCTGTTAAACCAATTTTATTGGTGATGATATAGTTGAATAAATTATGCGGCGGGCGGGCGGTACTTTGCGGCTACGGCCTTTATTATAAAAACTATTTTCTTAAACAGTTTCTTTAATATATAATGTGGATAGTTTTTGTATCGTAGGAATGTGCATTAAACATAAAATCCGATAATTTTTTTTGTGTTTAATGGATTTTTTTTTGTATTGTAACAAAATATTCCAATAGGTTCCACACGTATCTTTTATATTTAAATTTACGAAATTTATAGAAAAATTTATATCAATCGATAGGTATTAAGATAAGCTTTGAAAGGCATTGAAAGGTTTTTGAAAAATTTACCGTTATACCTAAAGAATTTTTGTTTAAAATAGAAATTGTACATTTTTTTTTGTTCATGTACATATTTGTTTCCATTTCATCTTTTGATCATTTTCAAACATTGATTTTTTTTTCTCTTATAATCTTAAGTTTTTTTTTTTCATAAGTTAAAATACTTTATAGAATTTATCTTTAGAGAGAAAATTATAGAAAATCAATGTGAAATGTGAATAAAGAAAGCGTTTGGTTCCTATAATTACCTGATTACTACGAAAAAGACGGGTACTATATAGTTATAAATTTTTTAGAATTTGTTCACAGTTTTTCATAAAAATAAGAACAATAATTAAAAAAAAAATCAAATTTAGTCTCCTTATCACTTTGTGTCTAACAAATTGATTTATTCTTATACGTCTCATGTTGTTGAAGCTATAAATAGGTCAATTATTTCTCTCAAATAAAAAAATATAAAAAAATTAAAACATTATTTATATGTAAAAGAACACGCTCCTTTGTAATAAATTTGAGTTATTATGATAAATAAATAATATTCTATATTTTTATTTTTAATTAAAAGTTATTTACTGACATTCAGAAGTGGGAAATAAAAAACTTTAAATATCGATACGTTCCACATAAGTTTTTGAGGGGACCACATTTTCTTAATTTTGTTAAAGTCTATGTCTTATTGACTTGACTTATTTGATATTTTAAAAATTCAGCTTTATAATTTAAAAACATGGTCTTGTTGATTAAAATCAAGATTTAATTTTATTAAATTTAAAAAAAAATTAAATGGTGCAAAATTTTAACAAGCCTTATCTTAAGGTCTTAACATGATGTTACTTGACAAATACCAAACTTTACAGCTCTTTACTTACTCAAAAGTTCTTAGTTTTAAATTTTTTTGTAATAAAAAATTTATTTTCCTTAATAAATTCAAGCTGAACAATTGAACACTCCTTAAACAATAAAACAATAACAGTGTTCCTACCATTTTCACATTTTTAATTTTAAAAGTGATATTTAGAATTAGTGGCAAACTTGAAAGTTAAAATAGTATTTTAGCGATTTTATATCTTTTGTAAAAAGATAATACGATGATAAATCGATTCATATTTTTTTTGCTTTAAACATAATACTAAATTTGCGCCATTTTTTTGTTTTAATTTTTAGCAACACAAATTATATACCTAACTTTAGTAGGGTTATTAGGTTTTTTAGTTAATTTTAGTTTTATCAAAAATACATTATCTCGAAATAAATAAAGCTTTACTTGTAACCAGATAATTCTTATTGATTCCTTAAACAAAAAAATTCAACCTCGTTTAAAAATACACAAATTTTAGTTCCAAATTTAAAACATTCGTCCCACTTAAATCTAGAACAAGCTCTAATCTTCTGATTAAAATCAAAGTATATATAAGTAGGTATCAATTTTAACTATAATCTTCTTATAATTTAAGCTTACTCAAAAGCACATTACGCAAATTTTATGATTCTTCCATCAATTAAAAAAAAAGTGGAGATCTTTAATTTTTTTTAGATATAAACAGAATTTAAATGTGCAATATTCAATAGGAATATATAGATATTTAATATTCCTTATTGGTATAAAAATGAACCTAATTAAAACATTAAAATTTTAACTAAGACATTTCAATGAATCCCGCCCATGCAAAAATTATTCAATCTACCTATAAAATCCAAATATGTTCCACAAGTAGTATCTTTTATGATAATAAAATTTTATTTAACATTCAGAATATATTTTATCGAAAATAATAATGTTTTTTTTTTTTGTTTTTAAAGTTTATAAGAAATTAAATTATTTAATGTTACTTCTATCATTAAAAATGAGATTAAGTGGATAACGTTTAAAACCTGATTTAAAGCAAAAGAAAAATTGTTGAAAGTTTGAATGAATTTTTATTTTTTTTAGTTCATTAATTAAAAGCAGGAATTTAATCAAATAAAAGATTTTATTTATAATGTGATAATGTACAAAACGATTCTAAAAAAAATTTCTAAAATGCAAATACCTACGAATATCTGAACGCGACGTATACGATCCACTCTTAGATAGGTACCTATATCTTTAAACTAGAAATAATTCAAGCATGTATAATGTAGGTACATATATTTCGAAACAAGAACAACTTTTTAACTACTTGTTTGCTAAAAGCAAATTGCTTTCGGGATCTGAAAGTGACCTCAACTTTAATCTTACTTATCCGAACCACGTCAATAGTTCAACATGCTTTTTAAATAAATTTACGGTTGCGACATCTCGTACAGAATTATGAGGCTTGCAACTTTAACTCTCTGTGCGTGAGTGTTGTCGGCAAGTGGAAGGGGGGGGACTATTATTTTCTGAATGGCAAATATAGGAGTAATTTTTCATAGGATATACTTTTTCAAGAGATATACTCTTAGGCCCAGTTTTTCAGTGGTGAATTAAACTAGAGTTAGCTGACTGGACATACATTTATTAACAGTTAAGTCACGCCACGAACCAAGGGCCAAATTATTGCATCAGTGAGCTCTTTAGGTCACTGAATTATTTTAATTGGCATTACTGCTTTACATCGTATTTTAAATGGCGCAGTAATGCCAATGTAAAATATTTCAGTGACGTATATGGCCCACTATCTGATGCAGGAATTCGGCCCCAGTGTTTCCGTAGAAATTTGTGCAGATTGACCCAAAAAAAATAGCAGCATATACAAAATCCAAGGCATCTGCTTAATGAATCCAGGGTTTACTATCAAAATTTGATAAATTAGATCGGGTTTGACTTTAATCTCGCACTGGAAAAACTGGGGGTCAGAGAATTTATTAAAGTCTCAATTTTAAGCTGAAAGAAGCTATGTTTCGATCCATAACTTCGGAACTACGTGCTTCCTACCCATTTACCACGGGCTCATTTGTGTTATAGCAAAGCTTAATTTCTATACAAGCTTGAACATTCAATCCTTATATAGTAAACCCTCTTAAGAGAAACCCGCGTAAGAGAAACCCGCTTAAGAGAAAAAGCTGCTTATCTGAAACACTTTTTTTATCCCCGAGTATCTTCCGACCAATTACCCTTAAAACACTCCGCTTAAGCGAAACTCGCTTAAGTTAAAAACCCGGATACCTGAAACATATTTTTATATTTTTCATTGAAAAAAAAAATTCCCTTAAGTGAATATTAAATTGAATCGCACAGAACGAAAAATTTGCTGAATGCTTTCGTTTCTTCTTTATTTTTCACGTTCACCATAAAAATCATATTTGAATTTCTGTTTATTTCACAAGCGTTTACATTTACATTTTATAAGCTTTGTCCTTTCAAACAAAAATCGAAAACAACATTTCAAATGGCTCAAGAGGTATACCTACGTATTTTGACATTTATTAAAAAAATGTTAAATCCAATTGTTTCTAGCTTTAATTCTCTGCTTAATGGAATTTTTAGATCCGCTTAAGTGAAATTTTTTTTTCACTAATCTGCCTAAGTGAATTTTTTTTTCGTTCAAGCGGGGTTCGTTTAAGTGAAAAACTCGCTTAAGTGAAAGAAAGACTGTGACATTTTGCAGTTTCTCTTAAGCGGGGTTTACTGTAGTTAAGTTAAGTTTATTTAATTCATTGATAAGATACACATTAAGATACAATATCTTCTATACATTCCTAGGTATATTTTAGAGAAATTATATTCAACCAACTATTTATGTTCGATGGACAATTAACAAACTGCAGTATGCAAACAAATATGCAATTGCTTGCACTTCTCTCATTAGTAAACATTCTTGACAATTTACTAACTCCCGCCTATGAAAAACTAAGAATCTATCCATAGAGCTACTATATTTATTACGACACAATCACTTACTTAAAGTCACCACTTTTTTACTTGGCTTCTTGATTCCATGCCTTCCTATACACAATATGCCTATACTGTGCCTCCATTATTTTAGCATAAAATATCAGAAGCCATTTCGCACTAGTTTTTGTTGGCATAAACACTTTGTCACGGGTCTTTGTCTTTGGCATTTAAAGAGTCACTTTGGGTTTTGTGCCTTTCAAAGACTTCTCCATATTCAACCACGGTGGCTAGAGTGAACGGCAGCAAAGGGCTTTCCAAAAATGTTCTCTTGTAAAAGGGATTTGTACTTATTTGATAGAAAATTATCGAATTTTCTCCATTTGTTTTTTTTTTGTTTGTCCCTATCAGACACAGTAGTTCTATAGTTAAGTTAGGGAGGGATATTTTTCAGGAATTTGACTGACAACTTAAGACTCAAATGGAATTCGTTAAGGTTTTTCTCTTTGTTAAAATTTGTCACTAAAGTGTTGAAGTATTTTCTAAGCTGATATGGGAGGGGGCACCACAAAAACTCTATTGCTTCTTTTTACTTGGACTTAAAATAAAACAACAAACAGGAAACAGAAAGCCTGTTCAACTACCAACAATATTATACCTTTTTCCTCCTATTTGCATTTGATTAATTCGATTGTGTTACAGTCAGTCAAGAGTTAACTTGATAGCACCCGCACCCTTACCTAATATTTGAAATCTATAATAACATGAAACTCTCTTTATCATCAGAGATACCTCTTACAACTAATTAGACGACCTTTAGAAGAATGTTAGATAAACAATTTGTTTCATGTTTTGTGTTGTTTTTTTTTTATTTTTATTGTTCTTTGTGCTGGCGCAGAGAGTCTTCGAAGAATAACAGCATCATCAGAAGCAATAACATATTGTGTTCTCCAATTTCATCACATTTAACATTTTAGATTGGTTTGAGCGGGGATACCCCTTGCATCTTATCATACCTACAACCTCATATAGCTTAAGCCAACCATAATCTACAACACAGCAGCTTCACAGTCAAACAACATTAACACCATAGATACTGACATAGATATAATAAAATTTGAAGTTTTATCTTCTACCTATAATAAAAGAAACTACAAACTACACGAACCCCAACGGATGACATGCCACACTTGTTTGAACTTCTATATAACTAAGCTGTGGTGTAGTGTTGTATATCGAATAGTGTGGATCGTATAATATGGGTTTGGTGGATTGATATGTTGTTTTGGTAGCTAAATGAATTGGTGGAATCCATGGGAACGAATGCGAACAAAAACGGATTCACATTTAAATAAAATTTGTTTTTTCTTTGTGTTTTGTGTTGGGAGTTGACAAATTTAATGAATCTATGACATTCTTGTTTTTTTTTCTGTGCAACTTATAGTATCTTGAGAATAGTTTGAATTTTCAAAAAGGATCTTTAACGATTAACAATAATTGACATTAATCAGGCGTGGAGATAAAATAATTTCGTCATTTTTTTTGTGCTAAAAATTTTATACTTTAATACTCTTTTTCACAATCGACGTCGTCGCCGTAAAGAGCGACCGCGGCGGCAAGACACAAAATAAAACAGGTGCGCCATGTCAAAGTGGAACAAAAAAAGTAGCAATACAATAAAATGCACACAACAAGGTCGTCCATTTTACGTCATCAGGTGTTAGAAGTATCTATAGCTACCCAGAGGTAAGCTATATACATAAATCGAATTCAGAAAGGTTCAGACCACACGTCCAGATCGATGTTGCAGATTAACTTTTGTATGCGGATGTCTTTAAGATAAAATTAGGTACTTACGTATATCATTGATCCTCACGAGTCACTTATTTAAGAAAATTTATTTTAGCTTCAATAAAAAAAAAGTCAAAAGTGTTTCGCTTAATTAAGTCGAGAATGATAAACAACTACACAAAAACAAAATCTCATATCTAATTCCTTTTGTGGATCGTATCTTTTCAAATATAACAATACCTACTTGTGTATGATAATAATCGCATTTAAATGTTTTGCAACATCCACCATCAGAGAACTACCTAATTAAATGCGTGCAGTAGCTACTGATGATATATAGAAGAATCGGCATAGGGTCCTTTGACAATAAAAAAATATCTATATCTTTACAAGCAGTCAGTGGTTGAAATGATATCTCAGGGGTTGCAAGATGCACACAGAAGGTAGGCAGTTGTTTTATTTTTTGTCATCATTCCACCTATATCTGCCTTTTGGAAAAAATATCACAAAAAAAAAAAATCCAGTCAGTATATTATTGCTCTCATTGAATCGATGGTAATTATCTCTTTTTTGTGGTCTTTTAAATATATATCCAAGGGATGAATGGATAAATCGGTAAGGTGGGTAACCTTTTATTATAGAATTGATATACTAACGAGGGGATAATGTCAGACGAATTTGACATGATTAATGATGTATTCCTCTATATAGGAAGGTATATGTATCTGAAGGATAAATTAAGTGGATTAATGGTACATTTAAGGTTTATTGAATGTTTTATAATTGAAAATTGATGAAGAACAAAATATCATTATAAAAAGGGGAAGGTTTAAGCTATAAATATTTTTAATGTTTTGTGGAACGTAAGTTGAAGATTTTTTTTCTTGTGGTTGATGTGATTTTGCAAAATTTTCAAAACATTTTGTGAGTAAGAGAGTTTATAATGGATTTAAAACAATTGATATTTGAATTGTGTAGAACTGTTACTACACGGAAAGAATTCTATAAGATCAGTTTAAAAAAAAATGCGATGAAAATCAAAAAGAATTTAAACTGTCGCCTTTCCGTCAAATCCTGATAAGTTAACAATGGAAAATTGTTCAGAAGACAGAAAGAAAGTTTCAAGTTCCAACTACAATTTTGTAGCACAATAAGTTTTTTTTTTTTTCTTTTGAAACAGAATAAATCGATTTTTGAACAAATTTTGTAATAAATCACTTGTAAATTTGTGAAATAGGCCACAGGGTCGCTAATGCTGCAAACATTGATTTTTGAAAGCAGTTTTCGGCTACCTGATCCTTCTAATGTTATACATTATTTTCGATTCCGCCGGCGGAAGGTGGCACTGAGATTATATAATTTTTGAAATAAAAAAAAGCGTTGAACTTTCTCGATCCCTTTTGTTCAGCAAATGTTAAATTAAGAGTAGGAGCTTGTAAAGCTTAGAGATTTGACTCTATCTTTAAATAATGAGAAACTAAAAATATGAGTGCAAAGCTGCCGCACTTACTTATTATCATTTCGCTTATTTTTTAATTTGACTGAAAAATTTCAACTTAATCACTGCAGTAAAATTTCCATACTCAATCAACATCAAATCAAATCAAATTCAGTTCCTTTCGAAAAACTCGTTCAATCTCAATAAAAAAAAATTAGATAGTCATGAATTAACAACGATTTACTTGTCTAATAAAATTACTTCCTCTTTTCTATTGTGCATATGAATCACCCTTTTTAAAGCATGTATATAAAATGAATGATTGTTTTATTCACTTTAGCCATATCAACTACAAAACTAAAACAAACAACCACAACAATTAACACCTACACTTGTATATGTATAACCATCTGATGTGGATCCTATTCGAATGGATGAATTCAATTTATTCACTCGCTCTTCCTCATGATTTATGATTATTATTTATTTTTATCTTAACCACTTAATCGCTGTTTCTAATGTGCTTACAAAAATAAAAAAAAAAAACAATAATAATAATAAAAAATAAATTATATGATGCCCACAAGAAAACTATCAGAAACTAAAACACACCACATCAAACACACACTAAAGTCATTGTTGTTAAATTATGAGCTACTAGATAAATAAAAAAATAAAATTATGATACAAATTGCTCTAAAGTTAATACCATACCATACAGCTAACGAGCGACGACGACACGGACGATGATGACCGCGACGTAAAGTAAGGGATTTTATAATATCTACTATGGGGGCTTGTTAAAATGAGAACAATTTTACATAATCAACACCAAACCGACGCGAACTTATCTATGGCTGATGTGTTTTTTATAATTTCAACAAGAATAGTATATAGAACAGATAGGGTTACCACAACCATTATACTAATAATTGGAATTAGTCCGGCGCATGCAGTTTAGGTGAAATTTTTTATTCTGATAACTTCCACGTGTTTATAACTAAAATCCAAAGTGATGGATTGTACATTTCAATGCTATTTTATTATTTTAAATGAATTCGTTGAAAAAATTTATAATCTTTTTCACATTAACTAATCTTTTTTTCCCTT
The DNA here is from genome assembly GCA_947049315.1 of Epistrophella euchroma. Classification (NCBI taxonomy): domain Eukaryota; kingdom Metazoa; phylum Arthropoda; class Insecta; order Diptera; family Syrphidae; genus Epistrophella; species Epistrophella euchroma. The sequence goes on from OX346246.1 coordinate 25,172,555, forward strand.
GTTTTTATTTAAGTGAAAATACCAAGAGCGACAGATTGTGGAAGGAATTCAGGATTTATTTTATCACAGATCACAGATAGAACTAAACTTTTCTGACAAAAAAAAAAATAAACTTATTCAATTCTCTCCTTAAAAATTAACTTTCGATTTTACAACATTCAACCAAGGCATATTGATTTCTAAACTTTAAAATTTTACGAGGAGAGAAATAAAACAGTATAATTTTGTTTTGAATTGTTTTGAGATGGGAACTGAAGACCGTAGGTACTCTCGTGAAGAGAAAAATGAATGCACTCTACAATTTTCTAATTACGATGATTTTAAAGTGAAAAAGGTTCATGCAGCGTTGAAAATTTAAAGATTTAACAATATCAATCACAGTTCGAATGCAAAAAAACAAAAAATCCTACTAAATTTTCAGCATGAAATATTTGACTTTACATTCCAAAGCTTCTAATTAATAGATACCACAGCTAATTCATTTTTTAAAGTAAAATTTGTCTACTCTTCATTAGATTTTTCTCTTGATATTCCAGCATCAAAAATTAAATATATGGACATTATAGAAGATTGTGGAATCCGTTCATTTTTCATTTCACAAGAAGTGGCTATGTACTAATCTTAATTCGTCAGCGTGAAATTTCGGTCTTTAAATTGTTCAAATTCTATATCTTTAACTAAAGCACTGTCAACTTTAATTTTTTTCCACATTGAAACATTGTGGAATGCATTAATTTTTCACTTGGTATTGAGTCGCTACTATAAAATATTTAGAATTTTTTAAAACTTGAGTTAAGGTTTTAGAAATTGAGTTTAGCTTTAGTTTTCAATGGTGTATGTAGATAAAAATACTTAGGACAATATCCTTGTGAAGTGAAAAATGAATGCATTCTACAATTGTAGTGGCTAATGGCCATATCTATATTAACTGACATACATATATTACATATGTACCAAGGGAAAAACCTGATAAAGTGTTGAGCATTTTTACATTTAACAATCAAATAGCTTTGAATCTACAGAAAAGCAGTGGAACGTAAATTTTAAAATTTTCACGCTGAAGCATTTGTATGAAAATTTCTATTTCACTTGAGCTGTTTACCTAAAATTAAATTTAAATGTCCATATATCTTGATACTTCATACGTACGTACCTAAATTAGACAATGTGGAACTCCTATTTTTACATTCCACAACTTTTATTTAAACAAAAAAAAAATCAATCCTTAGATTTCCACGACCGACGAAAATAGCGAAAAAGGGTCCGTTTTTCTGGTGGAACTAAGAGGATATTGTGAAAATAATTGTGGAACGTATTGATTTTTTTTTTATTTAAAAACGCAATAGAATACATTTCTTTTTTCAAGGTTTGATCTTAGTCAAAATGTACATGTAATACTTAAATTATACTATATTTAGCTTAATTTGTAAACCTGTTGGCAACCCTAAACAGACAGTTATAACAAATTGAAAAAAAAAATTTGTTAAATTATAAAAATTGTAAAATTGTTATTTTATTAAAATTGCTTGTTAAGCTTATGGTGTATCCTGAGTGTATCGCTTTCTATGGCATCATGTAAGATACTTATAAAACTCTTGATGATAACTTAAGTATAATCACTGCACTTATGATGGAATGAATGTTAAGAGATAATTCAACATACTCTCGGAAAGTTTATTAGTTAGCGCCGCACTTCAATTCGTATTCATCGTTCTAAAGCAATCAGCATTGAGATAATCACAACTAATGATTTTACACATTAATTTATTTTTGTCTGTGGTTGTTTTAATATTATTCGTTTCAATTCTAATTGCTAATTTGTTAACCTCTATTAAAGTATAGGTACACCCAGATACACACACGTCTTAAAACAAACCTTTGGAGTGTCTATGATAAGTGGAATATAGAAATGTGGTGTTACAATATTTGAAGTTTAAAAAAAAAAGAGAAATTAATTACGAATTGTTTAACCTATGTGTGATATGTTATTTTCCTGTTTTGAAGTTTTGTTGCGGTTTTGCGAAAAATTTTAAGGTGTGTCGTCGTCATCGTCGATGGCAGTTAAAGTTAAAGCATGCAATATTTATACTATTAACCTCATAATATGCATTTTGCACGCTATTTTCAAACCGACCGACCGACTAACTAATGGGCTCGTTTAAGGTTTGTGGAACGCACGAGTATATCACCTTCGTTATATAAGTGTATGCGCCGAGCCGCCGTATGCCTATGCCTAATGCCTATATAATTTTATTATCGTGGCTTATCTGTTAGATATTTTGTTTTTGATACATTCGCACCTTATTTTGTTGTTTTTTTTTTTTATAATTTTTTTTTTTCATATAGGTAGGTAATTTATTCCACACATTTGTTCGGTTTATTTGTTCAAGCGAATGATTAATGTTCAACAGCAGTAATTTATTTGCATTAAATTACCATATCATTTTTGTTCTTTTTTTGTTTTTGTTTTTGCTTAAAACTTAAAATTAACTTTATACCTGTTTGTATATCTATGATGGGATTTATTGTAGGTGTGTGTGAAATTTATTTAAATTGGTTTTTTGACTAATTTTTTTCTTGTCAAAATACAGACCCAATTCATTATTGTTTCGAAAACTTAAATCTATTTATTGATTGCTAATCAATAAGATTTTAATTTAATATACAAATTTTTGAATTTAGATACAAAATTAAAAAAAAAAAAAAAAAAAAAATTGTGTTCTTTGTTAAGCTTAATCTGTCCTTGCTTAGACGCGAGGTTATTTAAATATTAATAAATATTTCTTAGATTTGTCTTAATAGTCAGCATGTTGTTACTGTTTGATTTTTTAAGAATTGACATTGTTAAGTGCAAGTATTTGCGTGTGGATCGTAAGTTTATTTTTGTACCCAGGAGCAATATAAGGTGTTAATTTTGTGAATAAGTACGGACGTCAGTTATAATAATCATTTGTCAATTTGTTAATTAATTTATCATTATTTTTATACGAAAAAGCAATAGTGGACAAAAGATGATGTCTATCAGAATTCAAAAGTCTGTGGTAATTTATAATTTATTGTTTTAAAATTTCACAACTTAGGCAAAAATTTCTTTTGCTCTGTTATTTGGAAAATGTTGCTGATAATTAAAATAACTTGCTCTCTGCTGTAATAAACTAGGTTTTCCTATTCAGCTCGATCTGTCAATAGTGGTGGCGCTGTAATTATCATATCGGTCTAATTGACACTTCCTGTTGATTGTCTTTCATATTATTATTCTATTTATTATGCCGGTACTAATTGCACTAATTGGTTAAACTTGACAGTAAATATGTTGTCATTGTTTGATTTTTGAAAAATAATTGACATTGTTGAGTGCATGCATTAGCATGTGGATCGTAAACTCCATTTATCTATCAAAAAAACATGTCACTTTTATAAATGCCAAACTCAATTGATATGTAACAAATTAACTATTCAAGTTTTAAAAAATTTCCAAGAAAATGTTGTTATTTCCCGTGATATGGAAGAAATGCGTTCCACAAGCTTTTTCACATCACATTTTTAACACAATCCACAAATCTTTTCGATTCCATATTGTTTTTTTTTTTAAAGCATGCTGAATTTGCGTATAAAATTTGACATTATATGTCAAATATTATTTTAAAATAAGTAACTGTATGGAATGTAGAGTTAAGAATTTCAAACCAACGATTTTCACCGCACATTTCTTGTTCATTCGAACTGTTTACAGATACTTAATCGAGTCTAATAAAAAAAATTGAAATTGTGATGGAAAAACAAAAATCAACTCAGGTGCAAAACAACAATGCTTTGATGGTTTAAGTATAGAATGATATCGATTTTATTTTCTGTTAAACTTTTGTCAATCAAACACTTGTACGCGTGTTAATATTTATTTAATAAATTTTGTTATCTTCATCTAATGACCTTCTTTTCTGAAATAATTGATTAATAATATTTTGGGAATCACTTATGTGGAAAATAGATTTCTAATAATTTGTTTTTTTTTTTTTGTTTTGCTAACATGAATTATGACTAAGTTGTTTGCACAGTTTTTGTCAACTTCGAAAAATTTTGTTATTTTGTTTACAAAGCTGCTGTATGATCATGTTCATAACCTGCTTCTATAGGTTTGGGGGTTAAGCATCTTGAAAAATATAATTTTTTTTTCAATTAAAACAAAAAAAAAAAAACCCAACACCTGCGTAACTTAATTCGAATATAAAAATAAAAATAGCTGTATGAATACCTAGCAATAAGCAAATCATTTTTAAAATTTTTGATCAATGAGATCTCATATATCATTTAAATCTATATTTAAAAAAAAAAATTCCTATAATGAGTCTGAAATGTTTTTTATGATTTTTTTTTTTTTTTTTTTTTTTTTTTTTTGAGTGGGCTGTGATGATGATGGGTGTGAATAAGTTTTTTTTTTTTTTTTAACAAAACATTTCATCATGCCTTCCATAGAAATGAAATCAAATTTGGAAATATATTATGCGCATAAATATAAAAATGTTGAGGTAAAGATGCGTATTAGTCCCCAGGTGTGAGATAAAAGTGAAATCATAAATACGAATGCATTGGTGTATTCAAGCCGTGGATGTGAATTACATTTACATTGATTTATCGACTGTTTTGGGATTGATTTTCATTAAATTTTTTATTCAGAAAAGTTTAATTCAATTTTATATTTATAAATTAAATGAATTTATTGATGGAACAATACAAAAAAAAAAACATTTAAATAAAAACCTTTTTCCATAACAATTTACCGACTGGATATCAATTTCATCTCATCTAAGGATCAGTCAAATATTTTTTTTAAAGGAATCTGTAGAATGTAAAAGTAAAAAATTTAAGGTAAAAATCTTAAACAATAATTTCATTTAACTACATTATCTAACCTACTAAAAAAGGGTAATCTTATATCTCTTATTTTAAAATCCTATACAATTCGAAGAATGTTTAATTTAAAAACAATAAAATCAAAATTAAATATCCTCTGTCATGTCTCGTCTCTATATCCAACCATGCTAATCATCGATATCGCTTTACAATAAAACTTCCAATCGCAGCATTCTCATGGTGCAATAGTGAAGTGTTGATGACTTTAGACTTCTGTTTTCTTTGTTGTAGGTAAAGGTCCCTTAAGTCACTTTATGTATATATTGACGACCCACACGATGACAACAACTACATACATAAGCGAACAAAATATCACTGTCAAAAGATGCTAATCAAAATTAATTAAGTAAAACGTTTTTATTACCCTTGCCTTGTGATTAAGATCCACACAGATTTAAACCCTTCTTCCTTATATTACGAGGTAGAGGAATTCTTCCCTTTTGTAAAATTTATTGAATTGTTTTTTTTTTTTTTTTTTTTTTTTTGTGAATTCAGAAAAATCTTATCTTAAGTTACAAATCGCACAGGAAAATATATTTCAACTCGATAATATACAAACAGAAGCGCATATCCCTTACATTATTTTATATCACTTCTGATGGCGCGCCAGATACATTCCACAATCCTTGTTGTTCGTTATTCCTTTTGTTATTGTCCTCCTCTCACATTTTCTTTATTGTGAGTTTTCAAATTTATTAGATTACCAATTTAATTTTATTGTGAAGTTTAATTTGGATGTGACATTTGGTTGTGGAATTATAGAATACAGAAACAGAAGAAATAAAAAAAAAAATAAATATAAACACAGATGTGACAAGAGGGATATTTGCCTGGCCTATGGCTCATTAACTACCGGTTTTTGTCTCAAGAAAAAGATACTTTTTTTCTTTGTTACTATGGAATAGGTATACGACTGTATAATGTTCTTGATTTTCTCATCTAAAAGCCAAAAGGTGCTCCTTTAAACGAGTCCATAATTATATCGAACATTTAAATTGTAATTTATCTTGACATTCTTGTTAACCAATTGGTTGTTTGTATCTTTTACTTTATTATACATCTACCTCTGAACTGAATATACTCTGTATCTTCTTTGAGTGTAGATACATTATATTGCATGCATCCCACCACAAAATATATGACTGAATGTGGTGAACATGCAAAACGGTTGAAAATAAGATGCTAATTTGAAATCCATATGTCACTCGAATTTTATTGTGACTTCCATATCTTTTGATATATCAATTAAGTTTATTCATTTTATTATCTCCAACTCTCCATAGTCTCTTGCAAACATATATGGGAAGAGTTCAAGGAGCAGAAGTGGATGATGATGATAATCAAATTCAAATTGTGTATATATTGTGGATTTTGTATGCAGATATACGCCAGGGAGTTGTCATTAATTAGTATCTACATAGAAATCAAATCATATAAATTATTGAAATGTGAGAACAAATTGTGTGGACATGGACTGCCAACCGCATCGTGCATCGTCTTTGTCGTCGTCGTTGGTCATCGTTGTCGTATATTGAGGTGTGGTTGATCCGCTGTGGGAATCGTTGAATGTGCCAAATTTAATTGGATTCCACAAATTATTTGATTTTTTATTATACCCTCTGGGCTAGTTATCGATACAAGAAAATCAAAGGCATCTCATAGCATGTATGGGAGACGTTAAAAGAAAAAAGTTTATGTCTGGGATAATTTAACGATGAAATTTAATGACTAAAGGAAGTGTGGATGTTAGCATGGCTGCCACTGAGAAATTTTCGAAAATGCCTTAAGCTTGATGTCGCCTTTTAAAATCATTAAAAATTACTTCAGATTCCTTCATCACTTAAATAGGGCAAGATTGTACCTTTCCCAAGGCTTCATAAGAAGTTAAAAGATCATTTGGTGACCTTGGAATTGAAACTAAAAAGTGTATACGAATAACCATTCTAAGACGTTCCACATTGCGTTTTACAGTTCTCATTTTCTCATATATTATTCTTAAGGGTTTAAGATAAGCAAAAAATAATTCATTTTATACAAAAAAGTTCCACGTTCCACACCAATTTTATGAAATTCTTCATATTAAACGTATACTTTTATATTTTGTTCTGTGTAAACTGAAAGTTTTAATACCATAAAAATGCATTAAAAACAAATATTTAAAAACATTAATTTTATAAATAAGTTCCACACTCATTTTCACTTACAATCAATATCTATAATTGATCATGTATCCTAGCATTCTCCAAATGATAGTTTTAAGTCAATTTGTTTTAAAAGGAACCCCCATAAAATAGTGAAAACAATTTTGACAATTATGTTCCACATTAGTTTTACTCAACTTTCACATCCTTATTTTTTTTTTGACCAAATACAGATATATGTATACAAAAATATTTTTTTTTTTCCTTGAAACCTTAAAGAGAAATAGTTATTATTGCTTACAAACACGTTCCACACTTCGGTGTTTAATAGGTTCGAATAGGTTTTTCAAATTCCTCCTTAAATTGCATGTTTAAGTTACAGATCGTTCGAAGAAACTCTCATAATTAAGCAAAAATAAAATAGAAAAATGAAATTATAATTTTTAGAAATACATTCCACATCGATTTTACCCCACTTAAATAGAAGCTAAAGCATTTTCGTTTTGTCTATATGCAATGGGGACTTAAATTACTCTATAATTTGTTTATATGACGGGAGGCTTACATAAGCTAGTCATAGTCATTATCATACAAATACGTTCCACACTTACTTGTTTCTTTTATAATCAACTTTTCTGAATAGTTTTCGATAGAAATAATATTCCACAATTGTAGAATTTGCAAGCAGAATATCTTTTTGACTAAAACTTTAAACTTTTCCAAGCTATTCATCAAAATTGCCAGAATGTAACTAAAAATCGTGGAATGGCAACTCGCTTTTAAATATTTTCTTCTGTTTATACTGTCGATGTTCAGGACATTTGGATTTTATTTTCATTAGTTTTCGATGTATATTTCTCTCCTCTTGGCTACCTTCTTGTCTTGTACTGCACATATACATATGTAGATACATTTTTGATCTGGTAACATAACTCAATTAATTAAACGATTTGCAATAAAAAACAAAACTGGAATCCACATAAAATAAAACAAACAACAGCAACATCATACATTGATAAGATATTATAGAGACTTAATTTAAGTGCGGAGACTTGAAATCGAATTAAAGAAAAATACACAAACACTCCAAGTCCAGCTGTGATTGTTGCCATAAGTGACAAATTTGGCTCTAATTAAAATTTCTATACAAAATGAAAACTCTTTTTATTGTGAAATCCCCCATCGAGAGTATAGGCATATAGGTAGAATCCAGAGTGGTATGGTGTATAAAAATGTGCGAGCCATAGTTGTAGATAGCAAAGCGAATAATTACTAATCGATGGTGCTACATGCCTTCAGGTATTATATGAAGGCACCAATATATAACTTCCACCATCATCACAGACGAGATACAAAATGTACGTGCTTAGACTAATTGCTGGTTCATGGGGGGTAAAGAAGCTAAAGATTCGTAAAGTCTAAAAAAAAAACAAAACAAAATCCACTCTCCATTTCGCATTTAATTTCCAACAACGATCAAGGGAATTCGTTAAATCAATGAAATCAACACGCGCAGTTTGATAAATTCAAAAAAAAAATAAAATAAAAATACAAAATAAAAGGACATGTATTTAAAAGCCTGTTAAAGTAGAACTTGAATTTACCAAGTCAGGTCTTCGCAGGTTGTCGTCGTTGTCGATGGTCGATCGTTGTCGTCGCCTATAGTCAAACCTTATACGCGTGTTGTATATCTTTTGGCACAAAGTGATCCCCTGTTGGGCAGTAATAGATAAAAATGTGTATCTCATACATATATGTTTATATGCGCAAACGACCGCAAAAGACAATTATGGTAAAATGCGAAACCTATACTAAGCAATTAGTAACAAATGATCAATTAATTTTGCAATAAAAATTACTAAAACACGAATTCACCTTGTCTACCTCTAAACTCGTATAGCTGATGTATATGAAGAGAGCAAGATATACTATAGACTGCAACTGAATTCAAAATCAACACATACAGATCAAAAAGAAGTATCGAAAAAAAGTATGTTCGCACAAAACTGTCTTAAAATGGAAAATAAGTATCTCTCATCTTACAATAAGAGTGATGGGAAGCCATGGAAGATGAGGAGTTTATGGTGTGTTTCAAAAAACAAAAAAAAAATTTCTTTTTGTATTTGGAGTGATGAAAAATCGAAAATCAAATGTCAATCGGACGTCACATATTGCACCAGTTTTTTTGTATATCTAACCTATAGTAAGTTGACAGGTGGGAATGTGCGATGATAGAACTGGTGTGGAAGATGGGTTTTTGTATTTAAATGGTCATTTAAACTTGTCATCGGGAATACGCGATGGAATTTAATCCCAAGGAAGTAGAGTGAAAGAGCAATACATTAAAATAAATGACAAAATAGAGTGATTAAAGTTTTTAAGAATCAATTTTATCAATACGTTCCACAATTTGTGTACGAAAAAATTCTTGAATTATAAACCCATAGGAACACACTGTAAAAAATATCAAAAAATATATTACATGTATTGTTTATTTTGTTTTAAATTACGTTCCACAACTTTTTAGAAAGAAAAACTTATTTCTTTTTTTTTAAATAATCAAAGTTCTCTTATATTTAAAAATAGCATGTTTTAAAGAATGCAAGTACTTGCTAAATACTTAAAAAGGCTACAAAAAACAAAAATCTTTCACAATCAATAATTCTGGTGAAATATTTCTTTATTTTTTTGTTTTAATATTTGTTGTATTTCTATTTTCTATTTATTTAAAAGAAAAAACGGCTACTGCCTCTTGCGAGGAATTGACAAATCCTCCAAGAGTATCTCCTGTCACAGAAAAGTGCCGCTCGTTAGCCGTTCGGATTCGGCAATAAACTGTAGGTCCCCTCCATTCCTGCAGACACGCACACAGGAATGGTTGAGAGTTGTAAGTCACTAGGCCCTAGTTCTTCATGAGCTGTTGTGCCATCAAATTTATTTATTTATATGTATTTCTAAATTAGTTGCGTTTAACTTTCAACTCAGAAGGTTATGACTAAGAAAAAAACTTATCAAATACGTTCCACATTAATTCAGGATAAAATTTGCACGTTCCACATTTATGCATTAAGGTAATTGTCAAGTTAATATTCTCAGAATATTATTCTGTATGTCATACTGATAAACTTATTGTTAGTTCAATTAGGTTACAATTTTAAAACGTTCCAAAGAAAAAGAAAAATTAATAGATACATTCCACATCAAATGTACAGAAAGTCTGCAACATTTAAGTTTTCATTTCTTACTTATGTATTTTCCTACACCTATCAGGTATAGCTTATGGGTTTTATCTATATCTTTAGTCCTCCTTTAATAGCTGCTTCCAGCAAGCTTGGTCTTCAACTAATTGTCTCCACTTCCAAACGTTTTAAGTTGGTTAACGCCACTTGGATCGTAATGTTTCTCTAACTCGTCCCAGGTGGTGGATTTTCCAAATGTTCATCAGCTCGTCATGACTGATCTATACCTCAGTCATTGGACCTTAAGGGCCAGTTTCACAGTGCCTACTCACCGGAATTAGGGACACTTAAGCTTCCTACATTTGGACTGCTCAGTTTCATAGTTTGAGTAAGTGACCACCATGTGAGACTTAAGTGCCACTTATTCAAGTAAGTGGGCTTTGAGGTATTGAGCCTCCTTTTATCTGCAATAAGTAACACTTTCTTCGACTATGAAACTGGATGTGACTGGATGTTATTGGATCTGCCTTACACTTACCGTTTTTGCAGACAGACGGGATCAAACATAATCACCGAATATTAAATTCCAATTGGAAGAGACCAAATTTTGCGTCTCTTAAATTTTCTCAGAAAGAACTATGTACATGTAACTTAATTGTCTTTTTCGTCCAGAGAACCAGCGCTTTGCAAGTATTCCGGGTTTGTGGCATGGATTATTTTTTTTCAAATTGTGTTTAACTTCCCAAATCTCATTCCTGCAGAATATAAAAATAAATAAATTATTGGTGTGATGGCTCCATAAGAGAAACAGAGGGCCAAGTAGTTTACAATACTACCTGCCATTCTTATGTGCATGTTTAAGTCGGCAGGACTGAAGAAGTCCTAAAATTTTCTGCCGAATTCGATCTAGCAAGATATTGAGAGATACTCTTGGAGGAACTTTTCTCTTCCTCGAAATAGACAATATAAGCGTTTTCTTTTTTTAGTTCAGAGCAGTTCAGAGCTGAGCTCGAACTGTCAAACAAAAATGTTGTGTTTCTTTTTCAATTTAGAGCGATCAGAGCTTTGAATTTGTGTTTCTTTTTGAGCTATGTAGCTCGGAGCGTGCTCTATGAGCTCAGGATTAAATAACCGAGCAAACGGAATAAAAAGATGAGCGCAACTAACTTCATACAGTTGTCATGCAATTTGACAGATGTGACAATTCAGTGCTCAGGTGTGCTTCATAATTAAATCGGAGTATTCTGAGCACACTGAGTTAACTCCGCTCGCTCAGGCTCTGCTCAGTGCTCTGCTGAACTACTAAAAAAGAAAAACGCCTAAAATAGGTGTAGGTATTCCTGAAATATTTGCTTATAAGGTGTTAAGCATGGAATTTGATGCCTAGGTAATGTATACTACTACGCCTCAGGGTACTTAATTATTCCAGCAGTAGAATGTGTCTATTTCCTGAATCGCCTCTTTTTTTTTTTCTTTTTCACAACCTAAAAAGTTCATTGAGTTTGCCAGCTTGTATCTCTGGTTCCTTTATCAAATAAATATTCTGACCCCTAAATTTTACGGTAATATTCTATAAACTGAAAATATATGTAAATATTTATCTTCATTACATTCCATAAAAACCGTATCGGCAATCCGTTTTGATTTAAAGAAAAATAAGGAAATAAAATCTGATATTCACAAAATCTCTATTTCCTCCTCCAAAAGATTTTTAGATCAATGGTTATGATAAAATGATCACCCTCTGCTTTATACCTATCTTCCTTATTTCTAATTTAAACCCAAAACCAAAGCGAAAGTTAACTTTTATGTCAAGATAGAATATTATATTCGATATTTTCTTTAAATTAAACTTGAGATAAAATTAAAAACCAAAAAAAAAAAAAGAACTTATTAGCAATTTGAATTCAATGTTTTATTTTTTTTTTGCATCGGAAGTTTAAATAATAATATGGTGTTTCATAAATAGGCTCGTTTAACCCATATCATCCAACACCTTCCATATTATTAAGATGAGAGTTATCTTCACCTAAAGGTATATAACAGGTATCTGGGGTGTGTATACCTATCTGCAATTCCCATCGCACAAGGATCGATTACAAACGACCTTATCGTCGTTATCTTAAATTCAAAACTATTAACACGATGTCGTTTAAGTCAACTTTAAGATCAAACTGACAATAACAACAACAACCACAATAAAACGTGTGGCACCAAAACCCCAAAAAAATGTCATCCAGTTTTATTGTTTTTTCGTTTTCTTTTTTTTAACGAATAACCCACAATGAAATTCAAAACTGTGAAGGTATAATAATATTAAGAAAAACCTTTACAAAAAAACAAAAACCGGTTGTTATTTTAAATTGTTTTAAATAAAAATAAAATTTAATTTCGAAAAAAAAAAATAAAATAAAAAAAAAAAACGTAACTTCAGAGCCATGTTGTACTAATTACAAAAATGAACTCAAAAAGATACTTTTTTTTCTGGCAGCACCACTGCAGACTTTGGGGAGAAAGATTGAGTTCAATTTTTTGGATCGGAGGTAGGTATAGAGAGATTGCTGCGGATGGTAAAAGATTCCGAGAAATCATGGCAATCTGCATCTACAGCAGCAGCAGCCTCATAATACCATGTCGAACATTTTCATTTCGCTTTATGAATGAATTTCGTATGCTAATTTGTTTGATTTTTTTTTTTTTTGTTCGTATGTATATGTTTGGCCTTAACTTAAATCTATATCTACCCTGGGATAAGCAAGAAGTCCGTATAGTTGAGATTATACAGAGATCTTGTGTCTTGTAAAAAAAAAATTATGTCCCTAGGATCACTCTTATTCGAATGAGAAGAGTTGAAAATGTCAATTTGATGGCACATTAATTGTTTGGTTAATAATCCGGTAAATGCAATATTTTACCAAGAAAATTGTCATTGTTCCTTAAAGCTTGTAGGTATTTTTTTTTTTTTTTTTTTAGAATGATTATACCTACTGGTTGAAGAAAATGTATCTTAAGCATGAATATATTTAAAAATACATTCAATGATGCATTTAATTAAATTTTCTCAACACTACGTCAAGTTTGAAATTAAATTTTACTCCATAGATACTTTTTAAACTCTTTAATTTAATTGTTCTTGTGTTTTTCTATATAAATCACTCATCAGTTTCATCAACTAAGGGAAAATTAAAAGAAGAATGTTCATCATGAATGTGTGCATGATCTCGTCTGACCCTATTTAAAAATCACTTAAAATACCACCGCACTTCAGTGTGACATGGATATCTTGTATCTTTTCATTTTCTGCGGCACGATAAATGCGAAAAATTTCTGAACAAAAGACCTAAAAATCCCTTAAATTACATTTTATTCTCAAAATAGATATAGTTGTACATTTTGCGAGTACCTTTGTTCGTCGGCAAAGAGTGTGAGTCGTTTGTTTTAAGTACAAGCTAAAGAGTTTTGTTTATTTTTGTTTTGAGTTTAGCGCAGATAAACGAGAGAACGCTTGCATGTATCTTTTGGATGAAGCTATTATTTTTTTTGCGTATTTGTTTTTTTTTTTTTTTTTAAGATCTGCGAACATAGCACGGCGCTCACTGTGCCTTTTTCTTTAATGTCTGACAAATAGTTTAGACAGCGAATTTATTGGCCACTTAGATAATTATATTGTTGGAAATGGTTTATTTCTTTGTCACTTTGTGGTTTCTACTGTCTGAGTTTTTTTTTTTTTTTCTCTAAAGCCCATATACCTACCCATAGATACGTATAGTTCCATCATCTATCTTTAGTTATAAAAAATTTGTATCTTAAACAAATTTTTGTGTGCGCGATGTGCCAATTGCAAGCGAGAGAGTACAAAAAATCAATGAAAAAAATGGTGTTGATTGATTTGCTGCCATGTTGTAGTATTGATGTATGTTAAATGTTGGAAATAATCTTTGAATGCAATACCATGGTCCATGGTGCTTGTATAATGTCAGTCATTTGGCGTAATTATGTCTAAAATTTAAATCTTTTTCTGATCGTTTCTTCGGATTGTGAGTCTATAAAGAAACCCATGCGTAGATGTGGATGTCATTTGGAATTTGGTGCATTAATTTATGTTGTTTCGCGATCAATTAACACTTTTCACTTCATTTAGTCGAGTTAATAGCCCATGCCACCGCATCGAGTGTTTCAGAATTTTGTATAAATATTCATCAGCAAAAACAAACACAAACACACATTTGGTTAGGGCATATCACATTAAACGAACGACCCTATTAATAGTGGAATGCATTTCGAATAAGTATCTACGATTTTTTTTTTTTTTTGGGATTTTCCATCCAAAATAAGGGACATACAGAAATATGCCTGCTGCTTGTTTTTCCTTATGGATATATGCGTGATGATGGTCTGGTGATGGTGTCTCTTGTTCGGTTCAAAATAAATGCCATTCGGAGGAAAAAAGGCGGAAAGTCAACATAAATTTTAATTCACGATTTGTGGCATTTAATTCATGGAGTTGGAGGAATGAAAAGTGATGTGATGTGTATAAACATTTTTAACAGTTTGATAGGGTATGTTCAAGAGTTTTTGTTGTATATTTGCCGACGGAGATGCGATATTTGGAAGATTTATGAAAAAAAAAAATATTTGGAATACCACTTCAATTTATGAAAATAGTTATGGGATTTAGGGGAAAGATTAAGTGTTTATAATAAGAGTCTATTAGGGAGGTTTTACATCTGTCATTTATTGTTATACAGATTGTATTTTGGTTGCATTTGATTCGTTGATTTATATATTAAATTTGATATCAACCGTACAATTTTTGTAGAAGGGTAACTCTGTATATAGTTTGTTATAGTTAAGAACACTTAACTCAATATATATTTTTAGCACTTCTTTTATTTTAACTAGAAACATGTTGATTATACAAAACAAGGCATTAAATCAGTCTTAAATTACATCGAACTACTGTATATCTCTTGTGGAACGTAGAAATCGAATTTTTCTTTAGAAAATTGTTATGATTTCTTATTTTACTATAAGTAAATATATTCAACACAACATATGTTTACGAACAAAAATTCCATTCAAATATTCTATAGGAAGCCAAAAAGAAGATTAGTGTTTTGGTATCGAATACTGTTTTAGGTTTCAAGTAATTGTCTGCAATATATTCGTGATATATTGGTAAATATGCATTGAGAAAATGTCCTTCATTAAGATCATATCAAAAAAGTAACAACTTTATATTTATATGACATGATTAACTCTTGTGGAACGTATTTGAAAATGAAAAAATATTTTTTATTTTGATATTTTAATCAAATCTTTTATAAAATTTAGTAGTTAAGTGACATTTATACATTATTACATGAACCCTCAATCATTTTCAGTGTTAAAATATGGACAGAAAAGTCACCGAAGTATCAGAAATTACAACTAACTAACTTTTTAATGCTTCTCTAAAACATTAATCATATCTCCCTGTCTTGTTATTCATATCAAACTGTCAACTCTGTTGACTAAAAGCCACTACCAATACTCTTCTCAATAGACACCCAACCACTAATTGAGCTGAAAAGAACGCAAAAAGATTTTAGAGGCTCGTGGATCGTATTCATCAAATTAATAGAAATGAAAATTTTAACTATAACTTTTCTTTTCATCAACAAATAATTATGAATTTATCAAAAAATATTTATGATTTTTTAAAGCTTGTGGATCCTATTTTAAAAATGATTCTAATGCTTTTCAGTTTGTTCACACATAGTGAAAGGTTGAACAAAAGTATTTGTAATCCATAGAGGTGAAGAAAGTTGGTGGCGCGAGAGCTCGCATGAATTATAACTCTCAACCATTCCTTTCTGCAGTATTTGAGAAGACCTTCAGTTTATTGCTGGATCCAAACGGCTTTGGTGATATGTAAGATATACTCTTGGAAGATTTATCAATTTCTTGGTGTAGAATGATGATTTTTCAATAATTTTTGAAGTAAATTAAAAAATAAAACTTGTTGATCGTATTTATACACAAATTAATAAAACTTTTGTTCTAAATATGGTTTCCCTATCTTATACCTACATATATGTTATTGTTTCCGCAACCACTAGTCAAGCATAACTGACCAATAGAGGCCTAGAAAGTCTTCTTTAAATTTTGTGGATCGTATCTCAAATATTTCTACAATCTAAACAGCACTTTTAAATAAATTTCTTTCTCTCTCAATTGAATGATCAACGAAACTAAACTAATGAATTTTTTAATTTCTTTCAGACAACAACGAACCACCAAGAATCAAATGCAATCTGCGCAAGCACAAACCAAATCGTAAACCCCGAACACCATTCACAACGCAACAATTACTATCCCTCGAAAAGAAATTCCGTGAGAAACAATATCTAAGCATTGCTGAACGTGCCGAATTTTCCTCATCATTAAGGCTGACCGAAACACAAGTGAAAATTTGGTTTCAAAATCGACGTGCCAAGGCGAAACGTTTGCAGGAAGCTGAAATTGAGAAAATCAAAATGGCTGCCCTGGGACGTGGTGCACCTGGAGCTCAACTTTATATGGGTTATTTTCATCCAAATTTGATGCATTTAGGATAAAGCAACAATATCATCATCCAATAAATTACCCCCCTCAACCCCAAAATTGCTGTGATGCTAGAGCATTTTGTAAATAAAAAAAAAAGATTAAAAATAAAATAAAAATTAATCTTAAGTTACACACAAATGTCCAGTTAAATTAAAATAAAAAAAAAAATAAACAAATATTAATAATAATTATTATAGAAGAGAAAAATTCAAAGAAAATTGTATGTAGTATTATTAAAAAAAAAAAAAAAAAAAATTCTTATTTCCTCCTCGATTGCTGTACCTACCTACCCGCACAAGCAATTAAAGTCAAAAACTAGTAAAAATTATAAAGAAAAACTGCAATAAAAATTTAAATATAAAATTGTAAATATAAATGATTGGTTCTTAGAGGCAACAAAATTAAAAATATAATTTGTATTATCACCATGTGGTTGTATTAAAAATTAAATAAAATCAAACAAAACAATAAACCCAAAAATAAAAAAGAAAAAAACTTCATCAGCAATAAAATGTTTGAAAAATCGATTATATTTTATTTTTGTACATAATTAGTAAAAAAAATTATTAAAACAAAAAGTATAAAGAAAAATTAAATAAAAAAAAACATGTTCACTATTTATTTCGTCTTAATTTTGTTTAGGTATATGAAAAAAAAAAAACAAAAACAATTTCAAAGATAAAATTTTAAAATGAATTTTTTGTACTTAACATTGACTTAAGCGCGAAAAGTTTAATTAATAAATTTATGTAAATACATACATCAATATATATATTATATATTATAGAAGTATACGGAGAGAAAAAACGTAAATGTTATATAAGATTTATTATTGTATTATTGTAACCTTGATAAAAAAAAAATTAAAAAAGATAAAAACTAATTGTATATATTATTTTAAACTATGTTTATTTAAAACAAACAAAAAATTATAAAAACAAAAAATGGAAATTCTTGAGAAAAAAAATTATAAACATTCATTTTTAAAGAAAAATTAAAAAGCAATCGTTTTATTTAAATACAGTAACAGTTGATTGTTGGAAGAATATTATGGTTTTGCCAACATGGCCGTCATTGATTTTGTAATTAAGGTGATTTAGGTAGAACTTCCGATAGGAATGGAATGATTGCCAAGTCTGGGTGTCTGGACGTCATTAAGATGGCTTATTTAGACATAAGTTTTCAGTAAAAATTTAGTCTATCGATCACTTGAAGAACATTAATCATCAAATCACGAATTAGCGATTTATGTTTTCGAGTGATAATTATTGTTCAGCGATCAGTATTTTAATTATTCTTCTACCCTGATTCTTTTTCAATGAACTATTTTGCATCAAAATTTTCATTTTTTCGTCATATAAGACCTTCTAATTCTCAACTGGTGATTATGTTGTAGGTTCAAGCCCAGTAAACTTAGACTATCTGCTTCCCCTTCCACTTGGAACAAATTCCGGCAAAGCTGAATTTTAGTGGACAACTTTATCAGACAAAATCCAGATTTTTCGGAAATTTCAACACTTTATGCATTATGTAACATATACCTTGAACTAAAAGCTATTCAATTTCCTGGATAACAGTGGTGTCCAAGGACTGTGACATTGGGATGGATTTCGCTTTACTGACAGGAGACAGCATAGGGTTTTTGAAGCAATAAATTATACTTCGATTTTGACAACGCTGCCAAGATCCGAATTTAATGAACTTATCGTAGAAGCTGCCTTTGATGTTCCAAATTCGAAAGGATAAGGATGTGAATCTTAGAAACGAATATAAAAAGCTGATGGTATTGTCATCAGCTAAACAACTTAAGGAATTAGAAGTTTCTGACAAAAGATTATTGATTAATTTAATATACATAAAAAAAAGAGAGTCGTAGACAAAACGGAGCTCTGGCCGTGCAACACACATTTATTTTATAAATTTCAGTCTTAAAATAATCACATGCGACTTGTTTATTTATAAGTGGTCCGAAAGGTAGGTCATTTATAACACCAACGAAAAAGAAATTTATCGATACCAAATGTATAAGGTACCAAATGCGATAGGAGAGCTTGATGCCAAACTCCATTAAATGCTTTTGCAATAGTCCTTCTTTCTCCAAAACGATGTAAAGATTTGTTTGCCTTTCGGTATTCGTATCGCCCAGTTGACCTCTATTACTACAAAAGTCGAAATGCCAGTTATTAAGCAGCTTACGTTGTTTTAAAGCTGCGTTTTCATGACCTTGGAAAGAAGAAACGCCTTTGCAATTGGATGATAGTTAGAGTGAGAAGAAGAATAGCTTTTTTGAGGAACAGGCTGATGGACAAATTCTTTTTTTTTTCATGCACTTGGAAAGATACCATTTACGAGAGAGTATGACAGATGAAAAAAACCTTTTATCATTGTTGTTGTGGTTTTACCATTGTTGAATTCAGATGAATTGGATCGTTAAAAATCTTTTAAGCTTGTTTGAACGTATTATGTATTTCCTCAATCTCATAACAGTAGGGCCTTATAACATCGAAAGCATCAACTTAGCAGGACACTTTGTCGAATGGAGATCAAAAAATATATGAAAACTAGCTGACCCGGCAGACGTTGTCCTGTCTATAAACGATTTATGTATTGGGAAACAATGCGCATGTTCATTGTTCATAGAAGATGCAGTTTTGTATTTTATCTGGAACGTGGAAGTGGATTGAAGGCGTTATGAAAGTTTTAAAATCATATCGATAATAATAGCAAATCAGTTTGCGCCTTTAAGTCATGCAAAAGTTAAAAAAGTTTGAGTTTTTAAAAGTACAATAAAATAGAATTATTTCTACTCCATTTTTTTTAAGAATTTTTAAATTCAAAAATTCTTGAAAAATTTGAAAAGTTTTAACGTTTAAGCATATTTCTGAGAAATTAAAAATTACTTTAAACGTTGGCATGAAATTTCCTTTTATTATGTGTGTTGCACCAAATGAAGTCATTTAAAAACAACTATTATACCTACTTCTGGATATTCTGCAGAAAATGTTTGTAATCACTTCCTGTTCCAGACACCAAGGAGCGCAAAGGTTCTGGTGGGGGTTTCGATGGTAATAGTTTGACTTTGGCATTCGCACAACATAACACTGGTGAATGAGCCTTACAATGAGTACAAACAACGCTCATCGATCCAATAGTTACAGATCTATCCGCACTGTAATCAATCAAAGGGTCTTAGTGGAATGCAGAACATTCAAGATTTTGCAAAACTTAAGCTTGTCTGCGTTGTCGTCTGATAATATTCTGTTTTGAACGAAATTTTCAACTACTAATCTTCGTCGTACGTCGTACCGTACCACTACTGTCAGATTGTGTCTCATTCTCATTCTATTCACTGCATTTTGTGCAGCTCTCTCTCTTCTTGCGTCTGCATCGTTCGAGCTTCTGAAATTTGTTGTCGAACCGACTCATTTTGACTCACGCGCTGATTATATGTAGCTTTGTCGTACGGCTTCGACGACCCATAGTGCTTATAGTCTTATAGCTGGCATCGCCTCTGTACCTCTTTTTATCTTTTTTTCATTATTTATTTTTAAAATTGTAATTAGTTCAAGGAAATTACCCAGGTTTTAGAAAGGTTATTTCTCTTTTCATCGATTTCAATTTTTCTTTAATAAATAATAATTAAATTTGTTGCTATTGACATTTTGCAAACAGTATAGCAACCAAATAAAAAAAATGGAAAAATAAACATTTTGCACAGAAGAACCTATTTAAGAGTAAAATTATAAAAAATTTCTTAGCTAAGAACCTTCCACAGAAAATACAAAACATAAAAAATTAAGCAAATCCACCGGGACGTTCGAAAGTGATGTGGTTACAAACGAAAAGCTTTTAATTTTTATAAGATTAGCTGCTACTTAGTTACTTATAAGCAACGAAAAAAGAAAAATTATCGCTCTGCTGGTTTGTGTTAAAGCAAATGTGTATTAAAAACCATTTAATCGCTAATTAGTTACGCCAAAAAAATTTGTAGCACTCTTTTCGTTTTCGAAAAAACATCACCGTCGTTTTTTCGAAAACGAAAATCCCTGTTTTTTCGAAAATAAAAAACGTCATACAAAAATTTGTTTGCGTAACTAAATAACAACTAGGCAGCAGCTTATTATAATATACCTTTTATTCTGCAATCAAAAAAGTGACCTGTTTACTTGATACACATTCGAAAGCTTATTTTTGTGACCTCCCTAATTGCTAATAATTTCGCTTGAAAAACAGTAGAGATTCGAAAGCGATTTCGGAACCAATACCGCACTCTATCTTTAAACCATCAGTAAAAATAGTTGTTTCGAAGTCTCTCCTCACGATGTCATCCTTCTAATCCTTTCTGGAGGGAAATTTAACTATGAAATTCCCACTCAGGTACAGAGCAGGAGTGCAGAAGTCAATAGGTAATGAAAATATGTAGCTCAGGAGGAATCCAATTTTTGATATTACCATGACCATGATGGCTTGGCAAATCAGAAAAAGGAATTACCCATTTCTGGTCAAGAGTGTACACGAGTTTGGTATCAAATGAAATGTGACGTTGAATTTGTTACATGAGCGAACTTTCGCACGTTACTAACAATCATTTGGAGAAAAGCTAAAATCTTTATTTTGCAATGGGCAACTTCAAGCTTAAATATCTCGAATTTCCTATTCACAATTATGAAAATGTTTCTCTCATATTACAATCCTATCATTTGATATACCAAACTCGTTCGTGTAGACTTTTGGCAAAAGCTCCATAGTAAAATGGGCATTACCTTTATTTTGCACTGGGCTGGGAGGATAGTGAAAGAGTTGGACCGTTGCGTCGGGATAGAGTGAAGGGAGGTACTTTTGTTTTGGTACAGTAAAAAGCATCAGTTCAGTTTTACTCTGGTTAACATCTAGTTCACAAACTTCCTTAGACCAGGGCCATCTCTGTGATATCATTAATCATCACTGCAGAAATTTTCCTGACGACAATAGTACTAAATTATCCACATCCAAAATCGCCTTTAGCAGTAGCCCGTTGCGTAATGGTTAGTGCGTTGGACTGTCATGACAGAGGTCTGGGGTTCAATACCAACCTTAAGTTTTTTTCGGAGCTACTACCTCTTGCGAGGACGTGACAAATCCTCCAAGAGTTCTCTTGTCATAGAAAAGTGCCGCTCACCTTAGCCGTTCGGATTCGGCAATAACCTGTAGGTTCCCTCCATTCCTGCAGACACGCATCAGGAATGGTTGAGAGTTGTTAGTCGTTAGGCCTGGTTCTTCATGAACTATTTGTACCCCGAAATTTATTTAAAAATCTCCAACTTCACGAAGATTTTATACCCTTAGAAGGGAGGATAAAATACCATTTTATTGTGTTCCCCTTTAGACATGCTTAATCAAACTTTTATTTCCAAAAATTGCTTATTCTTTGATCTAGCATGGATATTAACCTATTTCTGATGTATAGATAGTCCTCTACATCAAAGTCAACTATAGAAGGATTCAAGAATAGAGTCGGTTAGGATTATTGCTAATGGTTCCTTCTATGTCCAAGAGAGTATAGAATATATTGCATGTTATTGATTTTAAGCGATTCCAGGGTCGTTGTTATCGCACCTCAAAAAGTGTGTCGACATCAAAAACTCCAAGGACGTCGGATGGAGAGAAGTTCCAAGATCCAATAGAAACGAAGAACCGAAATGCCTCGTCAATATATAGAACGCCCTACAAAGCCTTGCGGAATCCTTAATATTTTTAATTGATTGGCAATTCAGGGTGTCCCATAGTCAGTGATGCAGACAAAAAACCATGGGTTCTTGAAGTCATTTTAAGTCGAACAACAACTTGGAGTAATTTTCTCATTTTCGCTTCCTTTTCGACTTATAAAGGTTTTTAATGATTTTTGATATTTTTTCTGTAACAATGGCTCTAACTTTGCTAAACTGAAACCGATTCTTGATTTTTTTTTGTATTTACACAAAAGCAGTTAGTGGTATTTACTTGCCATACAAATTATTTCTATGCGGGTAACAGTTTTTCAGCAGTTTATATCATTGTTGTCATTTTAAGGTTGTTTTTTTTTTCTCTTATTTGTATTATTTATCTCACAAAAACACGATATTAAGTACCATTTAACTTTTAAATTATGAAATCCCAATTTATTTTTTCAACAATGGACAGCTTTTTAACAAAAAATTAAATTATTATTAAATTATTAACAAAATAAAAACAACAAAAAAAGAAAATTCATGAAAATTTTAAGTTGCCATTTATAATTTTCGGCTACATGAAATTTGGCCCCCAATGAAAAATGACCCCAAACGCAAAATGAAAAATAGCCCCAAAATTGGCAAAATTGGTGTTTTTTTCATAATGAAAAATGACCCCAATTTAAAAATGGAAAAATTACCCCAAACTTAATGAGAAAAAGCCCCAAAAAAGTAAGATATACTTAAACCCAATCGAAAAATTGCCCTAAAAATATATACGTAAAGTAACAACAAGAGATAAAATTGGGGCCATTTTTCATAATGAAACTTAACCCCAAAATTAAAAATGAAATAAAAAGGCCCTAAAATAATGAAAAATGATCCCAATTCATAAATTTCAATCAAACTTTTTTTGTTTTTGTTGCTTTTCATATAAATTTTTGGGGCATTTTTTAATTTTTTGTTTAGGGCCATTTTTCATTGGGGCCAAATTTCATGTAGCCATAATTTTCATAGAATTTAGTCATCGCATTTTATAAAAAAAAAAAAACTTAAAATTTTGTTTTTTTGAATTTCAACATGTTACGATAGGAAACAGTTGCATGTGCTATTGCAAGAGGTATTCTTCTTTACTTGTTAAGCTAATATTGCTTTGAATACCCATCTTCCAACATAAGTTGAAGAAAAAAAACCGTTTTATTTCGTAGATGTTTGCTATAATACTTTCTGTATCCGGAACCTCATAAAGACATAATAAATGACATCGAAAACTATGAAATAGATTTAACAAAAACAATTTTGTTTATTTATTATACGATTATTATACAATTACCAAAATAGTTGT
The DNA here is from genome assembly GCA_947049315.1 of Epistrophella euchroma. Classification (NCBI taxonomy): domain Eukaryota; kingdom Metazoa; phylum Arthropoda; class Insecta; order Diptera; family Syrphidae; genus Epistrophella; species Epistrophella euchroma. Next base: position 25,196,406 of record OX346246.1, read on the forward strand.
TGGTATTTGGTATATATCGTAAAAAAATTGATTAAATCGTAAATTTTCCTTAATCACCAAAAGCTGTTCAATTTACCCCAATTATTCCAGCTCTATACATAACGTCTACTAGGAACAATAAAATCACTCATCTTTTTCCATATAGGTCTCTTACAACACCTATATTATATAGTAAGGCGCCGCTCACATATTCATATGCAACCACATAAATACTCACGTATCTATCAAAATGTATAAACATCAACCTCCTGGAGTGTGTTTGGGAAGCAATTAAGCTATATTTCGGCCTAATGGAGTGGTGATTGCGTCCATGTCAGCATTTTAATGTTTTTGTCCAGAACCGCGACTGTATATATAGAACGTATATCGTCAATGTAAAGACTCATCCTCGCTCAGCAGGATGTCTTCGCCCCTGGTCGTCTCATTGAGTGTGGGTTGATGTTGATATATCCAAATGAATTAAGACCATGGATTATTGTTTCCATATAAAAACTTCGTCAGTCAATTCGATATATTATTCTTCAATGGCCGACCGCAGTACCGCCGTAGATATGACCATTCTATCAAGAATTGTGATATAGTTTCCTCTGCAGGAACTTATATAAACTGGAGGGGGTGCAGCGCGCTAACTTGTAGTGCTGGACTGGCCCCCTGTTGCTTCTTATCGTCCTATATCAAAAACAATTATCCCCGAAAACCATCTATTTTGATTACAATTTTCCGTTTTTAGAAATAAAGATAATTCATTCCTCAAGGACTTTGAGGTGTTATTGCGCTAAATTACCCGCACTGACACATCACACCGTGCGAAAAGAAAATAGAGACACTTCTCTGTTAAATTGTATATACATGTTGGATTTATGGCGCTGTTCACTGTTGGTGCTCTGGCTATATAGCTGATGGTTGACATATAGCAACTGTCATCGGAAGACAAGTTATACGAGTTTAACTGAAAATTAAACAGAATCCGCAATTGAAATTGACACATTACAACGTCAAACTTCAACGGGCGCGCACATAATTGAGTTCGAAGAGGGCGCAGCGAGCGCTTTTATGCCTGCGATTTCTCAATGTGTCCCAGAAGATGTGCCCCAATAATAGATTCAGCAATTTTTCTACCACACCGACACACCACCGTCATCATCGCGAAAAGCGCAAAATTTATACGAATCATTTGGTTCCTCTTGAGCATCCAGATACAGCAGCAATATAGCTAAAACAGTAACAACAACAACAAAGACTCACATACATAATGCAATTGTTCCGATGCAAGCAAAATGAACAAAGAAAATGATTGACCTTAGCCAAAGGCTGCTGTCAGATTGATGTCTCAATCTGTACACACACGGGGAGCCGCAGGAGCGCACCACTGGACCCATAGGTTTCCTTCCATCATCCTCGCCGTGTCGCCGATGAACAGATTTAGACTCAGTCAATGGAAAATATTGTTAACGATTTTTCATTAAATTTATACAACATTGGTTGTGTAATATATATGTATTTGAACGAGAAGTCCGCTCGAGATGTTCACTGTTCAGTCGACCCTGGCCATATAGGTGGACAACAACGGACGGACGGTGGTGGAGTACTCTTTGAGGTGTCATGAATTATTCCACCAAGTTGTTACTTTTTTTTTTTGTATATGTTGTGTTGTGATGGAAGCGCGATGCATCAGGGTTGCGCGTTGGGGCCATAAAAAGGCGAGAAAATTGAATTCCTCCAAGACGCCAGCACTTAACTTAAGTTCGAGAAAAATTGCCACAAAAAACTTAACATAATAAGAAAAGAGGAAAATCTCTCAGCAACAGAAAGACAATCCAAGTGATGACAGCTGATTACAAAGTGAGCTGAAATGAGAAATAATCGAGATGCATCGAAACAAAAGATTTAAGAGAATTTGCAAGATGGTGGCAGCCAGTGGCAGGCAGACGCAGAGGACGACGAGATTTTTTAGTTTTTTTTTGTGTGTTTGATTTTTAATGAGATTGAAATGAATATTTAATTTTTGTTTTTTTTTTCGCTTTGTCATCATCATCATCACTATATTGCAATGAATTTGCACAACAATTTGAATGAGAAACATTTTAACTTACTTAGATTCAACTTTTCGAAAGTGGGAAAAGCGCATCTCTTTGGAACAAAGTTTTCAAGTGTTTTAGTCCGAACTGTTGAGGTTTAAATGATTAAAGTTGGAGAACGTTTTGAGTATTTAAAGACCTTGCAATAACTCAACACAGCAACCAGATGAAGGATTTGAAACGTATCTTGGACATCTAATTAAGGAAATCCTTTGGAACAATTACGCCATCAGAAAATCCCCCGGAACAAACAAATGCCAAAAATAGATTTATGGCCGAATTTAGCCTATCTAAACTAATTTTTCAGAGGGGTGCTGCTTCTTGAGAGAAAGTGACAAATAGTTAAAAAGTTTTTTTTTGTCGTTATAAGGTGCCACTCATGATATAAGATTTTCAGATTTACTACACTATAATATTTTAAATAAAACGCACGAATTTTAAAGATTGAGTGTGATAAAAGTAAATATTTTTTTTATGGGAGCCTTTAGTTTAAACTAATATTATACATTATAGAGCTTAAATTGTATTGAGAGCTAAAAAAAAGTACACCATCTGATTTCTTTAACTAATCTTAGTTTTGGAGAAAAAAAATTTAAAATCGCAGGAGCGGTTTTTTTTTAAATTAATTTTTTATATATAAAATTTTGTAAACATTTTTAAGAAAAAAAATGTTACACAATTTTTAGTATTTATTTATTTTGAATTAAAAATTAAATTTCAAAAAAAAATTATGTACCCGTTTTTGAAATATCGAGTTTTCAAAAAAAAATTTAAATTTGTTTTTAAAAATCCAAAATTAGTTTTTTTGAAAATTTTATATGCAGTATTATTTCAATTTTTAAGAAGCTTTTGTATGAAATTTAATTTAAGTAGGTAACACACGTAATGAGAAAGTCCAAAATAAAGAAAGTGGTTCTATGAGAGGTACTGTTAATAGTGTCTAACTGTAAATTTTGTTTTTAGCAGATCGTAGACCATTCTAATATTAGTATTCACAAAAATTTTAATCAAAATCGTAGGAGTCGTTTTCGAGAAAATTTATATTTCCTGTAACGGTTTTTTAACATTTATATGGAAGGTACCGTTAATTTTCACTATAAGAAAAATTTTTGTCCAAAATATTTTAGATAATGTTAAAAAACCGCTTGTTACCAAGTTTCATAAAAATCCACCAAGTCGTTTTCTAAATATTTGGTTTTCGGTTTTCAAAAAAAAAAGTTTGAAACTTTTTTTAAAAATCAAAAAAAAAATTTTGAAAATTTTGGTATACAATACTATTTAAATTTTTTAGAAAATTCTGCATAAAAAAATTATCAAAATCAGTTTATCCCTTTTCTAGAAAAACGAAAATAAAAAAAATGGTTCTATGGGAGGTACCATTTAAAACCATTTTTTGGAAATTTAATTTCTACAAATAGGTAGCATGTACCTAATAAAATTTTTTGATTTTTTTTTCGAAAAATCTGTCGAGCCATTTTTGAGAAAAATAAGATTTTCCAAAAATGCTAAAAAAAATTATATGGCTGGTACCGTTATTTTTGGTCCTAAAAATAAAAGGAAAAAAACGTGTCGGGGTAATGTCCCGAAAACACTTTATACCAAGTTTAATTAAAATCATCCCATGGATTTAGGCTGTAGGCGAGTCCACAGACAGACAGACAGACAGACGGACAGAATTGCGAGACCCACTTTTTTCGTGTTCCCTATCATCGTAATGTCGAGTTTGATTGTTATCCCGAGTTCAATTTTTTTTTACGAATCCAAAACTTGCCATATAGTACCTACATAAATATCGCAATTAAAAATGGAGGCGTTACAAACTGCTGGGTCCGATGTTAAATTAATTGGACTAGAAGGCTGTGACCATCAATGATTATAAAAAATAAATAAATTTATATAACTAACTAAATCAAATAGTTTTAACCAATTAATCAATTAAAAAAGTGGTCCACCAGGGCGTATACGCACTTTTTTCTTTTATTGAATTATTATATTATAATTTTTATTTTTGCACGTTGATTTACATCATAGTTTATGTCAATTAAAAAATCTATTTTGAAGATTTTTTTATCTCCATTTAAAAATAAAGTGGACGTGGTACGGAGTTCGCAGGCAAATGCTAATTTGACATAAAGGATAGTGAACTATGAACATTTGTTGAAAGCAGTAAATAGTCCATCTCAAAGATGTGACGAAATTCTAATGACGGAAGGGGGTGGTAGATTTTAAACATCTCAGGGGCGGGTGGCACAAACGAGTTTTCAGGGTTGGCCGCAATTTTAGAAAAGGGTAATTATAAGAAATATCGCAAAAAAAATTGTTTTTAGACAATTGCATGTTTTATAACTTATGTAAAAGCATTTTTTTTACCGTATAATTGAAAACAAAACTTATACCTAATAAAAATAGAAGAATGTTTCTAAGGAAAATATCATTGAAGTTCTTACAAAAAGATACATTTTGGATATATTATATCCCTTCAATGATAATTTTCTTAAAACCTTCGTCTATTTTTGATTATATCTAACTTTTTTGTTTTTAATTTTACGGTAAAAAGTGGCTCCAAATAAATATTATGAAGAATTTAATTCTGTACGAAAAAAAAAAATTGTGAGACCATCACGCATACACTCGCGTGGTAGATAAGAACGGCAACCATCAACTTCGGTAAATTGAAATAGTTCTCGAAAATGCTTTCATCACTCTATAATACCATGCTCCCTAAATTTGAATTTGTTTTTCAACAATATAAATGTCATGACCTTATGAGTAATAAGTATGAATATGATTTTTAACGAGTCCTATCTCCTCCATAAGGTAGACAATATTGTATTTGCGTGAACTAACTAATTAAAGTCCTTATCAATATTGGAACAAAAATTAAATACATGACTGTATCGCATGAATTTGCTGACTTGCTCTTATATGCTCTAGAGATAATGTAAGTACATATTTATCAAAGATATTTATAATTGGTTCAATAACATATGTGAATTTTATTGGTCATTCAAAGCTAGTACAATAGAAATTCCTTTTATGGCCTTATTTCAGCGAGGCTATGTTCGCAAGGTATTCGCATATTTTTCTGTCTCCAAATTTAATTCAGTACAGAATCTAGTTTACATTAAGTTTTAAAGATGATATCACGATGCACTCTTGAAGGCGAATTCTAAAGTTTTAAACCGGTCTTCTGCACATTTTGATGGGTATTGCCGTCACTTCCTCTGATTTTCTCTCTGATTCTGTTCCTAAGTTCTTCCTGGGTATGTGGACGAAGTTTAAAAACTTTTTTCTTTATGTACCCCCAAAGAAAAAAATGAAAACTGCTCAAATATGGTGAGCGCGCATGGCACTCCACGTCAACCCTAGGCGCTGGGGGAACACTTGCCTCAATCTCGCTATTGAAATCCTAGCAGTGTGGGATGAAGCCCCGTCCTGTTGGAAGCAGATGTCTCCCAGATTAGTTGCTTCGCTTAATTCTTCCAGCTCGGGTTCAAAAACCTGTTCCAACATTGTCACATATAGACTGTTCGATAGTATTTCTTGCCAAGATGACATTTTCAGGAGTTCTTAAAGTTCTGGGTCTTCCAATTGCCGAAGGAGTTGCTGTTGGACCAGTGTTTTCCAATGTCCTAGCCCAACGTCTAATTGCATTACCGCCAGGGGCATTTCCCCCAACACGGATATTGAAGTGCTGTCGGAAAGGCTCTCTGCGTGGCGATAACAGAACGGCCATTTTCAAAAAAAAAAGTCCTAACAGTAAACCCACGATGCTCTCGCGTCCGAACAACCGGTTCATACCTTTTGCCCCACCCTGTATTTCTGCAATAGGATTTTTTTTGGAAAAAACCTGGTACTCAATTTTCTTACTTAATGACAGATCCAATCTGTAATTAAGATCAAAATCGTTTAAGTCATTTTTGAGAAAATTTGTAAAAATTTGAAAAAATTACAAGGATTTATATGGCAGCGATTATAGTATATTCCCTGTCTATGCGTACGTTCTGTAACTTTCACATCGAAAAAAATTAGTCGAGAAACGCTGAAAAATGGAACAAAACTCATGTATTTTGTTTCAGTTTTCATCGTTTCTCGACCAATTTTAGGTATGTTAAGAGTTACAGAACGTAGGCACTGTTCTAGATGAGTTAAATCATAAATTTGAATTTGAAAAATAGAAAATACCAAATTTGATGCAGTTAGATTGTGAGAAAAGGTAAGCTTCTTCCAATAGTTTACATATTTTTTAAATATCCCGTAAATAAGGTGCTAAAAAACTTGAAAAATTTTAACAACCATGGATTATAAATTTTTCGGGCCTTACCAATTTCTGCAAATAGTTGGCCTTTTAGATGGTACACTTTTATGCGAATATCCCATTATACTCGGTGCCAAGATGTTCATCCGAATGTATGCAAAAAAAAAAGTTCCAAAATCGTTATGGTATTTTAAAAAATAATATTAATACCAAATTTCTTGAAAATAAAAAGGAATGTAGGCCATTTTTAAGTACCTGATAATATACTACACCTTATAGGCAAATTACAGAAAAAATGTTCACATCTCAAATTTCCTATAATTTCTTTTGTAAATCGCTGGTTTTTGTTGTTTTTTTACATTGAATTCTGTCATTTTAAATAGGTTCCACTTTGAATGGATTTCATTTGGGTGTGTTCATAAAGTTTTTACGTAATTGTTTTTACCCAATTTCGTGCTAATTTGGTTGAGATTACCTCATTTAGAAATGTGAACTTTTATATGGGAAATGGGATGTTTTCAAATCGAATTTGAAAATTTTCAACGAAATTACCTCGCTTGCTCTAATAAAAACGTAGTATTACACAAAAATAAAAAAAAATCACTAAACCCGTTATCAAAATATTTATTTAAAAAAAAAATGTTTTTGTTTTTTAAATGCAAAACTAATTTTTTTAAATTAATATTATTCAAGCTTAAAAACATAATCGGTTAGGACGTTCATGAGAAAACCGAAAAAATGGTTTCTATTGTACAAAAGTAGGTATAGGTACCTAACCCACAAACATTTTAATCAAAATCATTAAAGAGGTTTTCGAGATGAATAAACCTTTTCAAAACGTTTTTTTGGGAAAGATAAAATCACCAAGAAATTTTAATTTCCAAGTTTGAAGAAAATCGCTGCAGTGATTTGGGGTGTGGGTTGTGGTACAGACAAACAGACATACAGAGAGAAAGATTTAGGGGACTCACTTATTGTTGGGTTTTCTCTATCATTCTAATGTCAATTTTGATTGAAGTCTCCAGTTCGATTTTTTACGAATCCAAAACTTACCCTATAAGTAGTATCGCCATTAAAAAATTATTGTTTTTATGTCCAATGATGAATTAACATTTCATTATTTTTTTTTTGTTTTAAAATTGCCTTTGTTTCACTTAATTTAACAGAAATATTGTTCTGTTTAAGTGTCATTATAGGTTCAACGCTTTATCAGTAAAATTATAACTCAATTAATTTAATAACTAATCAAGTATAATTTTTTTTCCTATCTTATTTCTGCGAGCAATAAACAATTCTCAAGAAATAAAATAATGATAAGATGAGTTCAAAATAAGTGTATAATGGGCATTGTTGCAAATTTGCAAATTAAAAATCCACTTTTTATTGAGGAATTAAATTTAAAAAAATAATAAAATAATTTAAATAGCTTTGGTTTTTTTTTTTTTTTTTTTTTTTTTGTGATCCGAATTTCATACAAAAATAGGTACAAGCAATTCATTTCGATTGCTTGATGTGCTTGCTTTGATTTGATTGTTTTATTTAAAAGGTTATCACAGAAATATCGGACATTTTGAATAATAAAATTTTACAGTTTCGAGTTTGAGTTAGTTTCGAATTAGAACGAGCTCGCAAGGTGCAGATTTTATATATTCGTTCAAAATGGAGCTTGTGTGACTATTTGCGAAACTCGAACACTACAGCAGCAGATGTCTCGTTATCACAATCACAATGAACTTGTTTTGCATTAGATCTTTTATATTATTTGAATTATGTGATTATACATAAAATAGACATAAAGTCAAATTGTTTGTGACCTTATTTCTTAACAAATTCAAAATGATAGAAAGACATAATAATTAAAATTGAATATCTATTAATTTCTTATTTTGCTTCGCAAAGAGCATAGGCGATAAACCTATACATAAAAAGATAATTATTATTTTTATTATACATTATGTATTAAGACAAGAATTTTTTTTCTGACTGTTGTCAAGTAACTTTAAGTGAGTTGTTGTTCCATAACTTTATATAGAAAACAACAAAAAATTAATTCGACAGTATTTGAGCACGTTTTATATTGCAAATCGAACGTTCAAATATTTGTGCAAATTTATAGCAAATTCAAAATAATTGATTAATGTTCTTCAAATAATTTGTTGTTTTTTTTTTTCACAGTAGCGATGACGCTAATGAGTTGCGCAATTATCAACGAAATATTAAGAAATTTACACTTGATCAAATTATAAACACATATTTATTGCTTTAAATTCAGAGCGATAAATTTTATTATAGAATGATGACAGGACATGGTTTTTGAAAATAAATAATTAAATATTTACTGAGTTTGAACTTTTGTATAAAAATTATAAACTCATGCTTTATTTAAATTTTGGTAATATGTAAGAAGACGCATCTCATACAAAATTTTTTACTGAAAATGGCGGTTTTGAATGTTGGAACCCGCACTTTGGCTTTTTTATGGGGTTTTCAATAATTCTCTTAGCGCTTTTAAAATTAGATACACACACATTGAGACAATTTGCTTTTTTGTCCTTGAAAAGCACATAAAAAAAAGCAATAGCTCTGGGAGCAGGTCGCGCAATATTGGAACCCGCCATATGTGCAGTAAAAAATTTGTATGAGATGCGTATTCTTGGTAACTTTATATTCTTTGGCAATAGGTCCATTATAAGATAAGTGACAAGTTAGCGAAGCAGTACCTCATAAAGGGTTTAAAACGTCTTAAATCTATCAAAAAGTTTATTGCTTAATAATTTGCCATTCAGCAGTTCGGACTTTATTATGACAGTTTCAATTTTGTCGTACAATTTTTTCTATGTTTTTTGTGCAAAATTTTCAAATTAATATCAAGTTAGCAAAGCACCGCCCTGGAAATGGGGTAGCAGCTTTTAATATGGAATGGTTTATTTATTATTGTCAGTACTGAATTAGTTGTCGCTATATCAATTTGTTCGTGCGATGTTTTCGATTTGTTTTTTTTTTTTTTTTTTTTTTTGAAAACATTGCATGACAACTTACGGTAAATTGTTATGCAATAATCATTTCGATATCACAAGTTTTAATCTCTTTTGATTCTCGAAGACGTTTTTAACCCTTTTTGAGGATAACATAGAAAACATCGAACGAAAAATTCATCATTATCACAACTGATTAACAAAAAATTTAATACATATCCATCCAATAAATTTTTCGATCGGCGAATGTAGCTTCGCTAAAATTGACACTCATGATAATTAGAGCTGGTCACATGGAGAAAAAGTCTCGGTCTCGTTTTGGTTTTTGCAGATCACATTTTAGTGACTGCAATTAATGATTAGTAATTCTAATCTTATTGCAATTAGATATTTGGCATGACACCTATGTAAGATGAACCGAACGTAACAGAAATTGTGTTTGCGTATTAACATGGCCCTCACTTCGCACTAGTTAACTGATGAGTCTGGATGTGACGCCAATTTTTGAGGACCAGGCTTTTAAAAAGTATTTTGAAAATACATACTATTTATGTGCTTATATAGTTAATACAGGTGCTATTGCACTTTTTTTTGTCTATTTTGTGGCCATCTTTTAAACCATGATTTTGGTTTCCATATATTAGTACGCTAAGGTCTCTGGACTATTTGCAATGTCGAATACCTCATTTGTTTTTATAAAATCGTAGAATTTATAGAATTGGAGATATTTAGCTTTTCTTTTATACATAATACATTGGATAGGCCTTATTCTATATCATCGTTTTGGTATTAGTATGCTGAGGTCTCTGGATTGTTTACAATATTTAATACTTTATTTTATGATAAAATTGTAAAATGCATGGAATTGGAGGTATTTCACTTTTCCTTTACACACTGGGTGGCCGTTATTCGAGATAATCTTTTTGGTGTAAATTTTACGGTACAGTGTGTCCTCTGAATATTTTTTAATAGTGAATACCTCTTTTTTTTGCTCTGATAGAATACAAGGACTAGACGGAGATATTGCATTTCTCTTTATGTATTGGGTTGCCATCTTTAGAATTATAATTTTGGTGTGCATATAGGTACGCTTAGATCTCTGGATTATCTACAATATCGAATATCTCATTTTTTTTTGTTAAAATCGGTGGAATTCATAGAATTGGAGGTATTGCACTTGTACATAGTTTTGATATTACCTACATATTTGTACATTATGTCATCTGAATATTCTGTAATAGTATATTTATTATATTTTTTTCTTCTAATGGAATATATGGTTTTGGAGATATGGGATACTTTTTCTCTATGCATTGGCGGCCAATTATTATCGGTTTCAAAAGCTCTATTTTATATCACGTCACCGCTACACAGTTATGAGAATAAATTTCATTAGCTTTTGCCTTATAGATTATTGTCATCAGAGGGGAAAAAGAATTTCTTGCAATACCACACAAGCATTTTCGACAACTTCAAATACATATATCCCTCATTTGTTGCAAAACCGTCCGAACTCAAAATGACAAAATATGATGTTTCGAGAAAAATGCGATTGAAAATTTCGTTTTCATGAAAAAGCTTTGGAAAAACAACAGATGGAGATGGTCGTGAGTAAAATTGACTAGAGATATACTAGGTACATACATATAGGTACATATATGATGTTTACAAAATTAAAGCAAAATAGAGGTTGGGTTTGACCCACACTGATAAATTGCCATTGGTTCCCTTTGAAACTCGACACCCGAAGTTATTTCTTATAAAAAAATTACCGATTAAAAATCTTCGAAAAACTTATCAGTTGTGCAATCAAGGGAATGCTGTTTGCTCTAAATTTATGCCACACGAAAAATTACAACAATTATTAGCAGTTTCTTTTGCAGCTTTTGTTGGCCTTGAGAAAAAAAAACCGTCAGTTGAATTTTTTTAAAAACTTTATCAATTACTAATGATGGTATTGTGTGTAGACTTAAATTATCCGGGAGTAAATATCAGTGGATTTTCTTGAGATATTCGACCCGAAAAATATTTTTTAACAATTTTTAGCAGTTTTTTTGGCCTAATTGAATTTTTTTACTAACTCTACCGATTATTAACTATAACTTTGTGTATTAAATAAAATTAACCCGAAGTTAATATCTTTGTGTGTTCAAGTTATTCAATATTTTTTAACAATTTCTAAAAACATTAAAAAAAAAACTGTGGTTTTATTTTTTTAAGTATTACCATTTTTTCACTACGTCATTATGCACAGAAAGAAACGGGGCGGAAGACGATAGCATTATTTGTTTTAGAGATATTCGAGAATAAAGCCATTTTGCAACTTTTTTTTTTAAATTACTGTAATAAAAAAACCGGTAACTGAATTTTTCTGAAAATCCTTTCTGCACGTTATGGTAAAATAGAATTTGTTTGAAGTAGATATCTCTATGCGTTCTCGAGATATCGTTGGCGAAATAAAGCTTCCGAACGTACATGGTATACAAACATCTCTCTAAAAAACAATGTAATCCGACTCCTCGAAACGTCGAGAAATAATGTGAAAAAATTCAATTTCACAAATCGGATCGATGACAATAAGTTCCAATGGGAAGTTAAAAATATTATACATAAGATTTCATAATAAACTCAAAACCATCATATTTTGAGTGTATGACGCTCTTGCAACAAATGAGCGATGTGTGGTCGTTCGTTCCACTATAGACAAGTGATGGCATTTTTTGTTGCACATAATGAATGCATAACTTGACATAATATCCACTTTCACAAGAGTTTTTTTTTTTAATTTTTGAGAAAAGTTTTAAAAATTCAATTTTATTTAAATGATCCGGAATGCAATCCAATGATAAAAACAAGAACACGTGTGACTCAGTAATGCATTGTTTTATCTTGGTGGTGGCACTGCCAAAAATACTTTTTTTTAAAGACTTTACATCATTTTCATTTTCAAGCGAAGACATCTTATTTTGGTGGTGTTATTTGGCGTAATGCCTCTTATTTGCAACATCCACGCAAATGTCATTTGATGCATCCTCTCATTTCTGAGAATTACAATTGCTCGAGTGCTTTCCACGTCTGAAGATTTTAATCGCACTTCTGTATTTCTGTGAGAGTTTTTGTGAGCATGGAAACGCAAAAATGGATTTCAGTTTTGCCCACAAACACAATATACCTACAGTATACACCAAAAAGACAGACGTTTAAGCAGAGCGCGATGTTGGCGACACCAGACATCACGACAGCCCCCATCTAGAGGGGTTGCAAATTGTGTTGAGAAGATGATGGGTTTTTGGTTTTGTCCCAATCCAACTCGCAATGCAACAGAAAATTAAGTAGCAGGCAATAACTAATTACATTCGCAATTATTTCATGTTTCGGTCAATTTACTGGGACAAATTTATCAGTGCGGTGTCATCTACTTAGAATTGATTGCGTCCGACCTACGCGTGTGCTTCGTCGCACAATGTTGTTCTTCCATTGAATGGGACCATATCAGAAATGAATGCTGCTCGTAGTTTGCCACAACCTCAATATGATTCGTTTGTATATCCATATATAACACTTCCACAGCAGGGCCGTCCTTACCACGTAGAGCGCCTAGTTAAAAAAAAAAAAAAATATGGTGGCACAACAGCTCATATCAGGGTCTAGTAACTTAAGACTCTCAACGATGTGAGCAGCACTTTTATAGGACAAAGATATATTCCTTGCAAGAAGCAGTAACCCTGAAAAATTTGTTGTTTTTGGTGGAAGAGGCTGGGAATGAAACCCAGACGCGAGACACTGCCAACTGCCAATAAAAGCAGAAATCCTACTGCGGATGTTGTGTTTGTAATTCGTGTAATGTAAAATATAAAAGCAGGCTGATGCGAGTTGTTGTTTTTTTGGAAATTTCTTATTAAACTTTTTCTTAAAATTCAAAAAACAAGGCTATTTCGTCAACTACATTGAAATTTTGATATTAATTTTTCTGTGAAATTATAGTTCATACCCTTCGACCCCTAATAACTAACCTAGCGGTCATCGGATCGATGAGGAACTCTCTCAGTTTTTAAAGAGTCCCATTCCCAACGTCCATGCCAAATTTCAGCCTCTAACTAATTATTTCCTTTCTTTGGCATTTTTTCGTCTATTCTTACTGGACTACCTAATAAAATCCCTTATGCATTTTATCACAGACAGTGATTTGGTAACATCGCATCTATTGTCGCTGTGAAACAGGAAGCAAGATCCACGGTCGTAAAAATTTGTCCGCCTAAGGGGATTGTCCGCTTAAAGGAAGATGTCCGCTTTCACTGGATATCAGACCGTAGACTGTAGTTTATAGAGTTCTGCTATCGAAGATTGTAGTTTAGTGTAATTTTGTGATGTCTGGTATCCCGGAGTTTAATTAAGTAACGTCTTTTATTAGAACCCCCCCTCCCCCCCTCCTTTTATGCGATATTTTCCTTGTCTTGATCTAACTAGCTCTATAGTGTATTTAGGTTTTCTGCCACTCTGGACTATTTATCATCTTCTGCCCCCTGCTCTCATCAGAACTTTGTCACATCTTTGACATAAAATATTAATCATGGAAAATAATATTATTTCAGTTTCACCTTCAATATTCGGATGCTCCTGCTTGTACTTAATTTCCCATTTTTACTTTTATCTATTAGACAGGAGAATTTAATTAGCGTTTTCCCACGCTCACTCCATACAACGCCCACAATACAGAAAAACAATTCATCAAAATAGATTTTTTATTTGACATAAAACAACTCAACGTACAAAAATTGTAGTAAAATTTGTTAAAGATTCAATAAAATAAAAATAGCACGTATACGCCCTAGTGTACCACAGTTTTAATTGAATTAATGTTATCTCTTTTTATGGAGCATCTCGTTTATTAAATAAATCTTAGTTTCTTGTAGTAAGACTATGTACATTCATACGCATGTATTTATTTCTTATAGTCTTTGTTGGTCAAGCCCTCTACAGGTCGAAGGCTCTTCCTTTGAAATAACTTTATTTTTATTGTTTTGATTTTTGTTTAAAGCTTTTAATTATTTCATTTTTTTGTTCTCCAAACATGTTCGTATCTGTAAAGGTAAACTTTTTTAAATGTTAATTAATTATATTATGTACATTAATTCATGCATCAAAAAATGTCTCAGCCTTCCGCAACAATATAATTTTTTCTCATCAACTACTGTCATTTCAGGCGAATAATACCATCAACAATGAAGTTAAGCGATTTATTGTACCATATATAAAGTGGTATCAGTAAAAGAGCTTCGAAGCCAAAGACATACTGACGCGCCGCAGGAATAATTCCGATTACCTATTAAGGCGGTAGCGTGGCATGGCGGCTACAGTCCACCGTTATATACTTTTTGCATATTCGGACAATTCTAACTATATGTAAGGCCCATCGGAGTTGCTTGCCATCGCTCACTAGGCAATTTCCGAGCAACTTTTGGGTTCAGTGTTTTTAATTGAAATGTTAAATTGAGCTTGTATTTTGGATCAGTGACGATACAAAATTCGTTTAATGTGAAAATAAACTTGTTTTTCGGGCCTCTAATTTGGCAAACATTTTGGAAAATTCCCTAAAGTTGCTGGAAGTTGCTCGGAAATTGCCTGGTGGGCGAGGGTAAGCAACAAAAAGTTGCCGGGAAAAAAGTTCCGCGAGCAACTCCGAGCAACAAAAAGTTGCCTAGTAGGCGATCTCCCATATAAGCTAATCAAATTAGATTGGGACCAACAAAAAGTTGCTTCGGCTAGCAACAAAAAGTTGCCTAGTGGGCGATGAGCCTAATTGTTACCAAAATTGTAAATCCACGGACAAATTTCACTGTAATATAGTTTTCTTTCACATCTTCACCAAAAGTGTTGTGTTTTCCAAAATTCAGCCACCACCAATATGAAAAAACCAAATACCCACCCCGAAGACATTTGCATGGCAGTGTAATTTTCGAAAATCTGTTTTCGTCCTTTTTTCAAATAGGAATAAACATACAAAAATGTTAACACAAATCAAAAAGAAAATATAAATATGAAATAATTTTTTGCCGCCCCGGGCTATAGTCCATTCTGCCCACATGCTAAACACAGCCCTGCCTTCGCTACGCAGTTAAAACATGAATCGTATATCTGTGCAAAATGTGAACAAATGAAAATTTCAGCATCAAATTTATTCTCAAAAATTTCATTCTGCACGGATTCAGATGAATTACAAAATAGGAACAATTAAGATTTGTAATTTGATTGTAAAAGAGGGAGTCTTTATTCAGTTTGAATTGGGATATACATTTGGAGGAGGCATAATAGTCATACTCACTCAGTCAGATTGAGGAATCCATTACGGGATTTTTATGATTTCATTATAACTTACGCACAGAGGTGCTCTTTGTTTCAATTATACAAAACTAAGTACCTACCTACACACACAATTATACCTAAACTCACACCCATAATTGAATACAAAGATATACATTTTGTATGTAAAAATGTTTTAATCATTATTTTCACACATTAAATCTGAAATAGGATGATCACTTTCCCAAAGCGTATAGCATATTACGAGTATAGCAATTAAAAATTCGTTGAATTAACCTCGTTCCACTATTGCGTTCTCGATACGCTCAATTTTTAATTGCACTAATTAAAATAGTGCTGCCCCCAAATAAGTAAACCTTTCCTTATAAAAAAAAATAAAAATAATTTACGCTTAACGTATATGTATGTACATGCGTTTGTTTGTATGGTGAGGCAATTAAGCGCACTTTTGGCTCATCCTGTGAAACAACAGTTGGGTAATTTTTTAATTGCCAATAAAAATTAAAAAAAAAAAATATTTTACCTTAAACAAAACGAGTGAAATTTTAATTTTTAATTTGGAAGTTTTTAAATGGGTTTCGATACGTTTGTTAATTTTTCTACGAAATGAGCACAAGCTGTATGCTGATGAAATCACCTTTTACGAGTTCATGGTGGAAGAAGAAGTGGGCCAGCATCTTCAAGACCACACTGACAGTCCAAGGAATTAAAGTTATAACTCATTGCATCCAGAGAAAATTTGACAAGTGCAATAATAACTACCTAACTACCTTGATTTGTGTTATATGTATATAGGAGAGGTTAACATGTAGTTAAAGTTCAATTGGAACAACAATGTAGCAGCCTCAAATTTGTCAAATTTGTATATTATTTCTGTGAAACTTGACAAATCGAATGCAAGTCTTGACCACCTTTTTAATGATTTTGAAAAATGTGGGGGGGGGGGGGGGGGGGGGGTAAAAAACGGTTTTTAAATTTTATTAATCCTTTCGATTGGTCTCTTTTTAAAAATATATTCAACACCCGGTAACTTTTTTTTGACCTTTCGAGTTTTTTGGACAAGTTTAATTCAAAATAATTATCTTTTCGATGATTGAGTTTTTTTTTTTTTTCCCAGGTTCATCTTTCAAAACTTGTAAAACATTTTCAAACCAGTTAAAATGATTCTAAAGGCTAGTAATTTTAGCTTATTGTTTTGGTTTTACAATTTTTATCTTACAAGTTCATGAAAATAAGAAAAAATTAATCGAAATACTTTTTTTTTTTTTTTTAATACTGCAGTACAATCCTCTTTTCGGGATTACGAATTATTATGGCAAAATTTCATATAACTGGTTAGGTATGTATGTTTTTATTTAAGACTAGCTGACATGGAGAACTTTCGTTCCACCTATAATTCATTAAATTATTAATGTTACTTTCGAAAATCGAGCAAGCTCCAATTGTTATCGCGCGACTTTCTGACTTTTCCGGCCAAATTTTCAAATTTGTATCTCGATAGTGTGTTTATCTGGTTCAATATTAATCCAACAAAAAAATCTCCACCCAATTTGGATGATATTCAGCCGAGTTATGGGCGTACGAACAAAAAACTAATTCAGAAAGTCTGAAATTTCACGTGTTTTTACGATTTTCGGACTTTCTGAATTTATTGGTCGAAATTCGTGATTTACGTTTAAATTTTTCAATTTTCAGCTCCATTATGTGTTAATCTGGTTCAATACAAATCCAACAAAAAAATTTCCATGCAAATTGAAAGACGTTTAGGCGAGTTATGCGCGTACTAACACAATTTCATTTCAGAAATTTCGAGGCGTTTTCACGATTTTCCTACTTTTTCGGTCGGATTTTCTAATTTTCGGTCGAATTTTTCAATTTTCGGCTCCCTTGTGTGTAAATCTGGTTTAATTCTGGTTCAATAAAAATACAACAAAAAAATCCGCAACCAAATCGGATAATGTTTAGGCGAGTTGTGCGCATACCTGTTTATTAAAAGAAAATATGAAAGAGCAATTTTTTGCTCTCTTGACCAATTTCATTGCAGAGAAATCATCGTCTTTTACATCAATAATCGTCATAGAATGAAGCAAAGAACTGTTGCAAGCTTTCTCTTCGTAATTTTTTCTCCATCATCATAGTTCCTTCTTCTAGTACCGGAAAAATGTCATCGTTCATAAGAATTTCTGCAAGAGCCACACCTACAATCGTTGCCAAATTAAACAAAATCATCAAAAGTGATTTCTGGTGCTTTCAGGAATGACTTCATTTTAGAGACACAGGTTCATGAATCCACGAGTGTCAAGATAGCGAAACAACATTCGCCGATCGAAAAATTATTCATTGGATAACTAGCAGTTAATTAGTTATGAATTAGTTGTGATAATTTCGAACTTGTCGTTCGATGTTTTCTATGTTTTTTTTTTCAAAATTGTCAAATTGGTAAGAATTTAGTTAGGAACCCCAGGAAAAGGGTTAAAAACTTCTTACATTGAATGGCTTATTACTAAATATATTTTTCTTAAGTCAGTCCTTCCGGAATCTCAATTTCGTCATGCGATGTTTTCTATGTTTTCTATGTTTTTTTTTTTTAATTTTCTAGGATTGAATTTTGTACAGTTCGAGAAGTACTCGTCGAAAAGGGGTTTAAACTTGTGGATTCGAAATGTTTATTGCCTTACAATTTGCTGTTAGTTGTCGTACAGTGTTTAATATATTTGTTTCAAAAATAAAAAGAAGCATGTTTTTTCAAAACGAAATGAATAATCGCGATTTTCCCTAGGAACCGGCAGTTCAATTCTAGTAGGTATACCTAAGTCAGGTTTGCGAATTAACGGGGTACAAATTATCGAGATTATACCTACTGTTCATAGAAATATTTCTATGGTTGGTCTAAAATAGTCAAATAGTGTTCAATAATGTTACGAAGAGAAAAAATTTAAATAAAATTTAAAAAATCGATTTTTTGGTTGCAGCGTTCTCTTGACACTGATATTTTAAAATCATTTATTTCGATAACTATATGGCTGGTCAGCTTAATTTCATAGGTAGTAAGAAATAGTAAGTAAATTGGTTATCTTTTCCAAAAAAAATTTGTACAAAAAAGCGTTTCTCGTTCTGTGAAACAGTCAGGAGCCGGAGCTGGAATAGCTGTCAAAATATTGAATACACGCAAATTCAATGTTGCGAACACAACGTAACGTAGCCGAATACGGAGCTGCAGCCGCAGACGGAAGAGTTCACCAACTTTTAAATTTTCACGTACGACACTTTTGACGTGTCTGCGACTCCAGTTCCAGCATTCTATTCTGTTCAGGCAGTAACTGTATTATCGAACCACCTTACCATTTCTCCTAAGCGCATGCGAAATCAGCGCGATTCTTTCATATTACTTTTTTTTTGAAGAGTAAATAGAAATGGTTGCTGGCCATATTTGCTAAGCTGAGCGTCGGTCAGTGTTCCTGAGATACAGGACTTCAAAAATTGCGTAAACGGTAACTGACGACTCACTGACAGATCATTAAAATTATGGAGCACTTCCCGATACCTTAGAATCTTGAAATCTTCCAATCGCACAATGGTAGGTCTTGTGGTGCATATACACAGGAACAAATAAAATTGAAGTTTTTCATAAAAGGGGCTTGGTATCATTCTACTAACTCGGAACTGTTATCAGTTTATTATATGGAGCGCTTCTAATTTTTGTAGAATGCAAGAATTTGGTATAGAGCGGTAGGCCTTGCTATATGCATCATAAAGGACAAACAGAGCATTAGGGCTCACAGATGCGTTAATCTGTCTAAAGTTTGCGGCCACCTACACTTATCTGTCATGTGCTAATAACTGACCTAGCGGTCATCGGATCGATGAGGAACTCTCTCAGTTTTTAAAGAGTCCCATTACCAACGTCCATGCCAAATTTCAGCCTCTAACTAATTTTTTCCTTGTAAAAGTCTACTTTTTCTGGACTAGACTAGTTGTAACATTAATACCGTTTGGTTTCCTTTCAGGCAGAAAATCTGTCGCCAGTTCTCTATAAGTCTATAAGCAAACATTTGCAATTCCACGGACACTTTTTTTTATTTTTGATCGATTCAATTTTCATTGAAATATTAAATGTGAAGGAAACTTTGAAAAAATCACTTTAAAGTAACAAAAAATTATTAACTTTGGCAGCCTAGGGGAATTAATTTAATAAATTTATATCAGATACCTATACTTGACCGCTTCCGAGCAAGAAAGTGTCCGCCTAAGCCTGAGGGAACGTAAAATGAATGCAGTTTGAAGTTCCAGTTAAAAGAAATTGAACGTTTTATAGGAATCTGTCCGCTTGAGGAGCTGTCCGTAATTCACTGTACATAACTTCTTAAGAATCAATATCTCAGTATTTGTAACCGTATCCTACACTAGGTGATAAAATCAATTTTCAGTACGAAGATGCCACCTCATTAAACCCTTACAGGTTATTTAAGGTCACCAACAGCTAGTGAGAGAGAGTGCAAAGAGAATTTTCATACGAAAAAATGCTTTAAAATTGTTCGGGTTCTTTCTTTGGGCATATCCACTTTTTAAAGATACATACCTACAGATAGATTCACAGAGGGAAATTAAATTTTCATAACATTCTGTAGCACATTTCCTCTGCTTCCTCGTCGAAATGTAAAGTGGTGAAAATCAATATAATTGCATATTTCATTGTTGCATGAAAATGTTCGTATACCTTCTTTATACCTCTTAATTGTGTTACGCTAAAGTTGTGCTAATGGATGTCAATTTTACCCAACGATGGGCATTTAATTACCTGGTACACACAACTACAACTCCTCTAATACACCAACACAAAAGCTTTGAATTCAACGGATTTCTCACTCGCTGCCACCGCACTTCATCCCCAC
Source organism: Epistrophella euchroma (assembly GCA_947049315.1). Taxonomy (NCBI): domain Eukaryota; kingdom Metazoa; phylum Arthropoda; class Insecta; order Diptera; family Syrphidae; genus Epistrophella; species Epistrophella euchroma. Next base: position 25,216,930 of record OX346246.1, read on the forward strand.
ACATACATCGTTGTCATTTTTGTTGCTCGGCTCAAGTACACTTTTAATTGTGTGCCCAGAGAGTGACGACGACACGAGGATAATAGCAAGAAGGACTACACTGACAACGACGCCATTTTGAACTTTTTCCCATTCAAATGGACCGTTATTTATGTGATCCCTCAGCTCAAAAGGGGTCTGCTGAGGGTGCTCAAGCGAACAAAAAAGAGGGGGACGCACGTAGGTATAGATATATCCTAGCAGTTTCGTGTGTGTGACAACCTCATCCTGCAACTTCGCAATCATTATATAATAAACCCTCTCTTACCCCCTTTCCATCGTATACCGTTGTCGACGATATAAAGCGAAGCACTAAAAAAACTACCCAAAGAGAGAAATTTGTTACAATGTAATTATTTTCCACAATTGGACATATTGATATGGTTTCCATTAAAAAAGGACTTGGCTGGTGGGAAGGAGCTGTGAGGAGGGTGAGCGTGTATTCACACAACTACAGCCTGTCTTATATACTTTGGAAGATTCTCATAAAGCTTTCACTGCGCATGTTGCTCCCCAAGGCAGAATAAGGTACACCAATTGCAGGACTTGGTGATAAAATTTCTCCTTTCGAAGGATATCTAACTTCTAAAACGCAAGCAGGGGATGATATCGATTTGGGATGAGAGTTTTCTTCCTTCTTTTTTTGCTATAAAACACACACACACATACACACATCTTCAAATCACACAGCTACATGGAATAAGAAATTAGTATTAAGAGTCAACTATGTAGTTAGTTAGGGATGCTGGGGTAGTTATCGTTTTGTCGGTCAATTTTCTTCTCGTGAATACGAACAAATGACCTAAAGGACCCACAAAAAGAAGGGGTTCAGCTTTTGCGGATGGTGATGATGAGGATGACCATCATACCGTCCTCGTGACGATGGTGCCAAAGGGGTTCGAAGAGGCTTTGTCACCGTGTTAGTCCATTTCTCGGAACCCAGAAAGGGTATACCTACGATATGGTGCAATTAGAAGTATATTAACAATAGCTAAAAATTATTTAATTAACGACGACAAAGGAAACACATATTTGCACTCAGTTAAGAAGAATTTGTGTTAAAGGTCAACCCATAGCGGGTATTGGCAAGTAGGGTTAGTTGTTGTTATATAGTTATGAAGTTGCGCATTGTGTAAAAAGAGACTGTAATGGGGTTGAAATTTGTGCGAATTAGTCTGTAATTCGAAGAGATAAATGGCGTAGGTGTTCTACGTGGAGGAAGAAGGCAGTAAGTCCAATTAGTTTTAATATTTGAAATTTAGGAGCAAACAATATAGATAAAGGAACAAGTTGAAGCGTTTTCGTGAGAGGATTTTCAAGAAAGGATTAGTGAACAAATTAAAGTAGGTAGGTAACTTTAAAAAGACGAACTCTTAAAGAAAGTCCTGTTTTCTTAGACAGTTTGGTTAAGTATTTGTTAAGGTCCGCGAGGTTGAACTTACATAAACAACCAACCCAACAAAAATTCTGTCTGATCACTGATTTTACATAGTTTTACCTTTAATTTTTTTTTATTTTTTTTTTTTTGTGGTAGAATAATGGTTGGTGCGTAGGATAGTCATGCATCCCGTGCGAGTTAAGGTTTGCTTTCCAGCCTCTTCTCCCTAAAAATAAAAGAAAAAAACGGCTATTGCCTCTTGCGAGTAATTGACAAATCCTCCAAGCATCAGTGTTGCCGAAGTGGCACGATCGTGCTTTTTTGCAACGATAATTTCCTCATTGCACGAAAAAGCTTAATATGACACATTTTTTTATTTCCATTATTTTACTTAAAATGAAGGAAACTTCAACAAAAATTAATAAAAATTGGTCCGAATTCCGTAAAAAATGGACAGAAACACATGTTTTTTGACTGTTAATTCACGAATAGAGTAAATGATTTCTTATGATTTTTGTTATTTTATGTATTATACCGCGTAGAAAAAATTGATTAATTTTTTTTTTCAACGAAATAGAAGAATATATGTTTTTTTTTTTCATATGGCACGAAAATTGACGTTTTTTAAAGAAAATTTGGCATGTTAATTTATTTCGGGCGGCAACGCTTCCTCCAAGAGTAACTCTTGTCATGAATAAGTGCCTCTCACGTTCACGTAAGCCAGTCGGATTTGGCAAGAAAACTGTAGCTTCTCTCCAATCCTGGAATCGTTGCGGGAGTTGTAAGTCACTAGGCCCTGGTTAAACAGGAGCTCTTGGGCCAAAATTTATAAAAATCCCTGGGATCAGTCCAAAATGCAACCAGAAGTGTATATTTTAGTAGAATTTGGTAACCTGGAAAGGGCTTGTCAATTTATTGGGTTGGGGTCAGAATCCCGAAAACCCGAAAACCCAAAATTCAAAAAACTCAAAATCCCGGAAGACCCAAATTCCTGAAATCGAAATCCCGAAATATTATATAAAATGAAAAATTTGGGCAAATTTTGTATTTTATACAATTTTCCAGGATTACGATTTCGGTAAAAAAAATTTAAATAAATGAGAAAATGGTATGTACACGATGACAGAAAAATGAACCAGAAACATTTTTTTCGGAACTTAATAAAATGTTGTAATAAGAATTTCTTATAATACTAGCTGACCCGGTGAACTTCGTTCCACCTATAATTTATTAAAATAATAATGTTCGTTTTGAAAGTCGAATAAATGGAAATGGTATTTATGCAACTCCATATAGGTAAGTACTTGAATAAAGATAACCTCACTTTTAGAAATCACAATTTTCGGTAAAAAAAAACACAGAATTTAGCACCAATTAATTGAATTTTCACTGTGTAAATACCTTTATTCATTTCGTTGATCACATATCAATATCAGCAATAAATTGCGCACAATTGGCTTTGCCGCGAGAGTCTATTCGGAATAAAACAATAAAAAAAAAATTAAAATAATCAAATAATATTAACGATAATATTTTTAAAATAACAACAGTATAAATTAAGTCTATTTGACTATTCTATTTTAAATAGACTCTCGCAATATAAGCTTCTGTGTTAATTCGATACACTATACAAATTCTTATCAATCGCCAATGTAAAAAGGACGTTTGAACAAAAGAACTATTCAGAAAGTATGTATGCAATTTATTGTTATCACGACTTTCTGACTTTTTCGGTATATTTTTCCGATTTTTATCTCCGTAGTGTATTTATCGGGTTCAATACAAATCCAACAAAAAAAATCTCCATGCAAATCGAATGATGTTCAACCGAGTTATGCGCGTACGAACCCAACAAGGGATTAATTTTTACATATCGTTGTCGTTCTATGAAAACTCCCTAAGTCCATTTCTTTAGAAACTGAAGAACACGGCATAGTTAATTAAATACCAAAATTTAACTTTTGTAAAAAGTACCCAACTCTTTTGCTATATTTATTATAAATATATAATTTATCAAACTCAAAAATTTTCAAGTTATTGTTAGTAAAATTCCATAACAAATGTCAATGTTGCAAAATTTAAAAAAATGGACTTAGGGAGTTTTCATAGAACGACGACGATATAGTATAGATTAGTAGTTAGTATAAAGTATATATGGATACATAATTTTGACTTAGATAATTGTATAAAAATAAAACAGTGGGGATCAGAGTTAATACAGCGCTTTAAAGGGTGCCGGCCGTTTTCGACCAAAATTGTTCGCAAATCTTACTTCGCAATTATCAAAATAAATTCTGATCGACTTGCAACAGTTGTTTCGCGAATTTTTGTTGTGTCTTTAGATCAACCTGCAAAACGATCATTTCGCAAAAGTTCTTTCGCAGTTTTTTATATCGCATATTTATTAGGTTGCAATTTGTTGTTTTGCAAAATCTCCTCGTCGTTTAGTTCTCCCGCCATTTGGATCGGATCCAGGAATCGAGTTTGGGGGGGGGGGGGGGGGGTCAAAGTTGCCCGAGAACAGTAAAAAAAAAATGTGCGAATAGTTCCAACGAACTATTTGTTATGGTTCAAAACGTTAACGTGGTGAACCATGTACGGTGATTGTATTTTTTTGGACTTTAATTTATCATTGGACAATCATTGGCCTAGCTGGCTTTTGCTTTGGGGGGTGGCCCCGGCGCAGTGGAAGTAGTGCTTGACTGCTAACCTGGATGTGTGGGTTCGAGCCCCAGTCTAGGCAGCATTCTTTTCTATATTCCCTCAACTGAACGCCACCCCTGGGATTTAATGAGATAATCAAAACCTTATTTCTCAGTCCACTGTGCCAGCAAAAATCTATCCTATCCTTCTATTCCTTCTAACATTGCCTAATTTATAAGACCCTAGGTCTTACTGGCAAATAGATGTTTGTGTTGTTTTTTTTTCCAAAATTTTATCAGTAAAATTGATTTTTTTTTTGTAATTTTAATACCAAACAGCTTTTAAATTCAAATTCAAGTTTAGCTTCGATATTTCTTACACAACAAACACAAAAACGCCACCAGACGGAAGCGATACCGAGATGAGACTAAGTTGTACGAAGTTCAGACTACAGTGAAATTTTTCAATTTTAACGAGAAAGGTACGTGGTCAGTTATAATTCAGAAGCAGCGCAAGAGGTGTGCGCCACCGCATACGGCCCTGTACTTTGAGGGAGACCGCACCACTGCAGGAAACAATTAAAGAAACGATTTTTTAAATATGGTTCGTTAGAAGATATTCAAAATTGTATAATCGAGATGAAAGAAAAACAAAAAAAGTTTTAAGTTTTCAATTTTGAGATTTTTTTTTGCAATTTTTCAAATAGGTGCTGTTCTACATATTTTGCTAAAATATCTTTGGAACAAAATTTTCAGTTTTTCTTGGAAAGTTTCTAGCAGTAAATTTCGACTTTTGACACATTCATCAATTATTTTTAGATTTGAAATAAAAAAAAAAAACAGTTCGTCCTAAAAATGTTCAAAGATGAATCCGCACTTTTTCATTGAAAGTCATATTATGTCTTCTAAACTATGCGGAAGCGGGAAAACCAAAAATTACCAAATTAAAGTTTAGTGAAGAAGACAAGTGATTAATGCACAGTTCAACTAAAAACATTTTGCCTGGCCCTACTAACAACATTAAAACTTAAGCATGCTTTTCGCTTCATTTCGATTAGACCAATTTTAACAGAAATCCATGAGCATATGTAGCCAACGCGTTGGCGAGTAATTAAACGGGGGGACCCAGGAAAACATTTAAATTTGTAAATCAAATAATGGTAAAAAAGTGTTATAATAATTTAGCTATACAGTGCACATACCTTATACTAAAACTATTGATTTTGGACGAACTTGTGGATTCCTACGTACATTACATAATTTCTATTCAAATAATTATGCAGCCCAAAACTGAAAAGACACCTCATTTTAACAGGGGCCCTGCGGATTTGATATTGAGCAGCTATTTCGCTCATAGATTATTATTTGACTTCCATTACATTGCATGCCTTAAAATTACGCGCGAAATTTTACAAACGTTACCGTATTTAGCTGAGCTTCAGAAATGTAAAGTGAAAAACGGTGAAATAAACCCCCGCGAAACGGTAATTTGGCAAAAAAAAATTTGGCGAAATATAACATAGTTAGGATCGCTCTGTGTCGAAATTTGACACTTTCAACTTCGAAAACAATATTAAAGGAAAAAACATTTTTCTAAATTTATTTTCTATGCATGCACAGTGTTTCACAGTACCAAAATGACCCACAGCGTGTAAATGCGTGTCTCAACTATATTCTGCACATCTACGCAATTGTGGCTTTTCAACCATATAAAATTTATCGAAATCGGTCAAATACTTTTTGAGAAAATGCTACCACAAAATTTATTTAAGGCTATTTTATATATAGATGCATGTACATAACTTTGTAAAGCTAGTAATTTGCTGATTTGTAAATATATGAAAAAGTCACTTAAATCATCAAATAGTTTGTGCCTACTTTCATTAAAATAAAAAAAAAATGTTTTACCCTAAAAATGTCGATAATTTTACCAAATTTATCGGTACTGATAGTTTATTTTTCTGTAGGAACAATAATAAAATAAAGGAACTCGGAATGGGTGATTTCCAAATTGCTGTAACTTTTCCAACCCAATTGTTATCTTTAAGCTATACTTACACCAACCTCCGAAGTAAGCGAAAAAAACATTTAAACCAAAGTGTCAATTAGTATCTGCCAATTGTTTCCATACAATCCACTCGAACTTAGCACAATCAACATTCCAAAGAGCCTTTTGTCACATAGTCCAGCCCGGCCCGGACCGCAGCCACAAAACACCAACTCACAGTGCTCAAGTATGCGCGACAACAACAACACGAAGCCAACGACTCCGCCACAGTGCACAGCACCGCAGCAACCGCGCAACTATCGAAATCCAACTACGGTGATGACATCGGTGAATTAATTTGTTTATAAGTCCATTTCGATGTCAGTCAGAAATTTCCACGAAATAAAGTATCGCCAGTCGACATGTCGATGCATCCCATTAGCCAGAGCCACCATAGCACCAAACTATATCAACAGTATTCGCATAGGTATTTGCAGCAGCAGCCAGAGAAGCTTGAGAGTGAGAGCGCAAAGCGCCCAATAGAAGTCACATTACCTGCTGAAAGATACCTTCCCAGCATCATCGCACATAGCATTGAATCGGCTCTAGGTTCCATCAGCAAGAATGCTTCGTGCCACGACAAGAAACCACATTCCGTGTCCCGCGCAGCCCTTCGATTATGTGGTATGGAAAAGCACGGATGCACGAGCAGTTGAATACCACATTTAGGATTTTCGCGCGATCGCGGATTGAGACATCAAGGAACGACTATGCCAACGACAGTTAGGCCAGCCAGCCAAGGCGGGACCATATTCCCGCGACCGACCGACAACGCAAGCAAGGGTCACCTCTTCTTGGAAATCCACAGTCAGCGCAGCGGATGCATATTGTAAATTTGCATATTTACATCCTTCGTTTGCATGAGCATTGTGCGCGCCCCTTTAGCTCCAGCGATTGTGTTGTGGGCTAGCGCCTATAAAGATGCTCCAAATTGACAAACAATTCCCTATGTGTCACCGTCCGCCTCCGCGCAGGAACTCTTCATCAATTCGCGGTTAGTCCTATATATTGCTGTGCATAGATCGGACGAATTGAATTTGTGGTATGAAATGATGTCCCTGATGCTGATGATGATGCATGAGGCTACGCGAAGAGGTCCGAAATATTCATTGGACGCCCATATTCGTGATCACATATATGCTCCCGCAAACCGTCCTTCTTCGATCGCCGACCGTCACCGTCACCATCGTCGTGGTTGTAGTCGCGTCGCGTCTCCTTTGTATCCAATCCAATCATCGTTTCTCACTATCGGTGCGCGAGTGGAACATAATTTCTGTCCTTGCCACAGTCAAGTCAACTGCCGAGTCACATTGTTTTCGCTGGATCTTCCATGGAAGTCGGATAGAGTATTATGCCCTGCGCTGTTGACTATTCTCGTAATATGCCTCTGAATTTGCGGTTGTTTAACGAACAAGAAATTGCGAGAATTTCAGCATTTCAACCGAAACAAACGAGCGACACGCCGCAACAGAATTTTAAATTAAAATTTTCTGAATAGTTTGCTGATGCTTTTTTTTTTGTGTTTCTTTTAACAAACAATAATATGCTCAGAGTTCAGCCAAATGTAGGTGGACATCTATTTTCTGATTGAAGTCAAATGTTCACGTTTGGTAAGTACCTCGTACCTTTCCAGTTTTAAACTAATTCAGCCAAAAACTGCTATAGGGCAACTAAATATCCAACTAGATGCCAAACTGATGTGACATGCCTTAAGACAGTGCGAGGTTTTATTAAAAATGAAAAGGTAGAAACAAAATATCTTATTTGAAGAAAAAGAAGAGAGTGGGAGACAAGACAGAGCCTTGAGGAACATCAGCATTATTAAAGGGATATTAGACTATTGCACACCCTTAAAGCGTGCAAAATACTCGCTGGACTTCCATTGGAAAAAGATTCTCAAGCGTATATACCTAGCTTAGTATTAAATTGGAAAAATACTATCTAACAGATTGCTTGTGATGAAAGTGGGAACTAGACCATCATACCAAAGTGGAGACTGTCAATTTGTGTGTGTGTAAATGCGTTTTTGTTGCGGGGAACCAAGTGGCCAGAAACGTAAGCGGGAAGAAGTTCTCACTTAAGCCTAGTATGCTGCTGATGCGAAAGAAAAAATCCCATACAAAAATGACACAACGAAATCATAAACGAAAAATTTCGTTCTGCGGTACGCTGTTCGATGAACGAAATCAATAATTGTACCAGATTATTTGGAGAGATCTCCCCTCTGTTTTCGCACATAATTAATTGCCAGTACCATTAATTGTGTGCGGAAAAGTGACATTTGCTCTCTATTCTTGTTTGTATTTGTTGTTTCTTTCATCACGAAATTTCTTTCTGTGATTTTTATGCGTTTGTGTTTGTTTTTTGTTTTTGTAAATGGTGACACTTTCAAGGGGTAATTTTTCGTTATTGTTTTCGTAAGCATTTCGTTGTCATGTTGGAGACCAACTAAAAATTTTGTTTCGTATCAGCAGCGTACTAGGCTTTATTGCGAAATATGTAGGTAAATTGGGCTTAGTTCCCATGCAAAATGGGAAATATGTAAATTTTTTAATGCTTGCTTAGTATTCAAGTTCAGAAATATAAAAAGAAAAGGACTTTTCGACAGTATTAGAATCGAACAAAAAATTTCAAACTGGCTAAAAAAAAAATCAAACAAATCTAATTTCGCCTCGATACGATAGGGAACTATTGTGCGCTAAACAAGATGATTGAAGCGAGGCGAAAAGCGTGTGTGCGCAAGATAAGTGTTCACATGTATTCTTGTTGTAGCTACGCAGAGTGAAGCATATGTATGATCTTTTTTGAAATACTCTTATGTATTAAATAAAATAAAATAAATTTGATGGCACAACATCTCATGAAGAACTAGGGCCTAGTGACTTACAACTCTCAACCATTCCTGTGTGCGTGTCTGCAGGAATGGAGGGGACCTACAGTTTATTGCCGAATCCGAACGGCTAACGAGCGGCACTTTTCTGTGACAGGAGATACTCTTGGAGGATTTGTCAATTCCTCGCAAGAGGCAGTAGCCGTATTTTCTTTTTAAATAAATAGGTGGCGGAGGCTGGGGCTCGAACCTTAGACCTCCGGCATGACAGTCCATCGCACTAACCATCAGGCCACGGCTACTACTCTTATGTATTATAATCGCAAAAAAGTACATATTTCGTCTAAAATGCCAATAAATCAAAAAAGATTTATGCCTGACCAATTACTGAAAAAACTTTCAGATGGTAAACATTTTTTTTCGAAGATCCTATAAACGAGGTGCTGAAAAATGGTGTGACCAGGAAAAAAAAAACTTTAAAATAATTATTAAAAAAAAAAAAACTATGGCTGATCAAAAATTGTCTATGGCAGATCAATTTCTAAAAATTGTTTACCTTTTGCAGGGGGATTAACCTTAGGTGTTACACAAAGCTAAGCCGTGTAGGTATTGAGTCGAGTCAAGAAAAAAATCGTATTGGAGGGATGCTGCTATTAATTTCTTAGTCAAACACTAAAAACACGCGTCGTATTTTTAGTGTTTGACTAAATGTTTTTTAACTTTTGAGAAAATTAAAAATATTGATATATTACTTGACTTTGACTTAAAAATGATTAATTAATGGGAGCATTGAGTATTAAACACAAAAATACCACTTATCGCATAAAATTTTTCAAAAAAATATTTTGAACACAATTTAGATTTTTTTTTTCTTCAAAAATTTAAGTTTAAAATCAACTTATTTTAAAAAGATAAAAAAAGCTAATATTTCTGAATTTATAAAAAGATATAGCATTAAATTGCCATAAAGACCGTTGTTTTTGAATGATTTTTTTTTTCTGTTTTAAGTCGTTTTTTTAGAAAAATGTCTCTCCCGTCTAAACCCCACTCCACAATTTTTTTCTTGTCTCGACTCAACCTACACGCTTTTGTCACATCTAAGGTGAATCACCTTGTATTAGAAGTGCGGTCGGACTCACTCTACAACATTGAAAAGTATGTACTACAACCACTGGATTCCTATACAGAGGACGCAGTGTTGGCTTTTGTTTGGTACCCCATTTATAAAATCCCAATTATATAAATTACAGTATTATTTATTTAGCCAACCTATTGTTAAAGTAAATAAAATACCGTGTTATATTATTTAAAGTAACATGAGTTTGTAAAATAGAAATGTCAAATAAAAACTTGAAGTATGAAGTCCTCAAAAAAACTGAGTTTTATTGCTTTCTCGGTACTGATCCTCTAAACTACTTCCGCTATAAACAAAACAAAAATTCATCAAAAAGTCCTTTTTCTTTTAATTAGTATTAACTGCACATAATTTCGTAATTGCCCTAACTACAAAATTTCCGATTTTGAGTTTCTGACAAATTTTGAGCTAGAGCAATGTCCTAACTCCATGAATGTCATAAACTCAAAATCGAAAATTTTGTTGTTAGGACTATTAATAAATTATGGGCAGTAGATATTTACGATACTTTGATCAGGTGATGTGGGAGTCAACCTTACTCTCAGATATTGATGATGTTATTCTTAAAGTTAATTGTACATTTGGCTATACAACTATGATGGTCAAATTAATTCTCCTATATATGTACCGCTTTAAAGAAGACCCGATATCTCTGTTCATAACTTCTGTCCCCTCGGGTATGTTAAAACTTGCAAAATCAAGAGTCATCCAGATCTGTCTTCGAACAATCCCTACCTGCTCCTATCGAATCCCCTATAAACTTAATAAGAAATAAAAAAGTTAATTGCAGAACGGCTCATGAAGAACTAGGGCCTCGTGACTTACAACTCTCAAACATTCCTTTGTGCGTGTCTGCAGGAATGGAGGGGAACTACAGTTTATTGCCGTACCCGAACGGTTAAGGTGAGTGGCATTTTTCTATGATTGGAGATACCCTTGGAGGATTTGTCACTTCCTCGCAAGAGGCAGTAGCCCTGAAAAAAATTAAGCTGGAAGCTGCTGGTATTGAACCCAGACCTCTGGCATGGCAGTCCAACGCACTAACCATTACGCCACGGGTAGTAGCCCCTATAAACTAAGTAACTAAAATTTTAATTTCATTGTTTATATCGACTCCTTTCAGACTCCGTGGACTGCACCAATCCATTATGACTCGTACGAGCTCCCTTGCTGATACAGAGAATTCATTAGTCACTATAAAAAGTATAACTTCGTGATTAGAATACAAATTCTTCATCTTTCGTATAATCGGTTTTCTGTTTGTTATAAGTTTCAACTTTTCATTCCATATAATCTCGAATATACCTAATCCATTTCATAAACGATAAACACTTGCGGAATCACAAAGCTTCCAACATGCATACCTATACTACCGTAAAACCTGTATTGGTACTCGTAAGAAAAAAGCATTATCTCCTCCTAGATCCTGCGGTAACTGTAACATAACTTCAATTTATTCTCTATAAATATGGGTATTAGAATTTTACACCTTTCATCCGCCACCCGCTGAAGGCAACGACGACGGCCATTAACCGACGCGTGGAGGCAGTGGTACGGCCAGCGACAGTAAAAGGTATAGTTGAATAAATTTCATGCGCTCTTCATTTGATCCTTGATTTTATTGGCTCACATTTGCATTCATATACACTTTATTATGTAAAGATTTACACTTCTTTTCTATGGTAGTGAGCGTATGCATAGGAGTATTATATCGTTCCTTTTTTTAAGGATGCTTAATTTCCATTTATATAGAGAGAAATTCCTTTTTTGAAAAATATGAGATATAAAATTTGATTTTGACATCCTTTCTACTATATAAAAGTTACTTTTATATTTTATTTGTTCGGCAAGCGGTCGGTGGTGGCAACAATGAATATATGGATGTGATGGTATAGTTATATATGGCGTGTGGAAGAAGCGCAGGATAGGGGTGAGGGGGGTGAATATGAAATGTGTTAGAAAAAAGGCAAAGTCACATGAAAATCAAGGAATAATACTCTGCTGTTGCTATATGTTAGGGGCCCATATAGAGCATCTCTAGAGCCAGGGTTACCTTTAAGCTGATTTAGTATTTTTTGAAAAAAATAAAATCCTTCTGTAAATTACTTTATCATCCATTTCATTAAAAAAATATGAACGATGGGATACCATGAATTTGCTCTTGTAGCTAAAAATCTACATACCAAATTGTCGGGGTCATTTTTGAGATAAAATAAAAAAAAAAAAAAACTGAAGTTGTAATATGGCAGCTATCTGTTCTAGATCACCTTAATCTAAAATTCGAATTTCGTCTCGAGGAAATTATATAAAAATACTCTGTACCAAATTTGAAGCAAATCGACTTATCAAATTACATTAGACGCATGGATGCACGGACTCACACGCACAGATTGACGGACGGTGTAGTGAAACCCACTTTTTCTATTCGTTTCACAAATCGTTGATTTTGATTTGACTTACTTTCCTTAACTAGAAGCCTATTCACTCAATTTTAATTAAAACTAGCTGACCCAGCGAACTTTGCTCCAAGCAGAAAATATGCAATTCCGGGGTTTTCCGATAATTCTATTTTTCAGGTCGAAATTTCCAATTTTCGGCTCATACTGTATTTACCTGATTCAATACAAATCCAGCGAAAGAAACTCCATATAAATCGAATTATATTCACCCAAGTATATGAACAAAAAATCAACTCATTTCAGATGGGTCTCACAAACTGTTTCAAAGGCAACCCTGGGCCAAGTCACCACATAACAAAAGGAACAGCAGAAGAAGCATATTCTCCGCTTCAATAGAACACAATGGGTTCCAATTTTCTCTTGAGTCTGCACAAAACGGCGACAATCCCTTAATCTCCAAGATCAAATATCCGGCCTATTTTCGCCGCAATATCGTAGATACTTTTTTAAGTATCTTTTGTTAGCACATAAACCGTTTTGATTTTATTTTCTCTTCTATACTGCTGGTGGCTTCGTTTTTTTCTTTTTGTTCACCCTTATAGGGATGGCATTTGAAGGGTATACCTATAGTTGGGGGTGGCTCTCGGTCCAACCGGGCGGCGATGTGGAGCATAATAATGCAATATAATAAAAGTAATAATAACGCTGATATGATGTTGCGAAAATCGGATGAGATACGGAGGATGATTGAGTGGGTGCAAAAAAGGAAATCGCTTTATATGGGGTGGGGGACTGAGTGTCTATATGTATATGAATGTGTGTGTTTGTGGTTGCCGCTGGCAAAGTTGATTGTTATAGCTGCGCTTTGTGGAGTATTGGTATGTGGTTTTATCCCATCTCTCCAACTTTCAAATATAACCCGGGGGGAGCTTGAGAGGGGATTGAAAGTATGATTTTATTTATTTACTCTCTTTTTTTTTTTTTGTTGTTGAAATTGTTGGCTTAGTATGTGGTGGTTTTGGGTTTAGTTGCGCGGAGGAGAAGGCTGAAGCTTAAAGCAGATACCATCAGGCTGTCATATTATAAATTCGAATTTAGTGCAAATCCAAATTCACTGTTAGTTGCTATTGTATTCTATTATTATGATTATTAACCATATCCACCGCACAGCTCTATATACATTAATGTATTTGGGTAATATGAAAAGGTTTGAATTGTAATATGATAATATGCTGACTATATAACTTAATGCCAATGCCATACGGGATTTATTTGGATTTTATTTTGTATTATGTTTAATAATGTGATGGCAGAGAGAATTGGTCGGACTTGGTAGTTAAGATTACCATCAGATTGGATTGATTTATTCAAAAACAAAAAAAAAAGGGTTTTATATTCGCATTTATTTACATAATTATTTATAACAATTTTCGATATAATTTAAATTCTATTAACTATTTTCAACTTTTGGATGGATTTTTGGACTTTTTCAAAATGGATCTTATCGTTTTTAATATCAGGTTGCTCTCCTCTTCAACATCAGGGGATGAGATGTAAAATTATCCCATCAGACATCAGAATAGTATGGTATACATTACTCTCTGGTACATACAGGACTAAAAATGCAGGAATCTACTTCTAGCCCACAACCAACCATGAAGATGGAGTTAACAATATCAGCGACTAGTGATGTTCTTTTAAGGCCAAAAGGACTTACTTTACTGTACACGAATTTATACCTAGGGAAATTAGCCTGATGAATCTATCACAGATTACAGTTGCTAGAAAGCGAAATCCTGAAATCAGCTGGAAATGTATTCACTCTCTGTCTTTTTAAAAATCATGACTTGATAAGCTTCTAATTTATTGATGTAATTTCTTATATGTTGTCGTTATATTTCCTGCTACGTGAACAGAGAGGAATAATCAGTTTACTAATACCAGCATTTGTCCCTTAAGGGTCTAATTGCAGTTAGCTACTCACCATTCCTGATAGTATTTTCATAAACTTAATTAAGAGCGGTCTGAACATAAGCATTAGCAAAACTGAACTGATGTCAAGATCAACTGCACCAAATGTTAGTTTTTGCAACTTTGGTAAAGTTTTTTTCTATCTATCTTCCATTATTTTCACGTGAAACATCGTGGAATGGAAGCCAAGGACGAATCCCATGGTAAACCACAGCGCCGGTGATGCTCCCTTTCGGGGCACGCCAAAGCATGCGTCCATTCACTAATCACCAGGCTGGATAATTAGCGGGGTCATGTACATGCCCCCGCACGCCATAACCATTATTCAGGGTGTTACTGGAAGAGTTCTTCCTACTGCTTTATCCTAAGGATTTCGGGATTTTCGGGATTCTGGGTTTTCCGGATTTTGGGTTTTTGGGATTCTGGGTTTTCGGGATTTTGGGCTTTCGGGATTTTGGGTTTTCGGAAATTCGGTTTTCAGGATTCTGACCCCAACCCAAGCTTCGATACAGGACCACCTTAATTCATACAAAGCCTTTCTTATTAAATTTTGTCTTTGTTTTAATTTACAATTGCTTCAATAGCAACAAGGTGCTATAACCAGCTGTGTTAGCCAGATTATCATTGAAGTCTACCACATTCAGAGTGACCTTATCCCCCTTTGGCACAATCATCAGCAATCAACAACGAGCTCTTTCAATCCGACAGAGAGCCCTAACAAGGACTTTCATTCAAGTTCGAGAGAGAAGCAGCTGCAACTACTGCCGTTCAATGTCGTTAGAACAGTCTCATTCTTCATTATGTGATATGTAGACTTCAAGTCCTATCTGTTACCGACTTCTACCACGTGGAGGTACATCTTGATATTTTCTTGTCCCAAGTTTAGAAGTCTGCTACGTGAACTGTGTAAACTTTAACTTACTTACTTAACGGGCTCACAGCCTGAGAAACGGCAGTTTTTCCAACCTCCATGATCTAAACCACACGGTTTCCAGTCGTCCAGACCAAGTGCTCTGGCCTCTGTGATAGCTGAGTCTTTAAACCGGAGAAGGTTCGACCTTTCTTTTTACCTCGAACATGGGAGCTGGGAGTCAAAGGTTCTTTTGGCTGTAGTGAAGCATTGTTGTCCATATTTGCTCGATGTGGACGAGCCAATGCAGTCGACGTGTTTTGGCTTTTTGGACTGTGTTCACATATTGGCATACTCGTATACTACTCATAGATTTCGCGGTTAAATCTTTTCCCCATTCGCCCTCCTTTCCCCATTCGCCTTTCCTTTCCTTCGAAAGAACCCGAATGATCAGCACTCCTTTTCTGTTTATCGCATCCAGCAGTCGGCGTCGTAAAGCAGGACTGACAGCATAAGCGCTTTGTAGAGCGTGCACTTCGTCTTACGCGTGAGGTGTTTTTAACCCATTTTCTTCGCTAAACAGAAGAAGCAAAAGTTTGCTAGGGTAATTCTTAGTCGGATATCCAATACGGTGTCATTTTTTCAGTTTAAGGTTTACTCCAATGTAGAAGAACTCCCTAACTACCTCGAAGTTACTGCTATCAATAGTGGCGTTTTGCCGGTGGTAGTAGGCAGATACTTGTTTGTTTGTTTGTTTTTCTGTTTATTTGTTGATAGCAGGTACTGGAACTTATCTTCGTTCACTTCTAGACCAACAAGTTTTTCCTGTTCTTCAATCACCATAAAGAGGGCTCTATAACGGCAAGTTTGGAGCGGCTGATGATGTATATATAGAATCTGAATAAGCAATTAGTTTATTAGGACCGATCTATTGAAAATAGTATGCCTTCCGTGTTAACACCTTATGGCTGTACGCATTATCTATTTCGGAAAGAGATTGGAAATCACAACAAATCATCAGTGCATCTCCTTGTCGAAATCTCATAAATGTTTAGAGGAAATCTGAAGAGCTATTTTCCAATTGTTTTCTTAAGTCACGTGACACAGCTGAATCTGTTTTTCCGGGATCCCGAATTCGTCTAATAAAAGCTATATGATAAGTGGCATGGAATTCGATGAAAAGATGCGGTGGGTATCGACTTGAAACGCGTTCGTCTGCGGGTGATTTTCGGTCCAGTGTGTATCGATGGAGTATGAAGGAGAAAATTTAACCATGAGATTTACGGGCTTTACAGAGATGTCGACCTGGCCAAAAAGCTGAAAATACAGCGGCTGAGATGGCTGGAATACGTGGAGCATATGGACACCAACGCAGCAGCCCGATGAGTCTTCGAATTTACCCCTGATGGTCTGCGCAGCAGAGGGACCCCACCTTAAGTGGCGCACACAAGTGGAGAACGACCTGAATCAACTTGGAGTTCGTTACTGGAGGCAGCTAGCTAAGGACCGTGGGGCTAGGGAATGGAGGGGCTTGTTAGTTCTAAAAAAATGGGTGGATACCACGCCCACATATAAGAAACCCCAAATTTTCGGTATTCGAGGTATCGGAAAGTTCCATAATTTTAAGGCTTTCGCGGTTTTTTACCAACTACTATCTAATTAGAAGGAGTTAAAATTTGGTGAGGCACCTGTATTTGTCTAGTTTTGCAAATATGGTGAATTTGAAGTGTATGGCTTTATTGGCTCTTAAGTAAGACGGAAGTCGAAAATTGTTTGCGTTTTTTTTCCTGTAAAAAGGGGTACTGCCGAGAACAGGGCTGGAAACTACCGTGACCTTTGATAAGTGATTATGAATTTCCTCTTCCAATAAATTTTAAGTTTTATTTCCAAAGCAAATGTTGCCTTGTTTCGCTTTGGCACTATCTGAATTCATCTACAATGTTTAATTAAAAGTAAATTAAAATTAAATAACAAACCCCGTAAAAAGTAAAGTTTCCCAAAAACATAGTGAATGGTAAACTTAATTTATATTGAGCCATCTTCACAATTCTTCATACTAATTCGTCATGGGAATCCGTTTTTTTTTTTTTTTATTTGAATAAAATTAAACCAAACCATATCCTTCGTTTGAAAGGCTGAATTACAAAACACACTGATTTTCTATAACATTTATAGAAAAAAATCTTTTCTTTATTCATCTTCAAGTGCACCACTTGATCTCACAAAGGCCCAGATCTCATCAACACCTTCGGACTCTAAAAACTCAATTTGATTTGAATTTGAAAAAAAAAAATACTTTTCACGCAAATTTTCAAATCGATCAAAGTCAAGCCGTAACAATTGGATTAAAAAATTATCAGCTCTTAATCTGAATCCTCCCAAAAAAAAACTTCTATAAATTGTTAACCAAACAAACAATCAAATATCAATTTTCTATTCATGCATTGAAGAAAAAATCAAGGAGAGAAAAAAATTCGCACCCAGTGATTATTACTTTTTTTTTTTTTGCCAAAAAGGATGATCACTCAAAGAAGTCTAACTTTTGTACATAAATTTAAAATCCCATAATCGATTATTTTGAAAATTCGAATCCCTTCTGCCATTTGGTCTTTATTTTTGGTTTTTGCCCAAGAAAAAATATTCCAATCCGTCAATTGGAAAATGTGACATGTGACAGGATCTTAATCCTCTTGAATACAAAACGGGTGTTATCATCCCTAAAGGTACTACACAACGTTTATGTATCTACATAAACCCAATTTTCTATAAGGATCATATCATGTGAATTCATTGACCATTGAATTGGCATAAATACACACGCTTTGCGTGTGTTTTTTTTTTTCTTTTTTTGTTGTCAGTTAATTCTTAATTTATGTCAACTTGACTTTTTCCGAAAAATAACAAACATGGCGTTCTTGTTGATGAGCTCAAGGTAAGTGTAATTCTTGAGGTAAACCGATTACTATCGTCCTTTTGTAAGTAGTTGGATTTGATGATTACTATACCTGCTGTTTGACGAAGGTGTTCATCATTTTGATATTTGCATGGAACAGTAACAGATAGAGAGAATTCCCATAGAAGAGTGTGCCAGAGGACAGGACAATCAGAAGGACTATTGGTGTGGGATTTTCAATTTTTGAAGACTTCATCAAAATCACATGAAATGGAGAGGGTAATTACGGTTTGAGATAGAAGTGTATTGTTAGATTGACAACGGATGACAGTTTAATTGACTGCCATCTGAGATGTTATTGAATGTTTGGGTCTGATAATGCGGGTTTACTTATGATACATCTTGGGATTAAGCTACCCATGTGCTTATAAAACTCGTGTGGTTTATTAGTTTATATTTAGCTAAGAAAATAAACCGTTTATTGTTCAAGGTAATCAAGTTTAAACTCGTGTTAACTTAAAACGTGCGTGGCCCAACAACGTGGCCAAAAAGCACTGTCTGACGTAGAATTTTGGTGTCAAATTTTGTTGAGCACGAAAAAATGGGAGATCGTCAACATGCTCAATGCTGTACGTATATCAACGCCAAAGATGTTTCAATGAACTAGAGAGTGTTGCTGATAACCCACGTGTGTCGTGTCGTATCGTCACCGCGATCTCAGCTATTTTGTATCAGTGCAACCACCATGAGGTGCACCTTAAAGGATAATTTGCATTTGTTTCCGTATGAAATGTAATTGACTCAAAGAATATTGCTGGGAGCCCGTACGAATGGCTTAGAATACAGCCAATGCTGAGTGGTGTCCAATGCAATTAAGGAAGAGGCAGACTTCTTAGCAAAAATAGGCGCAACAACACCCTTAACGGGTCCAGATCCCTATTGTCGAATAGGAAAAAACGTGATTAAAAATAAAATCAAAATAGAAGAAGAGGCAAAACGACTAAACATCTGGGATAAACTCCCTTAGCTAAGACAGGCCAAACTTCTATACTTGGGAATTACAAACAAGAACGTATGACATCTTTTATTATATTAGCTATAAAGTATGAATAACCTAATAATAACTACGGCTATTTTCACTGATTACTGCAAGCTTAGGAGACACTTCAGAATTCTTGGCCTTGGCTTAGTGAGCAGTGCCAGTGCCATTATGCTGATTCTGCAACACTCAAAATGAAACACCGCACCATATGTTAGGTACATATAATAATTAATTTATAATTTAACTTTATTTCCCTCAAAATAAGCTTACATTGTATTACTAAAATAATAGAGAATATTTAACAATATTTGTATGGCTTTATGTGTAGAAAAAAATATTTATGTATATATGTATCTTAAATATATCAGGTATAATTATTTGACAATAAAGCAAGATTTCAAGGAAATAGGTTAATTCTGTTATTCAAAGGAATAAGTGTCGAATGAACCTTAAGATAGAAAACAATATCAAGTATATACTTTTGTGGGGATTTACACTAAATTAATTCAAAACTTTAAATTAAATTCATAAAAATTAAAATGTCTATATAATACAATTAAATTATTGGATTTAGAATAACATCAATCTGAGAATGATCAAAAGAAAAAAGCCAATGTTTAACTAAAGCTAAAAATCCTGATTCGTTTCTCTCACATCTGAATTCATCAGGCAATTTATTAAATAAGCGGGGTGCAGTTACTGTATAAAAATTACTAAAGTGTGATTTAAAAACTCTGGGAACATTCACAAAACGGCGTAAGCTAGATCTCAAACTAAAAATCTCAATTGATCTTTCATCATTATAACCTTTGCTTTTGAAAAATGTTTTTAGAATATTATACAAATATAAATGCCTCACAGGGAGAATGCCGAGATTGGTGAACAAGGCGAAACTGGGTGTCAAACGAGTAACTTTAGATATAATGCGAATTGAATGTTTTTGGCTAGTGAGGAGCGGAATAATCTTACTAGCATGAGTACCACCCCAGCAGCAAATTCTATATTGAAGTTTTGATTGAACTAGACCATAATAGGCTAATTTTAAAATTTTTTGAGGGCAGTAAAGACTAAGGTGATAAATCTGTCTGATAACCTTATTAAGATATAATTTTAAGTTTGATGTGTGTTCAACCCAACTAAGCTTCTTATCGAGTAAAACTCCTAAATACTTAAAATGATCAACACATTCAATGTCAAAACAACCATCACAGCACTGATACGCAGGCATAATCAATGATGAGCAAACTTGAAACCTAGAACAGCCAGGCGCATGATAAGTTAAAGATAAACTATCAGGGATGATTCCCTGTAAATTAAAAAACATGAACTTAGTCTTACTGCTAATGACCAGCTTATGAGACCCAAACCAGTGACAGAGAATTTCAAGGTCGTGATTCATACTGACAAATGTTTCAAAATGGTTATTATTGGAGTACGAAAGAGCTGTATCATCAGCAAAGGCAGATAATTTACCTTGAAATGGTTGTAAGAACAAAGAATTTACAAAAATAAGAAATAAGATGGGACCCAAAACAGAACCCTGTGGAATTCCCATTTTTACGTAGGTTACCGAACTATGAAAATTTTGTATCCTGGTCCTTTGGTTACGATTTGTTAGGTAAGAACGAAGCCAATCATGCACGAAACCTCTGAATCCAGCAATATAGAGTTTCTTGAGTAATATTTTATGGTCAACCGTATCAAAGGCTTTTGTAATGTCAATGAATAAAGCCGCTGAAACTTTAGAATCATTAATTGACTTATAGATTTCACCACAAAATTTTAGCAGCGCATCTTCTGTTGACTTACCTTTCCTAAAACCAAACTGAAGATCACTGAAGAAATCAGTTCTGGAAAGAAATGACATAATTCTATCCTTCATACCCCTTTCAAATACCTTGGAAAAAACAGACAGGAGAGAAATAGGCCTGTAGTTATTTATGTCCAAAGTGTCACCTTTTTTATGTAATGGGATTACAATAGCTGTTTTAAGAGAATCTGGAAACACACCTTCTCTAACACATAGGTTGAAAATATAACAAAGAACATCAGCAATTTGAAATGAAATATTTTTTAGTGTACGACTGGAAATCTTGTCATGAGAAGCAGAACTTGTAGATTTAAGTGACAAAATCAATTTATGAATTTCAAAAGAAGAAAAGTCATAAAAGCAAAAGCTTTCTTGAGAGAAGATATCATCCTGAATGGCCTCATCATGGATAAGTAAATCATCATGCTGGGAAATAGTGGGTATTGTTGAAAAATGATTATTAAAAATATTAGCTACATTGATAGGATTTGAAATTATTTCATTATTTTTAATAATTTTCAAGTCCAAATCTGATGAATTTTGATTCAAAATTTCATTCACTAGTTTCCATTCTTTTTTGATATTCCCAATGTTATCAGCCAGTTTATGAGTGTAGTAATTATCTCTGCACCTTGGTATTTCGGTTTTCAACTCACGGCACAATTTCTTGTAAAAAATCTTTAATCTTGAATTGTTAGGATGCTTTAACACTGATTTACGAAGACAATTTTTCTTTCTTATTTTTTTTTAAAGTGGCAGGGATATCCATGGCTTAAGGCGTTTAAATTTGTTTGATTTACTGCTGGTAGTTACAGTGCAATTTAAAATATGCATCTGCAGCTTATTCAAAAATAAATCAAATGCAATTGAAGCATCACTTGCAGCATATATCTCATCCCAAAACTCAAAGGTCAGAGACGACCGCAATGCTGAATAATTAACATTTCTAAATTCAGAGAACACGAAACAATTTTGCTTATTAATTTTATAATTGAGTTGTAGATTAGTCAAAAAATGATCAGTAAGATTCAAATCATGTACTGACGATTTAAAATCAGTTTTGTTTTTTCTATGCAAACGTAAGAAAATATGATCCAGACACGAACTAGACGTCTCTGTGACACGAGTTGGTTCTCTTACCAAAGAACCAAAACCAAAGGAAGACAGGAGTGATATATAGTTATCAGCATCAGAAGAGTTAGATAGAATGTCTATATTAAAATCTCCTAAAAGAGCCATATTTTTTGAACTAGTGTTTTTTAAAAATTCAGAAAACTCAGAAAGAAAAATTGAGACGCTACTTAAATGCAGCCTGTAAACACCAACAAATGAAAATTGTGAACCATTAATTTCTAAATCAACACATATCAAATCCGCACTTTCCAAATTAATACTTTTAATTTTGCAACCCATATCACTTCGATAAAAAACCGCTACTCCACCAGCTGAATATGAGTTATTACAATTTGCAGCGAAAGTGTAGTTTGGAATATAATAATTAGAAACTTCAAAATCGTAAATCCAAACCTCCGAAAGAAATATAAGATCCGGAAGGTGATCTAAAGAAATTAAATGCGAGTAAAACGAATCAAAATTTTTTCGCAAGCTGCGAATATTTTGATGTATAACAGAAAAGCCATATTTCTCAAAAATAGAATGATCTATACAAAGACAATTGGACTGATGTAAATAAGAGGACGATAGCGCATTATAAATAGAACTGTGGAAAGTATTACTTAAGATATTAGATTCCATTTAAAGAATTGCAAAGAGAAGCAAAATCAGCACAGTTTCTGATTGATAATACCTTATCTCCATCATTAATTCGCACAAGCACAGTAGAGTTACGAACCCAAACATATTTACACTTATTGTTAGCTTTAAGATCCTTAATTTTTTTTAATAATGACCGATTGTAGCTTGTAAGGCTGTCGTTGATGAAGATTCCGTCCTGGATGTTATTGTCTTTGTTGTTTTTTCCTCTATTTTTTCCTCGGTTATTTGTGGACTCATATCCGAAAAGTTTTTTAGCAGATAATTTGATTTTCTGAGAGTACATCCTACTCATGATATTTTGTTTTTTAGCGAGCGAAGAGAATTTTACGCAAGCAATATTAGCTGCAGATGGATTATTAACTGGCTTTGGTTTCACATAACAAGTTTCGATGTCAATATCGCTGACGTCTTCTCCAATTCCTTCAACAAAAAGTTTCACCACAGCATCTTTGATTTTGCATTATTTACATATATCTAGTTGTAAAGCACTTGTGCATCAAAGACACAGTTATTTGGGACGTCACCAGATAGGAGAGAGTGAATTACTTTCCTTAAAAATAATGATGTGGCTTTGCAGTTTAGGTTCTTATAGAATTAATTTCTTTTAGAGAATTTTATACAGGGTGATCGGTATAAGATGCACCAAACTGCTGGAGCAAGTAGGTCGGGTTAAGACAAGAAAAAAATCGTATGGGAGGGGGGGTCTATTTCCCCCCGTTTAAGCAGGAGGGGCAATTTTCTAAAAAATTGACTTAAAACAGAAAAAAAAATATTTAAAAACAACGGTACAATTAAAAACGCCATGCTGTATCTTTTTAAAAAGCCAGAAATCTCTCCATTAATTTTCATTTTAAATTTAGTTGTGTTAGTGAATATTTTTTGAAAAACTAATTTCCAAACTCGAAATTTAAAAAAAAAAAGATTCAAACTAATTTTTTTCAAAATTTTATGTAATTAAGTATAATTTTTGTTTTAAAAGTTCATTGCCCTTATTATCTTTTAGTTAAAAACAGGAAACAAAATGGTGAAATGTCTTTTAGTTTTTGAGAAAATTGAAAATAACAGGAGGAGCAATTTTCTAAAATAATTGACTTAATACAGAAAACAAAATATTAAAAAAGAACGGTAAAGGCTAAAACGACGTGCTATACTTTCTTGTTAAGCCAGAAATATGTGCTTCCATTTTGTTTATAAATTAAGTTCTTTCAGTAAACAGTTTTTTAAAAATTAGTTTTCAAACTTAAATTTTTGAAAAAAATATTCAATACTCCAATCAAATTGTAGTCAAACACTGAAAACCAGATGTCAAAATGTAGTCTATTTTTTGGAAAATTGAAAATAATAAAAGTAAGTTTTCCTTAAATTCGACTTCCGTCCGTTATTTTGTTGTTCAAAAGATCCTATTTCTACAAATTAAGTAGTAAAGTAGATTTCGTCATTTTCAATTTTCTCAAAAACTAAAAGACACTTCAGCATACGGTTTTCAGTTTTTTATTGATAATTAATAGGAGCATTAAATTTTGAAAAGAAAAATTATACTTAAATACATAAAATTTTGAAAAAAATTAGTTTGAAACTTTTGTTTTCATTTTTTTTTTAAAGTTCGAGTTTGGAAATTAATTTTTCAAAAATTATTCACTAAGAGATTTCTGGCTTTTCAAAAAGGTATAGCATGGCATTTTAAATTGTACCGTTGTTTTTAAATATTTTTTTTTCTGTTTCAAGTCAATTTTTTAGAAAATTGCCCCTCCTGCCTAATCAGAGTGGTTCCACAGGGCTCAATATTGGGTGCACTTTTTTTAACAATGTACATAAATGGTATCTCTTTGAGTATCTTTAACTCTTCAGTTGACATGGTACGCTGATGATGTCCAAGTACGTAAAAGTTTTCCTTTTGGTCTTATGGAAAATGCAGCTCATGAGGTTGACGAAAACTTGAAAAGAATTCTGCGTTGATGGATGCGATCTAATGTTTGAATCCCTCGAAGTCAAAGTGTTTAATTGTATCAAGAAACAGTATTGATACATCATACTTCCCTAATTATTCCTTAATGACTCACAAATAGAGTTTGTTAAAACGGCGAAAGATCTTGGCATAATATTTGACATGACACTCTCTTGGAACGATCAACGATCACATAAGTCTGATTGTTGGAAAAGTTTATGAAAGCTTACATTTTTCAAAAATGTACACATCTTAAAATTTGTAGTAATTACGATTATATTCAAGGAAACTTAATATTGCATATGTATACATACATATTTAATAGTATTGCGGATATATCTATGGATTGGAAAAATATTATTCAAAATATTTTAAATATAGTTTTAGCTAATCCAACACTACTTCCCAGACTATTACAGATCAAACAACATCAATACAATAATCTCATAGGTTTAACCAATTTAGCTATCCCACCAATATCTGCAATTTCTTTAAAGTGGGCTGGGCTTTGAGCCCCGTCACTTAGTTAGTGCCTCATTTGAATACCCATTCGACTACATAAGTTAGTTCACATTTTAACGTGAGCGCGCGCCTGCTGTGCAAATTGCATTACTATACGCGGCCGTAATATTTCGTATTCGTGCGGTCTCACTCGCATCGTGCAACCAAATTGTGCAACATCATCTAACGAACATGGGAATCCATAAATTATGCGACCGTAATGGATTGGCCCGAGTATGCTAAATTGACATTTATGTTTTTATTATATTTTATCCATTTTGCTTTGTTTACATTTCTGTGGCACTTTGGTTGGCTTGTTAGTTGCGGATTTATTCCCCCGGCCCGACTTGGCTGGCCAGCAGTACGGCTCGGTTGGGGCACAAAAAAGAGCGCACCTCCAAACTACCATCGCATGCAATCGCACCCAATGGTAAAAAGGTATTATGTACTTATACTGGAGGCCGAGGCATGGTATATGGTTTGGTTATCCAGTTTTACAGGTCGATGTCCTTTGCCCACCTCCTGTCTGTTTTCACCCATTTGAATGGCAAACTCAATTCTACGTTCCCCCAATCACCGATTTACAGTGCAAAAATAATTGGATGACAATTTCTCTCAACAGCAACAACAGAATGCAATCATTTTTTTGTGACCTTTTTGATAGCTTCTAGCTGATGTGGATGAAAAAAAGAAATACGTTTTTCATAAAAAAAAAAAAATTACAAAAAAAAAACGAAACAAAGAAATCCTTTTTCCCCATTATTTGCTATGGCAGCGGATCCTGCTGCTATTTTTTACTACATCTAGTTGTATATCTGACATACAGGAGACACACTCCGTTTCAATTGCATAAAGCCAGGTATGAGTTTAAACAAAATATGCTAGACTGGATCGCACGAATTTCCTCTTGTAGATAAAAACTATGATTTTATTATATCTTTAACGAAAAAATATTAAAAAAAAAAATAAAATGTATAGTAGTCCATCAACAAAGGAAAAAATATGCCTTCACCTGGAAATAAATCCAACAGTTTTGAAAATTGGCACACGTATTAAGAGAGGCCTAATGATGAAGTGTTAGTGTATAAAAGTCCCCATGTAACATGTCGTCTTTTTCGGTTTTTCGTGCTTATCTCAGAAATTGTTTGCTCTTTCAAAAAATAACCTGAGACAACAAAATAGCTTATAAAATTCTCTACAAAAATGATTATGACCAAGATTTTTATTATCTGTCATAGTTATAAAGTTGTTTGGCGCCTAAAATTGGTATTTTTTAAATTTCCTAAAATCAGCTACATTTTATATATTCTATTCTAATGTAGCAAATTATGGGAGTGGAGGTATAACCCAAATTCATATACTAACATGTATGTTTAGGTAAAGGCGTTATTATACCAAATTCAATCGTCTGGCAGGTTTTTTGTCAGCCGGAGGGGGGGTGGACGTTATTTTTAATCAGTGCACAATCCTTTATTTTGTATATACAGGGTGATTCGCATAAGGTGTAACAAAACACTAGAGCTTAGATACAGGTTGGGTCGAGTCAAAAAAAATCGTATGGGAGGGGGTTTATTCCCCCCGTTTACCCAGAAGGGGCTATTTTTTTAAAAAATTGACTAAAAACAGAAAAAAATTATTAAAAAACAAGGGTAACTCTTACAATGTCATATATACCTTTTTGTAGAGACCAAAATCTTCTTTTAGATTGTTTATAAATAAAGTTGTTTTAGTGGAAATATGATTTTTGAAGCATCAAAATAAGGGATTGAAGTCGAATAAAAGAAAACTTACCTTTATTATTTTCAATTTTATCAAAAACTAGAAAACATTTTGACATCTGGTTTTTAGTATTTGACTGAAAATTTATAGGAGCATTAATATTAAACACAAACATACAATTTAATTACGTAAATTTTTGAATTGAACACATTTTTTTCATTTTATTTTTAAATTTTGAGTTTAAAAATTTACTTTTCAAAAAATCTTCACTATAATAAACAGATGCCAAATAAGTTTATAAATATGACAGATATGAAAATTTTTTTTGTATCATATTATTTTTTGGAAGGATAAGCAGTTTATAAGATAAACCGAAAAAGATGACATGTTACATTTTCGTGCCGCTAGAGCTCGCCTCGAATTCATGGGGACTTTTGTACACTTCATCTTTAGGCCTCTCTTAATAAGTGTGCAAAGTTTCAAAACTGTTGGTTGTTTTTATAGGTGAAAACCTTTATTGACTAGACTATAGGTACTTAAAATAATTGGTATCATTTTGTTTACAAAAATTATTTTCAAAACTTTTAAATATAAAGGTGCTTCAAGATGGCGTTGCCACAAACGAAATTCAAAAATCTAAAAATGCAGGAATTAGGACCTAATTAGGTGTTAATTAAGTGCCGCAATATTAATTTAAGTGCTCTTTGATTTGATCTCGAAATGCACCTTAACTGTTCTGCCAAAGGTGCTTCATTTTGACGCACCTTAAATGCAATATAGGAACCAGATTCCAAAATTATTATGAAATTTGTCGATCCATTCAGAAGATATGCGCGATTAACATTAAACCCTTATTTCCGCAATATGTGCGAAGAAAGAGCGAGTAACAAGAACTAAAATTCTGTCCATAAGCAATTGATATGGAGTGTATGGTAGGTTTATTTGCAGCGCGACAAACGACAACTGACTTCAACAAACTAACGTATACGAAACGAACAGATCCCGGCTGCAGTTGTTGTCTATTGTGACATTGTGGGCTGTGGCGCACAAATTGATTTGTAAAATGGCTGTGGTTATGTAAATTTTAAATTGAAATTCCAGCTGACAATGGCTGTGAACGGGATAGTTTGACATGTTTGTTATAGCCAAAGTGTCCCAGAATGAGGTTGTTATGAAATTCAATTATGAATTTTAACTGTAATTCCGGCCCAGAACAGAACAACAGGTTTATTGTTTTAACTTTTTTTTTTTCAATTTCTTGTAATTTATTTTTTATCATTTAAATTAATTTATTAGAATTGATGTTGGTCCGTGAATCTGGGGGCACGGCAGTGCCCCCTGCCAAGACGAGCGGCGGGCACTACCTATATTTTCTCGTAACGCTTCGTCGGATTTTCAGGCCCTCATAACTTCGATCTGGATAGAGCTAGAGAGCTCAAATTTTCAGGATTAGGTGTAGTCCGCGAGCTAACAAAATACACCAAATTTCATATTTCTAGCTTTTATACTTTGGGTGTAATTCATACCCAAAAACGTCGATTTTGTCGTGGTCAAAAAGTATGGCTTGGCCGTTTCATAAAACTTTTGCATACCAAAAATCTATGGAAGTTTCTGTGTTTCGGTCGCGAAACGGCCAAGCCATACATTTTGACCACGATGTAGGGTTGGTAGAGTTAGGTCTTGTGGAGTTAGGCCTTGTAGAGTTATGGGCTTGGCTCTTCATGAGATCTCATAACTTTTTCACAGCGAAAGCTTTATGTGCATGTGAGTCTTGGCGACCTTTTTTTACATGAAATGTTTTTGGTGGGATCGTTTTATTATAATATGCCTTTTGTTGCATATTGCATGATATAGTAGGTAAAGTCTATCCAATATTAATTGGCAGTACACGTCTTATGGGAGAGCTTTTTCAAAATCAGTAGCGCGCCATATTTTTGCACCATACTAAATTGAAATAACTCCTTCATAAAAAGTGTTTGCCCGCCCGTAAATTTCCGATTACATCTGACATAGACCCAACGTCCTCTCGAGCGCACATCTGAGTGCGCAGTGCGCACTGAAATGAATTGCTGTGGCCTGTGGCTGCTGCTTTTCAACTTCAACCCCTATTATATTAATGTACATTCAGGGTTGCCCATGTCCATTTGGTAACTCGTTCAGTTTTTTTTCCTTGGATTTCTGTAGAGGTGCTTTTGATTTTAGAGCTTTAAAAAAAGTTTTTAATGATGAGAGTTACCGTAGAGTGTTTTCATCTTTTGCATTTCTTTTAATGTGAGGAAAATACGTTAAAATCCAGTTTCAAAATTTTAAGCTGTTTTCTTTTAAGAGGAACTAAATTTGCGTAGATTTTCGTAGCGCGCGGTCAGTTATTGTGAAATAATTTATTTTTATGTAAATTGTATGTTTAAAAGGTGTATTTTTTATTTTAAGTTTTGTACAATTTGTGTTTTTTAAATAGGTATTTTTTTAAGAATCGTTTGTAAAATTTTTTAAAAATGGTATGCAATAAATTTGAGTTCAAGTTATATTAACAAAGGTAAAAAAAAAAATTAAAATTTAACCAAAGTGTATATTTAAAATAAATCTAAGAATATTTCAATCAGTACCAGACTTTTTTTCTTTAATAATTTTATGATTGAAATTAGTATGTGTGTTGTTTTTGAGTATAAAAATAAAATAGCGCGGATGTAGGTGTTGTGCGTCGGCCACCATTAAAAAAAAAAAGTGTTGTAACCAATATCTTGAAATAGGAAATTTAGTTATCTTTCTTTTCTTCACAGTACATTTTTTTATAAGACTTATTTTTTCAGAGTCGAGGGACCTTAAAGTACACTTTTTTTTAAATTTTTCCCCAAAATCTCCTTAACGATTTATATTATGAAAAAAAAAATCTAGAACAAAGCATGCTTAAATCTGAAAGTATAAATCCTACAAAAAAATATTCTATGAAAAAGAGAAAGATAATCAACAATTTTTAGTATACTTAGAAACGACCCACCAATTCCATTTATAAAATTTGATCAATATTTGTTTGTTTTTTAAAATCGTAATTGTGCAATTTTACCTACTAGGTGGTGACGCTGGTCAATTTCAAATAAACTTGAAATGATTTATTATGCAAACTACGGCATCGCGATAAGAGCTTTTACATGCGATAGACTTATGCAGTACGCTGCAACCAAACTGAGATGCAAACGTCCTATCTTCCCTGTACTGACAAGAATAATTGGATAAACTATAGATACATTTATTTGTGATGAAGGAAATATATTTTAATGGATTTAGGTTGAAGGACGAAAAAAAAATATGTAATATTTTTTTGTTTATTGTGAATCAACAATTCATTATTTTTTATTGAGATTATTGCTTTTGAATCATCAGTGTTGACAATAATTGTGGTTACATTACCTGTTTAATTTAAGGAATCATTTATTAATTATAGGTACCTATAGATAGATAAATAAATTTAAAAAAAACTATCTCCGGTGGTAGCTTAAACAACTTAAGAAGCTGAAACACGTGATATATTAATTTTTAAGTCCGAGATCTATTTTAAATTCGAATCAGTGATGCCAGATGAGATTTTTCAAATAATTTTCAAATAATTCACGTTAATTTTTATCGTGAGTAGGTACAGTTAAAGAGGTAAAGGTAAAGTAAGAAAAAAAAAATTGAAGGAAAATAGGGAGGTGGTAAATTTTGTAAGTTGTGGTTATGGCAAAAATAATATTTCCACCTAAAAAAATTATTTCCAATATTCCTACACCATAAATCCCAGCATCAATTTTTTTCCAACAATATTCCCACCAATCTGGAAACACTGATTCGAATGTTGTCTAGAAAGAAGGTTTTATAGAAACGGTGGCTAAAATTGTTCTGCAACTATCATAATAATCCTAGACATTCAGCTTGAGTTTCGGGAAAATAACTCAACGATTCTTTCGCTTCGTCGAAGCCTATATTATACTTTATACGACGTGTACCAGTGGCGATTCTTGATTTCAAGTTTTTGGTTGGCTACAACACTCCTCCTATGATAGGATCAAAATGTAATAAAGTTTGTTTTTTTTTTTTAATTTATTTTATTTGCGGTTCTATGAAAAGTTCGATACCAGTTTTTTTTTTAATATTTTTTCATAAAATACATTATTTACAGAAAGAGCATCAAAATAAGTAGTCGTTGTCATATATAACCTACCCGTCAAGGAAAAGTTTATTTTTATAGAAAACGGTTCAAAATATTTTGAATTTTTTTTTTTTACTTGTAATGTTTGAAATTAATAGTCTAAGTTTTTTGTTTAAAATCAATTTTCTCAATTTTCTCCCATAGAGCTCTTTTTCATTCAATATTTTAATACCTACATAGGCAGCTGTGTTAACTTGGCCCCAAAAATTGTTTAATTTTTTTAATTTTTTTGTAAAAGATGACCAATTAAATGACCACTTTTGACCACCCATTAAAATTTTTTGACCACCCACAGTTATCGAAAAAATCGATTTTTAAAAATGGGGGGCTAAAAGAACGCTGCCCCCAAAAAATCGATTTTTTCAAATTTGATTGATTGTTATGATAGGTCCCACGGAAGAGATTATTGACCACCCTTTAACTTTTTTTGACCACCCCTAGAAATATTTTTTTTTGATTTAAAAAAAAAAAAATATTGAGATTAATTTTTTGTTTAAAATTTTCTCTTAATTTTCTTATTTCAAAAATTTGAAGATACAGATTATAAAAAGAACAAAATTAGGTAAAATGACCACTCTTTAGAATTTTTTGATCTTTTGAAAAAATATTTTTTTCGAATTTTTAAAGATGACCATTTTAAAAAACTCAGTTTTCTTAGATAACCATCCCTTAAAATCGCTCTAACTTCTTCAAAAATACATTTTTTTCAATTCTGGTAAATGACCATTGTGAAGAACATACATATCTAAAATGACCACCCTTTAGAATTTTTCAATCTTTTGAAGAAATATTTTTTTCGAATTTTTAAAGATGACCATTGTAAAAAAAAACTCAGTTTTCTTAGATAACCATTCCTTTAAAATCGCTCTAACTTCTTAAAAAATACTATTTTTAAAATTCTGGTAGATGACTATCATGTAGAACATAAATATCTAAAACGACCACCCTTTAGAATTTTTCGATCTTTTGAGAAAATATTTTTTTCGAATTTTTAAAGATGACCATTTTAAAAACCTCAGTTTTCTTAGATAACCATCCCTTAAAATCGCTCCAACTTCTTAAAAAATACATTTTTTTCAATTCCGGCAAATGACCATTGTGAAGAACATACAAATCTAAAATGACCACCCTTTAGAATTTTTCAATCTTTTGAAGAAATATTTTTTTCGAATTTTTAAAGATGACCATTTTAAAAAACTCAGTTTTCTTAGATAACCATCCCTTAAAATCGCTCTAACTTCTTAAAAAGTACTTTTTTTTTAATTCTGGATAACCTTCTCTTTAAATCGCCCTGACTTAGGTATCAAACTATTTTTTTTTTTCAAGTTTTTTAACTTGAAGTTTATAAAAATTTTGCAAGCGAATCGTTCTGGAATTATATTGCTTTAAAAAATAAAATAAAATTTTTAAAACACAACAAAAATTTGAGTAGAGTTCATTTTATTTGTATCATACGGAAATTTTAAATTAGAGTATACATTACAATGGTGGCCTTAACTGCAAATTTTTCAATATTATTGATTCTTTCTGACTCAAGGTAGCGGTCATCGTGAATGTCCCAACAGTCGGTTACTCTTCGGCAAATTGCAATATTATGCCCAACTTCATGTTGTGTGCAGAAAGGTATCCAATCAAGCCGGTTAAAATATAACTATTGTCTTTTATAAATATTTTCTTTGGTAAATCAATTAAATTTATTTTATCAGGTGCTTTTTTGGAGTAACTGACTATTGGACTATTTATTTTTTAAGCAATACAATTATTCCAGAATGATTCTCTTTCAAACATTTTTATAATTTTCAAGAATTTAAAAAAAAAAATGTTTGTTTGATAAGTCAGAGCGATTAAAAGAGAAGGTTATCTAAGATAATTGATTTTTGTTTACAATGGTCATTTAAAAATTCGAAAAAAAATATTTCTTCAAAAGATCGAAAAATTCGAAAGGGTGGTCATTTTAGATATGTATGTTCTTCACAATGGTCATTTGCCGGAATTGAAAAAAATGTATTTTTTAAGAAGTTGGAGTGATTTTAAGGGATGGTTATCTAAGAAAACTGAGTTTTTTAAAATGGTCATCTTTAAAAATTCGAAAAAAATATTTCTTCAAAAGATTGATAAATTCTAAAGGGTGATCATTTTAGATATGTATGTTCTTCACAATGATCATTTGCCAGAATTGAAAAAAATGTATTTTTGAAGAAGTTAGAGCGATTTTAAGGGATGGTTATCTAAGAAAACTGAGTTTTTTAAAATGGTCATCTTTAAAAATTCAAAAAAAATATTTTTTCAAAAGATCAAAAAATTCTAAAGAGTGGTTATTTTACCTAATTTTGTTCTTTTTATAATCTGTATCTTCAAATTTTTGAAATAAGAAAATTAAGAGAAAATTTTAAACAAAAAATTAATCTCAATATTTTTTTTTTTTAAATCAAAAAAAAATATTTCTAGGGGTGGTCAAAAAAAGTTAAAGGGTGGTCAATAATCTCTTCCGTGGGATCTATCATAACAATCAATCAAATTTGAAAAAATCGATTTTTTGGGGGCAGCGTTCTTTTAGCCCCCCATTTTTAAAAATCGATTTTTTCGATAACTGTGGGTGGTCAAAAAATTTTAATGGGTGGTCAAAAGTGGTCATTTAATTGGTCATCTTTTACAAAAAAATTAAAAAAATTAGACAATTTTTGGGGCCAAGTTAACACAGCTTACATAGGCGTTTAGATTTAGGCAGATGTAGCAATTTTGCATAAAAGAATTTAAAAAAAAATCATATTAACTAAATTTTATTTTTGAAAATTCAACATACACACAGTTAATATCAATTATCTATAGGTATGAATTTATTATAGATTGATTCATATAATTGAAAACTTTATATATTGGAATCATTAGGGAATCCGTCAGAGTTTCGAAAGACAAAGTCTCGAAAGGCAAAGGTTCGAAGGACAAAGGTTCGAAAGACAAAGGTTCGAAAAGATAAAGTTTCAAAAAGAAAAAGTTTCGAAAGATAAAGTTACGAAAGACAATGTTTTGAAAGACAAAGTATCGAAAGACAAAGGTTCGAAAACCAAAAGATTCGAAATTTCAAATTTTTGAAAAAATCGCTGCGGGCGATATATTTTCGTTTGAATTAGAATGAAATAGAGATGAGCAAACTCAAATAAAAATATTGCGCTAATAAGAGCGTTTCACGAAATTTCGCCGAAAAAAAAGTAAACACTTCAAGAAAACTAATTTTAAGCTACATTTTTTTTTAATTCTGCAAAATGCCTTAATGTATTAAAAAAACTTTGTTTACGCTTACATAACATTTTAAGCGTTTTTATGAATCCAAGGAAATGGGTGGGGCCACCAAAAATATAATTTCTCTTTACAATCTTTTTTAGTCCTTAAAAGAACATTCAATACCATACATTACATCAGCTACATTTTAAGCTATGA
The DNA here is from genome assembly GCA_947049315.1 of Epistrophella euchroma. NCBI lineage: Eukaryota > Metazoa > Arthropoda > Insecta > Diptera > Syrphidae > Epistrophella > Epistrophella euchroma. Next base: position 25,251,531 of record OX346246.1, read on the forward strand.
TGTACATAATTGTCTTATCACTTACAGTAAACTGGACTGTTTTCAGAATAATATTATTTTCTCCGTCAGTTAGTCGACCACTAAAAATACCTTAAAAAAAATATTCTAAAAAACTACCACTAAAAAAAGATCATTTAAAAATCCCCCACCTAAACAAAATTCCCCCCACCCACAAAACTTCGTCTTAAGAACCCGCCCCCCTCAGAAAAAACCCCACCCAAAAAAATACCACCCCTCGACAATCAAACGGGTGTTCTGACATTTCTTTAGTCAAGATAACAGTACACATATTGAAGGCAATATATATTGTGCATCTTCGAAAATTACAGTGACCTGCCTGTCAGAATTTACAAAACAAAACATAAGTGTTTCCGAATCGCAGTGACCCTCGTCCACTATTTACAAAAACAAAACACAAGACATGCGCCAGAACTGAATAAAAATGGAAACTGAAGATATTACCTTTTATATGTGTACTGTGAGTCAAGATACTAGCTTCTGGCCTTTTTGTACGTTCATAATCATATGACTTGCATTAAACGGAGAAAAAATAAGATTGCGCAAAATCGCTATGTAAGTTGAGTGAGTGTATCAGCGAAATATTTTTATCTGAGTTTGCTCATCTCTATTTTACGAGTACACTAATAAAAACGAAAAGAAATCGTCGCAGCATTCTTAGATACATTTTCTCAAAAATTTTAAATTTCAAACCTTTTGGTCTTTCGATACTTTGTCCTTCGAAACTTTGTCTTTCGTAACTTTGTCTTTCGAGATTCTGTTACTATTTCGAATCATTAAAATTCACACTGTGACAGCTCCATATTGCCAGTGGCAATGTGGAACTCACCAAAAATATCTAAAAAATGTCCTTTGATAAAACGAAATCTTTTATTCAAAAAATATTTTTAAATTTAATTTTTTCAAAGGGTTTCTTTCTATTATTTTACCTGAGAACTAATGGTTGAAAGTTTTCAATAAACTTAACGTTATTTACAAGAGAACTATGAATGAAAAAGTAAAAAATCTGTCTAAATATTTGCGACACGAAAAATTACAACAATTATTAGCAGTTTCTTTTGCAGTTTTTGTTGGCCTTTGAAAAAAAAACCGTCAATTGAATTTTTTTAAAAACTCTACCGATTATCAAGTATAACTCTGTGTATTAAATAAAATTAACCCTAAGTATATCTTTGTGTGTTATTAAGATATTCGATATTTTTTAACAATTTTTAATGTTTTTTTTTAATAAAAAAAAAACTGTGGCTTGATTTTATTTTTAAGTATTACCAATTTTGTACTACGTCATTATACATAGAATTAAACCAGGCCGAAGTCGATAGCATTATTTGTTCTAGAGATATTCGAAAAACAAGCCATTTTACAAAATTTTTTAAAATTACTGTAATAAAAAACCGCCAATTCAATTTTTCTGAAAATCCTTTTTGCATGTTATGGCTTTATTATATGTAAAATAAAATTTATTTGAAGTCGATATCTCCATGCGTTCTCGAGATATCGTCGGCGAAATAAAGCATCCGAACGTACATGGTATACACAGACATCTTTCTAAAAACAATGTAATCCGACTCCTCGAAACGTCGGGAAATGTCAAAATTTTAAATTTCACAAATTGGATCAAAAGCAATAAACTTCCAATGGTAAGTTAACAAGAAAGAAAAAAAATTCTATAAAATTTACTAAGCCACAGCCACTTAGTCAGTCGAAAGTTACAAAATAAATGGTTGGAAAATAATTCGCTATATTTATTTGGAGTGTAAATAATAAATGTTATATTATCGAACAGATAAAGAAAAAATGCCTATACTGTCTGTATCTGTTTAGCAAATGTCACTTTGACAATACACAACAAATGGATAGTGACCGAGACTAGTCTCGGTCTCGTCTCGGTCTCGGTTTCGGTACCGAGACAGAGACGAGGCTACCTTAAAAGCACCTGAGACGAGACCGATACGAGACCGTATTTTTGGTACCGAAATTTGCCGAGAGTCTCGCTGGTCTCGGTGGTCCCGCCGGTCTCGGTGGTTTGGTTTCGGTTTACGCTAGAAGAATTTTTATAATATTCAGAAGTTTTTTTTGCGAAATATAAAATATTCTATGCGCGTTAAAATATCGAACCACATATGTACATTTTTTTATTCTCAGGTGCACTGCGAAAATCCAGAGAAAAATACGTATGCATTGGCAAGTTTCATCGTATTTACATTAAAAACTTTGATTCGCCTCAAAATACGTTGAAAGAAAAAACAACAATTTTACATTTTTACTGTTTGAAACAATAACAAAAGAAAAAACAGACTCACGAGTCTGTTTTATACATTTTTTTCGTGCTTCACACAAGACTCCACACCCCGCATTTTTCTTACCAACAAACTGCCGAGATATCGTACTCTATCTTTTCAATCTAAACAGGCGCGTCTTATCTTACATCTATTTACCACCAAAAAACACGAAAGAAACCAAGGCTATAAGTATGAGACCGAGACCGAGACGAGACTGGCAAATTAAAATTTTCACGAGAAAAAGGCGAGACCAAGACGAGACCGAGACGAGACTGAAATTTTTCAATTTTGACGAGACCGAGACGAGACTAACAAAAGTCTCGCCTGGTCTCGTCTCGTTGCCAGCCCTAGTTCGGGGAAGTACTCAAAAACGAAACCATTTTAAATTTTTTTTTTTAAATGCAAAAAGTTTCGCTATTTTATGCACTCTAAGTTTGCTTTATTTCATCTAATAATTTTTGAATAATTTTTACTATCGTGTACCTAATCCATGAATCATAAGATCAAGAATTATATTATCCTTCCAATATGGGTTTTTTTATTTATGATGTTTTACTGAAAGTTAAAACCCATCTTCATGGAGATAATAATTTTATTCAGCTTTACTAATCTGTTTCAGGAAACCTTGAACTCATCTTTTTCTTGATTACATTCTAATCTTTTCTTCGTATATATATTTAGCTACACAACACATAGCTAAAGAATATGTATGTAAGACCTTTTCTGGCTCGATTTTCTTCTAATCACATCACATACAAAATTCTTGCCATTATCCACCCCAACACTTATTCACTTTGTCGAACAATTCAGACGTAATAAACGGAAAAATTACCCCTCAATAAGTCTTGCGAACAATGGGCGCCAAACTTTTGCCTTAATTTATCCACCCTTATACCATAACCTTGCGGACTAATATTACCTCAATCAAGATTCAAAGCTCGTCACAAGCATATATTAACTTACCGACGACGCCCGCATAGCCGTATGTGTGCGAAATTACCACCCCAATTGAAAGTTCTTACCTTTTTTGGCAATTCAGCCGCACCCCCATCAGTTTTCCTATAGTCACCGACAACAACATCAAAATCAACCCATAGCGCTATAGCTGAGTTCGAGCGGAGCTCTGGGGTCTTATCTTTGCACACTTAATTACGTTTAAACGCTTTTTCCCGTGCTCATTCGTCCGTTATGAGCACTTCATTATGTAGCCATTTTGGAAGAGCCAGAATCGGGGGTTTTTGCCACCAGTCCGCCCACCACCCTGCCCGCATCTAGATAACATGCTGTGTCGAAGTTTTTCCCCTAAATTACAGCTATACACTGGTGCACAAAGTAATTAAGATGAAATTTCGTATATGAATGAAATTCCAATTGCGCCCCAACACGAAATGTACGACCAAATGGGGTTTGATGCGGTGCGGTTGAGGATGGTTTGGATGGCGAGGCGGACGGGGGAGCAGTAGGGGTTATGCTGTTTTTGTTGATAGCAACAATTGCTCCGGGGGTAATTAATTCATTGTTTCATTTCTTTTTTGTTTGTTTTATATTCCCAGCGAGCTCGAGCGCCCGCCAGCAGCAGCAGAAGCAGCGGCAAGGTGTCGAAATTAATGGGGTGTTAAAGTTAATTGCCGTGGCATGGATATTTCCTAACCAGAAAATTTTAATTGCACCTAGTATAGCCATTTAAGTTGGAGCCAAGTGGGTTGAAATGGAGGGCAATCAATTCGAAATTGTTGCTCAATGTGGGGAAAATAGCGTTCCACAATTTAAACGCGCATCGTTATCTGCGTGTTACGATATACCTATACACACCAACCATGGGGTGGAGAATTAAATTGTAAATTACGTGCGGATGCTGGATGGATCAAACCCGCCCCACCAACAATGTCATCATCAGCCTGGCCACCATTTTGAATGCCTTATTCCATCATCCACCCGGCGATATGCCGGGGATGCAATTTATTTGATTTAACGCCTCAGCGTCGACATCGTCGTTGTCGTCTTTGGCATTATTCCTCTCTCTGATGGTTGCGGCCTTAATACGATAAAACGAATAAAAATAAATATATTTGCAGATAAGAGGACGAATGAAGTAGCATCTTGAGTATGGGATTGTGTTTTGGGTGGCAGGAAGGATACTTCTCCAAACTAGAAAATGGCTGAGGGATTTAAACGAATTTCCCTTGGATCTGGAATGAGATGAGATGAGATGCGAAGGCATCTGATGCGCGCGTATTTATTTATCTTAATGGTTTCCGGCTGAGTTTTATTGAAATATAATGATCCATTTTAGGTGTTTGTGTGTGTGTGTGTGTGGGTCTGGGGGCGGAGACGGATATGATTGTTTTGTGGACGTGCAAATCTCTGAACGAGCAAAAAATTCCTAAAAGATGATATCTGATGGAAAGTCATTTACCTATTTGCATTTAAAATGTGTGAAGGATATTTTGATGAAGATTTTTGCATGCTGATATCATAAGTGAGCCTCTGATTTGTGGTGCTGGAAAAAGTTAAAATGAATGTGATTTAAATTCACACATAAAGGTAGGTTCAAAAGTCGAGTCAGATATGTTTACATGACCGAGATATTATCCTGAGGCAAGTGCCAATGTCTAACATCATGAGAGCATCCAAATTTGATGAAAGATTTAACATGACCTAGGCATTTCGGAATATTTTTGTTCTAAGATAAACCATAGGGTAAGATTTGACGCAGCGGTGTAGGCTGCGATGACTTTTACGATGTAACTTGGAGCTATGTGATCGCGGGATTTGTTTCTGCAGAAGAGCCACCCAAGGTCGAAGTGGAGTAGAATGTCACTGCTAATTACCCTGCAACAAGAGATAGTGTTCCCACAGATATGTACTCTCGTAAAGACGGTAGCAACTGCATCCTCTAGAAAGAATTAACGGTGGTATCTCCAATTCCAGTTATGCCGGCTTTTCAGGAGTTAATTGCTGCCGAGCATCGTAAATCAAGTGCTGTAATTCGACTGGCCGCAAATGACTAAAGTCGCAAATCTTAAAGTAGATTCATGCCGTGCGGAACAGCTGCATGACTCCAGGAGGTGACTGGCCGCAGGGTAAAAATCGACTCGTAAAAAGCCGGTATTAGGCCGCACTAGTTGATAAATAAGCACTTAATACGGGCTACTACGAAATATTCGCACGGCTCATGGTTTTAAAACAACAATATTGACGACCGATTCCATCAGCAAACGAAACAAAGACAATGAATTTCGGATTTGGACGTAGAATTTCTTTACCCAATGCAGCCCAATATTTAGTGGAGAGCCTGGGATAGTCTAAAAGCTGATGCAACATCCTTCCAGGAAACGCAAAAACAGAATAAAAGAGAATAAGGCAAAAAGAGAATAAGGCGTACGAAAAATAGTTTCCCTTTCCTGCTGGTCCCCACAGTTGCGACAGTGAGTATTGTGAGGGTTGCCCAGCCTCGCTACATGTTCTCCGATCGGCCAATGTCGCTTAGGTCTGCATATCAAGTCAGTTGTACGGGTTTGACTAAAGGTGGGCCTAGTCTTTCTAGATATGACGCAGTTAGCTTAACTGCGCCATCTACGGCTGGATTCATTAAGAAAAATTGAGAATATATCGCCTTTCATAACCCAAAGAGGAATGTTAACTCTTTCCGCAGAAGAGTTATGAAGGGCTGATCCTTGCCTGGTAACCTTGAGGTTACCATTTAGGCTTTCGAGCTCATCACCATCAATTTAGAAGACGATAGTGGTGAAACAACTGCTTTAAAGGCTGCTTGACTGTCTGTCAGGATGGCAATATTACGATTTTGGTTAGGATCTTGTTTGAGTATTTTGCATGTTTCCCTAATTGCCAGTAATTCTCCCTGGAAAACACTACCGAAGTTCACCCTAAAATCCAAAATAAATTATCTCCACCTTTTAAAGATTAAAAACACCAAGACCGCTTAACTGTCTTCACTACTTTTGTCTGTTTTGGTCTTATTTAAAAAGTTATTTGTTTGAAAATAAATTGTTTTTTTTTTTAACAAAACTCTGTAAGCTAACTCAGCAAATGACATACAAATTAAACCAACGCATGTGCCCACTCAAGCTCACATATACACAAAAAACATACAGCTAATAATCCATATTATCAGCAGCTCTTCAATTTGCATGCAAGCATTATGCATAGTGCAATCATACATCCTCTTCAATCATACATAAATAAATAAATGAATAAAAAACCAAACTTATGCCCATCATAATAGACAAATTCAATAAATGTCAGAAAAGGGTAATTAAGCAAAATTACAATCCAATCCTTACGTACTCAACCCCTAGGGATGATGCTTGCACCCGTTGTCTAACATTCTGATCTGATCATCTGCAGAAAACATTAAAGGCCACTCAAATATTTACACAAAATATCTCGCATGCGTGTGCGCAATATTATTATAAGTGAGCATAGGTCCTGATGCGAGAATTCCATTAAGGGTAAGATTTAAATAATATCTGCACCAGCTCTATGAACGATTTAAGCCGATTACACCAGCAGCATCCTGTTGACTTTCACATGAAAATCTTTGTATTTGTTTTTTTTTTTTTTTTCTGTGCTGCACGCGAGTTGCTTCATTTTGCCTTCATTTTTTATTAGGGAAAACTGCAATCATAGGATATTAGTGCTTCAGGGATGGTTTTATGCATTGATATATTTTTTTGTATTCAATGTTGATTGTTAGGAAATTATAGAATTAGAGAGATATATACATACTTGTGAGAAAAGCAAATAGTCAAGCAAACTAATATGTTTTTAAATTGAATAAACATAAAGATCACTGTTTGCCAAGGAGGATTTGTTTGTTTCTTCCCACGCGGGATATGAAAAATTTAATTAATTTAGTATAAAAAGCCCTTGTAGACATCAATCTCATTCGATTTTAAACTACATAAATAATGAATATATATTTTTTTTAAGCAGACAAAAATTTTAAGTCAAAAATTAGGTTTGGACATCAGCTCTTTTGTTTGATTTAATTTTTTAATTTTTTTTTTATAAAGGATTGCAGTTATAATTAGTAGATTTTATTATTTTTATGAAGTATTCGTATAATTTTTGACCCCAACCGTTAATAATAAAAACTGTTAATTCATCTAGATTTATACGTGCTCTAACTAAATTAAGAAAACAAAAACGCCTATTGGAAGATCTCTGCGAAGATGTACGTGGAACACTTTTTCAACTGCATAGAGCTGACAAGAATGCGAATAGAAGTCCCGAACTTGTCCATATCCTCAGGTCTTATGTGCATTGACATGACCAGGCTTCCAACAAGCGCGTTATAAAACATGATATCCATCTTCCAAAACTAACTGGATTTGACGGCATTCCTGCCAAGTTACTTAATATTTTTGGAAATGGTCAATTACTTTTGCCATTTTTAAATGATTTAAAAAAAAATTTCAGTAAAATTTATGTTTTGATAGCTTTCCAAAAACAACAATTTCTAAAACATCATTGGTGCAACTGTACAGTGAGGCAAGAGTGAGGTTCTTAACTAGTTCCATGCCTGACTTTCAAAACCTGTAAATTTACTTTCAGAGTTAAAGCTCCTCAGAGTATTCTATTTTTAAATTTTCATTTACAATTCCCTTATAGAACTATAGAATCGGTAGCAAATTTTGGGAATGGAGGTATAACCACTTGAATGTATGGAATGTATGTATAAAAAATAAAGGATTGCGCACTGATTTAAAATACGAGGTCCCAGACGTTTTATTAGCAGCTTTCCTCTTGCAAGACGCCCCCAAAGAGTGTGAAAAATCAGCTTTTTGTGTTAAAGGTATAACCACATAAGCGATACCTACATTAAAAAGTCAGAATAATTCTTCTGATTTTATAAATATACACATGGTACCAGACATTTTGGTTTCAGCCTTATGCCTGTCAGACACCACTAAAGCATTTTTAAATGCATTTTTTCAACTTAAAACCTTGAAAACTATATTGGAAAATAGATTTTGATCAATGTTGTGGAACATAAAATTATTTATAAAACTTCAAGTGTCAAATTTAATTTTTTTGGCTTGGAAGTTATATTTTTAAAAAGATATAAGCCAACCTTTAGGGAAAAATAAAAACAGCATAACTTTAGGCGCTTTAACTGTGAAACAATTAATGTTATTGAAAAAGTGGTCTTGTTGGAAAGAAGAAAAAATTTAATTTTCTATGAAAGGGTGCTCGAATTTTTTTTTTGTAGGATGATCCAAAACGTATTTTTCAAAATAGTGGCTGACGCACAACACTTACAATCGCACCATTTTTACTTGCGATTGTAGGTACTACACATAATAGGGCAAGTTTAGGATTCGTGCAAAAAATTGAAGTCGAGATAACAATCAAACTTGACATTACGATGATAAAAAACACGAACAAAGTGGGTCCCACAATTCCGTCTGTCTGTCTGTATGTCTGTCTACGGCCTACAGCCTAAACCAATGAAAGATTTTCTTCAAACTTGGAGCATGATTCCCTAGTGTGAAAATCGAAATTTTTCTTGCAGCTCAAAAAATAACGGTACTTACCGCACAGCCGCTTTAAAAAAGTTATGGATCTCAAAAACGGCTCTAACGTTTTTTTTTTTTAAATTTTTTTGTGTATTAGTGGTGGTACGGTTCACATTTTGAAGAAAAAAAAGTACAAAAAACCGTTGTTAATGGTACCTGCCATAGAACAGTTTTTTTTTTTTTTTTTTTTTTTTTTTTTTTTTTTTTTATTTTCGACTTTCTCGACCGATTTTGATCAAAATTTTTACTTAGGAGGTCCTATCAAGTTAAAATAATACTGCATACATATATTTTGTTGTAAAAAAAAAAGTTCAATTTTTTTTTTTTTTTTAATCATTTTTTTGAAAACGCCTTTATGAATTTTTTTTAAATTGTGGTTTTAGTTGTATATCATTATTTTTTTTTTCTACAAATGGCATTTGTTTTTCTTAAAAATTTCAAGAAATTTTACGTATAAAAAATTATTTATTAAGAAAACCACCCCAACGATTTTTAAATTTTTTTCTGCATAAATTTATTTTTTAACTTCCCATTGGAAGTTATTGTAATCGGTCCGATTTGTGAAATTGAAAATTTTGAAATTTTTTGACGTTTCAAGGTCTCTGGAGTCGGATTACATTGTTTTAAGAGAGATGGCTGTGTACGTACATACGTTTGTACGTTCGTGAGTTTGGAAGCTTTTTTTCGCCGACGATATCTCGAGAACGCATAAAGATATCGACTTCAAATAAATTTTATTTTACAGAAAATAAGATCATAATGTAAAAAAAAAAAAGGATTTTCAGACAAATTCAATTAGCGGTTTTTTATTACAGTTATTTAAAAAAAGTTGTAAAATGGCTTGTTTCGCGAGTAACTCTAGAACCATATAATGCTATTGACTTTGGCCTTGTTTCATTCTATGCATAATACCGTAATCGAAAATTGGTAATACTTAAAAAAAAACAAAACAACCAGCAGTTTTTTTTTTTTTTATTTAAAAAAAAAACATTAAATATTGTTAAAAATATTGAATATCTTGAGAACGAACAAAGATATTAACTTCGGGTTAATTTTATTTAATACAAAAAGTTATATTTTAGAGTTTGTAGAAAAATCCAATTAACAGTTGTTTTTCTAGGCCAAAAAAACTGCCAAAAAGTTGCTAAAAATTGTTAAAAAATGTTTTTCGGCTCGAATGTCTCGAGAACAACAAATGAAATGAAATTTGTAAAAAAAATCCAATTGATGGTTTTTTTCTAGGCCAAAAAAACTGCGAAATAAACTGCTAATAATTGTTGAAATTTTTCGTATCGCATATGTTATAGAGCAAACAGCCTTCCCTTGATTGCACAACTGATAAGTTTTTCGAAGATTTTTAATTGGTAAATAACATCGGGTTTCGAGTTTCAAAGGGAACCAATGGGAAGTTATAAGTGTGGGTCAAACCCAGCTTCTTTTTTCAAGAATTGAGATGGCGTTCTTCATTTTGAAATTAAACCATTTAAAGTACTTGTTTTATCAGTTTAAAAAACGTGTTTCATGCTTTTTTTTTCATATTCAAATTTCCTTTCTTAAATTTATTAAATGGATAAATACATTACATAATTATTAATTATGTATATGTTTTATATTACACTCAATCTTTAAAATTTGAAGAAACTTTTACTAAATGCAAGAGGAGGTTCGTGCATCTACCTACAAATTCCGGTCACACACATCACACACGTATGTATTAACTCACTTCTTGGTTCCTGTTTACCAGGGTATATTAAATTGGCAATTTTATTTGACAGCAGTAATGAAACTGTCACACTATTTTCTCAAGTTACTCGTTACAAAAATACATAAATAAAATTATTGTCTTTGACGATATTCCGACACGCTCGTCGATATAACTCTCATCACAATAGTATTTGGTATTGTTTATTTGTACCTTTTTTGACTGGTCCTTTTTTGAAGATCCTGACACATATTGATGAAAATCTATGAAACTCAAAACAGTTTTACGTCAAATGAAGCTGGAGAACACTTCATTAGAAGTTTTTTTTTTTTTAGGATATGAGATATCGATAAGAATTAATTATATTGGAAAATTTTAAACACCAACATTTTGGGGACAAATTTTCCTAGGAGCAATAATGTCCGTTACTTTTTACACAAGTTATATTATCTTTGGTTTGATTCTTCTTAGAAATTTCTAAAAAAAAAAACAAAACAAGAGAATATTTTTGCCAATTAATTTTAAGAATTTTTTTTCGATTAATGATTTTTATTTTCTAAGAAATTTTATAATTTAAATAATGTATCTACTTACCTTAGAAAAGAAATAACAAAATTGTAATCGCGGGCCCAACCAAAGAACCTCTTTCGTTTAACAACTCAAGCACCTTATTGTTTTTCTGTGAAAACTCATTAAATTTGAACTCCCTCTCTCTTTGCCGAAACTGATACGCCAGGTGTCCAAAATGCACCTCATAATTGCTCAATCATCAGATCGTTTATACGACCTTTTACCCAAATACCTAAAAATGTAAGTACTCAGTGATTCAACGAGCGAAGAAATTGTTCCACTGCCACTTGCTTTCGAGTACAACAACCCTCTCAGTCACAGCAGCGCCGCCGCCGCAGATCTCCAGGTGAAAGTGCTGTAATAGCAATAAACGAGAAATTAAAATTAAATTTTGATAATGGCTTCTGTTTTGTTGATTTTATTGCTGTTATTGTTTACTTTGAGTATGTAGGCAAATGACAATAAAATAAAAAGAGGTGAAAGGTCGCTTCCCACACATCTAGCATATAAACGTCGAGCAATAAAAACGTAATAATATGCAAATATCCTTTGCAATAAAAACCGAATCAAATTAAAATTAGTCCCATAAAAGCAAAGAGATATCCCTGATGGTATGGGTATACCTATACTTTGTTGTTGCTGTTGCGTCAAAAACCATTTATCATTAAAGCTATACACTCTCGTCATTGTCGGTTTATTAAATTATAATACTTTCGGGGTGCGATTGTCCTTCAAAAGGACCCAGCATCCTTCTTGCAAAGTATTATATAAGTGATAAATTTTTAATTAAAAACTGGTGTATGCTGCTGAATCCTTATATGTATGCAATATGTATGCAAATTTCGTGCCTTATTCGAGTCGTGTGACAATACTTCGGCTACGAACGACGCTCACTATATTCAAAGGACATGAGAAAGCAAACAAGGATGAGACGATTTTGTTGCAATGAATAAAATTACACTACAATGCAAAAGGGATTACATCGTGTTCTGGTGGTATAATCGTTGGGAACGTATTTTTTTGTGATATCGTTCTTTTATCCTCTGACGCTGTGATCATTAGAAGGAATCATTATGTTTTTTTGTGTTGCTATAGAACAACAACCCTCTGCCATTATCGAATATATGGACATGAACATACCATAAACATCCCATCGCCACTGCCGCATCCTTTTTATTTCTTTTTCAATATGTTTTGTAGCAAGCATACCCTTTGTGACAGGATGCGAACGAAATGCAGGAAGTATGCCAAACACATCCATCCATCCCTAGGGGAACGTTTAAAAACCACAAAATAATATTTAAGTTATGATGCTTTTTAGCGCAGAGTGTCAGAATTCAGAATTCCGAAAAGGGACTAAATTGGTAAACTTCAATAAGCTATTTTTACGAGGGTGGATATGGGAGATTATTCTGTACCTATACCGTTTGACTGGTTAAGCTCTATTCACTATGGTATTAATGTTATTTGCAATGATAAGGGAGGGCGGTTGGTGATTATTATTTTATAAGCCCATTGAGGGATGATATTTGATATACCTATAGACCTTCAACAGCAGTTCGGTTGGGCTTAATTCAATTATACAACAAGGAGATAATCCTTTTATTACAAATATTTTTTTTATTTTGATTTGTGCGTTTCAATTTTTTTTCTCAGTAACATGATATCTTTTTATGTGATTCATTCGGTTATTTATGAGGTGTAACTTTGTACTTTGTAACTTATATGTTCCTAACTATTTTTCATGATTAAATGTATTTTTCTTCAGTTCAGTTGAGGGACGGTTTTGGAAACAAAGGTGACAACTTACTTACTTTACTTTAGATGGCGCTCACAGCCCAGGATGGACTACGGCCTCAACCAACAAGCCCCTTCAGCCAGCTCGGTCCCTAGCTAGCTGCCTCCAGTGACGCACTCCAAGTTGGTTGAGGTCGTTCTCCACTTGTGTACGCCACCTAAGGTGGGGTCTTCCTCTGCTGCGCAGACCTTCAGGGGTTGATTCGAAGACTCGTCGGGCTGGTGCGTTGGTGTCCATACGCTCCACGTGTACCAGACATCTTAGCCGCTGTATTTTAAGCTTCTTGACCAGGTAGACGTCGCTGTAAAGCCCGTAAAGCTCGTTGTTGAATCTTCTCCTCCATACTCCATCGATACATACTGGACCGAAGATAACCCGAAGAATCTTCCTTTCAAAGCACCCAAGTAGATTCTCATCCGTTTTTGTCAGGGTCCATGCTTCTGCCCCATACAGCAGGACCGGGATGATAAGGGTCTTATATAAGGTCTCCTTGGTTCTTTGAGAGAGGGCTTTATTACTCAAATGCCTTCTTAGCCCGCATTAAGAGCCAAACCCATTTTCGCCGCCTCCGATTCAATACTTGCAAACGCGCCGGTAACAGCTCGCTTCGTTCTCCCAATGATGTCAATATCATCTGCATAAGCAAGTAGTTGAACAGACTTTTGAAAAATTGTACCTCTGTTGTTGACTTGCGAGTTGCGTACAATTGCTTTAAGTACGATGTTAAAGAGGTTGCATGATAACGCGTCGCCTTGTCTCAAACCTTTCTCGACATCAAAGGGTTCGGTGGTGTTCTTGCCGACTTTGACGGTGCAGCGAGATTTCTCCATCGTCATCCTGCACAAGCGGACGAGTTTGGCAGGGATGCCGAGATGCGCCATGGCTCTGTATAGCTCGTCTCTGTCTACGCTATCATATGCGACTTTAAAATCGATAAAGAGGTGGTGTGTATCGATTTGAAACTCCTGGGTTTTTTCCAAGATCTGTCGGAGTGTGAACATTTGATCGACGGTTGATTTGCCGGGCCTAAAACCACACTGATAGGGGCCGATCAGATCGTTGACAAACGGTTTTAAGCGATCACACAGTACAGATGATAGGATTTTGTATGCGACGTTGAGGAGACTTATACCTCTGTAGTTGGAACAGGTCAGAGCATCTCCTTTCTTGTGGATAGGGCACATTATACCGAGATTCCATTCATTGGGCATACTTTCCTTCGACCAAATTTTGGAGATAAGCTGGTATACTCCCTACCAAGTCATCTTCCCCTGCTTTGAATAGCTCGGCTGGCAGGCCATCTGCACCAGAAGCCTTGTACGTTTTAAGCTTGGCTATCGCTAACCGCACTTCATTTAGGTCAGGTGGACGGAAATTTTGACCATCATCGTCCAGGTTGAATGGAGTGTTCTGTCTTACAGCGGAATTTTGGCCATCTTCGCCGTTTAGCAATCTAGAAAAGTGTTGTTTCCAGATCCTCAGCACCGACTGTGTGTCTACCACCATATTCCCACTCTCATCTCGGCAGGCTTCCGTTCTGGCCTTGTAACCCTGGGTAGTTTGCCTCAACCTTCGGTAGAACTTTCGAATATCCCCCTGCTGCTACGGTCATCAAAAAACTCGACCGCCCGCTTCGCATGCTATCCTGAGAAGTCGGCGTTCCTCCCTTCGTTTTTGCCCGTACAGCTCCCGGGCTGCTCTCTCAGCAGCTCTGGTTCTAGTCTGCAGCATTGCTTGGTAGGCCTCATTCTTTTTGCTGCATGCGCCAGCCTGCATTCCTCATCGAACCAGGGGTTTCGTTGTGGTGGCCTAGTGAAACCCAGCACATCAGTAGTGGCACCGCTGGTGGCAGTTTGTCCACTGGTCATCTATAGATGATGCTTGTGGGGGGCTTGCTGAGAGTTTAAGAGAGACGGGGTCTGCAAAAGGTGACAACTACTAGAAATATTTTTCCAGTTTCATGTTGATAGGTAATTTGTACTATGACGTACCTACTAAAAATGTGAATTGTGATATTAAATATTGGTCACTATTCTGAACAGCTTTTAAATATGTAACTGCTGAGAGTAGTAGGTAAAAGTATTTCAAACAATAGGAACTTTGCAAATAAAATTAGCCCAATTTTACTTATTAAAGCAAATTTGGAAACTAATGATGGGCATAATCGAATGACTTCTATAATCGAGATATTAGTTTTCGAGTAATCATAAGAATCGAATGATTACGAACAAATTTAATTATTTATTAAAAATCATTGGAAGCTTGAATCGAACACTGCAAGATCTATGTGGAAATCAGCGCCCTTACGATGGTAAGTACAGTTTTATTGCTGAGCGGTAATTTTTGCCAAACACTTCCCGTCATTCCGAGATCAACAACTGCTGACAAAATCAAAGACGTCAAGACACTCCAACTGTCTTTAAACATGCGTGTTCACTTGCAACATGATCAAACTGCAGAGACGTTTTTAAAACAATGTTGGACATTGGAAATAGGAAAATTATTGCAGATGTTTCTACCGGACTAATTACCTTGGCTGAAATTTTTTTTCAATTTCCCTAGGTTAAAAGAAGAACTCATCCAAAGAGTTTTTTCAGACATTGCACAGTACTACCAGAACCACATTTGGTTGAGAGAACGTGCTCTATTATGGCTGTCAAAAACAAACACGTCAACGATCTTAATGCGGCGTTCCATTTATATCGGAGGCGAGGTGATTCAACCACGACTTTGCAATGTCACCAGGCTAGCGGTAAAAAAGCGCATGAACAACGTCATCGAAGCAATTATTCTAAGGGAAAATTATAAATGCAAAGACGTTTTGATTCAACGAATTCCCATGATCTCGAATGTTTTGCGGTTCAACTTCAAACACCTTCAATTTCCGATTCGGAAAACCTCAATACTCAATTTGTTTTCAGTTTATGCCCATACGATTTTTACCATTGGGCAAAATTATACAAGATTCGACGTGGTGTCTGTTAATCAGTGAGTCAGTTGATTACCGATTGTTTAAGCTCTTTGTTTCAGGAAATAATTTTCTAAGGAAATGAAATTTTTAGCGTAAGCTTGGCAAATATTGTGAGTTTGGAGTTACTGAATTAATTGGTACTGAAGTTAGAGTCAAAAATCACTATAGTTTGTTTGCGTAAAATAAATAAAAAAAAAGTGCAGTGCGCTGCTTTAAGGAAATTGACATATAACACTCTATCTCGTAAATTTTTACTACATGACGTGATTAGTTTAACTTTTCATAGATTTATTTTTACAACTTGATTAATTCATATCTTTGTGCTGTGCAATGACTTTTAAAAATATTGTTTATTATGCTTTTTTCCTTTTAAAATAATAAAAATTATTTATCTATCTATCTACCTGATTAACTTAATCTGGTTTTGTTTGAGTAAACTTAGAGTAGTGTCTGTTCATTTCTCAACATCGTATATTATTCATCCAGATTCTCATGCAAACGTAACCAGGCATCTGGTTTAGCAAGCTCAGCTTCACAGGTGAACACTATTTAATTAACATCTTATCATGTTAATTCAACCCTCTTGCAAGCTTAACATGACAAGTGGTTATATTAAGTCCTGAAAATTATTCTGGCAAGTACTGTCAGTTTATTAATTTAACAAGATTATTTATATTTTATAGTGTTAAGATTACAAAGTGTCATGTATATTTTACCATTAACTTGAATAAATTAAACACGACGTTGAAATTTGGTATCCTGTTAAAGAGTTAACATGAATAGTTTTGTTGTCTGGTCATACAGCAGCATCGAAGTGAGTAAGTGAAAAGATGGCTATGGAGGTCTTTTGCTTTTTTAATCCTCATTCATGGGCCGCACTACTATCCTAGGGCTAACTCAATCATATATATTATATAGCCTGTCAAACCACTTTTGAAATAATTAATAATAAAGAAAATAAGGCAATATTATATTGTTAAATTTTTGCAGCCAAACAAAACATTAAAGAAAAGTTTTACATAATGACAACTGACACATTTAAACCTTCTAATACCTACTAGCCATGCAAGATCGTTTTTTCTTTCAAACATTCATACGAAGTGTTACTGCCCTCATAATATGAACGAAGCTATATAGCCCGAATCTACATACATGTACATACTTACTTTCAATTGCCTTTATCAATAACACTTCAGTCATCAAAACAAATGACTTGTGGTTATGCCATATCATTCTGATATAACAGTAGGTTGGTAAGCAAATCAATAAATACTTTTGTCATTTAAAGTTTCCAATTCCACTTCCCATCAGCCATCATCATCATCATCATCATCACCGCATTGCCATCGTCGTCGGTCGTCACCATCACGGAACATCACCATCATCACAACACAATATCTCCCCATATAAGCAGTTTCCATTAGTTCCACCAAAATGACATCGTCATGAATCTATCATGAGATTCTTATTATTTATTCGTTGACACCGAGAATCATGTACTTCGTGATGTTTGTGTTGAGGTCTATACTCCACTATAGCTCTAGCATTGTCCTCGGTCGTCGAATAGAGCTGTCGAAACATGTGAACATGCCATCAACAGGATGGCGCACAATTGTCGTGGCGAAAAAACTTTTCCCGTCATATGAGCTTCAATTTGATGTCATTTGCGACTCGTCAGTCTTCAGCAAATGTGCCAATGGGTTCATATCTATAAGTTCTATCAAATTCGATACAAATACGAACTTAACTTAAATGTTACACACACACGTTCAAATCGGAAGTTTTGCAATTCAAAATCGTCTCTCTGAACGTGCCATGCCACTCAAACGGATATTGATACTCCTGTAAAAGGATTTCCCCATACATTGCCGCATACAATAAAAAAAAATACCCTCAATGGCGTTAGTGTGTAAATTTCTATCAATAATAATTCCCACCTCTAAATCCATTTATCACTTAACAACCATTTTTTAAGGTCGTTAAAAAATTTAAAACCCACAAGGACATGAAAAAACTCTTTTGATACAAAGCAGAATCTCATTACATCACACAACAGTATAAAAGTCCTTAAAACCAAAAAAAAATAAAAAACGAAAAGTGCACAACGAACGTAGAAACTTAATCCTTGAGCAATGAATAGAACACTATTAGGTTTTTGTTAATCATAAATGACGTTATCCTTTCTTTCTCTATTTTTTTTTTTGTTGGCTCGACTTTGACGATAAAAACTTGCCGAGCCACGTGACACACCGTTGGTCGATCATTCGTCAAGATAATCAGAGGAGGAAATTAAGCCTATTTGCTGCAAACAATTCATGGTTGTCGCCTCTCCGACAGCCAACATTGCGTTCTTCGCGTAAAGGATAAAGCTGGTTGGTTATAAATACTTCTATATGAGCTGTGATTCTGAATGACAGGACAGTTATAAGGAAGATTGCAGCAACAGACCTTGAGTAAGTAGAAATATTGCCGTGCAACCACACGAGCAGGAGTATAGAGTCCTTTGCGAACGTTTTGAATTAACTTTGTCAAGGATTCGGTTGAGTTTGGTGAAATGGATTCTATTATGAAAATTTATCCGATTACGATGTAACGTCGCTCGTTTTAAGGATTTTATTGTTTTGAGATTGCTTAAAATGTCAGTTATGAGTGGGGACTACGAGAAGAATTGTGTTGAAAAGGAATTATTATAATAGAAAGTTAAGTTTACTTTGATTTACGTGTGTGGTTTATATGAATTAAAATGATAAGGTAAAACAATGATAAAACAACTGAAGATTGACTTCTGAGAATTTTCTTATAAAATTAAATTTGGTGGCACAACAGCTCATGAAGAATCGAGTACTAATTTCCAACTCTCAACCAATCCGTGTCTGCAGGAATGGAGGATCTACTTAGCCGAACGGCTAATGTGAGCAGCACTTTTCTATGACAGGAGATACTCTTGGAGGATTTGTCACTTACATACGAATATGAGTTTTGTGATGTATTCAAGAATAAGTGCTTAAGCTTCTGATCTCAGCAATATTTTTACGCGATGGAATAAGATAAGATTTTCTGGAGAAGGTGTATAATAAATGCCCGAACGTCAGACGCCATTGATTTTGTTTAAAGGATTTTCGTAAGCGAATAAATTGCTTACAGCTAAGTTTTTTAATTTAGTTTTTTTTTTTAAGAATATGATCAGGGCTATACTTATCATATGGGCAGAATAGGCTACAGCCTAGGGTGGCAAGATTTTAGGAGCTGAATTTTGTACTCATTTTTTTTTTTACATTTACATTTTTGGTTATTCTACTTGAAAAAAGGACTAAAACACATTATCGAAGGTGAAACTGCCGACTCATATTCAACACATTCAAGTAAAATGCTCAACAATCGAGTCGATGAGCCAACAATTGAGTGGACAGAAACAAATTAACAAAAGAAAATGTACAAAACACCGGAACGAAGCGATGCAAAATACAAAAAGTGGATTAATTTCAAATTTTTACATCAACTTATTTCTTAGCTTTTAAGTACAGTTAAGAAATGATTTAGGGCTTACAATTTACATAAAACTATTGGCTTTATACAAAAAATTTCATTTTTCTAAAATATCCAACAGGTTTAAAAGCATAATTGAATATTTTGGTCACCCTCGACAGAAAAGTGTACGAAATTTTTTTAAAAGTTTGTTTAATGGAACAAACAATATTAAAAAAAGAAATAATATCTTATCACATTCTTAAAAGAATAAGGAAAATTATAAAATTTGTTTCACGTAAATCGGTTGAATATTTTCTGAAATTATCGCGGACAAACTAAATATTTGTTTCGTCTTTATATAATAAAAATGATAACGATTTGAAAAAGTGAACTTCTAAAGAAAAGTTTTTGCTTTAGTGGAATATATTGAATGAAATTCAATTTAAAGATTTTTGTGATCTTAAGTCCAATGTATTTCGCCCAGGCACGACGGTTGGGCTCATCAGTTAGATGCTGTTGTGCCTTTCTAAGACACAATATTTTCGTTGATGACTGTATCGACTCAATAAAATCTACAGCGTATATGCACCGCATTGGACTTAAGGTCACGTGTCTGCAGGAATTGAGTGGATATATAGTTTACTGCCGAAAACTATATGTGAGCGGCACTTTTCTATGACAAGAGATACACTTGGAAGTTTTTTTTTGAATTCCCCGAAAGATGCAGTAGCCTTTTTTTTTATTATTATTAGTTGGACGAAGATGGGGATCGAACTTAGACCTCCGCCATGACAGTCCAACGCACTAACTATCATGCCACGATTACCTCAAAGTACCTACATAATTAAATAAAAGTATTTAAAGCTTTTATTTATTCCAAAATTGAAATAAAAAAATAAATTTCAAAGGATTAAAAAAAAAATAAATAAATATTTAAATAGTCTTCACTCTACACAAAGAATATAAAATTATTTAATTTAAAATAGTGGTCACTCGGGCGTATACGCACTTTTAGTATTTTATTGAATTCTTAACAAATTTTGCCAAAATTTTCATTTTTGCATGTTGAATTGGTTTATTTTGATAAAATGCAAAAAATTCAAACGCTACTTCAATTTTAAAAGTTCTTCCTTAATTAGTGACCAATGAACATTTTTTCTAAAGCAGTAAATTGTTTAACTCCTTAATTTTCGTTAGTGTTACCAAAAAATTACCAAAATGATTAAAATGAACAAACGATGAGTTTTAGAAGAATATATCTATATACCGGGAGAACGAATAGTTGGTTTTAGCTATAATCTGATCTATTGTGGTAAATTATAAAAATGTAATAATAAATAAATTATAATATAAATTTTCGCTTAGAGTAATGGGACCAAGGCAGGAATTTACAATTTTTGTAATTGCGTGTCCTGCTAACTTTACTGTGAAGTAAGCATGTCATGCCATTTGCTCAGCAACCGATAAAGCTATCACATCGAAATAAGACTCCAAATTTGCAGACTCCAAACAATAAAAATCATATTTCATCTCCGACTTCACAGTAAAGTTAGCATTAAAAAAAAAACAAAAAAAAAAAAAACAACACAAACATATTATATATGCCAGTAAGACCTACGGTCTTATAAATTAGGCAATGTTAGAAGGAATATAAGGATAGGATAGATTTTTGTTAGCACAGTGGATTGAGAAATAAGGTTTTGATTATCTCATTAAATCCCAGGGGTGGCGTTCAGTTGAGGGAATGTAGAAATGAATGCTGCCTAGACTGGGGCTCGAAACCACACATCCAGGTTAGCAGTCAAGCACTACTTCCACTGCGCCGGGGCCACCCCGAAGTACAGTATGAATTTTTTTTTCTAAAAGAGGACTTTAGAATTTGGTTTGAGGCTTTTCTTGAACTGGTGGTTTAGTTTAGTAAACGTCACTTAGTAGAAATTTTGTTTTATTGATAACATTCGCTATTCCACGTTTAATAATTTGGCTGTAGAAATTTATACCCCACACAGCCGCCGTCAGGAAATTTATAGTAAAATTCGAACTTTGTTTACCCAATTTAACCAAAAGGCGGTTAAGTTGTTGGGAAGCGACTTCTTGGAAACCATTTGATTAGCTGTACAAAAAGAGATGTACACGTTGAGTAGTTAGTTGTTAACTACTAAGTTTTTATTTCGTCTCAAACGAAACTATTTATGTATATAAATTTCTAACACAAAATATTTTTCTTATTCAAAAATATACAAAGAAAATATTGAAAGGTACAGATAAGCCAATGACTATATTTCTGACCGACATTAAAGTATATATAAAGTGCATATAAAGAGCTGTTGTGCCATCAAATTTATTTATTTTTTTATAAAAAGCCCCCCAAAATATTTTTTCAGGAATATTTCCCTAAAATATATATTTATATGTACATTTATGTAAATAGTTTAGAAAATTTCCTACAAAAAAGATTCTGACACTTTTCTTCAAAAAAAATAACGATTTTCAAAATAATTCAATCGGCAGAGTTAAGGTTTATAGTTTTCTACACAAATGGTGACAAAAGCCTTTCACCCGCCGCTATAAAATTGTTAGCGGTGCTCCTTAATGAAAGGGGACTTTTTACAGTTTCTTAAGAATATCATCAGGATTCAGCTTTCCGGCAGTTTTGTCGGAATTCGGCAGTTTGTATGTCTAATATGACATTGACTTTAAACAAAAAAAAAAATTTTTAAAGTTAAACATGCTGAAAAATTGTATTTTTGTTTAATTTTTTTTTTTGTTTGTATAAAAAAAATATCAAAATAGGTGAATAATTCAAAAACTCTTTTCCGAAACCAATCCTAAAGCTATAGAACAAGTAAAAATCTAACTAATTCCGTTCATAATTTTTGGGGAGTGTTTAATTTTGGCCAATCACATATCTATCGATAACACTAAGCTCATGGTTAATTTTGTGTCAACGCAACATAAAGTAAAAGAAAGAAAGAAAAGAAATTATTTGTCTTTAGTTGTTTAAAATAAATAAACCTATGAATTTTAAAAAGAAAAGCAAATGACCACTTCCGCCACTTGAATCAACTAATCTGCAATCAAAAAAAAGTAACATCCTTTTCCACTGATGATGATATTAAAACACCAAAGACTTAAAAAGACACCGCCTTTTGTATTCCCTACTTGCCTCCTTTCTAAAATATGAAAAAAAATGTCACCAGCCATCGAAGGAACAAGGAACTAAATAACAAACGCACCTTATCAAATATTTACTGCCACCATCAGAAACATCTGTCAATCAGTCTCATCAACATAGAAGAAAACACACTCTCTCTAAATACCGATTAAGGACACAATTCAGGATATCAATACAAAAGATATCCCGCACTAACAAAACTGAATAAACCATTAGATATTTTTTTTTGTTCGTTATTTAATCAATTGCTCTCAACAATGCAAATAGAATTCTTAAATTTCATTTCATTCAATGTTAATCAAAGTTGAAAATATCTTTTCGATTTGAATATCCTGGTGTCATTAAATAAAATGTCTTTTGCGTCAATACATAAGAGCGACGCGAGGGAACACAAAGAGAATCAAAGGGAAACGCTGTAAAAGCTCCTTCAGATTTGAATCTAAATCACTCAATTTGAGTGAAAATACATTTTATCCTTTTTCGATTTTATTATTCATCTCAAGACTGGTGTGAGATTTTTCCATGGAATTTGGTAGTATTCATATGTAAATTTAGTGAATTTTTGTTTGCTCGCTGTGTTGCTTTCAAAAGGACCAATAGCAGCGAATTTCTTCAATTTTCCAATTTTCTATTTCCAAAGAAATGGCGCGATATCACGTTCATTGCAACTTTATTATAGTCCCGTGTTGTACGATTGGCAGTGATCCCTGATTTTTCGTTTATCCTCAATTCAAATGTCCTGATGTTATTTTTTTTTTAATATCCAATCGACTTGTGATGGAGGACGAACGATTTTGCATATAAACTGCTTGATTGTCAGTTGTTGTGTTGCCGAGAGGGACGCATTGTGCACTTTTGAATGTAAAAAAAAATATCCAATTTCAAACGAAAACGTCTATATAAAATTGTATTAGTAGCGGGAGGGAAGGGGAAGTGGTAGAAAGGTTCACAAAAAAGTGTTGCAAGGCGGCCATTAAAAGGCGCCTTCATGCCTGCTGCAACACAACCATTGCCATAGCAATGACGCAAACAATTCAACGCAATGAAGCGGATATGTCAATTTCCATTTAGATGTTTCTTTTATTGGTTTCATTCACTCTCTCCTGCTCCTGGAGCATATCCTTTGGAGCCGATTTTGACATCGGTATCGAATTGAGAAAAAAGATAGAAATCTGAAAATAATTCGGCAACCTGCCGTGATTCTGTTTATTTGCATATACACGCGATAGTTAGGACAAGAAGTGCTGGCTGCAGAAAAAGAAATGAGTCGCGATAAGGGTTTGACGTTTTTCCAAGGATTGTCATCTTACGCTGTGGACCCATTTGGGTAGCTGCTGGTTACCTTTACCTGTTTTCCTTATGTCAACAAAATTGAGGTGTATGTGATTTATGTAAATGTTATTATTC
Source organism: Epistrophella euchroma (assembly GCA_947049315.1). Lineage (NCBI taxonomy): Eukaryota > Metazoa > Arthropoda > Insecta > Diptera > Syrphidae > Epistrophella > Epistrophella euchroma. Next base: position 25,275,464 of record OX346246.1, read on the forward strand.
AGATACAATCGAAAAGAATTCAATTTGCGATTGTGTGCGATTGTTAAATTTACGATGGCACTTGTTTTCGGCGTAGCTTTTGTCTGGGCGACTAAAATTGGTCCAAATAATGAACCTATTATTTTTTTAAACCAACTTTGAGCGGGAAAAGGTATATATAATTTAACTTAGTACATATGTAGTGAAAATAATGAAGGAGACAGAAATTTTTATTTTTAATCTGTTTAAGGTTATGTCGCATTATATCTAAAAACAAACCTCTTCAGGGAAAGTACGATAACTTTGGCGCCAAAAATTGCTATCGGTTTTCGTAGAGGGGTAGAAAACAAGCACTTTTTACTAGGAGAGCGGCGCGTCTATCTTGCCCTGTTTAGGAGGAGCAATTTTAGAAAAAAATGACTGTAAATTTAATCAAAAAAAATATTAAAAAATAACGACAGCTTTGAAAATAAAGTACTATACCGGATTTGAAAACCAAAAATCAGTTCTTTAAACCTAAATTTAAATAAAATTATTTAAGTCAATAGTTTTTAAAAAATTCGCATGCAAACTCAACATTTTGTTTAAAAAAAAAATGAAAAAAAAGGTTTAAACTAATATTTTTCAAAATTGTAAAATGAATTGCTAAATTGGCTTCTTGTATTAAAGCGAATATTAATTGTTAATCGAACACATAAAAACTAAATGGTTTTATGTCTTCTAGTTTTTGATAAAATTAAAAATTATTAAAACTACTTTTCTATTATATTTTTTTTTTTTTTTTTTTGCTATTTTCGGTGATCTAACTTTGCACCTTCCCCAAATCCTATAGCGATAGCGGGCCAAGCAGAGGGTTGCAGCATGCCCCCCTTACATGTCTCCTTGTTTATACGCCATAATGCTGAATGATAGCACTGTATATATGTAAGCAACAACAAAAAAAAACAAAAATCTCATAAAAAAGGGGTTATAGTAATTTCCAAATTTCTCTAAAACTAGTGCACATGAAACCGTTCGGTTTTTTGCTTTCGATTGAGAATTGACATACGCATTGACCACAAAACGCCAATTCATCACTTCATTTCACAATTTAAAAAAAAAATTGGTCTAAACTTTTTCTTTTCATTTTTTTACCAAATTTTTGAGTTTGGATGCGATTTTTTTAAAAACTGCTGACATAAAAAATGTACGTTACATTTAGGATTAAGGAACAGATTTCTAGCTTTTAAGCCCGGTATAGAGATAGACACCCCCCCTCCCATAGCAAAAAAAAATGCCTGATTTTGACCCCTCCATAAAAAAATCGTTATCAATTTTTTTGGCGCCAAAGTTATCGTCGTATTCGTGCCACCTTTTGTGTTTAGTTTAAAAAAAAACTTTGAATAACTTTAAATTCCAAATATGTCAAAAGTGAGTAACTGCGCATCATCTGCAAATCTGGCCGCACCGCCGCTGCAGAGTGGCCCGTTTAGGCAAAAGTGCTTGCGAAATTAATTTTTCGGGTGGGTTTATAATGCAAAACTTTTACATTTTTTGAAATTACAAATGTTTGGAGCTCTAGTAATCGAAAAAATTATTTCATTTGTATGAATAGTTTGGCTTGTAGAGCGAGTCAAAGTTGACAAATTTTTATGGTGAGAAAAAAACAATCATTTTAATTTTTTTGTTATTTTTACTTAATATATGTGTTAATTGCTATAATTAAAAATTGAAAAAAAAAAATGATAAATTTTTTTAAACTGCTAAATTTATTGTTTTTTGAAACACCCATTTTTACACACTTTTTCGACTTTACACTGAGTAGAAAAAAAGGTTCAAACATAATCAAGCCAAGCTCGACGGGTAGTAAATCCTTATATATCTCTCCATATGAAACCAAAAACTCAGCTGCATAAAATTGCATAGAGCTGAGCTAGAGCGATTTGATTTGATAAAGTCAGTAATTTTTTCTAAGTTTTTTTTTTTTTTCAGGTCCAAAAAAAAAATCATGGAAAATATTTTTTTTTGAGTGTTGGTTAAAAATAAAATGGTTTTGTAATTTAGATGGAAAAACCGACCTAAGTTTTTTAAAACGGTCTTATAGCTTATTTCTTGTGACCCCTAATAAATCTTTTAAGTATGAATGTTTTTGATTTCGGGTATGATTAATTATCGTCAGGTAATTTGATGGATAAGAGTTTCTAACTGGTATATGCTAAGGAAACTAGGTACCCAGTGAAAAGTTTTAAACAAATTAACAGAAAAAAGTCTACGCGGTAATGTCCGATATGTAAAAGGACCCAAAAAAGCTTCAATAACCAGGATGAAATAAATAACGACGAACATAACTACTTATATAAATCTCTCCATTGTATGCTAGAATCAGGTGCATAGAATTTATTTTAAAATTGGCTTATACACCGACAAGAGGGAGGGGAATTTGATGAATCTATTGGGATCAAGGAGACAGAAAAGAGAAGAAAACAAGAGATTCAATGGTGTTTCACAATGACCTTGGACTTGATATGTAGATAAACCAAAGCAAAGATTTGGAAATAGCAATGATAGAAACAATTTAGGGAGATTTTTTGAACAATCTGAGGTAACGGCTCGGATAACTGGAGTTAATTAAGTGGTTATAACCAGGATCAAAATAATACTTCATGTTTTGAATTGCATTGAAGTAGTAAATACAGTTAAATTTGGAGAGTACACCAAAAAAACCGCAGAGTTATTGAAACAAAAGTACCCTGAAAAACAACTCACACCTACTCTTCATAAAATTTTGGTAGTCAAAATATCATCGAATACCAATCTCTACCACTTGGAGAATTGTCAGAAGAAGCCCAGGAGTCCAAAAATAAAGACTACAAGAAATACAGATATCAAAACACGTGCAAAGTTTCAATAATTCGCAGAATGAAGACCTATTTAACATGCTAGCAATCTCATCCGATCCACTTATTTCTTCCTTAAGGCATGTAAGAAACCAAAAAGATCTGAAAGCACAATACTCACCGGAATTGATATAAGATTATTACGCATTACCCCGGACTTAGATGATAGTTTCCAAGAAATTTAATGTTTGTATGTAAATTTTTGTTCTTTTTATTTTGTTTTTCTACTGTTTGAATTGTATTCTATAAAAAAAAAATACTTTATAAATGTACTCTTTTACAAAACACAATTAAAAAAAAATAAAAAATCAATTAATAAAAAAGAAAAACAAAAAATAATTTTTTCCCCACTGTTGGTTTGGTTTCTTTTTTCCCCACTGTTTCAATTAAATTACACTCAAATTACTTCATAAATTGACTTTCGACCTTTTTAGAATTAAATACCAATTTGGTTACCCACCTTCTTAACTAAATCTTCTTATTTCAGCAGCAGATTCTGAAACACCCTGTGAATTGTATTTTTTCTTAAAATTCACAAACTTTATAGCCTTGGAAATTTCCTTCAAGATAAAAAAAAAATTTGGCGATATCTTTATTCGTGCGCCACCGCGCGCCGTCTCAATATAGGCAATTGGAGTAATTCTTTGATAATAATTTAAAAACTTTAAATAAAAAATTGAAATAAAAAAATTCAAATTAATTTCAAAGCAATAGCCTTCAACTTCTTGATAAGCATTATAGAAAATGAACCTTATTATAAAAAAATTAAGAGACTTTTTTAATAAATAAGATATTTCATAAAAAGATGAAATTTATTCCAATGTGGTTCACTCGGACGTATACGCACTTTTTTTATTTTATTGAATCTTTAACAAATTTCACAATATTTTTAATTATTTTACTCTATTTAAAAAAACAAAATGTGGGTGCGGTAGGGAGTTCGCGGACAAAAAATAATTTTATTTAAAAAGTTTTCCTTGACGATACGTGACCAAAGAAATTAATTTTAAAACAGCAACCTATTCATCTCCATAGCTGCTAAAAGCTGTGTTTTTGATATTTATTCTATTCTTCAAAAAACATACAGCAACCTTGTCCTAAATCAGAGAGAGAATCCACAATCTGAGTAGCTGCAATCTCAAGTACCTACAAGCAAGAGCATCCGAACAGTGAAGGTGAAACTGTTCTGTTATGAGTTTTTTTTTTTTATTAATATCTTATGTTGAATATATGTGATAAAATTCTGGTAAGAGGAGAGAGCGGCGCAGATTTGTAATACCCGAGGGCAGCAAAAAACCTAAAGACGTCACTGCCTATAGTCCTATTATTTACTTAGTCTTGTCTTATTGGCCATTGAACCCATCTTTCCCATTTCGTTTCAGTATACATAAAAACGACATTAACCTGCATAAATTGTTCTTTTATAGTAAATTCATATCTAAACTCATATATCTCAAAACTGAAAAAAAAACTGATTACTTAAAGCATTTCAAAAATTTCCAAAAACTAATTTTTGGATTTTTGAAAAAAGTTTCGATTTTGTTATTGAAAACTCGATTTTTCAAAAATTACTTAAGATTTTAAAAACAAAATCATTAAAAAAAACGGCAACACCTTTATTGTCATGTTATACTCTTTCTTAAAGCCAGAAATCCGTTCTTTTATAATGTTTTTTACTCAAGTTATTTGAGAGAATAGTTTTTGAAAAATCAATTTTCAAACTAAAAATTTTGAAAAAAAAGAATTTAAAAAAATTGTGTTTTTTTTTCAAAATTTTACGTTAGAGCAGTATTTTTGTTTTTAATATTCGATGCTCCTCTCAATTTCTAGTCAAACACTGAAGAGTAAATGCTCAAATGTTTTTTAGTTTTTGAGAAAATAATGCGAGGAGCAATTTACTAAAAAATTAACTTAAAACAGAAAAACAAAATATTAAAAAACAACAGTTGTAGCCGCTACAACGGCATGCTATTAGTTTTCAAACTTCAATTTTTGAAAAAAAAAAAAAAAAAAATTGTGTTCAAACTGATTTTGTTCAAAATTTTACGTTATTAAGTAGAATTTTTAGAATGCTGCTATCAATTTTTAGTCAAAAAAAAAAAAAAAACATACGTCAAAATGTTTTCTAGTTTTTGAGCAAATTGAAAATAACAAAAGTAATTTTTCCTTAAATTTGACTTACATACTAATAAAATAGTAAAATATCTTTTAATTTATTTTACGGTTATTTTAATTTTCTCAAAAAGTAAAAGACATTTAGGCATCCGGTTTTCAGTATTTTTTTGATTATAAATTAATAGGATCATCGAATATTAACAACTAAAATAGTAACTAATAAAGTAAAATTTAAAAAAAAATTAATTTGAACACATTTGTTCCATAATTTTTTGAAAAAAATTTTGAGTTTGAAAATCTATTTTTCAAAAACTATTCTATCAAATAATTTGACAAAAAACATAAATAAAAATGGGTTTGTGGCTTCAAAAAAATAGAGCATGATATTGTAGGTATTGCCGTTGTTTCATAATGATTTTTTTTTCTAGTTTAAGTCGATTTTTTCGAAAATTGCCATCCCCACCTATAAACGAAGGGAAATAGACCCCCTCCCATACGATTTTTTTCTTATCTCGATGCTCAACCTCATGCTCTAGCTTTCTGTCACACCTTAAGTCAATCACCCTGTATATCTATGAACGTACATAATATGATGTTGAATGATAAGGAGCAAAAATAAAAGTGTTTTTTCAGTGCTTAGGTATTTAAATTTGTATAAAAACATACAACTTTTTTTTTTTTTTTTAATATCTTCCATTAATAAATGTCAGTTAAATTAACGCCTTATCCACTTATCCCATCATGCATATTACTTACTCCCCTTTCAGCATTACCTTTAGCTCTAGAGCTGTGTGTTGTACACAAAAAAAAAAAAATTAAAAATTCATAACGTCGATAAAAAGCCTTCAATCACCATTCATTGTCAATGAATAAAACATCAACTTACATTCGGTCAATTTCCTGTGCAGTCCTTTCCTTGTCCAAATTGTTAATTTTTGCAATTTCCCATGTCACTCCATAAATACAGGATTCCATATCTCAAACTAAATACAATGAACAAGCCGACGGACGACGCTTCAAACAATATTCTTATAAATAAAAATATTTATTTAACTTCGCACCCTTTATATTGCACCCTTCTTGGTATAAAAATACTTAGTATACATTACACCACTAACGCCCGCCGTCAGCAGCAGCGGCTCAGCGCGGCGCGCGGGCGTTTGTTTGCAACACCCCATCATAAAACACAATAACAATATGAAAACAGATTAACTCGTCAAACGGTTTTTGACTTTTCCCATTCCTTAGGCTGGCGAAATACAACACGTTTAGAATTAAGATTCTTTTAGACCCATATTTTAATAAGGGTTGATTTTGCGGGAATATAGGATTTCTTTTTTTTTTTTCACTAACTTCCGGCTGCTGTAGCAAGTGATTGCGATTCGTTTTGCGGCTCCAATCAAAATTCCATCCTTGTGCGCCTAGGATTGTCCATGTCCATTACAACAACAAAAAAAGAGGAAATTTCCTCCTTATGAGCGGCAGCATCAATCTGTTATCCGCTCTATTAGCTCGAAGGGTGGAAGTGATGCATTGCTTTATGTTTATTCTTTACAGAGTATAGAGCCCTTGCAGATTGTTCGTGTCAATTGTACCAGCCATTTGATTTTTGGCCTCCGTTGTCGTTTTTGGTATCATATTTCAAACGAACGCGAACAAACGTCATCCCCTTATTACAATGACTTAATCATAATCCCATTGTGTGCCCGCATTTCTTTTATTTATAAAAATTGAATGAATTAATACGAATGAATTTTTTTTTCTCAGGGGTTAATTGGTTTTTGTCCGATTATAGCAGAAAACTTGTAAGTTCGGGATTTTAAAAAATAAATGTATAGGTGTAGACTAATTTTAAAGAAATTGCAGATTTGAGAATAATAATACATAATTTACAAGGTGACGTGCAAACGGGGTGACAAAAAGCTAGAGCGTGTATAGGTTGAGTTAAGACGAGAAATAAATAGTATTGCAAGGGGTCTATTTCCGTATATGTTTAAGCAATTTTTTGAAAAAACTTGAAATAGTATAAAAATCATTGAAATCAAAAAACAACGGCAACACCCACAATTTCATGCTATGCTGTTTTAAGTCTGTTCATTTGTTTTGTCTTTAATTCAGTTTATAATAATATTGGCATCTCAAATTTTCACAAAATAAAATTAAGACTTATGTATTTCGACTTTTCGCCGTTTTTGTTACGTCAACGTTTCGAATCTAAGAGCTGAAGGTTTTACACTAGGTGATTGGCATACAATATGAAAAAAAGCTAAAGTTCGTAGCGTAGGTTAAGTCGAGATAAGAACAAAATCGTTTAAGAGGGAGGCCCATTTCCCCCCGTTTAGGCAGGAGGAGTAATTTTCTAAAAATCGATTGAAATAGAAAAAAAATTATTAAAAAACAACGGCAACACTTATTATGTCATGCTACACTTTTTTTTAAAGCCAGAAAATTTTTATTTCAATTCAAATCATTTTAGAGAACAGTTTTTAAAAAATTAATTTTAAAACTCAAAATTTTGAAAAAATAATTAAAAAATGTATAATTTTGACGAAAATTAGTTTGAAGAACACAATTATTTTGTTTTTTTTAAGTTTTTAGTTTGAAAATTTATTTTTCAAAAACTGTTCTCTAAAATAAATTGAATTAACAATAAAATAAAATAAAAAGTATATAATGACATTATAAGTGTTGCTGTTGTTTTTAATAATATTTTTTCTATTTCAAGTCGATTTTTTTGAAAATTGTTTCTCCTGCCTAAACGAGGGGAAATAGCTCCCCCCCCCCTATACAATTTTTTTCTTATCTCAACTCAACCTATACGCTTTAGCTTTTAGTCACACTGTATGTGAATCATCTAGTGTAATACCTTCAACTCGATTCGAAACGTTGACGTAACAAAAACCAAAAGTCGAAATATGCGTAGTTCTAAATTTTATTTTGAGAAAATTTGAGATGCAATAGGTCTATTACTTTGTATTATGTTCTATAAAAGGGCAAGGATTGATTTCGTGTAAAAAAGTTTATTAGCTTCAAATTTGGTGCACAACACATCATTTTTATGATTCCTTAATGCCTGAACAGAAAAGAATGCTGGAACTGGAGCCGCAGACGGAACTGGAAGAGCTGTCAAAAAGTGTCGTACGTTATCTTTTTACGTGCCCACAATGTAGCTGTACATCAGCTTTGAAAGTATTTTGAAGAAAAACAAAAGAATATTTTTGTGTACAAGCTCAGAATTCACATTTATTGTTTCCAATAATTTTCCTTTTATTAAATAATTTTTTTCGCGATACAAATAACCACAATATTTTTTTCCAACCCAAAAAGTTGTTTTTTTTTTCTTCATACAAAGAACAATATTCTTTTTGCCGTTCAAAACCCAGTCCTCGGATATTTTTCATTAAATTTCTCGACGATAAATTTTTATTGGTCCCCTAGATCATGTGATACCTCTAGACTTTTCCTTTTCTTCTGCCTTCTTCTTTCTCCTTTAATTCGACGCTGTTATGGTCATAACTTTCCCACTTATCTGCTTCACATTAGTGATCCGCCTGTGGGTTTCGCCGGGTTGACCTCAGAAAGCGGCGGCAAGCTTCCCGGTTTTGTATTTTTCCATTTCTGAGGCCAACTGAATGCTGATGGTGTTTTTGCATTTGCTTGTACGAGGAGTTTTTAGGCCTGCCTTTCTTCTTAGTTCGCGGTCGTATCGGAACGTTGTATGATATTGCTTTTTGAATGGGGTTCTCAGGGTCTCTCCTTTGAACATGGCAATACCAACTGCGTCGGTCGTGTTCTATTTTTTTTAAAGAGATGATATTTTTAACATGTAGGCTTCCTCGGATCTTCGTACTTCTAATTCGATCAAGCTTTGTAACTCCTGCTGTCATACGAAGCATCTTCATCTCAGCTGCCGTTAATTTGCTCTCATACTTTCGTATGTGAGTGCTGGACGCACAACCGCGGTGTATAGAGCCTTCCTTTCAGCTTAGGGGGCATTTTTCGGTCAGAGAAGATAGCAGAATTTTACCACCACTTCATCCACCCTACGCTTACGCAATGATTGATATCGTCATCACAAGTAGCTTCGCTATTGATCATAGATCCCAAATATTTAAACTTTTCACACATGGGAAGTACTACTCCATTTAAATAAATGTCAGGAATAGGCCTGTGTGGATCAGAAAATGGGCAGCATAAGTATTCTGTCTTTTTTGCACTTATGCGGTATACCCACTTTCTTCCAGAACATCCACTCATACGTCAAGCGCTCGTTGCAAGGATGCTCCATCGTCAGCAAAGAATAACTGATGCACTTTTGGGTCCGTCACCTTACCTTCAATCAAGCATCAGGTAATCAAGGACTGTAATAAAGAGCAGAGGACTCAAGACGCTTCCCTGGTGTACACCTACTGTGATTTTGAAGTCTTCGATGACTCCAGCTGGACATCTTACCTTAGTAACCGCTCCATCATACATGTCCATAATTATGCGCACAAAGGTTTCTGGAACTCCTCGTTGCCTGGGGGCCACCTATATCAATTCTCGTGGTTGTCGATCGAATGCTTTTTAAAAATAAACCAAAACATAATCCTCCAAGGAATCGCGATGTTTTTCCATAATTGGATTTCATTTGTGGTTGACTTATCCGCGACAAAACCCACATTAGTCATCAGACAGCCTTATTATTTTTAGCAGTCGGCTACCCAAGACAAGACTCGCTCAACGATCTTCATGGTGTGTGACATCAACTAAATCGAACGGTAATTATCACAGCTTCGCGTATTACCCTTTTCTTTATATAGATTGGAAGAAGAAAACTTTCCATCCATTGATTAGGCATTCTATCGCCTCTTATCAGCTTGGAGACAAGAATCATAAGTCATCTGAATCCGATGTCTCCCATCTTTTTCCAAAACTCTGAGGTTATTTCATCTGGTCCAACAGCTTTTCCTTTTTTAGAGTAATTTGACCGCCTCACTAACTTCTTCGACTGTGTGACGTCGGATACTTCGCTTAAGTTAGGTGAAGCTATTGGAAAGTAAAGCTTAGAAAATTGTTCATTTAAAAGTCCATCACAACACTGTCGCCATTTGTGAAGAATTTCGTTTATTAGAGGGGAACTTCCACCAAGCTTTGAATGCCATTTTCTTTCTAATTATAACTGCTTTAGCTTCATCATTCCACCACCATGTTATTATCCAGATTATACCATTCGATCTTTCCAAAAGTCTTTGATGTTTGATGTCGTTCACTGTCTCCATAAAAAATTCTGTCAGCTGGAGACGGTGTTGGTGGGCGATCGCCTCAACCCAGTATCACTTTGCAATCTTTTACCCGAGATTTCATGAAACTAGATACCAAATGGTAATCAATCTATGTTTCATTTCCACCACTTCTGACCTAAGTGATGAGGTGCCGGCTTTGATTGATGAACATGGTATTTAGTACGATGAGACCGGGGGTTTTGCAAATGCTCAGAATGTCTTCACCAGGAGGGTTCCTGGTGCCGTATCCGGAATCCGAGGCCTCCATGGCAATCTTCATAGTCTTCGTCTGTCTTCCCGACATGTCCGTTCAAATCTCCGCCGACGAACAAAAACTCTTCCTTTGGGATATCCTTAAGTAGGTTGTGAAAATCTAGCCAAAATGCATCTTTTTACACTGACAATATTCCACAACTTTCCTTTAATCACCAATTCAAGGGACATCAAACGGGCACTGGATTTCGAGATAGTCACGCTGCCTAGTAACTGTTTTGCAAGAATGATACCGATTCTGTTTTTACCCTTTTCCGTTACATCTTGTAACTTTACTCGCGTCATTGGGCAAATGGCAAATACCTACCACTCAAATTTATCGAACGCATTACCGAAAATTGGAAGTTGAGAGTGGACTATCTAATTTTTGAAAAATGAATTTCAAGAATAAGTAATTCTTTTGTATGATATGAAGTCAATTACTTAATTGTGTAATGTGTACTGCCTGGCCATAGACTTGGAGCAGCTTAAGCAAGGGCGTACGCTGGACTTCGATAAGGGGGGGCAAGCTCACATTAAATTTTTTTTTTAAACAAGATATCGGTCGGTACAAATAATAATAATTGATACAAAAAAAAACTAAAGAATATTTTAGCTATTTTCTTAGGAAATTTTTTATAATTTTCTTATTTTTTCCTTCTTCTATTTTATGGATCCATCTGCTATTCAGCTTTTCAAGTAAATAAGGGCTTTTCTTATTGAGATCTAAAAAACTTAATTACATGACTCCGAGCAACCAATACTTTTAAGCGACGATAACAAAAAATTAAAAATTAACATTAGCTGAGTTTTATTTTCCACTAAATCTGATCCGGGTCAGATCATGATTATAAAACAAATTGGATCACTAAAATGTTAAGTTCTCACAATTGATAATATTTGCTTAGTAAAATTTTTGGCAAATTGTCAAACGGAAAATTTTAACAGAACTTGTCGGAAAAAGTAATATTTTGTATCTAAGGAAGAAGGAACGCTAATTTAAAAAAAAAAAATAAATTATTGTTATTTTGCTTTATATAAATAATGGTTTCCAGATTCTCAGAAATATAAATACCTAGGCATTATCAAATAAAACAAAATAGATATTTTAAAGTAGTACTCCGCATGATCAAAATCATCAAAATTGTCGACAATCTCTAGATTTCTCGCTCTCCTATCAACTAAGTTTGAATATTCATTTAAATGTATTTAAGTTCTCATTGAGTATTCCATTATGTTAATTTTTCAAAACAGTTATGTTAACAAGAATTTAAATCTGTTAATCTTTTTATGTTTTAAATCATTAAAATTAGAAGTTTTTTCAAAACCCAAAATTTCTCTCTTTTTTTTTTTTTAAAATTTATTTTGTATATTAATTTAAACGATCGTATGTACAATACATTATGTAAATACCTATTAATTGTTTATTAATTTAACTTTATCTAAACATTATCGTAAGCAAGAATTATCGTTACATTTTCTCTTTTTATAACACTATTTTCTTTCATCTTACTGAAATGTCATTTCCGGCAGACGGCAAAATTGTCAGGTCCGTATTCTTATTCTAAAAAATTGTAATTTTATCTGAGGAAATAAAGAAAAAATCTATCTATCTATCTATCTATCTACTCCGCATGAGCTCGAGTTCGAGAACTTTTTTTTTTTTAAATCTCAGAAGTGGTATCAACCTCTTAAATTAAAACATTGCTAGGGAATTGTTCAAAATTTGGATTTTGAAATCGAAATCCAGAAGCAGACCTGGATCTTATGTTGTTTTTGTAATACTTGTATTTATGTTTTCAAATTAATTCCGGATGAGAGACTGGGGAAAATAAAATGCTGCTTTTATTACTATTTATACAAAATAAAATTTTTAAAACTGTAAAACACTGTTGTACAAATTCTGCAAATAATAAAAATAAGTTTAAAAATTTCATTAATTTTTCAAAACTTTTTTTTTATTTTTCGCAGAATTTTGGTAAAAAGAATTGGGAACGTATCGGAATCCCGCTTTTTAAAATCCCGTTTTTTAAAAATCCCGAGAAAAAAGTTTTTAAAATACCGTCTTCTAAAATACTGCTTTTTTAAAATGCTGCTTTCTAAAATCCCGTTTATTTAAAATCCCGTCTTTTTATAATCCCGCATTATCCCGCTAATCCCGTTCTTTAGATAACATGATTAAAATTTATAAAAAATGATGTTGGTTATTTTCCTATCTTCCAAGTTTTATACTTCTCAAATGTTAACTTTTTTATTTATTCTGCAAAAATTATTCAAATCCATTGTAACGGCAAACGGTTTTACCGTTGAGGTGAAACATATCGTATTTTTTATTTAGACAATAAAACGCTAGGTTGTAAACAAATAAGCTTCCATGACATAAGGCCAAATATGTGAGTAGTTAATTCTTTATAGAGTGTATTGTATAGAGCCTTTCGACGCTTTAAAAAAGCGATATAAAGGCCAACTGTTACAATTCGTCCTTATGTCACTTTCTCAAAGTGGCCTTATGACAAGGAACAAGAAAATAATTAGATGTAAATAGAAGTAGAAAAAAATTAAAACGGCTAAGCTAATTACATAAAAAAAATAATGTACGTATTCACTTATTTTTAAATTTCTTATTTAAACTATAGTTAGTTTTCAACAACTAGTTCTGATTGCAAAAGCGGGATAATATGAAACGGGATTATAAAAAACGGGATTATAAAAAGCGGGATTATAAAACACGGATTTAAAAAAAAAGGATTATAAAAAACGGGATATCGTACCCAACCCAAAAGAATTTTGAAAAGCAGAATTTTGAAAAACTTAATTTTGAAAGCAGAGTTTTGAAAGCAAAATTTTGTAAGCAGAATTTTGATAAAAGAAATATGACCCAGATAACCCTCGTAGCGCAGATATTATATTCAGTATTTATAAAAAAACTCGGTTTTATTTTTTTTTTTTTGACTGAAAAGGTAAATTTTAACAGTTTGTGCATAAATATTAGGGTGTCGGTTATTTACTAAACTCTTTTTTTTGTTTGGATCAGACACCCCCTGTATAAAAAGTTTATGTCCTACAGTAAATTTATGGACTAAAAAAAAATTGTCCGAGCTCATTAAACAATGCCTCTAAAGCCATAGTCTTCTCATACAAATTTTTACGGAATCTATGAACTTTTTACGTATCTATTTTTCCCCCCAAAAAAATGCAGATATTCTTTATTTTCTTGTTGATTTTTATTATAATGATCATCCCTGTTTATGAAAGGAAAAAATCTATAAAAAATATTTTCAAAATTATTTCTTTTTTATGTTAGGGTCCAGTTACAGCTATCATTGAAAACCATCATTGATACTTTTAATTGTTAGTTTTGGGACATTTAGAAAGTCAAATCGGTACATATTTTGATGCCAAAATATAGGCCATGGCTCAAGTTATTGTTCTAGTAAAAAAAAATTAATTCCGGTCCAAGCTTCGAAGTAAAATGGCTTTGAATTTTTCAATGATCATTGGTAAAGTAGTTCACTCAATCAAATAATAAAAGTAATTTTAAGTGGAAAGTTTGTTCAAAATGAAAATTTTTTTTCAACTAGAATAATAATTCAAGTCATGGCCTATATTTTGGCATTTACCGATTTGACTTTCTAAATGTTCCAAAATTAACAATTAAAATTTTCAATGATGGTTTTTAATGATAGCTATAACTGGCCCCTTAGAGGCACAATTTGTTTGTTAATACATTTTCTGTAGGACATAAGCTTTTGATTTAGATCTGATCGAAAAAATTGGCTTGCGAAATAACGGACACCCTAATGTATATAATAGTAGCTAGTTAGTACAGAAATCTACCAAAAATTTGTATTCTTTGTTAATTTTGAAGAAAGTATTGAAACGTTTTTGTTTGTAATGACGAACGAAATAATTAAATAAAAATTTTAACATCGAAGATAGTTTTTAAAATTCATATTGTGCATTACCTGCCTCCCACTGCGTATACGGTCATGAGCTTAAATTTGAACCTGGAGATCCTGTCAATGCTTATGAAAATGATTATACTTCATTTTGGTTTAGGGATACAAAATTCACAATTAATGTTTTCTTGATTTATTAAAAAATTGAATGTTTTACTAACCAACTATGTGTCTCCATCGATTGCAGTTAAAAGGGTTTCATATTTCCAAAACAACAATTTAAAAATAATTTCATATCCTAATAAAATCATAAAAATTTGAATTCGATATTTTTTTTTTTTTGTGCTATGTTTTCATAAATAGATATCCCTTCACGCCACCACACCGCATCACCGTGCCCGATGTTTATAATACACACCCGTGGAGTGAAATGTTTAACAAATCATGATCCCAAAATGATGTTACCCCAAATTAAAGCCTTCAACAAACTTATTAATATGATAATTTGTAAGCTATTAAATCGATTCACACACAGCCAACCCATTGTTGATTCTTCTGATGTATATTATTATTTTTATTATTATTAGTTTTTTTTTTTGTTTGTTCAATCAAATGAGAATCGAATTAATTCACACTGAGTCGAAAATATAATAAACGATGATGCGCCGGTCATTATCACTTGGCCGCAAATGATTTGGGGCGGTGCCGGAGACACTATGGAGACGACAATCAAATTCAATATTTTTGTTTTGTTTTTGGTTTCTTGAATGAAAACCGTGAAATTATTTAAATTCTGGATCTTGAGATGGGGGAATGTTCGGCCAATGGGCTCCCCCAATTGATCCCCCTATGAGGTCCAAACATTGTATATTTTTTTTTTTGTTGATTGAATTTTTAATTGCAATCGAGAGTATAGATAGAGGTTTGATATTGATTATATGAATTTATGACAGTGGGCCATAATGAGAGGAACGCATTGCCTTTATAGTTTGTGATGGCAATAAAAAATCATTCTTTGGCTATGTAAATGTAATAGATTTTCCCAATCGGAATTGGATTGGACCTCCTTCTCGCTGCTCACAATATGATGGTTAATTGGTTTTGTCACCGAGCCCATCATATTTTGAATTAAGGGATTTTTCTTTTGTTTCGTAATTGCTGTTTGTTTTTTTTTTTGTTTATTGTTATTTAAGTTTATTATAGGAAAATGTTAATTATAAATAAACGGAAAGGGGCATGGATTATGGTTTTAGTAAAGAAAATATTTATGAACATTTCACTGAATTATTTATAAGTTATAAAGCAAATTTAATAATTTTATTGATTATCGATAGCAAAATGCAGAACTGGAACTGGTCCAGTCTTGTAAGAAGAATAAATCTACGCTTATGCTCTCATATATGTTAAAGATTATTATGAATTGCATAACTTATTGAAAAGTTTCCATGAAATCACATCCCGAAAAGGTTTGCTTTGTCATAATTTTGCATCCAAGGATGAATTCGTAGCTTATGTACTTAGTATAAATCTTGCTTTTTTTATAACGCAAATACAATTAGCCCTTAATTCCTGCATAGTTAGATTTTTGAATTTGAGAAGAGAATTTGGGGATCTTTCGGGATTGGAGTAATAAATTATCCCTAAATTAGCCCTTATTCCTGCATCGTTAGATTTTTGAATTTCCGTTTTGGTGGACCCAGCTTGACGGCATGATGACGTCATCAAATCAGTTTTTGCTCTCTAAAGGGTGAAGGGAATTTGGGGGTCTTTCGGGATTGAAGTAATAAATTAGCCCCATATTAGCCCCGAATTCCTGCATCATTAGATTTTTGAATTTCCGTTCTGGTGGACCCAGCTTGACGGCATGATGACGGCATGATGACGTCATCAAATCAGTTTTTGCCCATTAAAGGGTGAAGGGAATTTGGGGCTCTTTCGGGATTGGAGTAATAAATTAGCCTTAAATTAGCCCCTAATTTTGCATCATTAGATTTTTGAATTTCCGTTCTGGTGGACCCAGCTTGAAGGCATGATGACGTCATCAAATCAATTTTGCCCTCTTAAGGGTGAAGGGAATTTGGGGATCTTTCGGGATACAAGTACTAAATTAGCCCCAAATTAGCCCCTAATTCCTGCATCACTAGATTTCTGAATTTCCGTTGTGGTGGACTCAGCGTGACGGCCTGATGACGTCATCAAATCAGTTTTTGCCCTCTTAAGGGTGAAGAGAATTTGGGGATCTTTCGGGATTGGAGTAATAAATTATCCCTAAATTAGCCCTTATTCCTGCATCGTTAGATTTTTGAATTTCCGTTTTGGTGGACCCAGCTTGACGGCATGATGACATCATCAAATCAGTTTTTGCCCTCATAAGGGTGAAGGGAATTTGGGACTCCTTTGGGATTGGAGTAATAATTAATTAGCCCCAAATTAGCTCCTAATTCCTGCATAGTTAAATTTTTGAATTTCCGTTGTGGTGGACCCAGCTTTACGGACCTAAAAAAACTGAGGAATTTTTTTTTTTTTGGATTCGTTGCTCAATTGTTTTTTGTCGCAGTAAATCAAATAAGAAAAAATGTGTTTTTGAGGAATCTCGATAATTAATGCTTCTGCTCTTGTAATGGATGAAAATTACTGAGCGTTCTCTGAAGTTTAAGTTGACCAAATACCTTACAGTTGATGACAAAAAGTATATAAGTAAAGTAGGCCAAAAGAATCATAATAATTAAAAATGAAACAAAAAGGCTGAGTTCTAAAATTCATCAGATGCACATTTACTGGGCAAACTGCGCATCCAATTTTTTTTTAGCTGCTTCGATTTAATTTTTGTTTGCATTTCGAAACATCAATGTAATATTTCTACAAAGCATCAAGTTTGCGTTGCTGATGCGTATGAAAAATGTAGGCGTTTCTTCCGCATCAAAACATTATTTTCTAAATTTTGAAATTCAGCCAAAACTACGAAAAATTTCTTAAAACAACAATTTTTGTTTAAAAAAAATAACTGTCCCATTCATTATGTCCATATCAAAATTATTTACATCATAATTATTCTTATCAACTCTGTCTTACTTTTCTTTGATCCTTGGTGGTCCCAACTTTCAAAAAAAATCCCTATATACCTAAAAGAAACAAAAAATCTAATTTGGAAATATTTTTTAACCTCATTTCTTTAACGAGTATACAAGCGTGAAATCATAAATGTCAATAATTTGATCCTGGTTTTGATTAAAATGTTAACAGCTTCTGTGTCTATGAGGACAAAGAGGACCACCTGGGAATCGTAACCAAACGTTTAAGATAAGCAGACAAGTATGAGATCAGGTAAATAACGCTTTTAAAAAATGTTGCCGCAATGATATAAAGAGGACAAGTTAAACATCTAATCTATGTATACTCTTGTACGTAGGTGTAGGTACCTTTCATCGTTGGTGTCCGTACAAATAAAAAAGGCATGGTGGAAGCAGCACGTGCATAAGGAATATTTTTTTAATGTTTTAATTTAAACAATTATTAGGTACATAAGTAGGTATTAATTATTAAAACAGATTTATGTAGATATTTAGATTTAGATTTATTTAGATTATTTCATTTAATTCTTATGATAAATTTTCTTAAATAAAAATTTTTTTCTGCAAGTATATTTGTTAAAATTAAAGTCTACAAAAAATGCACGTCCATTAACACAAAACAAAATTGGACAACATTGATATTTTTATGGCATTGGGTCCTGTGAGTAAAAAATAATAGTTAAAATCTGTTTTTGAAAGAAGCTAAAGCTATGTAGCTAGTCATAGCTTTTACTAGTAGCTAAAGCTAGACAGGCCTAGCCTAAGCTTTGTTTTATGTGAATAAAAAAATAATGCACTTTTTAGCTTGAGCTAGAAAATTTATGTTTAAGCTTCTTATTTGTGGCCACTGAACCTCCATACTTCTAAATTATTCTTCTTCTACTGCATGTGCTTGTATCTTAAGCCCCATTCACATGAGAGCGACCAACGAATGACGAATTTAGGCTAATGTCACACGAGCTTCCAAATGGACGAAGTAAGGTTAAGATAACAAAAATATCGTATGGGAGAGGGGGTCTATTTCCCCCCGTTTAGGCAAAAGGGGCAATTTTCTAAAAAATTGACTTAAAGCAAAAATAAAATATTTGAAAACAACGGTACAATTTACAATGCCATGCTATAACTTTTTGGAAAGCCAAAAATCTCTTCTTCGATTTTCATTTTAAATTTAGTTTTGTTACTGAACAGTTTTTGAAAAATTAATTTTCAAACTCGAAACTTAAAAAAAAAAAAAATGAAAAAAAAGTTTCAAATTAATTTTTTTCAAAATTTTAAGTTATTAAGTATAATTTTTGTTTTCAAAATTCAATGCTCTAATTAGCTTTTAGTCAAAAACAGCAAACCGGATGCCAAATAACAGGAGGAGAAATTTTCTAAAATAATTGACTTAATACAGAAAAACAACGGTAAAGATTAAAACGACGTGCTGTACTTTTTTGTTAAGCCAGAAATATGTGCTTCCATTTTGTTTATAAATTAAGTTCTTTTGGTGAACAGTTTTTTGAAAATTAGTTTTCGAACTTAAATTTTTGAAAAAAAAAAAAAAAATTAATTGTGTTAAAACTGATTTTGTTAAAAATTTTACGTTATCTAGTAGTATTTTTATTTTTGATATTCAATACTCCCATCAAGTTTTAGTCAAACACTGAAAACCAGATGTCAAAATGTAGTCTAGTTTTTGAAAAAAAATTAAAAATAACAAAAGTAAGTTTTCCTTAAATTCAGACTTCCATCCGTTATTTTGTTGTTCAAAAGATCCTATTTCTACAAATTAAGTAGTAAAGTAGATTTCGTTATTTTCAATTTTCTCAAAAACTAAAAGACATTTTAGCATCCGGTTTTCTGTATTGTATTGAAAATTAATAGGAGCATAGAATTTTGAAAATAAAAATTATACTTAATAACATAAAATTTTGAAAAAAATTAATTTGAAATTTTTTTTTTTGAAAATTTATTTTTCAAAAACTATTTACTAACACAACTTAATTTGAAATGAAAATCAAAGAAGGCTTTCCAAAAAGGTACATATAGCATGGCAATGTAAATTGTACCGTGTTTTTAAATATTTTTTTTTTCTGTTTTAAGTCAATTTTTTTAAAAAAATTGCCCCTTCTGCCTAAACGGGGGGAAATAGACCCCCCTACTACATAATTTTTTTCTTGTCTTAACCCAACCTACTTGCTCCAGCTTTTTGGTGCACCTCATACCAATCACCCTGTATAGGTACAGGTATTAGGGCTATGAGTGGAACGTGGAACCCTTTCCGATCATCAGCAAATCTAAGATATTTTCGAAATCGAAGTAGGTAATGGGTGCAGTCAATAGCTCTAAAGCTCTAAGTTTGCCTTTTCTGATTCATAATCTTGTTGGCAACGTGCCTAACATTTTTGTTAACTGATGTTAAGTTCACTCAGATATCTGAAAAATATTCCTATTCTCTGCTCAGAGATCTGCTGAGTCCCCTTAAAAATATTCAAAAATACACTGCCCATTAAAAAAAAAAAAACTATGAAAGTAGGTAACCTTTATTGATTTCTTCACTAATTTACTAGTTTCCTATACAAGGTTGATTGACTTACGCGTAAATTTAACCATATTCGCACTTTTACTAAGGAAAGTTCTAAAAGAATCTAAACTTAGAGTATCAAAAATTAGTTAGTTTTAAGGTTAAAAGATTGATAATTAAATTAAAAATCAATCAATTATGACTTTATGTCAGTCATGCAATCATTTCTATAATTTAGTAAAGAAAACCACGTTACATATTTCAAGTTATCTAGTCAGCTTACCTCCGATCACGTAACCTAATCTATTTAAAAAAAAAAAAAAAAACTAAACCCTCAATTAACTATAAATTAAGAAGCACAAGAGGAGTAGCTGCATCAGATAGGTATGTCCAACATGATGTCGATTCAAAATTTTATCTCCGTCAACACGATAAAAACATGAAATCTACGAAGCACGCAATCGTTTCAACCTACGCCCTGTATCGGAGTCGGCTACCGTCCGTCGGTCGTCGTCATCGTCGTTGTCTGCTATAAAAGTCGATTGCCTTCGATGATCGATCCATCCTGTTTATGAAATCGAATTAAATATTTTCCTACATAGATGCTTTTTATCCCTCCAAAAGTCTCAATTTCAGATCAATATAGTAGTTGGTTTGGTATATCTATACCTAATAATAATTCCAACCTAAATAAAATGACCCAAAAAAAAGGTCCTTGTTGATGACGATGAATTTATGACTTTAGACCACCATTGACGTGCGATGAAGGATGATTATCGAGATTTTTCTTTACATTTTTTTTTTTTTTGTCGTTGTTTTTTTTTTCGACCTCAACTCAGGAAGATAGTATGGCCTTCCTTTTGTCATTTTGGTATCGAGAAAGATCATATGACGATGGCGGGATAAATGCGGCGCTTTGGCTTTTGTCCAAGATACATTGACAGTTGATGTGGCGAATTTAATTTCACGCGCGACATTTCTTCACTTTTTACAATTTAAGTCGCAGTCGGCCTAAAGTCCTGCTCCATGTTGTTGTTACTGCAATAAGTAACGTTAACGTTGCGCCGCGGGTACAAATTTGCCGAATTATTTTTTTTTTGTGAAATGATTGGTTGACAGATCGTTTGTCATCGCCTGGCTGAATCAATTTGTCCATGAGGCAAGTATTAATCAGAGCACACAAATATCCAAGGTGTGTGCAGCTTTTGCAAAATGTCACCTTTAAGTTAAAGAGTGACCATTTGCCCTGCAGAAGTTTTTTTTTTTTTTCTCAGGAACTTGCACGACTTGTTTTACATTAGGTGATTTTTTTGGTAATTAATAGCTATCGTGGCAATACAAGTTCCGGTGGGATGATATAATGTCCCATGGACATGAAGATTATACGACGGATATTTTGTCCATGAACTTTATGACTGCTTCTAACAGACATAATGTCCATGGACGTTATGCCTATTTAAACAAGACATTTTGTCCATGGACGATAGGTATATTTTGGACCGACAAAAAAAAACAGAACGGACATATTTTAACGTCTGGACATTATGTCTTTTTAGTTTCTTTAAATCGGACATAACGTCCATTTCGATTTTATGTCTATTTCAAATAGACTATCAGTCTTATGTCAGCAGAAATAGTGTCCAAGTGGACATTTTGTCATTTTCAAATAGTATATAATGTCCGAATGAACATAATGTGTCTTTAAATGGACATAATGTCCAAAATGACGCTATGTCTTCTTCAAATGGACATAAGGTCTATTTGCACTTTGATCCGGTCATAATAATCATGGAACTAATGACTGTTTGAGATTGGTCATTATTTCTCGACATAAAGTCCATGGACCTTCTGTCCGTTTGGGCAGAATTTATGTCTTTGGACATTATGTCCGCGGACATTATATCATCCCACTACAAGTTCCAATTAAACTCTTTATTTTTGTTTTTACAATCTACGTTATCGACATTTAAGGTTCAAGTCCACACTTACGACCAACTTTTATATTAACTTATTTACTGGCTAATTTATTTGCACTTTTGGATTTTGCTTTAGTTTATACTGAGGGAAATTTTACTGTGCTAGCTTTAAGATTCCCAATAAAACATACCCATTTTAAAACAACTAAAACACCATCATGGTCTTTTCTACACATCTGTCAAATGAATCTGTACTTTTTTATTGATTGAATACCGCAAGGTAGTCATCTAGGACCGTTTATGTTTATATTTCTTTAATTTGTATTGTAAATATGGCAATTATGTCTCGCGTATAGTTCTTATGCAAAAATTAGGTTGACCATCAGTGATAATTGATTTTTATTTTCCTATACTGACACACTAACACAAAATAAGCTCAGTTGTTAACATATTCATTATCGGTAACTCATTTAGATGGTTATTGCAAATTACTTCCAATATAATCGTTTTCGTTTGAAGGCTTAAAATGACTTGTTATACTGTAAAGGCGTTTAAAGTAATTACATATAACTACCGGTGGCGATGGATGGCGGTTGAAGATGAAAGCATCCTCTCTACCTAATACCTCTTAATATTGTTCCGTAACCGTATTCGTTTAATTATCTGTCAATTAGATGAAAGTCGATGTGATTCTTATTACCTTCGCTGAGCCGCCAAAGCATATAGTGATGTATCTTTAAATTGTACCTGCATTATATGATGAAAGGCGAAGCGACGACGGCAACATGCCGAAATATACAGCTATGTTAAGTAAATAGCAATTAACACCTGATGGATGAGAATTTATTATATATTATGTGTGGGGTGCAATAATATCGCTGTAAATGACGCAAGTCAACATACAAACTATGGGTATCACTTGGAGCAAATCAAGGTGGTCTCTGTTGGCTTCCGATTTATCAGGCAGTCGATAAATCGGATACTACTGATCGATCAAATTAATTTCTTTTGTACTTTTATCATCATCATCATACACTAGGTAAGGTATCTAAGAAAAAGATTTAGTAGAAGCTTAGTTATTGGGAGCCATTAGCGTGACAACTTTCGAAAAAGTAACTTCTAACAGTTTCATAAATTGCCTTACAAGGTTACAAGTTCTTTGACTTTTTTTTTTGTTTAAAAAGTATATTGAAAATTTACAAACGCAATATTATTTGCCCTACTCAGAAGTATCAGATTTCAAAATTATACCCATTAAGAAGTTCTACGTGAATAACTCGAAAATAACGCAAATTTTCATTACCTAAAGACGTCAAACCTCTTTTTCCGCAATATACGAAATTTTGGAAAAAACGATAAATGCATGTTTTCTTACAAATTTTTATTACAGGTATAAAGTATAATCAAAATCGTTAGAGCCTTTTTTAGAAAACTTAAAAAAACTAAAACATTTGTATATAATAGATGAGCTAAACCGAAAATTAGAATTTCTCCTCTAGAGAATCACATAAAAATTCTCTGTACCAAAATTTGAAGCAAACGGATCTGTCGTGTATAGGCTCGATATCTAATTACAGTGGAATCACTAATAGAGACGCAAGGGCACAAAGTCCGATCGGATGGTATTGCGAAACCCACTTCTTCGGACTTTTTTATCATCATCATTTTTACACTTTACCATCTGTCGTACCATTGAAAGTAGGGCAACTCTTTATCAAATCGTGGAAGTATTCTTATAACATGTGTCACATGCATGCACTGATTAATGAAAAATATGCTTGTAGTTGAACCGGTGTTATCAAGTTATCCAATCCATTCCTTAACGCTGTGGCTCTATTGGAAATATTTGAGGCAATGTGAATTTCAATGGCGATGGCAATTTATTGCTTAAATGGGGCATTTCGCATTTCATGGCCAGGCAATTCCAGTTGTCAAAAAATTAACGTATATAGAAATGGCGACATGAACTGCTTAAAAATACTGTTTTTGATAATATAAAATTTTAATTCACTTAATTGTGGTCACTTGTTTTCATATTTTCACATTTGTTTCAAAATGAAGGAGAAATCATATTCAAAATCGTGGAGAAAGCATTTTGAAAAGAGAAAACTACAAAATTTATCGCCTCGTTGATGGAAACCTATATTATTGGTTCATCTTTCGGGCAATATTGCCATTGTCAAAGCGTCTCCATTTGCAATACTTATTCAAGGCAATGGCAATAAGGGAAGCAATTTATTTCCTCAAAAATTGCCAATGGGGCCGCTGGGTAAACGTCAATTTTGGCGAGTTAAAGTTATCCATTCGCTGTCAAAATGTCACAGACCATTTATCAACACGAATTACAAGTTGACAGATGTCTAAGTCCAATCTTTCCTTTTTTTTTCGTTTATTTATACGAAGGTAATATCACTGGATTCGTGCAGAGGGCAGTCTTAGCTTTCATTTGTTTTGATACCCCATTTATAGAATTCCCAACTTAAGTGCATTTTCTAACCGAAGCAACCATGAAAAGCTTGTCCGAACAGCACAACCGATATGTTTGGAATAAAGTTAGCAGTTTGTATCCTCTTATTCAATAGCCGCGAAAAGAAATATAATCTTATGGTAGCCTAAGTCTTGAAACAATAGCCGTGTTTTTTTGGGATTTTATTTAATTCTCTAGAATGATAATCCGAATTTCAGTTTCGGTTTTTTTAAAATTGTTTTGAAACTGATTTTAATGATTTTTATAAAACTTTAAAAATGCCATTAAAACCATTTCTATTATGGACTGGAGACTGGAGAAATGCCAATTTATAAAAGTTTTTTTCCCAGTAAAACTGAATTTACGTACATTTTGGTTGCCCGAAGTAACCCCACCAGCCACCACCGACCTGAGCGGCGCGCGGCGTGGTGGCAGCGGAGAACCTGGCCCTGCAGGTTTGCATAAACAGTACTTTTATAAACAAAACTGTTATAAATTGGCATGTTCGAAGCCACTTTCTTCAATTACACTGCATCTCGTATTTTGCTAAAAAAAAAAAAAAATCGCATATAGCTAAAACGTTTTTGATCGACTAACTTTGATATTTACGACGGCTAGGATGTGATCCTAAAAACGCTTCGACATCTATCTGTGTGGTTTGGCTTCTGAAAAACATTTATTCGATGGAGAGGTCTTCAATCAGAGTTCAGGCGTAGTTTCCGTGGAAGAAAAACTGATGTTCAAAAAATATTATAATCCTTTATACCTAATACGTTTAAGTTGTTTCTTTGATATCCGGATTTTCCAGTAATGAACAAGAAATATTTAATGAAAACAACATTCCTACTGAAATCTTCGCTTGACACAGCTATAAGAACTTTTTTTGGGGAGAGTACGATAACTTAGGCGCCAAGAAATGATAACTGTTTTTTGTAGAACAGTTCAATACAAGCATTTTTTACTATGGGAGGGGGTTGAGTCTATCTCTCTCCGTTTAGACGGGAGGGGCATTTTCATTAAAAAATTACTAAAAAATTTAAAAAATATATAAAAAAATAACAATAATACTTATAATTAAGTGTTATACCTTCTTTCAAAGCCAATACTCTGTTCTATTAGACAAATTTTAAATCAAATGAAATCTATGAATAGTTTTTGAAAAAATGGGTTTTAAACTCTAATTTTGGGGAAAAAACATCAAAAAGATGTTTAAAGTGTATTTTTTCAAAACTATAAAATTATGTATATTATTTTTTTCTGAAATTCGTTGCTTTAGTTACATCTTAATTGAAAAATGAAAACTAGATAATTTTATGTCTTCTATTTTTTGAGAAAATTGAAAATACTACTTTTTTATGTTTTTGGTATTTAAGTAAGCTTGCTTACATAAATACAGTGCCAGCACCCAGGATAACAGCGTATAAACAATGAGGTATGTATGGGAAGGGCATGCTGCCTCCCTGCAACCCCCCTGAATACGGAGCATGGCGATTGTAACTTTAGTAAGATGTTAAAAAGATAATACGATGCTAACTCGTTTAAAATTTCGAAAAGCCTGTTTTTAACTTAGCATCGTACTAAAAATGCATTAACATCTAGATAATTTTATGTCTTCAGTAAGAAATTTCCAAAAAAAACCATCCGCAGTAGCCGTTTTTATATTTCGCATTTGTTAAAGCTGTCACAAAAAAACACAAACAAAAGAAAGTTTGATACAAATAAAAAGTAAAAAAAAAATAATAACTTGATCAGACTTAAAGTACCTACTTAAGTATTTCAGGACTTCAGTCCACTAAAGTACAAGTGCTAGGTACTGGTAGTTGTACTTCAGTACCCTGATGGTACTGGTACTTAAAAACTGCAAGTACCAGTATTTTTCAAGTATTTGGGTACTTAAGTATTTGAGTGGTATTTCAAGTACTTAATAAGTACTTTCAAGTACTAGTACCTTCAAGAAAAGCACTTGAAAGTACTTGCAAGTAATTTATCAGTTCTTCGATTCAACGTCCTTTATTTAGTTATTTTATTTATTTTACTTGAAAAGTACTTAAAGTATTTCAAAGTACTTGAAGTATACTTGTCAAGTACTTGAAGTATACTTGTCAAGTACTTGAAGTACCACTCAAGTACTTAGGTACCCGAATACTTGAAAAATACTGGTACTCACCTTTTTTTAGTACCAGTAACAGTACCAGGGTACTGAAGTATACAAGTACAATTCCCGGTACTGATACTGATACTGGTACTTGAATTTGAAATTTTACAGCTCTTTTATAGATACATAAAATGGAGAATCTTTTATAAAATATGATAAGAAAACATGGAAAAAGTTATTCTTTCTTAAAATTCATGTAATAAGGAAATGGTTTCAGTGACAAATCCTTCAGGAAGGGATTTATTCGTAGATTATGGTCAAGGTGTTTTTTGTTTTAATTTCCTTAAAAATCTCTTGAAATCTTTACACGAATTAACAAAATCGTAGGAGATTTTCTGTATTTTCCATTTAGAGTATCTTGGTTGAACGTACACATGCGTATTATGAAGAGAAATGTCAAAAAATCGTTAACCGGGGAGATTTGTTTACTCCTCATACTTTCTGACCTCACCCAGATCGAAAGTAACTGCAAACTCAGTTTCTTTGTGTGAAGTGGGACAAAGGTGTCGTTTATGTATAATGTAGTAGATGACGTCTTCAATTCTTATTTAAAATTAAGAAATAGAAAAATAATCCCAACTAAATGACTACGTTAACTAGGTATAGAGGCAGTTTAAAATCTTGTACGATAAAGTAAAGAGTTGAAATCAAATGTTAAAAATTAATTCAAATTGATAAAGTTCCAGCTATAGTTTTTCTTTTACATAAAAAAAGTAGATAATAATATGAAGACAAAAATTAATTTAAAATTTTTTAATTAAGGCGTTAACTTTGTCTCTCATACTTGATTCCTCTTCCTTATCTATTTTCAAAAATTAGCTTCATAGTACCAATATTATGATCTTGATATTGCCACCACAGGACTTCATCAATTTCACAGACAAAAACCCATCAGAAAAAGAGAAGAAAAAAACATCAAATTCAAAAAATAATATTAAATCGGAAACTAGATTTATATCAATAAAAAAAGTGACGCTCCTCAGAAAAGCCCCACAAATAAAAATATTGATGCGCCGAAGCAAAAGGCGCTGACTGCATTGCTATGAGATGCCATAATGCCGCCGAATCCCATCCCAGGCCAGGCCAGAGGAAGGAAACATTACAACATAAAAGTTAATAATAAACATAATTCCCAATCGATGAGATTTATGGCCACATTTGAATCTCAACACAACAGATTCGGATTCGGAGTCAGACTACCCTCGGTGCGTGCTTCCTCTCCGCAAGTCGACCAAATGGCTTCTCGCTGCGGCCGAGTCGATTCTCGATTCGTTTAGTCGGTCGGTATAGTGTTCTAAAAGTTTTCAATCTCTCTCCCTAGATTCTTATCATTCGATCGAGGAAAACATTAATTTCTTCCATAATCTCATATGACCGAGAGGAGTAGCTTTTTTCATCTCACTTGCTTGATATTTGGCGGTCAATGTATGTTCTTTCTGATGATGCCTCTTTGGGGGCACCAAAAGCCGCATGCGTTCATCACCACCGCGGCGCAGCAACATATCATCGTTCGCCGCGCTATCGGACAAAGGATTTGGGCTCCGCTGCTGGTACAAATAATGTACACAATGTTCTTTGGGGATTTTGGATATTTCAGAGGAGCAACGGTGTTTTGTGAATGCATTAGCTTTTGAATTATCACACAAGTTTGCCGCTTTTGATGCAAAGATATAACCACGACGAGCGATGCGATATTCGGGAGAGCGACGATTTATTGAATCGCTATTACTGACGCATTTGTTTAGCTGGTTTATGAGGAGCAGATAGCTAAATGGTTTTGGGAAATATTTGTTTTATTGAGAGTTTTATTCGTGCAGATGGATAAGACTCTGTCTAAACCACCTGCCAATTCTGCGTATATATATGTCGGCTAGAAATCTGGCTAACAGCAAGAAGGCATATGAATTATTTAATGTTTTGTGGTTGATTTTGGATTGATAAATAAATAAAGACAGAATTCAAAATTTCAAAACAAAATACATTCTTGGCTGATGTGAACTCCTACGATAAGCTTTGAATCAAAAATCTGATTTTTGGGGTAAGGATAGGATAAGGATAGGGCTTGAAATGATAGAAGTTATCGACAGCCAATTTACTGTCATTTATAAATATAAATATAAATATAAATATAAATATAAATATAAATATAAATATAAATATAAATATAAATATAAATATAAATATAAATATAAATATAAATATAAATATAAATATAAATATAAATATAAATATAAATATAAATATAAATATAAATATAAATATAAATATAAATATAAATATAAATATAAATATAAATATAAATATAAATATAAATATAAATATAAATATAAATATAAATATAAATATAAATATAAATATAAATATAAATATAAATATAAATATAAATATAAATATAAATATAAATATAAATATAAATATAAATATAAATATAAATATAAATATAAATATAAATATAAATATAAATATAATATAAATATAAATATAAATATAAATATAAATATAATATAAATATAAATATAAATATAAATATAAATATAAATATAAATATAAATATAATATAAATATAAATATAAATATAAATATAAATATAAATATAAATATAAATATAAATATAAATATAAATATAAATATAAATATAAATATAAATAAAATATAAATATAAATATAAATATAATATAAATATAAATATAAATATAAATATAAATATAAATATAAATATAAATATAAATATAAATATAAATATAAATATAAATATAAATATAAATAATAAATATAAATATAAATATAAATATAAATATAAATATAAATATAAATAAAATATAAATATAAATATAAATATAAATATAAATATAAATATAAATATAAATATAAATATAAATATAAATATAAATATAAATAAATATAAATATAAATATAAATATAAATATAAATATAAATATAAATATAAATATAAATATAAATATAAATATAAATATAAATATAAATATAAATATAAATATAAATAAAAATATAAATATAAATATAAATATAAATATAAATATAAATATAAATATAAATATATAAATATAATATAAATATAAATATAAATATAAATATAAATATAAATATAAATATAAATATAAATATAAATATAAATATAAATATAAATATAAATATAAATATAAATATAAATATAAATATTAATATAAATATAAATATAAATATAAATATAAATATAAATATAAATATAAATATAAATATAAATATAAATATAAATATAAATATAAATATAAATATAAATATAAATATAAATATAAATATAAATATAAATATAAATATAAATATAAATATAAATATAAATATAAATATAAATATAAATATAATTATGAATACGTAAGTTGATGGATATTAAATTACTTATTTTTACTGAAGGTTAAATACAACATCCCAGCTTTAATTTTTTGTAATTGATATATATTAAGTTTTTTCTTCTAAGCAGGGACACACCAAATTTCAATCTAAGTACAGGCTTTGAATATTTTAAGTGATTTTTAATTAATATAAATAAATCATAAAGCAAGCAGGAATCACATACTTATTTAAATTTCTTTATTATATTAAAATTCATAAATTGCACAGCAGTTCATCTCGCCAAAATGATCTCCCATCACAAAACTTTACCTACATTTGCCATAGTCTCCTTAAACGTTACAAAATTATTTTAATGTGATATGCTAACAAAATATATAAATTAAAAAATAAATCTCCGACTGATGTTAAGCAATAAAGTAATAAAAAGAAATATAACAACTTGGGTAGCATCTCTAGCGAGTTGTTCCTTGAGTGTTTTTCTTTTTTTTTCATTCTTTCATGATGCTTGCGCCAGGCTCGTTTATCAAAATTAATTGAAATTACGTCAAGACCTCATCCCTTAATGCACCATCATAAAAGAAAAAGTAATAAACAAAAATTGTGACTGAAAAATTGTGTTTTCTCTGCCATACCTACCATTGGACCACCTCCAACACCGCGCGCCGCCCGCCGCCACCCTTCTCAAAGCCTTAAGCTTGCCCACTTTTTTATTGGCGTCTTTCATTGTAATTGCAATAAAAAAATAGACGGAAAAAATGAAAAAGGAGAAAGGAGAAAAAATATTGTTACTAGGTAAATGCAAGGACAATGATGGTGGATTTGTTGGGGAGAAAATATATAAAACGTTTCGTGTTCTGGGGGGCGATTTACATTAATTTGCAATTATTCATGCTGGGTGCTTTATTGTGTTTCAGAATGTTATTTTTTTCAGTTTTGTAATTTCCTTTTTTTTGGACACCATATTTACATAACATTGAAAGGAAGGTAAGGAAAAGAAAACAAAAATAAACTAGGCCAGTTGCCCAGTTAAATTAGAATTTGGCTAAACAAAATTGCTTAATCAACCGTGTATGTATTAAAAGTTTTCTCGGAAATGTGCCCGAAATACCAAATGTATTGGGTTAAAATAAAAAATGAATGATGAATTATTTAAAAAAAAAAAAAAAGTAGTTCGTAGTTAAATAAGGCCATTCACCGAAATTTGGACTTTTGTTTCCAAAATTTGTCTATAGCTTTTGATGAGCGCCTTGGGTCACAATCCGCATCAAAGCTATATCATTTGAAAACATCAAAATCACATTGATCTGTGGCTTGAGCCCCTGGAAAATGAAGATTATTAAACAAAGGGATGATTCTACGATCTTCTCGAGTGTATGTATGATAAGTATGCGCCTGAAGTACCTAGGAGACCCAAAATTGTTCTTGGCAACTCAAACGTAACAATTGCAAATGAAAGCCATTTTTGGTCGCATAATTGGAGGACACATAGCCTGAATGAAAACACTTCCAGTAACGGACTTAGCCTGTTTGACGTGAAGCTAAACTGGCAAGTGATTGGCACGGATTTTGGTGACTAAGCCTTTACCTTTCAGCAAGCCCGCCACAAATACCAACTGCAGATGACCATTGGAAATGGAAACACTGCGACACGATGAAGATTGCCAGCTGGTACATGCAGCCAAGAACGAGGCCTATCGATCGATGCTGCAAACTAGAACAAAAGCTGGTGAGAGAGCAGCTCGGGAGCTGTACGGGTAAAAAAGAAGGGAGGTATACGCCAACTTCTCAGGAGGAAAAAGAGAAAGCATGAGAACCGGACTGTCGAGTCTGTTGAGGGCTGTATAGTGGTAGAGATGATGTTCAAGAGTTCTACTGAAGGGAAAAGCGATCTACCCAAGCCAACAACAAGGCCAGAAAAGAAGTGAGAATAGGGTAGTAGACACACAGTCAAAGATGGCCGAAATTCCGCAATTGGACAGAACAATCTCTTCAATTTGGAAGATTATGGTCAAAATTTCTGCCCATCTAACCTACATGTGCAATTATATCTAAGCTTACATCGTACAAGTCTGCTGGAGTGAATGGTACCTCAGCATCCCTGCGAAACTCGTCTGCTTGTACAGGATGATGATGGAGAAAGCTACTCCGTCAAAGTTGGTAAGAAACCCACTGAACCCTTTTATGCCGAAAAAGGGTTCGAGGCAAGGCGTTATCATGCAACCTATTTAACATCGTTCTTGAAGCAATTGTACACAACTCGCAAGTCGACAACAGAGGTACAATTTTTCAAAAGTCTGTTCAATTACTTGCTTCTGCAGTTGATATTGACATCATTAAGAGAACGAAGCGAGCCGTTACCGGCGAGATTGTAATTATTAAATCGGGGGCGGCGAACATGGGTTTGGCTGTTAATGAGGACAAGACGATGTAAATGCTATCATCGGGAAAAGAATCTCAACATCGAAGAAGAGAACTAACAAAAATAAAAGAAAATTATATTTGTTGTTGTTTTAGTGGACTGTATTGAATTAAATTCAAATGGAAGATTTCTTGCGACCTTTAGTCCAATGCGTTTCGCCTAGGCACGACAGTTGGGCTCATCAGTTAAATGCTGTCGTACCTTTCTAAGACGCAATTATTTTGGTCGATGAAAACCGACTCTTAATAAAATCTACAGCGCATACGCACTGTCGTTGACTCGAGCAAAACGTCACGATGGATCGGTATAACTTCGAAGTCGTCAAGAACTTTGTGTATTACCTCACAAAATGGCATCAGTGCAGAGATCAAACAAAGAAGCACTCTTGCCAATCACATTTCTTCGGACTAAAAAGGCTTTAAATTACTAAAGCCCTCTGATGTCTTTCGTACAAGACCTTGATCATCCCGGTCCTGCTGTATGGAGCAGAAGCATATGGACCCTGTCAAAAATGGATGAGAATTTGCCTTTGCGAGGAAGAATCATTGGGTATGGTTTTTGGTCCTGTGTGTATGAAGGAGTATATGGAGAAGAGGAAACAACAATGAGATTTACAGATTTTACAGTGGGAGCTGGCTGGAACACATGTAGCGTATGAACACCGGCGGTGACATCAGCCTGGAAAGGCGAGTCTTTCAATCAAAACTAGATTGTCTGCGCAGCAGACCCTACCTTATGTAGTGTGTACAAGTGACGAACGACCTCAACCAAATTGGTGCGTGCGTAACTGGAGAAAACTTGTTTTCGACAGAGGAAATTTGATGGTAGTCTATCCTGAACTGTAAGTGCCATCTAAATCCAAATAAGTAAGTATAATTAGTTTTTAAATTGCTTCAATGCAGTCTTCTTTCTAATTAATAAGCAAATAAAAATCATATAATTTGTATAATGTCACTATTTCTTGTGAATGAAAGAATTTCACGATCGATTCGAACTGCAGTAGCTAGAAAAGGATATGTTTCTATTCAACCTCTTCAAACCTATTTCAAAAAGCGCTTATTAAAATTATACATAATTCTCATAACAAGATTCCATTTCCCTATTACACTCTATTAAATTATCCTTAATTCGTTTGCCGCATGCAGAACTTGCTACCGAAAACCAAAAATGCATTCCAAAGCAGTTTTGAAACTTAAAGCAATTACATCCCAGACGAATGACATTCTGCAATCGTAATAGCAAACTTGATTCAACTCACCATCCCTACAACAAACCAGGATATAAGTACAATATTTCGAAATGCTAAAGAGAACGCGAGTTTCATAAAACTAAAATCACAGTCATATCCATATTCTGTATCCACAACTTGAAGAACTTTATTCCTTCACGATTGTTATGATTATTATGTTCCTTAAGTCCTATTTGAGCTGACGACAGACGATGACGGCGGCGGCGACCGACAGCGCGAGCGGTGTTATAAAATTCAAATAAAGCCCAAAGGACGAAGAAAAGAGATGATATGGAAAGTCTGATGGCTGTTGTATGGGTTGTGGCAGTCGTGCATGAGCTCTATCCATGATATTAGAATTTTTCAACAGTTTAATAATAAAAAAAAAAACAGTTTGCACTCCACACTGCTGCCAAGAAGGGAAAATATCCAATAAAAGTGGAAATTCCCGAGTGTTAGGACAGGAGGAAGGACCTCTATGATATCCTCATTCTGTTAAGGTATAATATGGGACAATATAAACGTCTTAGCAAAAATCTTTTTTTGCATATTATGTCCAAAGTGATGGCGGCGTTTGTTCTGTAATGGGATCTCTTTTATGCTTCCACCAAAGAGTGGTTCGCTTATGTTATAGGTACGATGTGGATATGCACAGCACACGCCTTATGCCACATTACGTTGCAAAATGTCGTCTTAAAAAATTATTTATTACCTCAAAGGGATTTTTCACTCGGTTTTTACGACAATAGGGGCTCACGCAGTGCGAAACAATTGACGGCCATTTTTTTTTTGTTCGTCCTCTTTGTTTGTTAACAAAATTATGGTAACTCTATAAATATCCCAGGTAACTTTCTTAACGGCTATAAGGTATTGTATCGTTCAAACTTATTCTAGCTTTATAGGTCTATACCTACTGTTTTTTTTTTTTTTTAGCAGACCGTTATTGTTATCCGCATCCATAAGGTTTCCATATTTTTTGATGCGCATAATTTTGCAATGAAAAGTGAGAAGATATTTCAATCTAAAAGTATAAGTTGCTGAGGAGGGTATAGGTACCTATAGTTTACTTTTATGTGGTCCACTTTATTCCGACCGACGGCGACGGTAAATAGTAGAAAGCATTTTTTTTCTGAATGGTAGATATGATAAAACATTTTAAGTTAACTTTTGTATAAGTATAAACACCTAAGAGTTATGTTTATATTTATGGGGGGCTATAAAACAAAAATCTGAGAATTTGATGCTGGGTGGGACTAGAATTATGGATTGAAATACTATGGAACATATTCTACGTATGGCATTATCTTAAAAACATCAAAATTAAAAACTAGCAGATATTCTTAAAAACCAAAAATATTAATTTTTTTTGGGTTTAACCAAATGATTCCACATTAATTCTTTAAATAAAAGAAAAAGCACACAAGAGGTCCGGCCCTTTTTCACGAAGAAGGCTGCCACCGGGCGTGAAGACGCCAAAAATCAAAAGTTCCAATAATAAATAAGCAAGTTAATTAGTGAATAAAAAGTAGGCAAATATTGTGAGACTTGAACCTTAATAGCCCTATTAATAAAAAGTCACTGTCCGCTCCTTAACACACGTGTTAGCTAGCACACGTGTATATAACTTGTCCGTTACATAAATTTAAATTTTTATTAATAAACAAATCATAATAGTTTCAGTCTGTACCACACTAAGGGCCATTTTTTTCACTATTGATCAACTAGAGGCAAAGTTGATCAACTCAAGAGTTTACTAAAACTCGAGAGTTGAAACGCAAGTTTGAATTTCTTTTTATTCACTCATTTTTTCTCAACTCCCCAGTTGAATAATATCCCTGGGATATTTGCGAAAATAAAATAGAATTGTCATTTTTAATTTTAATTTTAATTTATTGTGCTAAATGTTGGGGGGGGCGGGGGGGTAAATGTTTGTTAACGTAGATTATTCCACAAAAGGGTGTTAACATACCCTCACAAATAAGGAGTACAAATAAAAGTTTTATTGAACTTGTATTACGTGTGCGTTTTATTGATAATTCAAAGCTAGTGTAGCAATACAAGTTCAGGAAAACGTTATATCCACTTTTATGTCTATACTCTTTATTTCCGTGGCTGCGTTCACATCCTTTTGTGAGTGAAGAACAATCTACGTTACCGAAATTTAAGGTTCAAGTTCGCACTCTATCTCCACTTTTATATTCACTAATTTACTGGATTATTTATCGCCACTTTTTGTTTTGTTATCGTTCACCAAGGGAAATTTTATTATGCTTGCTATAAAATTGCCAATAAAGCACCCCTTTTGATACAAATTCATGGGTTTCATTCCATAGTAAACCTTTTTAATAATCTTCGAAAAAAAATAAAGCTAGAATTTTTATTTTCTGGAATGCGCTAGAATTTTATCTACAATTCTAGCGTGGTATATTTCTCGCATGATTATTTACCAGCATGATACAATTTTTGCGTGAACCTTTCCTCGCATGATATAAATCTAGCGTGATACTTTTCTAGCATAATACTTTTCTAGCATGATAGTTTTCTGACGTGATGCAATTCTAGTGTGATACTTCTCTCGCATGATACTTATCTAGCATTATACAATTCTAACATGATACTTTTATCGCTTGAAACTTATCTATCACAATTCTAGGATGATACTGTTCTAGAATAACTTTTCTTGCATGAACCTTCAACGTAAGTTTAAAAAAGACTTTCTAGACTTTAAGTAAATCATTTATCGTTTCAGAAATATTGATTGCAAGTCTTATTTTGGTAAGACATTTTTAAGACCAGCCGTACGTGTCGCTGTTCGAGTATGGCAAATTTTCAAGAATTCAACTTACCTGGGAGCTATGACATCATGTTTGTTCTGCTCAGATTGTGCGCGTCGAGGCGTTTGCACTTTCGATCTTATTCAACAACCACTTTGGTCTTTGGTGGCGAGGTCCAAACTGGTTGACATCAGGGATCAGGATTCAGGACCACTACCTCTAAGCCCAGAATTTTGCTATTTATATAGGGCCTTACCAATAATCAATCGCTAAACACGCGTTTAGATAAACACAACGTTAAACTTTAAAGATGAGTTAATTCTTGTGCTTACCAATAACCAAATTAAACACGCCTTTTACTAATTAGCGCTCTATTACTAAATCTACAACATTTATTGTCAGATAGACAGCTGTAGAAATGACATTTGTGTTTTTGTTATTGTGAAAGGTAAAAGATATATTTTGTTAGATCGATTTCTTTTACATAAATAAAAATGAGTACAGACGAGGATATAGTAGAAGATTTAAAAAAAGTAGATATCCCCGCCATTTGGTAGTCAATCTCAGAAGGTTCTTTGGGGGTTGTTCCACCACCAGTTTCCTTCTGAGAACGACTAAATGCACTGAGATTACTCCGAGCCTTCGTTTTCATTCTGTTGTATTGGTCTCTTATCTGTTTTGCGGTGAGACTATACCCGCTAGCTTTGAAAACATTTTCCACATTTTCCCAAGCCTCGAACTTTAATTTCAGGGATTTGCCGTCATTCAGCTTAGAGTCGATAATGGTTGAATAGGGGCTCACTGACTATACCAGTAACTCCTTCATTGCTGATGTCCAGTTAGAGGAACGGCTTCTTTTTGCAGCCATTTAAAATTTTTAACCCTGAAATTAAAATTTTCAAATAATTATACAAAAGTTATTAATCCAATTTATTTTACTCACCTTATTTAATGAAAAGTGCAAAAACTTCAAGCCAAAACAAATAACAAACCTCAAGCAAAAATAGTTTTTTCTCTTTAACTATGTATTTCAGCTGTCAGATTGACAGCACAAACAACGCGTTTACACTTAGTCACGAGGTTAAACATGAGTTTCTTCACTTTAAAATTTAAGGTGACGTTTTGTGTTAAGCTGACTATTAAATTGATTATTGGTATGGTTTTTAATTTAGATTCCACTTAAATATTTAAGTCATCTCTAAATTTGGTTATTGGTAAGGCCCATAGTGTGTAAATAATGAGGTAAAAATAAGAAAGGCTCCGATTAAAACAAACAAAAATCTTCTTATGTTTTTTTTTTTATGTTTTTCTTAGATAGTTTTGCGACTTTTTGTGCGAATGTATTTCGTCCATAGGCAGTTATTAAAACTTTTGCTATTTTGACTCTCATCAAAACAAAAGAATATTTCTGCACAACATAAAATTAAGTTTTATCTACTCTGATCTAAAGACACTCTATAGCTAAGCTAACATGAAGCGGGGAAACATTTAAGTAATAGTCTTATTTCACTAAAAATTTGTGAAATTAAGCCATTTCAACATGTAAGCATCGCGAAAAAAGATTGTGAAAAGAGTGACCCTTTACAAGTGATGTGCAGTGTATGCGCAGTAATGTATTATTTAGGTATAGATAAACATATCTACATTTAAATAAACGTGAAACATATAAATTCAAATAAAAATGCATAAAATGATGTGGAAATAAATCCGTAACATGATGATTATTTAATTAGATTAAGCATGTACAATGTACCAAATACATACATATTTGTACTCTTGAAATTGTATACAAAGACTTATATATATATAATTAGAAATATTAAAGTATAATTACATAAATGCATTATTATGTAGTATTATTCAATTACTTCAAGAATATCCAGTCTTGTGAAAACCTAACACCTAATGATGCAGATATGTAATTTAATCAACAAATTCAACTTCCTATACCATTAAAATAAATAAATTTGATGGCACAACAGCTCATGAAGAACTAGGGCCTAGTGACTTACAACTCTCAACCATTCCTGTGTGCGTGTCTGCAGGAATGGAGGGGACCTACAGTTTATTGCCGAATCCAAACGGCTAACGAGCAGCACTTTTCTGTGACAGGAGATACTCTTGGAGGATTTGTCAATTCCTCGCAAGAGGCAGTAGCCGTTTTTTCTTTTAAATAAATAGGTGGCGAGGCTGGGGATCGAACCTTAGACCTCCAGCATGACAGTCCATCGCACTAACCATCACGCCACGGCTACTACTTCCTATACCATTATCTAAGATTTATTTTGTATTTCCTATTACCTATACCTAACCCGCATTCAATGTTCATGAATTTATATACTTTCCCACTCAATTAGTAAGCTTAATAAATAATAATAACCAGCTTTAACATAGTTTCAACTTAACTCACCACAAATTGACTTGTCAAGTACAAAACAAAAAATGCAAAATAAATGTCACTAGTCGCATGCATATTATGCTAATTATTCATGATCAACTTTCGATCCGTATAGCTGGGAAATGTCATCACAAAAATTTATTCTCCAACTCACTTTCATATAATAATATATTGACATTTGCATGCATTCATAAATTCATCCATCACTCCAACTACAGCTGAATGTAAAAAAAAAAAATAAAAACAAATCTAACCCTTTTTAACCAAAAATATTGAAGCAGCAGCCCACAAAAAAACGCAAAGGGACTTAATAAATCCATGTGATGCGCATGCAGATGCCCCAAATAGTCCCAACCCCCACAGTACACCGAGAGAAAAAAGTGGTTTAAATGCAACATGAAATCTTTATTTGTTGCTGAAATTTCTGCGGTTAATAATTGAATTATTAAGTTGAACAACTTGTCGCTTGTTAAATCAATCAATCAATCAAATTGTTTAATATTTAAATAACCCTGGTTAATTAACTCTTCATTATGTTTATCATCGAAAACTCGCTTTGTAAATGAGAATTGGCAGTACAAAGATTTTGTAGAATGTGCACTTCAACGTAAACAAGTTTTAAACTGATTTTTTTGAAGGAAAGTATTTCCAGTACCCTAGCTCCACACGACGCGAGATTGAGGAAATAACAGCGCTTCTCCTTCCCAAAACTCTATGCACGTTTGAAATAGTAACGAGGCGTTTTTTTAGTTGCACATTGCACAGATTGTTTTTAATGTTCGACGAAGCTAGATCACTATTTCCGGAACCACTAATTATTCCTGTAAAAGCTTTGGAAGGTGAAAAAAATGGTGTAGTCGGAGGCGTAATGGTTTAGTGCGTTGGACTGTGGTGCCTGTGGTGCTGGAAGTCTGGGTTCGATTCCCATCCTCTTCTAGCCCCATTAGACTACTTCTTCTATATCGACGGTTAAACTTCATAACCTCGTAAGTCGTTTTTGCAAGTTTTTCAGAAATCAAAAAAAAACTTTTCAAACAATTAAAAAAAATGTCGATTTAAGTTATTAAATAAACAATTCATTATATTTAATAACATTTATGTTGAAATAATTGTGTCGTTATTAATTTATAGACACATTTACAGACACTTACGAGGTACTGCATTAAAATTTTCAATACTTATGAGGTATTGCTATCAGTTCGAATCATCAGGCTTGAGAAGTCATGAGACTAACGAGGTACTGCTTAGTTTTTTATTGGATTTATAATACGAGTTTTTGAATTTTGTCATTCCTGAAAAATGTTCAGAACAATATTGATGGCTCTGAGTTTCCTGATTTTTTTGCATAAATAATATTTTTTTTGAATTTTTCGACCTTCGAGGTTATGAAGTTTAACCGTCGATATGCTCGTTGTTAAAATTGGTTTTTCATTGACTTCAGGGAGGTTCACTTGCTGTACATGATGCCCATTAGCATAGCTGCTGAGGGAAAATGCTGTTTAAATGCATCTCCTGTTCTCTGTTTGCTTCGATGGATTTTTCTATTCTAGGTTTCTCACTTCAATTGTTTTGAAGAGCCGGCATTATACCAGAAACTCGCTTTGGCTTCTTTCAAAAAGCCTTATGTGAGGCTTTTCCATCTCGCCTTTAGCTGGGAGGATACAAGCACTATCTTTTTTCTACCATAGATCTTCTGTTATTCCAGTTTTCTTATTCGATTAGTACCTGCTCATGTTTTACTCTGCAGAATTTTCGATGTGAGTCTTCTGCCATACCTATCTTCCGTTTAGGTATTCATTTTCATACCACGGGTTCTTCTCTGAGGTAACTGATAGCCTACGGGAGTTTCGGTTACGTCTTGGATGATAAATCAATACCAGGACCATTGGTTGTTGATGTCTTTGGTTGCTGAATGCACATCGGAGACCTACATACATTTATAGACTACGGCAAGTCCAGATGAACTAAGGCGTCCAAAGTGAAATTTTTCTTCAGCAGTGCAAATCAAAATTTTTGCTTGTTCGAAATTCAAGCTTTGAATTTGTCCAGAAGTGGTGAAATTTGATGTTTTTGTGGTCCCTTTATGAATCTCTTATTAGCCAACTTATCCGTCCAATGTGTAGATATTTTCCTTTCCAATTTTGCAAGTCCTGAAACACAAAATTAACGATTACAAGAGAAATTTTAAACTATAATACATGAAATGGAAGTAGAAGAAGTGAGTACTAAGTGCGTGTGCAAAACCTTCAAATTTGGATGAGTTTTAAGGCTCCGTGAAATAACTCCCCAAAAAATTAATTAAATAAATCCCCAAAATGTATATGGATATTGGAAGTTTTTTCATATGAAAAAACTCCCCTCAATTGGGGATTAATTTCATCGATTCTTGGGGACTTATTTTATTTTTAAATTGGGGGGGTTATTTCATGATGAAATAAGTCCCCAAATTCAACTATGAAATAAGTCCCCAAATTTGGGGACTTATTATTTCTTTGAAGATATAACAAAACTTCGGCGTATAAACAGTGAGGTATGTATGGGGGGCA
The DNA here is from genome assembly GCA_947049315.1 of Epistrophella euchroma. NCBI lineage: Eukaryota > Metazoa > Arthropoda > Insecta > Diptera > Syrphidae > Epistrophella > Epistrophella euchroma. The sequence goes on from OX346246.1 coordinate 25,316,680, forward strand.
TGGTGCCCCCCTGCAACCCCCTGCTTGGCCCACTATAAGATTTGGGGTAGGTGCGAGATTAGGTTTGCAAAGTTTCTTTTGCATTTAAGGAATCTGGATTCAAATAAATTTTGAATGTATAAACAGTTAGGTAGGATTTTCCGATAAATTCTAGAATTTCAATATTTCGGCTTTTTACGGTAACATATATATATATTTAGAAAACATCTGTTGACATTGGATATAAGATAATTTAATTTAATTTAGGTGGGGGCAAAACCCCCATTTATTCGGCTTAATGCAAGCTACAAACATCATACAACTTAAAACTAAGGACTTAATCTAACTTAAAAATTAAGAAGCTTATAGCTAAGATAGGGATGTATTGGGGGTAGGATTGAGTAAACGGAGTTTAAGACTGGAATTGCTTAGGTAGTTTCTCTAAATGAAGATTCTTTAAATGCAAAAGAAACTTAGCATACATCCAACCTCGCACCTACTCCAAATCCTATATTGGGCCAAGCATAGCGGTTGCAGGGGGGCAGCATGCCGAGCTTTAACTGTGACATGTACATAAAGGATACCATAACTTTCGCAACAAACATTCTTCTCATTACCCCTTCCTCTTCATCAAAGTAAAACCATTCCCCTGCCTGTTTCGGGAACCACTTTTCTTTACTTGTTATTCTGTCCTTTTTCGTTTTGTTTTCGTTTCACCCATACTTCCGTCAATATTCACCTCGGATTTTAAACCATTTTTTCTTATCGTGGAGGTTATTTACATTTGTCCCAATCGCGGCTTTTCCAACACAAAACCCCTTTGCCCTATTTCAAATGGCCACTCCTTTTCGACAAAGAATTTTGAATTTCATGCTTAGAATTAAAAACTGCGTTAAATCTATCTTCTTAATTTTCAATATTAAAAATATTGAACAAAAATTTTTTATTAACTTTTTTTTTCATTTTTTGTTGCATGTTAATAGAATTCGTTAAAACAAATATTTTCTCCACGTGTAACCACTTTATCCACATGGTCTAACGAAAATGTCAAACCAGGTCATCCAGATTGACGCAGTTGATGTGGAATTGATGTTTGAAGTTTGACGTTTGTGCACAGCATTTACTTGTCATTCAGCAAAGTTTGCATCCAATTTGAATACCCGCACCATCATCATCGCATATTTAGTTGATGCAGACTGAAAACCTCTTTAAACCAGAATTGATTTTCCAGATTTTTCCATCATTAAGCGAAAATTGAACGAAACAATTTCCTGCACGTCTTTGATGAGCCTGAAACCTGAACCACGACAAACTGGAGTGCCTGATGCGAATGCGACAACGCACGTGAAAAGTACAAATTCAAAAATTATTCCATTGGTACTTATTAGGAAATTCTCGATTCTAGGTACACTCCTAAATTGGGATTCCTTTATTCCACACTCTGAGGTGGCCGCATGACAGGCGTGTGTTGTGCATATAGGCCTGGTATAGATACGTGGAACAGATTGCAATTCTAGCCACCTCCCTCATTCCTCCAGATATATGTATAGGTATGCCAGCTTACTGTGCAAAATTACCATTCATTGCTTTCTACGTCGCTCGTCGTTCGTCGACTGGTTGCTGATTGTTGATGTCTTCATAACGATCCTGCGTGACTCACTCGTCGCTCAAAGTCGCTGCAATGGGACAGAATCCGTCAACGGAATGCAACATGGCCAATTGATATCCGTGCAGTACAAAATAACGCTAAAAAAGGAGTTCGTTATTTCTGTAATGAACGATTTTCCATTTACAATGACGATGACGGCCAGTGAGTGGGGAGGGCGGCGCGGCGGCGGCAGGCTTTCGGATTTCAGTTTCTTTTAGCGAGTTATAGGAGCTGCATTTACGGACCTCATATCTCGCAATGGTACTATTAAATTTTCCGCCGGATTGAATTGTTGTTGTCTGATCTCATGGCCTGGCAAGCCGAATCTATCCAATCCACCATTGTGCCAGTCGCGATGTCAATGTTTGGTAGGTAGACCTTTACCTCAATTTTGCCCTCCCTCCCCCTGCCCCACCCGGGCCATGCATTTTGATCCTTTTTGGAATTGGAGGATAGATGTCTGATTGCAGTTTAAATGGTAATTTTGTGCGAATACGGATTGTTATACTTCATGCGAGGTTGAGGTTGAGTCTTCTTCTCGGAATTAAGATGCGTTTTCATCCCAATCAAAATTTAATAAATATTTAATTTTTATTTATTTTGTTTTATTCTTTCGGATCAATGTAGGTATATTGTCTTTGGCAAAGTATTGGGAATATTTTATGAGGCTGGCACCGATGTGATGCTGCCATTATTAAGAAAGAGTCAAAGAAGGATGTCATGGAAAATTAATTCCAATTTGTTATGAATTGAAATTGAGGATGGATTTATAAAGTTTTTGACATTTTTTGGGCTTGGTTGGTTATAGAAGAGCTTATCACATTCCTATATGGAGTTATTTATGACTTGACTTATGGATGGTTAAGACCATTTCGTCAACTTTCTTTAAACATATAAGCTTTTACTCGTACAAAAATTATAGGTAGGGTAAAGTCGGGTGATATGGCACCCTTTCAATATCTCCCACTTAATGACTTCTTTTCGAAACAAATAGAACAAAGTATGGCACCTCGCAATCGCGGGGTATATGTCATCGGTGCCATTTCCCCCGCTCCTACTTTTATACCAAATTTTCATGGGAAGGGTGCTTAGAAAACCAATATATCTCAAAAAGAGTACAAAAGATGGCGATGACGTTAGTAACTCATAGGACTAAAACATACCATTCCATGACGAATCAGATGGACCTGAAGATTTCAGTGTAGGCTATTTCGAGGATAATGCTGTGACAACAAAACCGGATTAGTGGTTTATGAGCATAATACTCACTTTTGGTGTCACGATTAAAGCAAATCTCATTCAACAATACCTACATACAACAAATATGGCCAGAAGAACTATAAAAAACAAGATTGCCATATCACCCTCCATTTCTTTGAATCGCTTTTTTTCAATGTTTTTTGTTTTTGAACAAAAAATATATGAAGTAACCGATGAATTCAACTTATATTCCTGCTTTTTGTTAAATAATTGGTCAAAGAATAAAATTATCTTTGTTTAATATAAAAATCTTTTTACTTTTCAAGTAATAAAGAAAAACAAAAATGGGTGCCATATCCCCCGACTTTACCCTACAGGAAATAATGTTAGAAGATTTATGTGCCTAACTAAGAGTAGACTCTAATATAGCTTTGTGACTTTATTTTATAAACTTTTCATTTAGAAGATAACGTTTAATTGTGTTAAATATAAATTTAAATGTGAATATGAAGAACAAACTTGTTTAACTTTTCAAAAATTTTATTTTTATTATTCGCAGAATTTTTTTAAAAAGAAATTTGAAAGAATAATTTTTAAAAGCAGAATTTTGAAAAGCAGGATAATGAAAAACTGAATTTTGAAAACAAAATTTTGAAAAGTAGAATTTTGATAAAGAATTTTGACCCGTACAACGTTCGTAACCTAGATATAATACTCAGTGCTTATAAAAAAAACTCCGTTTTATTATTTTGAATGAAAAGGTAAATTTTAACAGATTGTGCAGTGCATACATACTAGGTTGTCCGTAATTTCCCAAACCCATTTTTTTTTTTGGATCAGGCACCCACTGTAGAAAAAGATTATGACCTACAGTAAATTTATGGGCCAAAAAAAACTTGGCCGAGCTCATTAACCCGTCTCTCTGAAGCCATAATCTTCCCATAGAAATTTTTACAGAATGTTTTACGTATTTTTTTTCTCCCAAACAACTGCAGATATTCTTAATTTTCTTGTTGAATTTTTTTATATAATATCCTTCCATTTAAAAACGTCATTCAAAATTTATGGAAGCAAAAAATCTAAAGAAAATATTTTCAAAACTATTTCTTTTTGTATGTAAGAGGCAGAAGTTAATGACGGAATTTGTTTGTAAATACTTATATTTTTTGTAGGGGGTGTCTGACCAAAAACATTGGTTTGGGAAACAACGGACACCCTAGTATATATTTAGGGGTTTTCCCCCCAGATTTAGGGTTTTTTTTTCATCGTTGGGGGGAAATCTGGGGGGGGGGGGGGGGGGGCGAAATGTGTGGGGGTAGATCTGGGAGGATTAATTGTAAAGTTAAATTATTCCAATACCTGCATTTTCCTTTGAAATTGAATATACTATCAAAGAATATCCAATAATTACTGCTCAATTAAGTTTTAAATATGTATAAACAATTTTTTTAAATGCTATTTGAATACCAAAGTACTTGTAGGTACATACATATGTACATGTATGAGCTGTGAATAAAAAATTGAAAGAAAAAGTTGAAAAAAAACTTAGGGGTTTTTTTTTGTTAAAATGTGGTAATCTGGGGGGTTTTTAAATTTTTCTGGGGGGAAATTTTTTTTTCATCTGGCAACACAATAGAAATCTAACAAAAATTTGTATTCTTTGTTAATTTTGAAGAAAGTATTGAAACGTTTTGTTCGTAATGACGAATGACATGTTTAAAGAAAAATTTTAACATAGAAGATTGTTTTTAAAAGTAATATTGTGCATTACTCAAAAAAAAGTAATTTTTACTAGGGGGATAACCGCCCCCTGCCGCCCCCTGCGTACGCCCTTGCCTGAGACCTTAATTAGTTGTGATAACATACATTTTTTCGTGCGATGTTTTCTGTTTTTTTTTTTTTTTTTACAGTAAGTAAATAATATACATATGTATAGCATGCTATCAGATACATACTTTGAGTACAATAATTAATTTTCGAGCGAAAATTTGCTTGTAAAAAGCATTTCTTCCTTAGATTTTAAAATAACACTAACTTAATTTTTCAAGGTGCAAATAAATAACCTATCGCATTTCGGTTGGAATTAAATATCTTAAAGTTGATTTTGGAAAAAATTAAATTTCTCAAATCAATAATACCTATACCTACTGATTTTTATAAGTATCGAATTTACCTCTAGACCGAATAAGCATTTCCGCAAGCTGCAAAGTCACAAAATCAAATATCACAAATTATATTTTAGTTGTATTATTGGTCAAACGAAGGAAACAAACAATAAAAAAACTCTTTAAATACCTACTTATCACTAAATACCCTTTAAACAAATAATAACAATTTCCCAAAACATCAAAACACCAATGTGAAGCCTTCGAGGTTAAATTTCACATAATGAATGTCCTTTAAAAACATCAACAAAACACAAAACTACTTGAAAAACCTGCATTAGCCTACACATTACTAACCCTAAACAACCGATGTAACCGCAAAACATCAAACGTATCGAAAAGTGCTAGACTATGTTAACATAAGTGCTGACTTTGGTATATTAGCAAAAAGGATATAAGAGAGCGCTCATAATGTACATGGACTTGATGCGCAAAGTGTTTCTATAACAAAGGGTTCCGAAATGTAATGTCTACCGTCAAATCGGTCATAAATATTCCGATCAGTCAGTCCTTGGGCTTAGGTACCTGCCGAATATATAGGTGCTTGTTATAAGGACGACCTCCTTGATGGTTGGTGTCCTCTTACACACGATACACACCCTTATAAGTGAGTCCTGATGGAACAATTTTGCAAACACAAAAAAACCCTGAGATGGTCGATGGATAGGATACAGATATTTAAATATAAAACAAAACTTTCTTTCTTTTTTTTTCCCACAGCTGTAAGCCGACAAAAAGACTTTGTTTTTTTCTTTTTTTGTTAACTCTCTTAAGTTGCAGGATGTTTGTTTATCTTATTCGCCTAATGGGCTTCGTGTTGTTCTTTTGGTTATTTGCATGCATCGCTAAAAATACACCGCAGCGGCAGCCAGTAACTTCGGCTAATTTTTCAAGGTGCCAATTGATTCGTGAATCGTGAGACTCATTAACATTTTTTGATATTTCGCCCGACACCCGTTGACTTATTAATTAGTCAAATTATAAATACATGTTGCCAAAAATAAAATCATTATGGAAATCGAACCATCGCGTGTTATAAGTTGCGATTATTAATATTAAAAGCTATAAAATTATGGTTTCCTGGATCTTTTAATTTTTTTTACTCCGCTGCTCTACAGAAATTCATTAAAAATAAACTGGGTTTTCTGTAACGACTCTTAAGAAAATAATTATGAAATTTGATAACATTGTTTAAACAAGACCGGTAGATTGTGAAAAAATTTACTAATCTTTTTATTTTTTTTCGTCTGAAGCGCTTTAATGCTCATTTACTGGCTGAACAGAATAGAATGACGGAACTGGAGCCGCAGGCGGAACTGGAAGAGCTGTCAAAAAGTGTCGTACGTTATTTTTTTTACTTGTCCACAATGGAGCTGTACAGCTTTGAAAGTATTTTGAAGAAAAACAAAAGAATATTCATGTTCCAAAACCACTTTATACCAGGTTTAATTAAAATCGGCGCATGGGTTTAGGCTGTTTATTTAAAAAGGCCGACGCATTGCTAGCATCTTTTTAATAAAAAACATTTTTTTATTGATTTGATGAAACAATATTTTCTTTACGTAAACTTTAATTTAAAAAAAGTTTTCCCTACACAATATTTCTATATATAATTTATTCCGTGATTAAAAATCATTTTTCCGGATGGTTTAAGTGGGGTGAAAGATCATAATACAAATTTCCATGTCTTTGTCATTAAAAATCATTGGGAAACTTAGCAAATGAGGTTTCAATACTCATTTCAAATCACCACACGAACTTATCACTCTATAACTATTTAAATTGACCATGTCTCCACCTATGTTTACATAACCAAACCATAACCACCAACAATGTGGCAACATGCGGCTCAGACGAACTTTTTTTTCGTGGTCCAAAGCATAGACTAATTTTTAAGACCCCAGCATATTACTTAAATTTAAAAAAAAATCAATGAACACGACGGGTTTTCCCTCTCGCATCTTCTATATACGCTGATTCAATTTTAATGCATTTATTGCTGCATTTATGGGAAAGATTTGTTTATAAAAAAAAAAAAAATACCCACATCCGCACCCAGGTGCAAAGTTTCTTTAAAAAATAGAATTATATAGGTATCCCCGAAATTATGATTTCTAATTAACAACAACTAAACAAGCCTGATGCCAATGCCATGCAACTGGGGACATTTTGTTGAATTGCTTGGAAACAAGAGTTAAATAAATTGGAACAAGATCACAGGCACCCCTTTGTCGTATGCTTGTGGACATTTATTTGGACCTTTTTTTTTTTTAGTCTGAATAGCCTTAAAATGACTTTGGGTTAATTAACGACCCAATAACTTTTGTTTTCTTTTTTTTTTTGTATCTTTTTTAGTAAAGATAGTGAGCGTACCAAAAAGGTTTGATCCTAATCGGAGGCATTAGAATCCTTGTATAGATTCTAGGAAATTTTCGGCTCTTTGGCTACTGGTCGAGGGTAATAAATTCTTTTAAACCCACAAGCATTACTGTCAACACTGCAGTTTAGCCCAGGGTGAGAGTCTTTCTTTTGAAAAATTAAGTCTGCATCTAGGTCTGACCTACTTGTTCTTATAGGACTTGAGGTTAACATCACTATGCGGATGAAAACTCGAGAAGTTTTTATAAATTTGTTCTATAAAGAGCCTCATCTTTGGCATCATTAAAAATTCTGCGAATTCAACTATGTTTTGGGTTTCCCTTTGTGTTCATTTAATATTTTATTTTTGATCTAATTTTTTTACGAATCTATAACCGCCCCTTACAAAGGAGTATAATTTTGTTGTATGAAAAAAAAAAAAATAGCAGTGCGGTCGAAATATTTTTCCGCATGTGCTACCTGAAAGTGTGTGTCCGTCCATTATTATTTTAATGTCTTCATAACATATTTTTAAGCAGTTGTCACTGTGATCATGATCATAATCATAATCATGACCGTGACAGTAGTATAAGTTTTGTAGGTGTATCCATCTTAATTAAGACATTTGCAGGAGCCAAAATGACAGAAATGGGGCGTGTGGTAGCCCAAAACTAAAAACAAAAAAAAAAACAAAAAAGATGCTAATCTGATTGCACAAAAACGTTTATACACCGATTACTTGGAATTTTATTTAAGGCAACTCAGATTGCCCCGAGGAGATAATAGAGTTGGGTCATTTCATAACATTTTATGAGAAATGAAACGAACGAATTTTCCACATACCTACCTAATACAGGTGGAAAATTATTTTGTTATGAGCTCATATTAGCAGTGACATTTTATGTTCGCTGACATTGAATTAAGATTGATGTGGCGCTTTGGGCTATGATGATGATTAAGGGGAGAGGCAGAGGGCATCCACATTATAGTTTCGTTGATTTTTTTTTTATTTTTCTTGCTTAAATGATGATTGTTATCTTTATCCTGGGATTTCAAAATTAAAAGTCATAAATTATAAATAGAGACATAATAATTACGGAGGCTGGCTGTGTTTGAAGAAGTCAGTGATGGTTGATGGATGCTTGTATGTTGGACGCATTTAAAGAACAAATATTTTGACTTAAGTTGTAAAACTGTTGATGATGAGTTTTCTTTGGAACACACATGAAAAGTTTATCGATCAAGAATGATTTGTAATATTATTGTGACACAAAAAATTTACTTTATTGCAGCTGACCCATATATTTTCATCTTTTTGATAAGGTCACTTAAATTTTTTGAGTTGGCAGATGCTCTTAATATACATAAATGTAGTTTTACTTTTGAATTATAAAAATTAATAAGGTTTATAGGGTAAACAATTTGAATTGAACTTGGGAGGACCATTTTAGGGCAGACCTTTATGAAATATGTAACTACTATAGCCTAGCGGGATATCTTTATTGTATGATATGCTATTGGACTGTCACGCCAGAGATCTGGGTTCGATTCTCCAGCCTCTGCCACTTAGAAAACAAAAAATGTTTTTTAGAGCTACTGTCTCTTGCGAAGAAGTGACAAATCCTCTAGAAAAGTGCCGCTCACCAGTCGTTTGGATTTGGCAATCAACTGTAGGTCCCCTCCATTGCGGCAGACATGCTCTTTATGAGCTCTTGTACCACCATTTTTTTTAAATAATAACAGAAATGCAAATGCGATGCAGTAAAGTATTTTATTGCACTTTGATCAGAGAGTAAGAATAAGAAAACCCAAATTCGTTTTGTACCTAATTGCACATTTGAGAATTCAATAGAGTGCATAATTTTGATTTGGTCCTTTTCGCATTAGAATTTTATTCCATAGCACCTCTTCTTAAATGTCAAAATCAAGTTAAACCGTTAACTGGTATAATAATTTTTATATATTGCATATTAAATTTTAACTTTATTAAACAGGAATCGAAAAAAGCATTTTTTCGCTGTGGCTTTTGAAATAATTTCGCTGTCAGCATAGACTTTGCAGCGTACAAAATACTACAGTGTTGAAATAATGGGAAATGTGCATTTTCTTGCTGAAGACATTAAAACTAAAACGCACGGCTAGATCGCACAAAATTGCTCTTGTAGTAAAAGTTTCTTCGAATTTTAAAGATTGAGCGTATTGAAAGTAAATAATTTTTTTATGGGATTCTTAAGTTTTAACTAATATTTTACATTATAAAGCTTAAATTGAAAAATTATTAAAAATCAACATAATTCGAAATAAATTTATTTAAAAAATACTCTTAAATTGTTTTGAGAGCTAAAAAAAGTACACTACCTGATTTCCTTAACTAATCTTAGTTTTGGAGAAAAAAAAATTTAAATCGTTGTAGCGATTTTTTCTAATTTTGTAAAAATTCTTAAGAAAAAAATATACACATTTTCTTAGTATTTATTTATATTTAAGTAAAAATTATATTTCAAAAAAAAAATTATCTACCCGTTTTTAAATTATAGAATTTTCAAAAAAAAAAATTAATTTTTTTAAAAATCCAAAAATTTATTTTTTTTTTTGAATATTTTGTATAAAAAATTTAATTTAAATCGGTGACACATAGAATGAGATAGCCCAAAATAAATAAAATGGTTTTATGAGAGGAACTCTTAATACTGGCTATAGTATATGAATTTTTTTTTTTTGGCAGATCGTAGACGATACTTATATGTATTAGTATTTATAAAAATTTTTATTAAAATAGTAGGAGTCGTTTTCGAGAAAATTTATATTTTCTGTAACGGTTTTTTACAAAATATTTATTTAAAAAAAAAAAAATTTTAACTTTTTTTAAAAATCCAAAAAAAAATTTTAGTAAATTTTGGTACACAATACTATTTAAATTTTTCAGAGGATCCTCCATAAAAAATTATCAAAATCGGTCCATTCCTTTTCGAGAAAAACGAAAACAAAAAAAAATTGGTTCTATGGGAGGTACCATTTAAAACCATTTTTGGAAATTTAATTTTCACAAGAAGGTAGCATATACACATAATAAAATTTAATGGTTTTTTTTTTTAGAAAAATCTGTCCAGCCATTTTTGGGAAAAATAAGATTTTCCAAAAATGCTTTAAAAAAAAATATATGGCAGCTTTGTGTTCCGTTATTTTTGATCCTAAAAAGAAAATAAAAAAAACTTGTCGGGGGAATGTTCCAAAAACACTTTATACCAAGTTTAATTAAAATCGGCCAGAGATTTAGGCTGTAGGCGAGTCCACAGACAGACAGACAGACAGACGAAACATTAAATCATTTTTCGGGTCCAAAAAACATTAGAATCATGCTAAATCATGATTTCTGGCAGCCCTGGGCACTACTTAACCATGACAGAAGCGCGCATGCTAGGTCACAGTTGTAATTTTATGCATTTTTTAACAGCCTTGGTGTACTTCATATGTATAGATTAAAGACATTACATCAATTCTTAATGTGACGAAATAGACATAAAGTAATTTCTGCAAATAATTTAAGTTGATTTCTGTCGAATCTGTGCATTTTACAAACTATGGAATAGGTTCTGTAATGTTTTAGTATCACTTTTCAAATGCTTTAATTTCAACTGTCTATACATGGACTCAAGTTAATTAAATGTTTATTTCACAGAGAATTATTCAGTGGTTTGCAGCTGATAAACAAATAATACCTACCGTATATACTGGAGAAACCAGTTTATGTGCATTTAATAAGCTTTGTATTGGTTGCGCCGGCTTCAAATAAGCCTCTTCAATTACAATTATTAAACAGAACACCATAAAAAAAAAACTAACAAAAAGACCAAAAAATGCCGCCTCAATGGCTGCCATCACCTTTAAAGAAAAGCCCTATCTCCAACACCATGCTTATAACTTCGAAATTGATCTGGCAAACTTTTCATTATCTCAATTCAACTCAAGCTAAAAATTTGTTGATGTATCCCAACCACTTCATTCCAATTCAATACCAAAAAGCTACTTAATGACTTTTCACTTACCTTAAAACTGTAGTAGGTAGGCAAACCCCTGGCTCTCTCTTCGGTTAAACATCAATTTCGGCTGATTCGGGTAAACAAATTCTCCCTATATTTGACCTACAACGTAGCGGGCTGCTGCAGAAGTTACATACTGGTGCCGTCTCTAGAATTGTGTGGACACCGCCGGTATATTTACCCATCGGATTTACCATATTCCGACAAATTGAGTGGACGAATAGAACCTACTCCAGAGGTCCCCCTGGAAACATCAATACACTGAGCCGCCCTCTGCTGCCGCTGAAACAACATTTATATACAATTCATACTGTCCCAGTCCATCCCGCGAACGTGCATATTTGTCCATTTGCTGCGTGTTTACTTCGTTAATTTGGGATTCGTACCGACGACGACGACGACTACGGCGACGATGTCGATTCCCAAAAATTGCCACTCAAGGTTTCCGAGCGCTGTGTCTGAAGTGGCAAGTAACACCACACCGCCACCGCCACTCATCGTGTAAACACAAAATCACCTTTGAAGATGATCTGACCGACCGACGACGACGACGACGACGACGACAGCGAATGGCGAATGGGATGCCCAGGTACCTCCGGAGCAGGTTCGGCGGCAACACTGCTGTTGACCCAAGCGATTATCAATTTACACTTCTTCTGCTCGTCAATAAAGCGCGCTAAACGGTTTTCATATTATTTTCTTCTGTTTATTTTTATAATTACCAACAATCGCATCGATCGGCCGATGAGTTAATTTGGCTGAGCTGAGTCGATTTTAATGCGACGGTAATGTGTCTGGCGGCTCTTCGTCTTCTCCATTAAGCCCGGCTTAGAAGAGATCATCATCGATTCGGTATAATGTAATTGTTATGAGGAGCCATATCGCCTAGAAGTTCAATCATATAAACATAGTTGGTTTATTAGTCATCGATCTTACTGCGTTGAATGAATCAATGAATGTGGTAAGACGCGCTGTAAGAAGTAAGGTTGTTTTTCCACCATGCTTCGATCAGATCCCGAAAGTGTTCAATGTTTGTTTAGAATACATTCAATGGGGTTTTGGAGATGGAGAAGAAGAAGGTAAGTAGGTGTCAATACTTTCAATGAGATAATTAATGATTTAACTCAACTTGATTTTGGATGCAATTAATTTAAAATTAATTGATTTTGATTAATGATTTGTCATTTTCTTGATTTCTTATCATAGTAAATGGCTAATTTTGTTGAGATTTTCTATTTCTAATTAATCACGTATTGCAATGACAATTAATTTACTTTTCATAGATCAAAATGTTAAGAGCAAAATAATTTATCTAATAAATCTCAAGCTGATAACTGGCTGAACAGAATGGTGACGCAGACGGAGACGGAGCCGGAGCCGGAGCCGGAGCTGGAATAGCTGTCAAAATATTGAATACACGCAAATTCAATGTTGCGAACACAACGGAACGTAGACGCATACGGAGCTGCAGACGCAGACGGAAGAGTTCACCAACTTTTAACTTTTCACGTACGGCACTTTTGACGTTTCAAATTGTATGAAGAAAAAAAAACAACTTTTTGGGTCGGAGATTATTTGTATCCCGAAAAAAATTATTTATTAAAAGGAAAATTATTGGAAATAAAAAATGTGAATTCTGAGCTTGTACACAAGAATATTCTTTTGTTTTTCTTTAAAATACTTTCAATGCTGCTCCATTGTGGACATGTAAAAAAAATAACGTACGACACTTTTTGACAGCTCTTCCAGTTCCGTCTGCGGCTTCAGTTCCGTCACTCTACTCTGTTCAGCCAGTAATGGTGGCATTCATTTTTCAAGTAATCGGAGAAACAGGGAAGCAGGAATTGAATAATAGAAAAACAAGGCCTTACGCGGCTATTGAAAGTAGCGTCTTAAACGTATTTTAAAAATTTTCTTAGCTTAAATCATGGGAGTACGAGTGAGTAAAAAACTCAACCAGAAAAAAATATTTAAGAAACGAATCCCGCCTGATGAAATCCAATATTTTCGGGCTTTTATTTAAATCTATTGAAGAAGTCGATTTTTAGAAACAAATTTTAAAAACGAGATTTTAGGTATCTTTTAGCAATCTGAGTTAAGTAATCAAATACCTCAGTAAAATTTTTCTGTTGTGCAGTGAAATTTTGGAAGACAAATTATGGAACTTGCTCACTTTTTGACGAAGCGAAATCTTTGAATTATTCCTGAATGTTTTTTTTTACATCAAAATAAAGCTTGTTATATTTGATTGAATAAGTATTCTTATTGAATCCTTACTCACTTCTTACAGGGTCTTAAAAAAAAGTTGGTTCATAAAAAAAGGCAGGCAAATTCAATTTCGAAAAAATCATCTAGGTAGGTACCCATTTTTTATAATTTCGAATTTTCGAAAAATAATTTTAATTTTTTTTTTTTTTTCGTAAATTAATTTTTTTTTCAATAAAATATTAATATATTTTTAAAAGGTAGTCTAAAATAAAAAAAATAATAGTTCTTTAAGAGGTAGGTACTTACTGGGTTAATAATGGCTAAAAGTATCCCTGTTAATCAATAAATCGCGCACAAACTAAAAACTTTGAAACATTTTTTTTTGTCAATTGTGTTCAAACTGAATTTGATCAAAATTTTATTAAATACTAAAAGAAGAGACTTCTGGTTTTACAAAAATATATTGCATCACGGTTGGAAAAGGGCTTACTATTGTACTGAATTTTGTACTATTTAATTTTCTCAGTACGCAAAGTACCACTTTTCAACATTCAGTACTATTTCAACTACTGGGAAAAGTCCAATTCTGAAATGTTCAATAACTGGATTTAACGCATCACTCAATTGCTAGTTTGGCGTAAGTCCGATGAAATTCATTCGAGATTTTCATACAAATTTCAATTAAGATAATCGAAAAATTCAAAAATGTAGGTAGATACCTTTCGAATGCAGATGTTTGGTGCGGTAGGAACTTGCCTCAGTTTTGCATAAATAATAAAAAAATATTTTTTCGTATCTAAAAAATTAAGGAAAATAATCAATTTTTTAAAACTTTTTTAAACAAGCTGAGTCAGTTGTATGAAAATCGAAAACAAATATTTAAAAACCCAATTACATATGTGCTATATCGGAACGGATACCTCGATTGAAAATTCTCCGATTTCGAACAAATCAGAGAAAATTTTCTTCTAAACGGATACCTCGATAGGGCTGATTATTTTTGACATGTTTCGGAAGTCAAAGTTCCATCGTCAGGTTCGATTTTATATCATAAAAAGTTCCATCTTCAAAGTGGAAATGAAACTTTGACCTCCGAAACGCGTCGAAAATAATATGAAAAAACAAAAGTTGTGACATAGTTTGAATATATTTATATTTATAATTTATAAAAGTTTTAATCTTTTATTTCATAAAATGAAAAGTTTGTTTTTAATTTCTTAAGAACTTAAAAAGAGGGAAGATAGAACTTTCCTCCATGCATTTTTTTTCTTTCCTAAAAACATGTGAACGCTTTATGAAATTTGAATTTTCACTCAATAATTCCAAATATGAAAAAAAGTATGTAGGTAGATAAAAAAAACTGTAAAAATTTTCTTCCGAAAAAATACTTATGTTTTAAAAAAAATCTTTCCGCGAAAAAATAAGTAAATCAAATATTCCTCAAACATGGGTCAAATATTCTATTATCCTTCCAAAAATATTCAACAACATACCTAATATGATTCTGATTTATCTCAAATTATTTATTAATATGATTCTGATTTATCTCAAATTATTTATTAAACGTTAGATTTTTCAGAATTTTTTGACATATATGTACATTTAAAATGTTCCAGCTCCTAGACTCGCCTGGCGAACTTTGTATCGCCCTCAAATAAAGTTGTCAAAAATATTGATTAGAAATTAACCTTATTTTTTCTTTTGGAATGTATCTGGCCCATGCATGCGCTGTTGCACCTCGTTTGCAGAATGCTAGACAAATTTTACCAAAGATAAATTTCAAATTTTCTTGAATTTTTAACAAAATATAAACTTATTTTCCGACATAAGTACGAAAATGCATGCGATGCTGCATTGTTGATCTCAAAATCGAGATGGTTGCAAGGGGTCGATGGCTGAATACTCAAACCACATCTTCCTCTAACGATGATAACGTCCAATAAATTATTAAATTCCTATATAATTCACGATTGGAAAATTTTCGGTACTATTTGTTCATTTTCAGTACTATTTTTTTTCTGCTTTCAGTACTATTGGCAAAAGTCGATTTCCATCACTGTATTGCATGTCTTTGTAAGTGTTACCACTGTTTTCTTATATTTTTTTTTCTGTTTTAAGTAAATTTTTAGAAAATTTCCCCTCCTGGCTAAAAGAGGTGGAGGGGGGGGGGTAGATCCGTCCTTTCCATACGATTTTATTCTTACCTGGGCCCAATCTATACGCTTTACTTTACTTGAATCTTTTTTCTTTTGAACCAAACACTCTCCTCAGTGCAAGCAGTTTGTGGTCTTCCCGTTCAAGAAAGGCTGGAAATATGGCTTTCTTGTGGAAAACCATCAGACGATATTTCGTGAATTAGAACGATTTTTAATTTCAAAGACTCGGGGGGCTGGTGCTTGCGTTTGGTGCCTATATAGGCTCCACGTGTGCCAGCCATCTCAGCCGCTTTAAAGCACATAAAGGTCGTTATTGAATCTTCCCCTCCATACTCCATCGATACAGACTAGACCAAAGATCACCCGAAAATTCTTTCTTTCAAATCACCCAAGCAGATTCTCATGCCATTTCGATAGGGTCGATGCTTCTGCCCCATATAGCAGGACCGGGATGATTAGGGTATTATATAAGGTCCCCTTGGTTCTTTTAGAGAGGGCTTTGTTATTCAAATGCCTTCTCAGCCCGAAGAAACGGCGATTGGCAAAAGTGATTCTTCGTTTGATCTCTGCACTGATGTCATTTTGCGATGAAATAGTCGAGCCCAGGTAGTACTTGACGAATTCGATGTAGTACCTATCCATCATAACGTTTTGCCGATGTTGTATCAAACCCATTATCGCCGCCTCCGATTCAATACTTGCAAACGCTCTGGTAACAGCTCGCTTCGTTCTCCAAAAATGATGTCAATATCATCTGCATAAGCAAGTAGTTGAACAGACTTTTGAAAAATTGTACCTCTGTTGTGGACTTTCTGGTTGCGTACAATTACTTCAGGTTGTATGATAACGCGTCTTTTTGCTTCAAATCTTTCTTGACATCAAAGGGTTCAGTTGTGTTCTTACCGACTTTAACGGAGCAGCGAGATTTCTTCACCGTGCATCCTGCAAAATCGGACGAGTTTGGCAGGTATGCCGAGATTCGACATGGCTCTGTATAGTTCTTTTCTATCTACGCTATCATAAGCGACTTTGAAATCAATAAAGAGATGTTGTGTATCGATTTGAAACTCCTGTTTTTTTTTTTTTTTTCAAAATCTGTCGCAGTGAGAACATTTGGTCGACGACGGTTGATTTTCCAGGCCTGACTGAAAGGGGTCTTTCAGATCGTTGACAAAAGGTTTTAGTCTATCACACAGTATAGATGATAGGATTTTGTATGCGACGTTGAGGAGACTTATGTACCAACTTCTGTAGTTGGCACAAGCGCTCACATCACACTTTAAACCAGATGTCTATTTAACTTTTAGGCTTATCCGAATCAGTTTATTTCATGATTCCTATTTGAGCCGAGTATACAAAATTTTATAAAAAATACACGTTTTGGAGCTATGTTAATTCAATACGTTCCAAAACGAAAATTCTCAGAAGTAGATAATAATAAATCAAAAACAAATTAAAGAAAGGATCGCTTTTTTTTTTTTTTAAATTTCGATGATATTAATATAAATTCAATAAAAAATTTGAGTAATCTAAGAAAGGACGGCATAAAGCTTTATCATGTATTAAAATTATTGCTGATGACTGCCCTACATATATATGTATGTATATCGTAGGCTTTCAAGAAAAACGAAACAATTCAATCAAATCAAATAAAAATTTTAATTTTCATTATTCTGTAAAAATATGAAGACCAAACAATGGCTCCATAAGTTCTAGATATTGTAGTAGAGTTTGGTCATTTTCCAACGGAATTTTTATTTTCTTCGCAAAATTGGATTATTAGCTCAAAAATTTCATTTTGTTCAGTTTTGTCGTTCTTCTTCCAGTCCAAACCAACGATACGTATTTATCAAAATTTTATACAATAAATAATAATATAGGAAGACATTAAAGCAGAATGTTGAAAAACTACTTGTTTAATTCATGACCATTAAAAACTAAAAAAAAAAAAAATTACATGAATGCTTTTCGAATATTTCATTGACAACTTCATTTTCAAGCTCAATAAATAAAATATCATAACAATAATAACACTCTGCAAGATCTTTTAATTTCAAAAGAAATCAAACCCAATAAAACATTTTTTCAACTTCTCTTTTCAAAAAAAAAAAAAAAATAAGGATCCTTGAGTTTTCTCACACGATATGCTATGGTCGGTACTCTTTATCTAGTTTAACCCTCCCTTTTGACCCAGAGTCATTACACGTGCAACTAATTGATTTATTACACCTGACTTGCTGGCAACCGTTTTAACAAAAAAAAAATTATAAAATAAAACATCCTTAAGGTATATAACCGAGTGACTACCGAAGGATAAGAAAATTCCAACTTGAACAATACAAAAGGACAAATTTTCAAGCAATTAAAAGATTACAAAAGAAACGCACGCAGGTTACGATAGAGTGTGTTTCATTCGAATTCGGGGGCTGACAATATTTTCCCACGTCCCTAACAGCAAGCCATATCAATTTCAGGTTGTTTTTCTTGGTTTTTTTTTTTTTTTAAATTGAGAGGTCCTGATCGAAAATAATATTTTTTTTTTAATGAACGGGTATAAGAGCTCAGAATTTAACTGAGATTTTATATTTACTTTAAACTTTTGGTTTTGAAAATATTAACTGATTTCAATTTTTTTTGCAAATATTGAAGTATGATGTTACTGCATCATGGATCGGCTATTAGTATTGATTAACTAAGCGTATAAAAGAATATTGGAGGGCATTTACTTATTTTAGCAATTTATCCCTTCACCATGATTATAATATAAAAACAGAATATTAAACATAAAATTATCAAATTTGTATTCAGGGTTTATCTCTCTTCTTATATTTTACTTACTTTCAAATAATAAATAGTTTTTATACTTACAATTCTAGGTGAATTAAAAAGAATAAAATAAACTCATTTATAGAAAACGAAAGAGCTGAGTAGAGAACTCTAAATCTAGTCCAGTAAACGACGACCTAAAATCATAAAATAAATACAAAAATCTGTGTAGCCTGGGTTATTTTTATAAGTGGTAGGGGTAATTTTCAGTATTCCAGCCCAGGGCCGCGAGCTTGAGCCAGGGGAAGGGGTTAAAGATCCTCATTTTTAGTTTTTCCGGAATATTTTGAAAACCAAGCGTATAAATGGAGAAGTCTTTACTAAAAAATTAAAGTAAATTAAATTTCCTACAGAAAATGTTTTGTTCATGTTTTCGCTGGGAGCAACACTAGGGGAGATGCGGGGTAGAGAAAATTCAAGAAATCTAAAAAATCGGTCATTAGCTTACAAAATTTAGTTTTTATTCATCAATTTTACCAAGAAATAACAGAAACAGTAAATATATAAATTAAAAATCATTCCATTGACGTGTTGGGAAAGAAAATAGGGGCAAACAAAAAAATATTGGGGCGGGTTCATTGGAAGAATAACATATTTTGGCAATTTCTCGCCATGATTATTTTTTAAAAAATAGACTATTTATAAAACATAATTATCAAATTTGTATTCAGATTTCATTCCTCTACTTACATTTTACTTAGTTTGAATTCGAAAACATACTGACAGTTCTAGATAGAAAACGAAAGAGCTGAGCAGAGAACTCTAAATCATATTAAATGCAAATTTATAGTTAATGACTTGTTATAATAATCTATCTGACGCCATACAAAAATTTATTGAAGTCTGTGTTGTGACTTTTATACTTCAACTTTTTGATCTAAGCCAAGGATTTACAAATCTATCTCATTAACCTTACAGCCATCAATTAAATTCTTATATTGAACTTTCTTAGAAGTTCTTATCCGAAAAAACCTCAACACGACCGAACATATAGACCTCATTGCAATGATGAAAGCTACAATAAATCATGTCCGGTTGATTGAAAATTTGTTTCTTAGATGAGAGCTCATGCAGACGACACATCTCAAAGTTGGCCACATCCATCGCGCTGTCTGTTTCAACTATAAAAGAATTAATTATTATCCTCACAGAGTTTATCATCTCCATGAAACTACAGTCTCCTTGCAACTATCACTATCTACACTGTCTCAGTTTTAGTGCTGACTCAAAAGATCTTGAGATAATATTTTGATATTCGTGCTAGCAGGCTATGAATTTGTCAAAAAGGTCCGTAAAATGGAATTTCAATTTTTGGATTTAAAATTCGTTTGTGTCGTGCCTGCATCAATGTCATTGAAATTGTTGTCGTTTCTGTGTCATCATCATCATCATCATCCTTGAGACGTAAAAACAAAGGATACGAGTACGCGGAGTATTGCAGACTTGAGAGAGAAAGAGGGTTTCATTATATTTTTCTTGGAACTTAAATCTCAATTTCTATTGTTTCTCGATGCGGGGTAAATTTATGGGTTGAATCTGAGTTTGGGATCATGTTGATGAGAGTGTGATTGATTTCACGCTCGGGCTCGATGCAAGATTTTGGCGGGTTTTTTCGAGTCGTTCCTCAAGGAAACTAAACAATAAAGACTTATGTATGTACGAAATTTTGGGAGTAAAAACCATCAGTAATGACATAAGATTTATGTGTCCAAAACTTACACCAAATTGAGAATCTTTTAACATTCAATTTGTTGTTTGATTCATCTTATATGCTAATTCAACATTATTTTGCCAAATTCTTTAATACAAGTAAAAACAATAGAATTTGAACATTTGAGTATCATGTTCTGAATCACAGCAGGTTTCTGGCCGGATGATCCTTTTATACAAATTCCTATTTCTGTTTTTTTTTTTTTTTACCAAACGAACAACCTATAACTTCACCACAAGCTCAGCGCAGGCGCATACGTAAGTCATTAATTTAAAGTTAAATTAATTGTTTCGGCTTTCAAGGATGTCATCGACGGTCGCCGATGTCGGCCTTTGTCTCAATTTCGTCCATAAATCGTAACCAATCGTTTTCAATTCCCGGAATCATGTTTTCAATATTGTTTCTTTGGTATTCCGATGATATTTTGTCGCTGATGATGGCCCAGAGTTTGCTCCTCCTTTGCATGTATACACACATATTTAGCTTGATGGCTACTCTCTGCTTATCTGTGGGAAATCTTTGACAAATTTTTTCGATTGGAATCTTTAGAAAATTAAATGGAAGCTGGATGTGAGACCTTTAAGTATCTTATTTCCATTTAAGCCGAGGCTTTGTGTGAAGGGAGTCTACGAAATGAATGTGTAAAGGATTGAACGATTTAAATTTGTCTAAATGGTACTGCTGACATTTTAAGGAATATGGCTTCGTGGTGATGCAAAAATTAAAATTTATGCCCATATAATTTTTCGTCACCAACATTTTTATTAATTTATTCTGTGAATTTATAAAATAAATGAGAACGATAACATTGCTCTTGTCTTAGTGGTCTTAGAGTCAAAGAGCTTGTTTTCAACTATGAATTGAACTAATTAAGAAATATAAATAATTGACAGAAGTTCCGTACTTAGATTTTATTGAGTCATCATCCTAACAAAAATGAAATCAAAGAAATTACAATTACAATTACAATTACAATTACAATTACAATTACAATTACAATTACAATTACAATTACAATTACAATTACAATTACAATTACAATTACAATTACAATTACAATTACAATTACAATTACAATTACAATTACAATTACAATTACAATTACAATTACAATTACAATTACAATTACAATTACAATTACAATTACAATTACAATTACAATTACAATTACAATTACAATTACAATTACAATTACAATTACAATTACAATTACAATTACAATTACAATTACAATTACAATTACAATTACAATTACAATTACAATTACAATTACAATTACAATTACAATTACAATTACAATTACAATTACAATTACAATTACAATTACAATTACAATTACAATTACAATTACAATTACAATTACAATTACAATTACAATTACAATTACAATTACAATTACAATTACAATTACAATTACAATTACAATTACAATTACAATTACAATTACAATTACAATTACAATTACAATTACAATTACAATTACAATTACAATTACAATTACAATTACAATTACAATTACAATTACAATTACAATTACAATTACAATTACAATTACAATTACAATTACAATTACAATTACAATTACAATTACAATTACAATTACAATTACAATTACAATTACAATTACAATTACAATTACAATTACAATTACAATTACAATTACAATTACAATTACAATTACAATTACAATTACAATTACAATTACAATTACAATTACAATTACAATTACAATTACAATTACAATTACAATTACAATTACAATTACAATTACAATTACAATTACAATTACAATTACAATTACAATTACAATTACAATTACAATTACAATTACAATTACAATTACAATTACAATTACAATTACAATTACAATTACAATTACAATTACAATTACAATTGCAATTACAGTAATTATGTACACGTAAAAGATCAAAATGTGATATAACTCTGAATTTTCGTTCCTTTAATAAAAATGTAAATATCAATCGAAGTAAGCGCGTCGTCGTTTAATGTTTCTTTTAAATGATTTATATAATATTTAATTAATGAATAGACAAATACATTTTTTAAGACATGGCATCATAACGGCAAACAAGTTCGAAATTCCTTAAAATATTTTTGATACAACTTACCAACACTCCTACAAGTACAATTCCAATTAAATCCCCTCACTCTTTATGAACGATATGCAAGTGAGATCACTCAATTAAATTAATTTACATTACCTGTTTTGATTCGACATGAGTCTAACGACATAATTAAGCCCACATTCATTCCATTACGACACTGATGTCAACTTCAAGTCCGCCCCTATTCACGCTCGATAATTCCATACTAACCAACCAACAACAACAACAAATACAACACAAATCAATGAGCCAAAATTTCCTTTAGCAAAGCTCTAAAACACGCTCATAAATTACCTCAACATCGAACCATAATTTGCTGAGGCGTTCATAGCCGCCGCGCCGCCATCATCGAGGATATCAAATGCGACCGTATATATGCGCCTAATCTGGCTATCACCATCATCAACCACATATCCGTTCCGTATCTGTGCCTGATCGAATGCGACCAGTTCAGTCTTCTGGTTGGCTTGAGCGGTGCAGCGGCGTTGGCGGGGTGGCGATGCCATTTGCAAATCTCTGCTTGTTACTTGCGCCGATGTTAAACATAATACTTCGATCCGATTCAGATACAATTATTATTTTATCTGTTTGTTCGTGTAGCTCATAATAAACATGTTTAGCAAAGCGGCTATCTAAAGGAAGAAGGGAACCTTGTAGCTGTGCAAGGGGGTTAGACATTAACCCCCTTGCCCCACGGGCGGATTTATACAATTAGCGCCCCAGACATTTTTTCTTTTTCTCAAAGTGACCAAACACCTTCTCGTTCGATCACTCAACTCCTGGGATAGGCTATGAGGGAGTCCAAAATCCCAGCCCAATTGTTAGCCGGATCATTGGCCGGATGATGCCTATGAACATATTATGCACTAATATGGTTCATTATGATAATAGATGGCGCAACGACGACGCCGAGGTTGCTTAAACCTACGAATGCTTTTTCGTTTTCCTAAGCTTTGCGAAAATGTATGTAAGCTCTGGGCTGTTAAAAGTTTAGTGTCTTTCATCGTTTATTCGAAGTGGTTCCTCTTACTGAAGTTGCCCTAAGAAAATTTGTCGCCTTCCAAGGCGCATAGAATGCACTTAATGTAAATCCGCATTTAAATTCCCCTCACCAATAGCGTCATGAATTGACGACGACAATCGTTCATTTATATTGAGCCCCAAACCTGAAAGTGCCTACACACGGCGAATTGATACAATCATATAGTAAAATCGTATCTTATACACAAGATACTTTGCCAACAAAGATGTTAAGATACAAAGATACTCTATACTCGACCGCGTTTCGGATGCGATTTATTTAATAGCTCAACTAGTGTCAGACCATTATGTCTCTATTCGAATTCCTTGCGGGGGGGGGGGGGGGGAGATGGGGGGAATCGCAAATAAATGTTATACTCGCACAATATTGATTCAGTGCGAGGAGATCGATGCGGGGGTGGTGCAATTCGCTCATATAATCCGACTCCATCAACCAGGCCATGCAATTCGATCCAAAAGATACTCATAATCGAGTATCTGAACCGAAAAGGAACTTTTATTGCCATCAATAATATTTCCGCCATTCCACACCATCATTGCTGGATTGATCTCATCCGGTATTCGATGGGACGGCCGGCAACGGCTTGCAAGGCGGCTAGTGCTGTCGGCGAAGAAGAGAAGCAGAGGTAAATCTCGGGCTCTGGAGGAGCTCACGTCTTTATTTTCAAGCTCGCGCTGCTTGAGCGAGTGGATGCAAAATTTGTTTGATCCAACTTTAACGATCGGCAAAGATAAAATAAAAAAAAAATAAAAATCCACAAAACATTAAGGCAATGAAATGGCTGCCTTTTGCCAATTGTCAGCGCGTTGTATAAAGTCGATTGCCAATAAAACATATTTACATTTGTGCTTACGCTTCCTCCCGCTTTGCCCTGAGTCCCCTTCCCTTCATCATCAGTCGCGTCGGTTATTGTGATCTTCTGTGGAGGTGCAGATATGCCGCTGGAGAAGAGGTCTATCATATAAGCTTTTCAATCGGACAATTGATATTTTCTTTTTTTTGGCCTTTTTGGAAAAAAGTATTTTTTTTTTTTTTGTGCTTTATGGAAAATTTATTAAATAAAAAGCTGAATATACTTTATTATAATGTTTGGAATGTTCCATAAAAGTGCATTGTTTTCAGGACTTATAGGCAGGAGAATGCCATTTTTTAATTGGATATGATGTGCAGTGTGGATATCGAACTGACATTACGTGTTATGTTATACTTATAAATAATTGTGACATGACATTTATTATTTGAAATAAAACGAAGTGAATGGCAAGTTATTGCCTATTTAGACGGTTATTCTATTTTTTTTTTTTTTAAATAATGGGCGATAGATGATTAGTTATTTATATTTCTTTAAATATTAAGACAAAGCGATGCGCTTGCTCTTGAAAAGGTCTGCTCGGGTGCTGCCTTAACGGAGGTATTGTCATTATCGAGGGTTGCATTTATCAAGGGCGAACTTTACTCGCATACGCTGATGATGTTGATAATCAAATCAAATTAAATAAATTTGGTGGCACAACAGCTCGTGAAGAACCAGGGCAAAGTGACTTACAACTATCAAGGCTGTTTCACAATGCGACGAGAAAACGAGACGTCAGCGTGACGAGATCTCTTCGTAGTTTCTCTCTCTTAAAAAAGAATTTTAAACATTGAAATAATGCATAATAAAGCATTTCTCGTCGTCTCGTCACGTCATAAAGTTAAAAAAAAAAATGAAATAAAGACGCAACGTGACGACGAGAAATACTTTATTATGTATTTTTTCGTTGTTTAAAACTCGTTTTAAAGAGAGAACAACCGTGAAGAGATCTCGTCACGCTGACGTCTCGTTTTCTCGTCGCATTGTGAAACAGCCTTCAACCATTCCTGTGTGCGTGTCTGCAGGAGTGGAGGGGACCTCCAAGAGTTTATCGCCGAATCCGAACGGCTGGTGAGCGGCACTTTTCTATGACAAGAGATACTCTTGGAGGATTTGCCACTTCCGCGCAAGAGGTAGTAGCTCCGAGAAAAACTTAAGGTGGAGGCGGCTGGTATTGAACCGAGACCTCTGGCATGACAGTCCATCGCACTACCATTACGCCACGGGCTACTTCAGAAGCGTAATATCAGCCAATCAAATAAAACGTTTGAAATTAATTTTTTACCAGTGAAAGTTTATAACATTATACGCGAAAGGAAATAAAAGTTACGGTAGTAACTTAATTTATAACATTTTAACAGATTTTTTTTTTAATTTTAATACCATAAACGTATAACTCATTTATAACAGAATTTATAATGTGTTGTGCCACCACGGTTAACTATGACATCGCATACATCCTGTTGGGTAAGGAGTTATATAATTTTTTCTTTATATAATCATATCGAGCTCTTTCCGCCAAATAATCGTAAGCGACAAAAAATTAAAGTATCGTAAGCGACGTTTTGTTTTGCGTTTGCTCAGCAACGAAACCAATTAGGCCAAATTTCAGCATTGAACATTATTAACAATACTGTTACTGACAGAAAACCAAATGTCCGATTGCTTTTAATGCACAGGAAAAAATTAAATAATTAATTTATGTGGCAATATGAAAATGTCGCTTACGATAATTTGGGGGAAAGGGGACGATATAGAGAAGTGGTCTATCAGGCACTTTTTATTCCTTCAAGAGTCCCAATTCAGTTGGAGATTGACTTCCACACTCGTACACCTTGCTCTAATCATCCCCAAGTATTGGTCTACAATATTAAGATCAGGCAAGTATGGCGGTTATGTCAGAAAGGGCACATTTTGCTCATCCCAAGGCTTTACGAGTTTAGAGGTGTGGATAGGGGAGTTATCCTGCTGAAACTTACATTCCACGGGCCAAAAATATCCTTGATTGCAGGGAAAGCCGTTTTTAAAACACCATTGTACCTATGCTGTGGCATTCATACGACGAGGAAGGAATTGAAATTCAATGGTGCCATAAAACGTATAATAGCTCCCCATACCATGACACCACCAACACGGCTGTGCTGTCGATCTAAATTATGCTTTTCCTTTCGAAGATCATGAAAGCATAGCCAAGCAATCGGGCGGGGCGGGGCCCTCCAAATTATTTTTTTTTTCGTCTAAAAAGCTCCAAGCTGCCGCTCCTTCGTAAAGGTCATATGCGCTCTGCAGAAATCGAGATGTTGGTTAGGAGGTGTTTATGTTTTTATTTTGCGACGTTTTGAATGTTCAGAATTAGAAATAAAGCGCCAGGGATTTTTACAGGGATTTTTTCTTTAATTTTTGCTGCAGAGTCGTGCGAATCGGCGACGCGTGGCTCAAAATGATTTGCTTGCTGCTGTAATTAAAGAATATGGCCGGCCCCTCATATTCGTCCCATAGTTATGCTCTTAAGGTCCCCTCCATTCCTGCAGACACGCACACAGGAATGGTTGAGACGTTGAGAGTAGTAAGTCAGTAGGCCCTGGTTCTTCATGAGCCGTTCTGCCACTAAATTTACTTATTTTTTTTTTTATGCTCATTGCGTAAGAATACGAAAATAGTATTACGGCTGCGGTAAATTATTTTTGGAAATTTGATGGATTGGTAAGCCACTATAACCCTTTATTTTGGTCCTTTCGGACTCATTTTCGCTTTTGATTTTTCCATATTTACTAAAATTAATTTAAAATTATTCAAATCATTGATAACTTTATTAGGAAAATTATCTACATACTAACACCCAAAAATTAATAGTAAGGCGCGTAGAGGCGCTAATTGGCTGTCGCAAAAAAATGCTTCAATTTTTGAAAAAAGAAACCAAAATAGCAGTTCTTTTCCAGAACTCTAGTTTTTTTTTTAGATTGAGACTAATAAAGGTGAATGAAAAGAAAAAAACATAAAGCATGATACATAACTAGACCACCGAGCTATTTGCATTTACACTGAAAGATTAGAGGGGCGCTATTCGGTTTTCGGGCAGTGTACATAAACAGTAAAAAAAAAGATTAAAATAAAAAAGATAAAAAGCAAAAATAATATTTAAAAAAAAAAATTAGAATAAATAAAAAAAAAAAGGTTTATACATTTTTGTATGTGTTTTTTTTTTTTTAAATAACTAGGTATTGATCCGCAAGAATCAATAGTAAAAAATGTTTAATAACTATCGCACTTGGATAAAAAATACGGTTACGAAATTAAAATATTTACTAATAATTTAAAAAATAGACATAAATTATAAATTTTTGTTTTTCAGACATTAAGTACTGAATTTTGTTTGTAGGGAAATTAGAATAGCTTGTGTGGCTTAAAATAAATCAAAATATTAAAGTTAAAAATTGTGAATGTAAAGTTTTTAAAATTAAAAAAAAACTTTAATTTTTTCCAGCCCAGTAAGAATGGTCCATATTTGATTTTTGTATTATATTTTTACACTAAAACATTGGCCAATAAAAAGACCTGTTTTAAGTGCATTAAAATAATTTTGATTTTATATATGCCCTTATTCTTAAAATTTATTACATAAAACTCATAGTTTTAAATTAATTTTTTACTTCAATTTTTGAAGGAGCATCCTGAAAAAAATTAAGGAGCATCCTGAAAAAAATTAAGAATAGCTGCATTAGTACGAGAAAATAAAAATAAATTTCCATATTAATTTGAATATGAAAAGTATGGGTTAAAGACCTCGGACACATATTTTTGGTTTAAAAAATTTCCATAGTGCATGAACTTTCCATTTCTGCGGTGTGCGATAAAAAAAATGAGTTTGGGAAATAAGGGACAGCTTCAGCTTAGTGGGTAGTTCACCTCCTACGTCACACAAATTTGTGACACTGCACTTAAGTGATCTTTCTAAACACGTATTTTAGTAATAAACAAACACACATTTTTTATTTATTTTTTTTTTTTTGTCTAAATGTAAAAACTATTAAATACACTCTTGCCGTAACCCATTTTGGCTCTCATCAAAAGACGGAAACCATTGATTTGATTGGAAAATGTTTTTCCCGGACATTTTTTACAAAATGTGCGCAATAAGCCATCTGTCATAATTATTTTGAACTACGAAGTTAAGTTCCACAAAGGTTTCTATACTTGATATTTTAAATTTTTTAGTTTGGTTCGTGTCTTAAATTATCTTATATATAAACCTACTTTGTTACTGGTTGGTTAAGATATATGATAAATGAACTGTGGAACGTGGAATGTAGAATATCTGTGTATGAATTTAGGAAAATATTTTTTAAAATGGTAAATTTGTATGTAGGAGGTTGAATGATGAAAAAATAAAAATTGAGAAAAAAGAAAGCGGTGCATATCAATTCGAAAGAAATTTCAAAAACTATCTGGACATCAGCAAATTTATCTCGAAACGAATGAATACAAGTACATACATATGACGTATCAACAAAGCTCGTATATGCAGTCATTTGGTAGTTTTAACTAAAAAGTATTGAAGGAGTTTTAAAAATTGGCATAATTTTACGATGAAAATATTCAAAAGATAAATTAAAGTTGAGAAAATTTCTTACATTTTATGCCCTATTTTTTTTGTAACACAAATATTATTAACACAAAATAGGAGCGTAGTGTACAGTGGTTCATTGTGAGGAAAAACCATTTAAACATTGAGTTTTACTTTAAGCAAGCTAAAAATAAAAAAAAATTGTCAAAAACGCCACAAAAAGTGGGCGTAACAAAATTTTAGAATTATTAAAATAGACATGAAAAAGTGCTTACCCAACAAAAGCACTATAGGACTGCGCAGATTTTTAAATATACTTATTGAAAAATACTGGAATTTAAATTATTTGTCCCGAGACAAAATAATAACTCAATAGGGGAACCCGGGGTATAACGGGCCCCTTAAGGATGATTGTTAATAAAAACTGCAAAAATGTTAATAGAATTTCGGAAGAACTTTTATAAGAAAGAAAATTTATTAATGAATAAGCAACAGAAAGACAGTTTTTAAAAAATAAATATTTAGTATATTTTTTTTTGCTTTGAAAAAGTCATTCAATTTGCCCATTATGCCCCGGTGCTGAGGCATAATGGGCATATGTGGGGTATAATGGGCACAGAACTAAATTGGATTGCAATGCGAGCATGTTTGGTTCTATTCGTCAACATTAGCCTCTCCAAGCACAAGAACAATGATACCACTTGCAACAAGCTCTGCGGGAAACCCATCTTTATGTGCACTGGGAGTTTAAATACCCATAATACAAGCACTCCTCGTCTTCTGAATTTGCTTCCTTCCTGTTTTTCTCAACTTTTGTTATGCGACGTGATGAAACCTTAAACCCTGTAGCCAAAACACATTTTTCTGGCTTCATTCTTGTCACTTGGTCTTCCTGCCATAATTGCGAACCATCTGAGAAAATGTATAACATGCTGATAAAATCATATAGAAATTGATACTAAAAACATGAACGGGGCAAAATCGGCACCCATGTCCATTATGCCCCGCCCATTCTGCCCCAAACCTCTTTTAAAATAAACATTTAAAAAATAAGTTAAAAACCTAACCTTAATGGAAAAATTAATTTATGTATATAAACTTATTTACTTATCTTGACATCAAATAAAGAGAATCCAATATTCAAGTGACCAGTTTCTCGAAAAATACACTTGAAAAAACCTCAAAATAATAAAAACACTGTCGAAAATTTTGTTTTGTTCAAAACGAAGAGCAACTGCCATTTTAATTCAAAAAAGGGGTTTCGTCTCGGAGCTGACCTATGCCCCGGGTTCCCCTAAATTTCAAAATAAATAAACTCTTTTATTATAATGTAGTGCATTAAGACCTAAGGTACGATTTTTGTAATCCTCCCTCTCTATCCATTTGTGGGAGCTGTGAGGTACCAAGTTAAAATGAAGAGAGGTCAAAAATTCCATATCCACCCCTAAGACTGGGGGAGGAGAATCAATTTCTGAAAAATTGACTTAAAATGGAAAAAAGTATGTCCAATTTGAATTCTCCAATTTTCTTAAAACTGGGTTTTATTTCTATTGGTTTCGACAGTAAAATGTGAAAATATGTATGTTATTTGCGGTAAATTAACCAATTGCAAATTGAAAGTCGAATTTAGGGAAGCTTACCTTTTGCTATTTTCAATTCTCTCAAAAACTAAAAGACATGAAGGCATCCGGTTTTTAGTGCTTGACTAGAAATTGATAGGAGCATGCAATGTTAAAAATTAAAATATTAATTATTAATTATTTATATTTTGAAATCATTTTTCAAAATTTTACGTTTGAAAATAAATTTTTCAAAAACACTATTCTCTGAAATAATATGAATTAAAAATAAAATAAAAAAAACGGACAGCATCGAACAGTGGGCTGTTGTTTTTTAATGATTTTTTCCTATATTTCAAGTCAATTTTTTAGAAATTTGCCCCTCCCGCCTAAAAGGAGGAAATATAGAATGTCGACTGTTAATATCGACTGTTAGAATCGAATTATCGATTGCTGTCGACATTTTGAAATTGAATTTTTGTAAATCTGCATTTTAAATTCGATAATTTTTTTTTGATTCTCCAATCAGTCGGTCGATTATTATTTTCCATCGAGATTATGAAAATCGGCATTATGAAGTGGACATTTATAAAATCGACATATCTTACCCAAGCCATTATTTGGGCACTTTACTGAAAAATATCTATGTTGACTGGTTAACATTTTTGTTCTATCGATTTATTCGTACACGTAAGACCCCTTTTTGTAGTAGCCCGTGGCATAATAGTTAGTGAATTGGACTGTCATGCCAGACGTCTGGGTTCAATACCAGCCGCTTCCAATTTAAGTTTTTTTTCCCGGGCTACTGCCTCTTGCGAGGAAGTGACAAATCCTCCAAGAGTATCTCCTGTCACAGAAAAGTGCCGCTCACCTTAGCCGCTCGGTCGGATTCGGCAATAAACTGTAGGTCCCCTCCATCCCTGCAGACACGCACACAGTAATGGTTGACAGTTATAAGTCACTAGGCCCTCTGGTTCTTCATGAGCCGTTGTGCCACCGAATTTATTTATTTATTTATAAGACCCCTTTTCAATCGATCCCTATACTAACGATTTGGTATGCGAGTGGCGAGTGCATCCGAAAAATTCCCAGCAGCCATGTTCATTTTCTTAAATAGTGTCAATCAATTTCCTCCAATATCAGAAAAAACTCACAATTTGTTATCTCAACTTCCCGTCGCGTCGGTGTCAAACCAAAATAAGCTTCCATCGGAGTTTTTCTTCTTGGTGTTTTATAGAATCTCCCCACCATATCATTCAGTCCCCAATTTGATTTATTCAATCAAACTCCATAACGCCACATTGGATGAACACTACTTGATGCCTGTCACATCACAATTGCAATGCAACAGTCAAGAAGCATATGAGCTCATCTCATTCCGATACCATCTACCATTCAACCCGACCAACATGAATGCCTAAAAATATATGACGAAACAATTTGTCGAGATATAGAACTAATGGACACGTCCGTCTGTCTGTCCGTCTGTAAACCGCCACTGCGCACAATTATTGATGCTGGAGATGGGGCCCAGCGCCAGAGCGCCATGCTTAGACCTCAAACGATACAAACATATTGCTCGACGTTTGTGGTTGCCCAACTCCCTCTTCCTTTCGAATGGTCTCCCACTGATTTGTGCCTATGAACTTTGACGCAATTAAGGCGTATTAATTGTTTTGTATTTTGATACACTGAGTGCTCCCGGGCACACATTTATCTGTATGACTGACTACATGAATCCATTGAACGGAATCCCCCTTTTTGTGGTTTAATGGATATGGCGAGATAAATGGGGAAATGATTTCTTTGAAATGGATGCTTGAGTAGACGGTGGTAGAGTAATTAGAGAGGATGGGAGTTCTGTTTGGGGTTTATTTTTTGTATGTAAAATTGTCACAATAAAAAGGCAAGACATCAAATCTTTTGTTTTATTTATGTGTGTAAATTTATTAAAAACCTAATTCCTAATGATTGTGTAGGTACATAAATAATTGTTGCATAATAATTTTATAATTTACTAATAGTGTTTTTAAGGTTAGCGATATTCTAGTGGAATCGTTTCCATTTTCATAGGTTACAAAAATCCATGGGTGTGAACACCAATGAATTGGGAATTATTTATAGCTACTTATCTTATTACTTTAAAAATTTGTTTTATGAAAATCCGCCCACTGCCACGCCTACATTTCACATTTCTTTTCCTCTCGAAAACTATTTAATTTTCTCAATTTCTCGGAAACGCATAAATCGAATTGATTGAAATTTTCAGGGTGTTTTCTTTTGGGCACGAATAAAATTAAAAAAATATTTTTAGTAATATCCGCCCACTTCCACGCCCACTTTTCCCAATTTTTGGTTTCTCGGGAATGGCTCCAACGATTTTGATAAAATTTTCGGAGTTTGTTCTTATGAACGAGAAATTTTTTTGGTCAAATCCGCTAACTGTCACGCCCCCTTTTACTATTTATTGGTCTTTCTCGGAAACGAATCAGTCGATGTGGTTGAAATTTTCAGGGTTTTCTTTTGGGCAAGAAAAAAATTCAAAAATATTTTTAGTAATATCCGCCCACTTCCACGCCCATTTATATCAAGTTTTGGTTTCTCGCAAATGGCTCTAATGAAATTGATGAAGTTTTCGGAGTTTGTTTTTATGAACGAGAAAAAAATTTCGAAATTTGTTATGGTCAAATCCGCCCACTGCCACGCCCACTTTTACTATTTATTGTGGTCTTTCTCGGAAGCGAATCAATCGATTTAATTGATATTTTTTGGGTGTGTTTTTTTTCGGCCGAGAAAAAAACTAAAAAAATATTTTTAGTAATATCCGCCTACTTCCACGCCCACTTTTATTAAGTTTTGGATTCTTGGAAACGGCTCCAACGATTTTAATGAAACTTTCGAACTTATGAACGAGAAAAAAAATTCGAAATTTGTTATGGTCAAATCCACCCCCTTTTATTATTATTTGGTTTCTCGGAAACGGCTGTAATGATTTTAATGAAATTTTCCGAGTTATTTAACGATATTGATAAAATTTTCAGAGCTATATTTTATAAACGCGAACATTTTTTTAAATTTGTTATGGTATAATCTGACTACTGATATGCCTACTTTAATTATTTATTGGTCTTTCTCGGAAACGATTCAATTGATTTGATTTTAATTTTCAAAGTTTTTTCTCGTTTCAAAAATTAAAAAAAAATATTTATATTAATATCCGCCCATTGCTGCGCCCACTTTTATTAATGTTTGGTTTCTCGAAAACGCCCCTAACGAAATTGATGAAGTTTTCATAGTTTGTTCATGAACGAGAAACAAATTTTGAAATTCGTTTTGGTTAAAATCCGCCAGCTGCCTACTCTTATTAATAATTGGTCTTACTAGAAATTGTATCAATCGAATCGATTGAAATTTTTAGTTTTTTCTTTTCAGTAAACACAATAATTTTAATAATATGCACCGACTGACACGCCCACTTTTATTAATTTTTGGTTTCTCGGAAATTTCTCTAACTCAGTGTTTGTTTTAATGAACGAGAAAAAAATTCTAAATTTTGTATTGTTAAATCCACCCAATGTCACACCCACTTATGTATATTATTTATTCGTTTCGTCAATTTCTCGGAAGCGAATTGAAGTACTTAGTTGAGTTTTTCTGAGTTTTGTCTTTTAAGCTAGAAAGAAATTCCAAAAAGGCTGAGTTCTGAAGTGTAAAAAATGTTTTTCATATGCATCAGCAACGCAAACTTTTAATGCTTTGTAGAAATATTACACTGCATAAGTTTGACATTTTGGAACGCAAAAAACATATATTTTAAATCGAAACAGATAAAAAAAAACTGGATGCGCCGTGTGCGCAGTAAATGAGCATCTGATCCATTCCGGAACTCAGCCATACTTTTAGTAAAATCCAGCAACTTCCACGCCCACTTTTTATTATTTCTTGGTTTCTCGATAACGTTCCCAACGATTTGGGTACAATTTTCAGAGTTTTTTCTAATGAATAATAAAAAATTTAAAATTAGTTTTTTTTAAAAACCGCTCAGTGCGACACCCACTTTTCTTACACCCCTTTCTTTCTCGTAAAATGCTTTTACTCAATTTCTCAGAAACTACTTAATCGATTTAGATGAAATTTTCATTTTTTTTTTAAGCAAGGAAAAAAATAGGAAAGTTTTCTTAGTAAAATACGCCTTCTGCCACGCCCACTCTCTAATGATTTGGATGATATTATCAGTGTTTGGTCCTGTGAGTCGAAAAAGAGCTCCCTCCAACTTTCTTATTTATTAATTTTTTGAAAAACTGCTCTATATTTTTTCGGAAAGAAAAAAATTAGAAAGTGGATTTAGTAAAATCCGCCCACTGCCATGCAATTTTTTCATTATGTTTTGGTGCTTGGCAATGGCTGTAACGATTTGGATAAATTTTTCAGGGTTTGTTCCTATGAGCGAAACAAAATGTGTAAAATGGCTTTGATAAAACCCACCCTATTTCATAATCACCCCTGTTCTGATTTTCGCTTCAATAAAAAATACTTTCGTTTTAAAAACATAGGTGTTCTTTACTGAATTATTTTGAAGTTTTCAATACGATTTTAATTTTAAATCCGTACGAAAATCAATTTCGTTAACGAATTCAATTCGAAACGAAATTTAGAACAGGAGGCAATATCTTGGTTCATAGATTGGTTCAAATGATTTGGATGAAATTTTCTTATTATTAATATTAGGAAGAAAAAAAATAGGATGTGGTTTTAAAAAAGTTCACTCAGTGTCATATTGTTCAATGGGATCCACTTAATGCCACGCCCACTCTTAATACTTCTCAAATTCTCCTGGTTTCTCTGAAATGACTAATACCGTATGGATGAAGTTTTGTGTGGGTAATATTTTACAACTTGCTATGTATTTAGATAGGTGTTATCGTGGACCATAGCTATGAAGCCCTAAGGGTGCTGTATTCCTATAAACAATATTCTATACAATGTCACTGCCCGAAACTCTTATCTACAAAATATCAGTGCAGAATAGCTCTCATATGGTCATATTTTTACAAGGTACATCCACTCCCAACTCTTGCTTTCGGCTTTACTTAAATGGGAGCAACTAAAGAAAAAGCTTAAAAATTACTAACTTTTCTTAGGAAAATTGATAAAACTAACATTAAAAAAAGAGTGCAAAAAAAATAATAAAACCTTCAGATCATTATTTTACTATATTAATTCTTTTTTGTAAAAAATAAAGTGAGCATTGCATATTTTGTCTATTTATCTTATCTGTATATCTATCTAATCAAATGTGTTCGATATTACTAAAGAATCAACTCTGCATATTATAACTCTGTAGTGTATAAGCTATACCTAACATCCTGCAAGGAAAACTCGAAAATTCCGAGCGAAGCTCGGTCTCCCAGGTACTAATAAAATGAAGTGCGGTAGGGCTAAGGGACTAATAACTTATAAGTCAGCAGGAATGAAGGGGACCTGTCATTTTTCTGCCGAAAAGGAACGGTTTTTTTATGAAAAGATCTTCGAGGGCTTGTCAATTCATTATACTCCTCACGGAGAGGCAGTAGCCGTCACCCACCTTGAGGTACGACTGCGGTGTGGATCACAACTGCAAAAAACGGGTAAATACTGAAAGGAAGTTAGACATCGGACGACTGAATTCACTGGTGATGGCTACTAACTTTTCCTTTCGATTCTCTGTATTAAGTATCAAGCGCCATCAGAAATACAGCTTCTATGTCTAATGTACTAGGTTTTATACGACTATCACAACATAAGAACCAAAGCTACATTCAAGCTCTAAAAGAGAGAAACACTGGCTTCCCAGATAGAAAAAGCGTAAGAAATACGCGATTAAGAAAATAGAGGGATGTCATAGCAGGAAGGAAATAATGGAAATCTTACTAAAAGGTAAAAAAGAAGCCCTCATAAGGTCACAAACCTCTAACCGAAGACTGCAAGAACAATCAAGGTAGCAGAATTTCAGAAGTTGCTGATATATGGAAAAATTATATTTGCAAAATAATTTATAACGGCGATCATGAATCAAACTCTGTTTACAAGTTAGATGTACCATTAAGACTTAAAGAACTAGTCCAGAATTCCGTCCATTGGTTTTCAGACAAAAATATATGTAGAATATATTCATTTAAAAACCGTAAGTTAAACTGAGACTACAGGATTCAATTGGAAGAAGCAAACTGGGGAAAAACGGTAGGAATCTCATTTCAGCCTCTGGCTAAAAGGCTAACCCAAAGGAATAAATGGGCCCGTTTCTCACGCGAAAGCAAGAGGGGAGTAACGGTAGGAATCTAATTCCAGCTCACAATTCACTTAAGCAAAAAAGGAGTAACAGGTTAGGTTAGGGTAGCGTGGCTTCCAGCACGAGTGCTTGACACACTTAGACCACGGGTTGGTACACATGAATCAAGTAGAACTTCTTCCTCCTCATTGAACTTCTTACGAGAAGCTCTCTTTGAGAGAGCAGGACATGTACAGAGAAGATGAGGAATTAATTCTTCTTCTTCTTTGTCCATACAGCTTCTGCAGAAATTGTTCAAGTATAGCCCGTGCTTCGTCGCATGTTTGCTTATTATACAGTGCCCGGTCATGACACCTATTACGGAGGCGATATGTAATCTGCTTAAAGATAACGAACACTAAGAGCTTTTCAGATCTATCGGAGTACACCCCTGCGCCAACCTCGTTTTGAACCGTCAGTGTAAACATAGTAGCTTATTCACTACCAGATTTCAAAGAAGGGGCGAAAGAACACCGCCTTGCGGTGGACCTTTACTGGCACATCTTCTGCAGAAAAGCTGCACAGCTTTGAGTTAATAATCCTGCTGGTCAGCACTCTATTTATCGGGTATGATGACGTCGAGATTGTTGAATTGTTTGTCTGGATGCAAGTGATATCGGTGGGAGGTTGGTTTCTGTGGGTTGGATGTTGATGTACGGTGATATTGATGATTTTTTTTTGCATCAGAGGATGTGGAGTGCTGATGGTAGTTCTGCTGGCGGCGGCGGTAGATAATTACATTGAATTTAGGTATTGGGTAATTTTGAGAGAATTTGAATTGTGCGGAATTTTGAATTAATAATATTTAAAGCTATGTATTTATTTTACATGTTGCTTTGGAAGGGTATAATAATATGTATACACAAATCTACAAAAGCTTAACCGAAGCTTAACCGAAGCTCTTGAATTAATTAAATTACAGATAAATTTTGATCAAAAGCGTAAGAGTTCTTTTCGGGAAGAATAAGATTTGTTTTATAGGGGTTTTTAAACAATTTCAAAATTACTGTTATTTTTTACTATAAAAGAATAATTTTTGCTTTAAATCTGTTAGATCATAAGTCATTTTTGTAATACAATTTTTTTATTTTTTTTTTTATTGCAAAAAATAATGTTGGATCTTAGCATCCCATATATGGGATATTCGCAAAAAAAAGTATGTCATCTAAAAGGTCAGTAATTAGTCATAAAAGGTCAGCTATTTTTAGAAATTGGTCAGGATTAGAAAATTTTTAATCCAGGGTCGAAGTTTTTCAAGGTCACCATCGATTTTTGGCACCTCGTTTATGGGATATTGGAAGAAAATATATACCTTCTGAAAAGTTACTTAATCCCCATAAAAGGTCAGATGGTTTCAGAAATTGGTCAGGTATTGATTATTTTTTATAATATTATTTAAAAAAAATTAAGGTAAAGGTCAATGACGTTTAATTTTTTGTAAAAATCATAACTAAAAATCTACAGCAGCTGACAAATTTCTGAAAGTGCCTGGCCCTTTATAAGGAATAAGTAACCTTTCAGATGGTGTATACATTTTTCGAATATCCCATAAATGAGGTGCCAAAAATCTCGGGTGACCTTGAAAAACTTTCACCCAGGATTAAAAATTTTCTAAGCCTGACCAATTTCTGAAATTATACCTGACCTTTTATGACCAACAATTACTGACCTTGTAGATTGCATACTTTTTTTGCGAATATCCCATATATGGGGTGCCCATTTCTGGTAAAGAGCGTACACGAACGGGTTTCGTTTCAAAGGTGACGTTAAGCTTTGTTATATAAGTGAAGTGAAGTATTCTGAAAATCGTTTATGAGAAAGCCGAGATATTTGAGCTTGAAGTCACAGATTGCAAAATTGAGATTTTTTTTTTTCAAAATAATTGTTCATAACGTGCGAAATAAATAACTTAGAAAAATGATTCAGGTATCAAAAGAAGGGTATTTTTGCTCGTCTTTAAAAAAGTTTCAAAAATGTTTTTCTATTTTTCTTTACATTTTGAGATGTTAAGTTTTAACTTCACGTGAAGCAACTATTTTTATGCGGTCTTTGGAGGCTCTGAACTCTTAGCACCCCATACATGGAAAATTCGAAAAAAAAGTATGCAGTCTAAAAGGTCAGTAATTGGTCATAAAAGGTCAGCTAGTTTAAGAAATTGGTCAGGCTTAGACAATTTTTAGTCCAAGGTTGAAGTTTTTCAAGGTCATCCGCGATTTTTGGCACCTTATTTAGGGGATATTCGAAAAAAAAGTACAGTGAAAGCTCCGCCTGCAGACAGCTCCAATAAGCGGGCAATTCCCTTAAACGGACACTTTTTTGGGAACTAAACTTTTATTTAAATAAAAGGTCAGCTAGTTTTAGAAATTAGTCAGGCATATATTTTTTTTAATGAATTTTTAAAATTTATTATTTTTCAAGGTCATAGAGATTTTTAGCACCTCATTTTAGGAATTTTCAAAAAGAAATGTATGCCATCTGAAAGTTCACTTAATCCTCATAAAAAGTCAGACTGTTTCAAAAGTCGGTTAGCTATGGCTTTTTTTTTAATGAATTTTTAAAGTGGCGTGAATTCTGCATTTTTTTGGAAAAATCGTTAAATGAGGTGCTAGCAAAAAGTCATACTGGAAGCGAAAAAAAAAACTTTAAGAAATTCATTAAAAAAAAGCCATATGTAGCTGACCTACTTTTGAAACAGTCTGACTTTTTATGAGGATTAAGTGAACTTTCAGATGGCATACAGTTTTTTTGAAAATTCAACCAATGAGGTGCTAAAAGTCTTATACTGTGACCTTGAAAACAATTTCAAAAATTCGTTAAAAAAATCTAAGCCTGACCAATTTCTGAAAATAGCTAACCTTTTATGAGGAATAAGTAAACTTTCAGATGACAAACAATTTTTTTGAAAATTCCACAAATGAGTTGCTAACAGTCTATACGACCTTGTAACGACCTTGAAAAAAAATAAATTAAAAAATTAAAAAATTTATTAAAAAAAATTTAAGGCTGACCAATTTCTCAAACTAGCTGACCTTTTATTAGGATTGAGATACCTTTCGGATATTATACATTTTTTTTCGAATACCCCATAAATGAGGTGCTAAAAGTTCATGTGAACTTGTATTGACCTTGAAAAAACTTTAAAAAATGATTAAAAAAAAGCTATGCCTGACCAATTTCTGAAAATAGCTGACCTTTTCCGAGGATGAAGTAGACTTTCAGATGATATACAGTTTTTTTGAAAATTCAACCAATGAGGTGCTAAAAGTCTTGTACTGTGACTTTGAAAAAAACTTTGAAAATTAATTTAAAAAAACTTATGCCTGACCAATTACTGAAATTATCTGACCTTTTATCACTATCCAGTGGCCCTTCATGTGGTATACTTTTTTTTTCGAATATCCCCTTAATGAGGTGCCAAAAATCGCGGGTGACCTTGAAAAACTTCAACCTTGGATTAAAAATTTTCTAAGCCTGACCAATTTCTTAAACTAGTTGACCTTTTATGACCAATTACTGACTTTTTAGACTGCGCATACTTTTTTTTTGGAATTTTCCATATTCTAAGCGTGGCACTCATCATAAGGTAATGTTGTCCAAGAAATTTCTGGGCTAAAGCCTGATATGAATTATGAAAATTTTTTTTTCCAGATTTTACAAATTTAGCTGAAAAATTTTCATATTTCAAACATCTTAGAGTTCAGAGCTAAGAGTTCAGAGCCGTCTTTGGCACACTAATATACCTATATCAAAAAAATCACCTATACATCAAAAGTTTTTTTTAGTGCCTACGCAACGCTTAATTGGTCATCTTCAATTCTCTATAAAATTAAGTAATCTTAATCAAATGAATACCTTATAATAAACAAAAAGATTCTTCGAAACGCACTTCATTATGCTTTAGGTAGTATGAATGTTGAGATGCGCGATGAATAAGAAGAACATTAACAAATAAACAACGTTGCTATTTGATGAAAAATGATTGTGAAAATTAAAGTAAGTTATAACAGTTAGTTATAAAGTTAGGTATAACACTTGTCCTCAATTCACAATCTGATGTTCTGACTTCATTCAAAAAAGACATTCTTGAGCTCTTAAAGCATTTCTTTTGATCCGTTCATGTTCTTCTGAATCAATAAATTCAACA
Organism: Epistrophella euchroma; assembly: GCA_947049315.1. NCBI lineage: Eukaryota > Metazoa > Arthropoda > Insecta > Diptera > Syrphidae > Epistrophella > Epistrophella euchroma. The sequence continues at coordinate 25,357,566 of OX346246.1, forward strand.
TACGCCAATATAAGAAATATCCAAAAACGTTAATCAACGCCTTTAGGCTGTAAACGAACTGACAAATGGACAAAATTCCAAAACCCATTTTTTATGTCGGAATTCGTAATGTCAAGTTTTATCAAAATCTGAAGTTCGGTTTTTTACGAATCCATAAATTAAATTAGGTTCGTACTATTAGATGCTCGAAATATGGAAATTTTTCAGCTAAATTTGTAAAATCTGAAAAAAAAAATTTCATATTCATATTGGGCTTTTGTCCAGAAATTTCTTGGACAACATTACCTTATGATGAGTGCCGCCACGCTTAGAATATCAATGTTACGTACTGAAAACTTCTATTTTTTTCCGGTAAATTCTAGGTTTACAACATTTCGAAGTTCTACAATACCCTAATTTTGTACTTTGAAAAATAAGTCGAACGAAAATGAATTTTTAATAATTTTTATTTTTGTTTTTTTTTTTTTTTTATTGAATTTTATTTACCTATTTACAAAACTTCCAAAAATTATTTACAAAAATGTATTTAACTATGCTCAACAATATATTTCCTAACTCAAACTTAAACGAACTAGTTTTTTTTTTATTAAAACTTCATTAAAGCCAATAAGCCTTTGGCGGGTCATAGGCATTCACGAAATGCACGCCTTCCTCATGAGTCACAGGTATTTCATATTTGATCGATGCACCACTCGATGGATACGGAGGAGGTTGCGTCGTCGTCGAGCCTGAAGCAACTGGCACAATTCCAACTGATCCGTGCATATGCATTGTCATTCCTTCCATAGGTGATGATTTCCTCGAATCAACACCATAAACTCCAACAACTGGATACTTCTTCCAATCGAGGCTGCATTTTGAGGCTGACGCAGGATCAGAACATCCATTATCGCATTCCATTCGTTTCGACTTGTAACGTCGATTTTGAAACCAAATTTTCACTTGCGTCGCTGAAAGATTCAATTTGTGGGCGATAACTTCACGTTCGGCACCTGTTAGATATTTTTGCTGACGAAATCGGCGTTCGAGTTCGAGAACTTGAGCTTGGGAGAAGAGGACACGAGGCTTTCGTTTTGCACGAGGCTTTCCATTTTTTCGCAATTCGGATCGCGATGAAGTCACGTTGTTGGAGTCCACTGTGAATAAAAAATATCATAGTTAAATATTGTTGTGGGAAGAGGGTAGAAAGATCGACCCTCGTTAGAAGATCAAAACTTTTTCTGGGATTATAGAAAATTGAACTTACTCTGCTGGGTTGCATCTACATCGTCAGTATCGTCAAAATCACATATCGTCTCAAGGTCCTTTACGTGCTGCGAGGTGATATCATTGCAAGGACTCCCAGTTATTTGGGCCGGCACTGGCTCCTTTTCCGAACTAGGACACGATGCTCTACTAGCGCAAACATCCACCTCTGCCGAACTATTCAAATCTAATGTCGGTGAAGGTGTTACATAAGATGGTGGCATTACTTCCTGTTTCATATAAGTGCCATCATTTAAAAGGACATGCGTATGCGTACCGTTCGAAGGAATATCGGCATACGGATAGGTAAATCCTTGTGGTCCTGCTGTGGGGTAATATTGGGGGGTATATTGATATGCTTGCAAGGATGGATGGTGATGACTATGTGGATGTGGATGATGTGGACTGTTGTTGTAATCGTACGCCGATGAGTAAATCTGACCTTGTGCAATATATCCATGTGGAACAACAGCAGGATCTGGATAACGATCGTAGTCAGGATAAAGGTTCGTCGAGGGGCTGGTGCTGAAAATAAATTGAGTTGGGTTAAACATGTGTGGCAACATATGATGTATTTAATACGCATTGCGTACGTTGTGTATCTTCTATCTTATAAAAGACAAGAAATTTTGCAACTTTCGTTACGATGTCTTTTTGTTCAAATGACATGAACCATATTAAGCACAGTGTGAGTTTGTAGGATCATTTCATGCACTATTAGTTAGGTGCCTCAATGTGTAACAAATGTGATTCCTTTTGAGAAATAAGCAAAAAGGATATGGAACAATGGGCATGCACATAGGCACACACATGTGTTGACCAGGATGTGAATTTGAGATGAGCGTCCGCCGAGTTTCCGTTTTTGTCATTTATATTTTATATTTTTTTTCCTAAATTTATTTTTGGGTTTTCTATTATTGTGTGGCTGATTTTTATTTATTTAGAGGTTACGAAATGAGGTCAAAAGATTGAATCCTTATTTGTATAGGAAGAGATTTTCTTTTTTTTTATTGCTGTTAGCAAGGTTGATTTTCTTGAATGGATTTTTTACTTGCTTTGCATCATAGGCCTAGGGCAAGTATTGGTTTTGTGTGAAAAAAAAATTCGAGGTTGTAATTAAAATTGACACTACATTGTAGAGAAGTCTGAAAAAGTAGTTTTCGCTATACCGTCCGTCGATCTATGCTATGCATATATGCGTTTAGTGTAATTGGAGCTAAGTAGAACCTAAACAGGTGGACCGATCACAGATTTGCATCAAAATTCCTACAGGAGAAATTGGAATTTTTTATTTAAATCATCTCAAATCATATTTCAGTTTCTTTAAATTTTTTTTTAAAGTCGGTTCTAACAATTTGGATTATATAAACTTCATACCCGTAGTGACCAAAATAATTGGCTTAAAAAACTGCGTTTCAGGTTTTTCCACAAAAATGTGTATTGCGGGGGTTTCGATGTTTTTTTTATAAAAAGTCCTTGTTTTAGAGTTATTCGCGTATATCTTCTAACTGATCAACCGATTTTGTTATAATTTTACAACTTGGTGTTTCTGAGTAGGTAGTTCAAAGAATAGGTATTGGATTTATAAATTTTGAAAATAATTTTAAAAAAATCAAACATTAACTTAACATAATGTAAGTATAACTTTTTACTTTTTTTTAATATTTATTCGTTAAAGATATTGGCACACAATTTTAGACGATTTAGTATGACGTTAAAGCATTTTTAGTATGATGCTACGTTAAAAACAGGCGTGTCCAAATTTTAAACGAGTTAGCACCGTATTATCTTTTTAACATTTTACTAAAGTTAAAATCGCCAAATGATGCCTATTTTATCTTTTTTTTAGTATCATACTAAATGCAAGTGTCACTTTGGCAGCTACAATTGCAAAAATAGGTTCAACTGTCACTGTTTTACGCGTGTTCAGCTAGAAAAATAGGTTTAGTATGATACAGTTAGAAAATTTTTAAAACTAAGAATATTTTAATGAAGAGTTTTTAAGTAAGAAAATTGTTAAGTAGTATCATGCTAATGCCTTAACATAAGGCTGTTTAAAATTTTGCGGTATTTTTTTTTTTATCGGTATCGGCACTGTATTGTAAATCTGGCTCAATAATTACTAAACTATATAGGTAGACTCTAATATAGTGAGTGACCGAAAGCAAAAACAAAATGTTGATAATGTCTGCCAATAGAAAACGCAATCTTTGCTTGTATTTCGGTGTTGTTGAATTAGTTGACTCTTGGGTCTTAGCGCCTCATATCTGTGGGATTCAAAAAAGGTATGCCATCTAAGATATCAGTATGTAATATAATTTTTCAAAAAAGGTCAACTTCATACATACATATGTAGGTACATATATGTATTTTTAGAAATTCAGAATTTAAATTTTATAAATAGTTAAGGATTTCCAAGGATCATTAGAGATTTGTTGCTATCTGAAAGGTTACTAAATCCTCAAGTCAAAGTTTCAGTAATAAGTCAAAGTCAGTCTTTGTTTTTATTTTACGATTTTTTAAGTTGAAAAAAAAATTACTGCGAATCACTGCGGATCCACTAACGCGGATTCCATAAAAGACATGATTAAAAAAAATCTATGGCTGACCACTGAAACTATAGTTGCTTGTTATGACCAATTACTAAAATTTAAGACTTTTTTGTCTTTAATTTTTAAATTTGAAAAAAAAACGAATGTCTCAAAATTTATAAACAAAAATACTTATATCAAAAAAAAAAAAAAACTTAAACACAAAAACGGTTCCTTATGCGAGTGATTATAATTATCAAATATTTTTTTTTATATTAATTGTAACTGTCCAAAATATTTTACTATTTTACATCAAATTAAGTTCATATGGACAAAATGTTCATATATACTAAGCCCTATATTTTCTTTTTATTTGTTCAGAATTGATTCATCATGACCTTTGGCGTGGCAATAAAAAATATATAACAAAGTATTAAAATGCTGCAACTGGAATTGGAGACTGAATTGCAAAACCTGTTAAAAAAATGTGTTCGTTTTTTAAGCACCTTAATGCAGGTTTGCAGCTTTTAAATATTTTAAATAAAAACAAAACGACAAGAAACAAAAATCAAGGGAAATTTAATAAAAAGTCGATTAAAAAAAAAACGTATACGCCCGAGTGTACCAGTATTCTTTTGTTGATTTAGAGAAAATAAAACTACAATATTTTGATCAAACTTGACATTCCGATTACATGGAACATAGAGGGTTTATTTCGTGTGTCTGTCTGTTCTTTTTGAGTATACAGCGTAAACAGACGGAATGTTTTTTTTTTTTTAAATTGGTAACTCGCATTTTTGGGACATTTCCACTACACTTTTTATTTATTTTTTCCACCAAAAATAACGGTAACTACCATGCAATTCTTCACACCATAGAAACATTTCTTGGATTTTCGATTTTTTCAGAAACGGTTTAGCCGATTTTAATCAATTTTTTAAGGAAAGTGTCTGAAAAGTTTAAATAGAAATTCGCAAATTTTCGAAAAACATTTTTTTTTGACTAAAAAACAAAAACTTTGAAACCACATGAATTTGAAAAGAAATTATAAGAACCGTTAAGAAGACGTTACAAAGAAATTCATTCAAATATACAGGGTGATCCACCTTCGGAGTGAGGAAAAGCTAGAGCGGTTAGGTTTAGTCGAGACCAGAAAAAATAAAAAAAAAAAAAAAAAATAAATAAATTTGATGGCACAACAGCTCATGAAGAACTAGGGCCTAGTGACTTACAACTCTCAACCATTCCTGTGTGCGTGTCTGCAGGAATGGAGGGGACCTACAGTTTATTGCCGAATCCGAACGGCTAACGAGCGGCACTTTTCTGTGACAGGAGATACTCTTGGAGGATTTGTCAATTCCTCGCAAGAGGCAGTAGCCGTTTTTCTTTTAAATAAATAGGTGGCGAGGCTGGGGATCGAACCTTAGACCTCCGGCATGACAGTCCATCGCACTAACCATCACGCCACGGCTACTACAGAAAAAATTAGTAGGTAGATATGGGATGGGGGGCCTTGGCCCTCCTGTATAAAATAAAAAATGTTATAGGGTTTGTAAAAAGTCCTAACTCATTTTGTGTAAATACAAAAAAATAAGAATCGGTTAAAGTTTGGTAAAGTTAGAGGCACTTCAAAAAACCATACCAAAAGTCATAAAAACCATTTTAAGTGGAATAGGAAGAAAAAATGAGAAAATTACTTTTTAAATTTTTTGACTTAAAATGACCTCAAGAAGGATTTTGTCTGCATCGCCGACGGCGGCTGCGGAACACCTTGTATACTAGAGGATGTTACAATTCACAAACATCCCTGTGGGGTGCTTGTTTATTGGCAGCAATGGAGGGGACCTACAATTTTTTGCTCGATTCAAACGGCTTAAATACGATTAATTTTTAATATAATGTAATAAGTCTACTTTTGCAGGATATTTAACTTTTTTGAAACAGGTAATTCATATACGGAAGGAACTGGCAATACAGGTATGGCTACAGCCTGTATTAATCGGTAAAAATGGTTTAGTTTAAGGGGGAAATACTTCTTCGTCCATATTTCTAGGTATCACATAATATTGTACATGTTTCCATGTCGTGTCCAATGTCCATTGTAGACAAAAGTAATCCTGTCCCGGGCCATTTTATCAAATAGGAACTATTAAACCACTTGATTTTTATTTTTATACCGAATATGGCAAGAAGAACAGTTACAAAAAAATGTGTCAAAGCGTGTTTTTATGGGAAATGTACCTAACTGGTACAGCTGGTGCTGTAAAGTTTCTCTCAGCAAACAAATCCAAAACCAATAACTATCCACTTATGGCACAACAGCTCATAAAGAACTAGGGCCTAGTGACTTACTACAACTCTCAGCCATTTCTATGTGCATGTCTGCAGGAATGGAGCGGACCTACAGTTTATTGCCGAATCCGAATGGCTAATGTGAGCGGAACTTTGACAAGAGATGCTCTTCGAGGTTTTGTCAATTCCTCGCAAGAGGGGGTAGCCGTTTTATTTTTAAAAATAATTAGGTGGTGAGGCTGGGGATCGAACCTAGACCACCGGCATGACAGCCATCGCACTAACCATCACGCCACGGCTACCACAAAAAAAACTATCCACTTTATTGCTGGTTAATTTATTGACACTCTCTTGGTTCTCATGTTGTTTACCAAGAGAATGTTTTACTGTGCTCTGCTCGCTATGTAAAATTTCCAATAAAGCTCGGCTTTAATTTTTATGACTTTTCTTTCATACCTAAGCTAATGTCACAGAATTCTAGATGAATATTTAAAAACACACTCGAATCCTTACTAATGAATAGGTACACCACTTAATTAATTTGACTTAGGGATCTATTCTTTAACCAAAACTGGACTGTCTTGAAGATTTTTCATTTTTATTTTGTTCAATATTTTAAACCAACACGAAGGCTAACTATAGCACCAAATTGTTTAACTTATTAAATCTTCTTTATAAATCCTTAAAAAATTAAGCAAATACAATACCTAATACGAAAAGTCACTAAAAATTCAATTTTCCAAAATTTTTAGGTAGAATTAATTCAAATTCTTACCTGTCCATATGACAACCAGTATACGATTCATTCTGATTGACCAAATTCAAAATATCCTTCACCGAAAATGGCGTCGTATTGCAAGAGTCAGAATTTGTCAAACTTCCAGGACTCGGGTGATTGTATTCGTAATATCCTTGTTGGGGTGGTTGCTGGTGTTGTTGTAGCATTATTAAATTGTTTGTTTTTGTTTTTTCTAATTCACTACAAACATTACTCAATTAAAAAATTCCTTGAAATCGCGACGGATGTATCGGTTAAAGTGCTTTCAATCGATTTGATTAATTAATTTCGAACACCGTTTACGTCTGCCATTTACAAGTGTGGATTCTAAACTGACCGCCGCAGTGATGCGGAAAATTGATTCGAATGTTGGAAAAAAAAATGCAGACATTCCATTGGAATGAAACAAATTACTCTACACAGGCTACAAGCACTCACTCCCTCACCAATTTGTTCGTCTATTCATCCAACCGAACCATCATCATCCCTTATTTTTAGAACCACAACCACATTGATCTATATGGAAAATGGAATACCGACACAGAACCGCCTTTTAAAAATGGCAGCATTTTATGAGCCAATGAGATTTTATCTTCAAATCCAAAATGTTCCACAGCGATGTTTGATTCTGTTCTGATGATGCATGATGGTGGTAAAAAATTAATTTCTTTATGAAGTGAAGGGAACGTTTGGTATTTTTTTTATTTTTAAACAAATATTTATATTTGATATGCAGTTTTTGTTTTTTATTTGTGGAATGATTTTATCGATTTTTGCACAAAATTGGTGTAATTGTCAATTGATGGGTTTATGGTACTTAGAAGCCAATTCAGCAAAGCTGCCACTTGTCTGTAGTGCTTGGGATAGCTCTTTACTGCGATTTGTTTGGGAATTATCGCTTCAAGTAGCCAATACAATTGAGAGGAGTGAAGTGTTTTAGAGAGTTAAGGAGCTGCTGAGGTAAGTAGGTTTAGCTATCAACTGTTGACTTCAAGAGTATTTTCTTTTGAAGCCAATTTAGAAAAATCAACAGGTGGGTATTAATGATATTTAAGAAAATAATTATATTTTAAAACTAACAAACCTATACCTACCTTAGCTATCAATATCAATCAATTTTATAGGTTTTTTTTTTATGTTTGCTTAATTTGAAGAAAAAGTTGGAATAAGAATTACATTGAGATTCCATGGCTATTTGAGTATAAACAAAACGATTCTTTAGGGCAGATTATTTTCTCGACCAATTATTTTGTAACTTATTCCCCACAATTTTTTTTAAATATCTGACAGCGGCTTGAAGCTTTACTCTTACTTTAACCCTTACTCTTACTTAAGACCGTTGGCGTATTTGGGGATTTGCCCTAGGGGGGGGGGGGGGGGGGGGGGCAACCAGCCAGCGGACCACAAGTTCGAAATCCTGGCTGTACCTACGGAGTACGGGGTACTTTTCCAAACGTAACCAAATTGTTGTTGGTTTTTAAAATCCATATTCTGTTTGCTTTTGCGTACTTTATATAAGTAAGGTACCACGCTTAGTTTATGCGGCCAACTTCGTTCCACCTATAATTGTTTAAAGTCAAAAGCACCAATTTTTATCACGACTTTTAGAATTTGTCGGCTTAATTTTTAAAATTTTTATCTCCGTAGTATGATTATATAGTTCAATACAAATCCCACAAAAAAATCTCCATTCAATTTGGATGATGTTCAGCCGCATTCAGTGCGTACCAACAAAAATCTACTTCAGAAAGTTTGGAATTTCAAGATGTTTTCACGATGTTGGTCCAATTTTCTAATTTTCGTTCGAATTTTTTAATTTTCGACTCTCTTGGAGTTAATAATAATCTGGTTCAATACAAATCCAGCTAAAAATATCCCCATGCAAATCGAATGATGTTTAGCCGAGTTATGCATGTACGAACACAATTTACGTATTTCCCGGTCGAATTTTCTAAAAAGATACTTTACTTTCTTCATGTGTTACTGCTAACAAGTACACAAGTTAAGATCTGTCGATTTTTCTAACGGGGGCAAGACCTTTTCTAGAGGGGTATTGCCCCCCTTGCCCCCATCTAACTACGCGCATGCTTAAGACTCTTTCCCTGTTCCAAATAATTTGATGACCATTCTCCTGCTCTATTTCTTTTGATAACTTCGCTTTATTTTTATAATTTTTTTTGAAACCAAACCTTAACTTAAAATTGTACCTACTAAATTTTTCATGTATAGGTACTTATATATATTTTATTTTTTACTTATAACAAGGCCCGACAATGTTTTCGTTGGGCCTTTTTAAGGGCATGAAAGTCTTTTGTTTATAAAATTTAAAAAAAAATTGGCACGAAGTATATTAAAATTAAAGTGGGGAATAAAATCTTGTATTATTAGCTGCGTTTTATTTTCTACAGATCTTGACCAGGATCATGTTTTAAAACGTAATACAAAAACACTTCGGGATCCTGCTCTCTATCTGAATCTATTTCAAAGATCCAAACATTGATTCTTACTCTGGCGTGTAGATGGCTTTTATGGTAAGGTAGTGTTATTAGCAGTGTAAAGAAAAGAGACAGGAATCAACTGAAAATAATTAAAACGTAAGTAAAAAAAAAATGTTCATATAACACTGCTGTTATTGTGATCCATATCGTTTTATTTTCAAAGGATGATCCTGATCCAGATCCGTAGATAATAAAACGCGGCTATTGTGTATTAACAAAGCAATTACATAATATATTAATTATTAAAAAAAAATTAGCAGTTTTTTCTTTAATATATAATTACATAACTTCAGCATGGGAATTTGTGTTGTTTTTGAATAAAAATTGGGTGATGCAAACATCACTCTCCTAGTTTTAAAGAAAATTAAAAAAAAATCAATATTTTAGATTCAATATAGCTTTTAACGGCCTTTAGTCCATGAAAATTTTTGGCGTTTCGTCCCGGCGATCTCACTTGGACTCATCAGTTGACTAGTGGGGGCCTTGTCAATACGCAATTTCCATTAAGTTCAGTTCATCTTACATAGATTTCATGGTGAATACCTAGTGTGAACTTTATCTAACCAGATTAGAATTCCTAATCATTAATTGAATCAATAATTCAACAAGTCCAATAAAAATAGTGCTAAGTCTTCTACTTGGCTGATTTATTTCAGTAGTATATAGAATTTGTATTATTAAAAAATAAAAAAAAAAATCAATATTTTAGTTTTTTATATTTTTTTATTAGGAAAACTAATAAGGAAAACTTAATCTTGTTATTTTTTTTTTTCAATTTTCTAAAAACTAAGAAATTTTAAAATCTAAAAAATATTTCGAAATGTTATTATCAAACCCGTTAAGATTTTGTTGCATAGAAAATGCAAAAAGGCCTTGCCTGGCGTCGCACTAACTTGCTCTTACAATTACACTGTGGTTTTAAATTCTGATTTTTAAATTAATTAGTAATTAAAAAAAATCGTAGGAGCAGTTTTTTTAAATTATTTTTAATACTAATGTATACATACATTTTTGTAAACACTTTTAATAACAAAAATTGGTAGACACATCATTTTTTTTAGTATTATCAATGTGGAATCAAGGATAAAATTTCGAAAAAAATCAGCTATCTGTTTTTTAAGTATCAAATTTTCAAAAACAAAAATGTTTTCTTTTAGGTATAAATCCAAATTTTTTTTTTTTTTTTATTTTAGTATGCAGATAATGAGAAGTTAAAAATCAATAAAATAGTTATGAGGGAGGTAGTTACTGTTAATAATGCCTAACTGTAAATTTTGTTTTTGATAAATGATAGGCCGTAATATTAGAACAATTTCTATCAAAATCCTAGGAGTCGCTTTTGCAACGGTTTTTAAACATTTTCATATATGCAAGGTACCGTTTATTTTGACTATAAAAATAATTTTTGTTCAAAATATTCTGGATAGGTAATGTTAAAAAACCGCTCATTAGGTACCGAATTTCGTAAAAACCGAACGATTCGTTTTCCATTTTATTTAGATTATAACCGTGGCGTGATGGTTAGTGCGATGGACTGTCATTTCGGAGGGTTCAGTTCGGTTCCCAGCCTCGCCATCTAATAATTTAATTTCTCTTATGAGGAATTGACAAAACCTCCCAGAGTAGGTATCTCTTGTCTTAGAAAAGTGCTGGTCACATTAGCCGTTCGAATTCGGCAATAAACTGTGGGTCCCCTCCATTCCTGCAGACACGCACACAGGAATGATTCAGAGGTTTAAGTCACAACATGGTAGTGCAACACCCTTTGAAGAACCAGGGCCTACTAAGTGACTTACAACAATTCTCAAACATTCCTGGTGTGCGTGTTATTATCAGGAATGATGGGACCTACAATTTTCTGACGAAACCGAATGGCTAAGGTGAGAGACACTTATTCATGACAACAGTTACTCTTCTGGAGGTTTTGTCATAATACCTTTCCAAGAGGCTAGCGTAGCCGTGACTATTGCTTTTAACTGGAAGAGTCTGGGGAATCGAACTCAGACTTCGAGCAAGTGACAGTCCCACGCACTAACCATTACGTTGCGGCTAACACTTTTTTTGTCTTTAAAACTTTGCATTCAGTGAATAAATCGCTCAAAAAATATAGAACACTTTTTGAATATTTGGTAAAATAAAAATAAAGAAAACATAGTACCTACATATTTAACAAAAAAACAATCCTTATTAGCTACGTAGCAATATGAAACTACATTTCGAAAAGACCGCACTTAATGCGTCGAACAGATAAAACGCACCATGCGCTCATCCTGTACCATTAGCCTTAGCCATGTACTCGTAGGTATATGTGTGTCGCCTCGAATGCATTTCCTAACATCTTTGCGTGCCGTATCCACTTGAGAATATACCGTTTTCATAAATTCATTTCATTAGCATTATGCGCAATTCCGAACAAACTAAACCATCAGCCGGGAAACTGCCACAATAACCTGAGCGCTCAGCCACCATAACACAACGCGCAATCTTCAAATCTAAAAAGGGGAAAAACCAAAAAGTATCTAAAACTAAAAATATTACAAATGTTCAATGTCTTATTATTGTGAGCGATAACCAAACGAAAACATTACGGGGGCACATGGCCTTTTAATTCCTACCTATATCTATAGCTTCTGCGTGTTCCCCTTTGATTCATCAAAAATCAAATTGGAAAACAAAGTGGGCGCAACAAGGGCGAACGAAATCAGGAAATGGGATCATCCGCAGACTAACAAATTGTACAATGATACATCAGATCAGACATTGGGGTTCGATTAATTGCGCGATATCTCCAACTAATTGATCGTTATTTTTACATTTATGAGAAACGCGACCCGAAGGCATTCCACTATCCAGCCAGCAGCCAGCAGAGTGTTTTTCTGTTCTGGTTCTGTTCTGACGAAGAAGTCAAAAATTGCATTCGATGATAAATGTTCGCAAATTGCCATTTAATTCTGAAAAAAAAAAAAAATTAAAGAATATTGAATTTTTCGATAAATTTAATGAATTTGCAATTTTCTGCTCAGAATTATTATTCCTTCACAAAATAAAATGATCTCATGTGCGATGGATTGGATCTGCTATTTTGCCGACTTCAGCATATGGAATGGGAATGGAATTTCTATATGATATTGGACATGTGTGACATGGCCACCTACCAGCCTACACGATTGCAACAATTCAGTGGTGACTGGTAGTGAGTCAATGGCGGCAGAGGCGCCTGACTTATTTTGCCCGGAAGGCGTCTTTGCTATGCATATTCAGGAGACAATGGATTATGGTGATGCATGTTTGTTCCTTTCATTATTTGAGTTTAAATACAATTTAGGAAAAGCATTTGTGAAAGGAGATGTGGCCTTCTTTTCAAAGGATATCGAACAATGGGCCTATTCGGCTAAACAAATATATAAGGCGACATGTTGTCGAACTAGATGCTTTAAATTCGAAAAAATAGTTTAATAGGATCCATATGGTAGCATTTATATATATTATATATTTTTTATTATATTTACTTAATGTAGAGTTGATGATAATCTATGGATATACGTTCAGGGGCAAATCTAATGCGGTATCAGGCGTAACGATTATACGGGGCCCCCGAAATAAATTTTTATGAAAAGTAGTTACACGAACCAAGAAAAATAGAGATTTTATGTGAAGGTATAAAGCTAGTTAGAAATCATTTTCCCCTGGCAAAATATAATTTGCAGCATTGTTTCAAATATATTTGTGTGGGTAGCACTAATCTATACTATAGAATTAGGCGTCTTACGACATCATCTAACTGAAGAGCCTGACTGTTATGTCGTTTGAATTTAATTCAATATAGTCCCCTAAAATAACAACAATAATAATTTGAAATAATAATTTGGTCTTAGAGTCCTATATCCTATATAACTACCCAAATGGCAGATATACCTATTTAAAAAAAATTTAAAATTTTCATGATGTTCCCATAACAAGTCAAGTTTGTTTAACAAGTGCTTCTAAAAACAGTTGACGAAAAACCAATTAATTTTTATCAAACCCTGCATGTAAAATAATTCCCGGGATCTAAGCCAACTCAGGGTTTTAATTTTCAGTAGTAAACATACCTTAATTCAAGTGGACTTGCGGGGAGAGTACGATAACTCAGGCGCCGCAAAATAATAACGGATTTTTATACAATCATTTTTTACTTTGGGAGGGGGGGTCCATCTCGCCCCGTTTAGGGGTAGGAGCAATTTTAGAAAAAAAAAAAACTTAAAATTAAAAAAAAAAAATATTAACAAACAACGGCAACACAATGAAGTATACTATAGGTACCGGGCTTTAAAGTCAGAAATCTGTACTTAAATCCTATTTTTAAATTAAATATTTAAGGCAATAGTTTTTAAAAAATTCGCTTGCAAACTCAAAATTTTGATTCAAAAAAATGAAAAAAAAAAAAATGTTTAGACCAATATTTTCCAAAATTGTGAAACGGGTTGAGATAGAACCCCATCCTTTAGTAAAAACTGGTTGTATTAAACCCCTCTATAAAAATCCTTTATTATTTTGCGGCGCCTGAGTTATCGTACCTACTCTCCCCACGAGTCCACTTATTAATTTTTTTTATCAAAATTTTGAGTTTGGCTCATCTATAATAGGCCCGTTGTTATTCTGCCTTAATGTTAATGTTATACGGCTTTGGAACTCCCTTCGCCAAAAGCCAGGCATATGAGAGTGAGTGTTGAAACAAAATTTCAAAACTTCGTATTTATTTTCAAAATTAATTTTGCCTTCCTTTTATTACTTCAGTAATAATTACACTAATTTATAAAAAGTAGGTAGGCAGATTAGGCTTTCTTATACTCACTTTACTTTAGATAGCGCTTACAGTCCAGGATGGACTACGGCATCAACCAACAAGCCCTTCCAGCCAGTTCGGTCCCTATAACTAGCTTAGTTGCCTCCAGTTACGCACTCCAAGTTGGATGAGGTCGTTCTCCACTTGTGTGCGCCACCTAAGGTGGAGTCTTCCTCTGCTGCAAAGACTATCAGGGGTATCGTCGGACTGGTGCGTGCGTTGGTGTCCATATGCTCCACGTGTCCCAGCCATCTCAGCCGTTGGAATTTCAGCTTTCTGTACAGGTTGAAATAGCTGTGAAGCTCGTTGTTAAATCTTCTCCTCTGTACTCAATCGATACAAAACTAGACCGAAAATCACCCGAAGATTTTTTTTTTCAAAAGCACCTAAGCAGATTCTCATCCGTTTTTGGCTGGGTCCATGCTTCTGTCCCATACAGCAGGGCTTTACTACTCAAATGTCAAATGCCTTTTTAGATGGAAGAAAAAGCGATCGGCAAGAGTGATTCTTGGTTTGATCTCTGCACTGGCTTTATTTTGCGAGTTTATAGTGGAGCCCAGTGCCTACGTTCTGTAACTCTCATATCGCAAAAATCTGTCGAGAAACGGTGAAAAATGGAACAAAACTCATGTAATTTGTTTCAATTCTCGTCGTTTCTCGACCAATTTTATCCATGTGAGAGTTACAGAACGTAGGCACAGGACCCATGTTCTGTACTTCTCACATCGAAAAAATCAGTCGAGAAACATGGAACATAACTCATGTATTTTGATTCAGTTTCCATCGTTTCTCGACCGACTTTACGCATGTGAGAAGTTACAGAACGTGGGTCCAGGTACAGAAAGTAATTGACGACTTCGAAGTCATACCTATCCATCGTGACGTTTCTGCCGAAGCGACGATCTTGGGAATCCTTTCTCGATTATAGCTTACTTATGCGTCTGGTCCTCATTAACAGCCAAACCCATTTTCGGATTATCGGATCCAATGCTTGCGATGATGCGCAGTAGGTAACATCGCTTCGTCCTCCCAATGATGTCAATGTCATCCGCATAATCAAATTAGTTGGACGGACTTTTGAGAATTGTACCTCTGTTGTTGACTTGCGAGTTGCATACAATTGCTTTAAGAACGATGTTAAGGAGGACGATAACGCGTGTCGCCTTGCCTCAAACCGTTTTCGACGGAAATTTCGGCCATCACATCAAATTTTAATGGATTGTTCTGTCTAGTAGTGGTTGATGCTTGATTGAAATAAATAACGTGTAAGTAAACTAATTGACGTAAATAAAAAGTCTGTGACCTATGAGTGCTCAGATTTATATATACTATAAGAGTCCACAGCAATTTTTAGGTGTGAATGATAATTTTTGCTATCATTATCAAAGATGTACTGAGATAGGTCTTTTCTTTCTATATGGAAATATGCAAGTCTTGCAATTCGTGGTTTGCAGATAGGTAATGCTGCACTGAAAATAATTTTTTTTTTCTGAAAATTATATTAAATTTGATGGCACAACAGCTCACGAAGAACTAGAGCCTAGTGACTTACAAAACTCTCAACCATTCCTGTGATGTGCGTGTCTGTAGGAATGGAGGAGACCTACAGTTTATTGCATGTTAGTGCATGGCACTAACCATCACGCCACGGCTTCTACTTTTTTTTCTGAAAGCCCAGATAAAAGCTGAAGCACTTTAAAAATTGTATTTAATAAAAGAGCTAAATACCCTACAGTCTAAGAGCCCACAGCAAATTTGGGGTGTGAAAGTGAACCAAAAAAAAAAGTATATGTTTTTGGGGTTTTACCGTACTATTGCTCACTAACGCCGCGACCGCAAGATTTTCATTTCTGTCATCAGCTTGACCACTGCTTTTCGACTCATATACCTTTTTTTTTGGTTCACTTTTACACCCCAAAATTTGCTGTGGGCTCTTGGTCCACTAGATCAAGACCTCTAAGGTGGGGCTTTCTTTGTGAAATATGCTAGTGCATATTTCACAAAGAAAGCCCCACGGCTACTACCTTAGTAATGTGCTTTTGGAAAAAAAAATGCATTTCTAATGCAGCAGCGCCCTTTCCACGGCTTGCAAGACTTGCATATTTCCATATAGAAAGTCAAGACCTATCTCAGTACATTTGATTGCTATCATTCACACCCATGCAGGCTCTCGGTCTAATAAACTGGTCAACTTTGTTTGTAATAAATTGTGTCATTAGAAATACCTACATTGTTGGCCCAGAAAGCTTAACATTTAAAACAAATTTTGTAATTTGATTAGGTACTTAACGAAAAAAATTTATTTTGTTAAGGTGGTGGTAGCGGAGGCAAGAGCCCTTAAACGTAAACTTCAATCTGTCTTTTTTTGATAAGTTATTTGAAGTTGAATATGTATATTATTGCTGCTTGAATATGTACTATACTAACGATAGTCACAATGTGATGGGCGGTCTTGCCCCTATGCGGTCTTGCCCCTATGTTTTAGTATGTGTTTACTTTACCATCAAAGGGCCATTATGTGATGAGAAATCTTTGGTAGAAGTCAGTGAAGAGCCCATCAACCTTCCTAATTGCAAGAAGTTTTTAAAGCACCCAATTGGCACGTTCAAATGGACGCGGCGCGGCGACAACGACGTCAATATGCTACGAAATTTCTACTAATGAGAACAATGTCAACACAGACTTCGTTGATGCTCTACCTGCTCTAGGTAACACTCCATCAACTTTAATTTATTTTCTCCAAAAGAGCTTGTTAAGTTACCTCTCAGGCAAAGGCAAGGAGCTGGAAGCTCCGGAGCTTCCAGCTCCTTGCCTCTCCCTGACAAAAAACAAGCAAGTTAACGTAAAAGTCGGCAAAAAAGGTAGCGTGTCACCTTTTTTGCCGGCTTTTACGTTTTGGAATTTAGCTGAAAGTGAAGACGAGTACACTATAGTGTTCCAGATTGGAGTTGCATCTTCTGCTTGGAGCTTTTTTCAAATCGAATCCATCTGATGGATAGATTTATTGTACCATGTATCCTGGGTGGGTTCTCGAAGCATGTGCTTGAGTTGGAGCAGATGAAGATGTCACATATAGCTGTGATTTTTGCAAATAGTTTGCATTTTAAAGGAAAAAACGGTGTTGCCCCCAATAAACTTTGATACGGTGTTTTTTGACAATGTTTCCTAAAAGTTTTGAGTTATTTATTTATTTATTATAAATATATATAACTTAAGAAATGTCAGCCTTAGTGAATAAAAACTTTTTTTTTATTAAAAGACGTTTTTTAATGGTTTTCAAGGAAGTCGAACACTAAAGTTGCGGTCTTGCCGCCACTTTCTCTAATAATTTATTGAGTGTGATTATTTCAAAAATATTTTATAGATAAGTAGGAAGATATACCTCCTTTATGTCCTACAGTAAACATATTTTAAAATGAAATAAAAATCTGTTAAACACTTTATTCTATAAATAAAATTCATTGCTTCCTACAACAAGTGCTCTTCAAACAAAGAACCCTTTCATTTTCAATATTTCAATCAGAGACGTACAACGACTCCATCAGACACAACCCGATGGGTATAGTTTACAATACAAACATTATGTTACATCCTTCTAAATGAGCCTCATTCCATGACATTTCTGACTTAATCATAGCCATTGGACGGATTACATTTCCCTGCCAATCAATCATGCGTTAAATCTTCAGGAAGAAAGTGTCAGCATGTAGGCTTTGAGGATCAGTTACAGAATCAACTATGATTGTCTGACGGAAAAAAAAAACAAACCGCCTCGCCGTCATGTCCGTATGTACTCGCCTCTTCCTCCACCTACAAACTATCTATCCGACCGTTCTCGAATTTCAAAAACATAACTCAATAATTTTGTTTACAACATCTCGGCATGTCCTTGCTCTAGTTTTTGAAAATAAATATTTTCCCTGATTTTGGATTCATCCCTTGCGAACATATTTTTATATTTATAAATAGGACTAAGACTAAGTAGATAAGATTGATAATTTAGTTGGTGACATTCATGAGATTCACCATCAATGCTAAACGTCTAGACGCCAGACTAGGAGCCAAAAGATATCCTTTTTTGTTTTTCACATAAATACGATATACCACACAGCGTTATCCTTGTTTATCAATTCATTATACGAGCTGACTGCGGTTAATCCAGAGTTCACTTTTCCCTCAACTATTTATGCTGCACATTAAACTAAGGATTTAGGGCTTGATAGAACCAAGTTCAAGTGGTGTGAGGGCATAGCAATGTAACGAACTAAATTTGTCATTTTCTAATATCACACGGATGACATTTTTGTGGCAGGCTGTCATCGGTGCGGCATCATAGAAGATGCATAGTTAACTAAACTCGCTGGTGGGTGAAATATTAAAATAAACAAATAGCTGGTAATAAAACGAATGGTTTGTGCTGGGAAATTTTCCTTTGAGAGAAAGACAAACGAACGAAACAATTAGTTAAAGGATTTTATGAGGGAGTCTCAAGAGGAGAAAATATATAGCGGTATCGATATTTCACTAAAAGAATTTTAATGTATTCAATTTTAACAAATTCCTTTTTTCCTGAAGGTCAATTTAGTTTCGTAATTTATTGTAAACGGTTTGTTTAGTATTAATAAGGATAGAAATGGAATTTGAGTCCCAGATTTAGGAAGCGTATACGAATAGGCAATGCATATAGTGTCCTTTGAGTAATAGTTCTTGTGGAAAAATATAGAAGAGCCTATGTGAATTGAACTATAAGGGAATTATTATAAGATAAGTTACTGACTAAAGGAAAAATGAAGCAGACTAAATTTTTTAACGATTCAAAATAGCCAGTTCACAAAAATTGGCATTTAGTCTCGGCGCGGCTGGGACTGAAACTCGTAGAAATTGGTGTTCTGCAATTAATTAAAATATAATTAGGTAACAAATATTCCTTGAAGTTGGACACACCCAAATGGAAGAACATATTGTTATATTTAGGGCTAGGATTTTCATGCACTAGAAACAGAAAATATGCGCTTAAAATATGCTCTTATATAAAAATGAGAAATATGCGTTTAAAATATGCTCTTAAAAATAAATATGCACTTAAAATATGCATTTAAAACCATACCTTACACTCGTATCTTTATTTTACAAGCAAAACTTTGGAATGTTCTAAGCCCCATCCAGATCAATAAAAATTTGCGTTGTGCGTTGTATTCAGCGCAAATATTATGCCCGTAATATTCACGCCGTTTAAAATCGGTTTAAATTCAGATTCGGTTTAGAATTTTTAAACCGACTAATCGGTAATATTCACTCACTTAAACCGACGTTAACCAAAATTTTTAACCGAATGATCGGTTTAACTACGATAAACCGACTCAAACTTAAACGAGGCATTTTCATGTCGTTTAGGTACGGTTTAAATGATTTTAGCTAATATTCAGCATTTTATCGGTTTATTCAGTGAAAAATATTCAATCATGTGATTTTTGGCGATGCTGGCTATTCGAACACACCATATTTGTGCACGTTATTCACACATCGGGGTAGAGTTGACCAATTAACTGGAAGAGGCTAATAGACCTAGAGCTGGTGGACGATTTGCTCAAAGTGTTTTATATCGCTCCAAAATTTGTGAACATGGCATTTCTACCAGCGCCAACTACATGCCATAGGCCTCTTAGCGATATCGCGGCCTTTGGACCACCGTAATGCACTTTCAAAATTCAAAAAAATGAGTGAAGTTTATGTGTATTATACCGCTCCAAATTTTGTGATCATATAATGTTTATATGTGTCCAAATTAAATGCCATCGGTCTGGCAGCGATACCGTGGCCCTAACACCTTTATAATCCACTTTAAAAATGCAACCAAAAAAATCAGAATAGTTCGCGGTTACTGTCTACACTCAATTTCATCAACTTGACAGTAATATACCTCATACCTAGCACCACTATAATGCACGTTCAAAATGCTAATACTATTTTTTTGTTAGGAAAGTGCATAATGGTAGTGTAATGTTCACGGTATCGCTGCCAGACCAATGAAATTCAGTTTGGACAGATATAAAATTTGGAGCGGTTAAAAAAACTTTTGTTGCATTTTATATGTGCATTATGGAGGTGTTTGGGCTGCGGTATTGCTGTTAGGTTGATGGAATTTAGTTGCCATCTTGCTTAATATATAATATGTACATATATAATGTGATAGATATTGGAACCGAATTCACGACCGACGCGGATCTGCAACCAGATCAAGAAGAATGCAACTCGCAACAAATCGTTCATGGAATATTTGGAAGACGCAGTGTGGTGGACGTCATTGTTGACATTTTTTCGCAACGTAAAACACGATAAAGAGGAATGAAAGACATTTCTAATGCGTATTTGTGTTTGACACGAATTAATTAACTTATTTTATTTAAATATAAAATGACAATTCTAAAAATAAATTTCAAGAAAAGCCTTTTTTAGTTTTTTTTTTTCATACTTGCGATGCTATGCGACGGTCGGTTTAAATCACAAATTTAAACCGACGTAAACCAAATCGAATTTTTTTGCTTAAATGGAGTGAATATTACCGATTTAAACGAGATTTTGTCGTTTAAATTCTTTCGGTTTAGTTCGGTTAAATGTAGTCGGTTTACGGGCTTTTTAACCGAGTTTTAAACGGCGTGAATATTGCGGCAGTTTAGTATAGACAAAAAAAATATGTCAATATGGACGTCCGAGCGTACACAATTTTTTTTTGTCACATTCAAGATTCCACGCACGCTATCCTATTCCGGAGGATTTTCGGCGCACACGAAAAAATTTTTTGTGTACAGGTATTTTGAGACATTTATTTGGAAATAAATTTGAATTTTTCGCAAAAATATTTAGGGCTAATACAAAATTGTAAGCGTACGTACGGCGCGGCGCACAACAAAAGTTTTTATTGATCTGGACGCGGGACGCGGCCTTATACATTGCCAAAAAAAAAAAAAAAAAATGTTACACGTCAACTGACGTAATTATGCATTTTTCGGTAGTAAATTTTTTAAAATAATTTTCACCATTCAAGCTCAATGCGAGTACTTTAAATATATTTGTCATTGTTGAAAATCCTTCATTTTATCTTAATGAGTGAAAGCTTTTTCTTAGAACTGAACCAGGAGATCCTTCAACACCAGTAGGTAATTTTTAAAACAGAATCTTCAATTCAGTTCTTTGATTCTTAATTATGTTTTACGTTTATTTTATGTTTTACGATTATTTTCTTGAAAATATGAACTGAAAATATGCATTTATTATTAAGAAATGCAATAATATACAAAAATATGCAAAATATGCATTTATAGTAAAATATGCAAAAATATGCACTAACGATATGGAATGCCATATTAAAGGAAAATTCATAATTCGTAAATATAATTTTGTATCACGCTTTTAAAGGTTATCAAAAAATATACTTATGTATAGCCCTATAATATTGCACCAATTTTACTATCGAACTTGACCTTAAAAACAATTTTAGTCTATTTCGTATGGTTTGATCTGCATTTTTTAGCAGATTTACACTCTAACTCAACGATAAAGATACTATCTATTATCATTAAATTTAATTTAATAATTTTTAAATAAATTCCATTATAGGTATGCAAATATCAAAGTTGGGAAATAATGATTACTTTTTGTAATTTATTTTATCTTTCTTATTAAACTTATTAAACTTTTTCCATTACAATTAAACATAATTATAATTGAAAAAAAAACATACATTTTCATTACTTGTAATTGTAATTGAGAAAATTCAATGGGTTTCTGCAAGTAATTGAAGGAAAGCACGGAAAACACTGTGTTAATTACATTTAAAGTAATTAAATACTTGGATAATGTATGTAATGGATGTAATTCATTACATGTTTTTATTAATTAAACATTATAATAATGACAATGAAAGTAAATTAAAGGCATTTTAATAATAAACTAATATACCTAATATTCATTTTGAACTTCTAAATAAAATTAAAATTTAACCTTGTTCATGTGCTAAAAACCTAATTTGGTTGTACTATTGGCAGAACAGTTAGTTAGCCTTCAAATTAGTGTCGTTGAGGTTTTGTCGTCCAGAAGTGGCTACAATTCCTGCAAAAAGAAAAAGTCTCTGAACGAAAAGTCTCTGTCAACGAAGTATTTGACTTTTCAAACACTTGTGAAACCAGTGGATATTTACTCAAGTTGTTGAGAAACGTTTGTTCATCTAGCAAGTAGCTCTGAAATTACCAATCTGATGCACTTATAGGTTTACTAGTGATGTCAGAAGAGTCTGGAAACAACACACGTACGAAGACTTAACCCTATACGGGAAATTTTTTGTGCAGTATCAAGTTTAATGTATAATAGACAAAAACGATAAATTAATTACATTTTTGTGTAATGATTTATTGAAAAAAGGAATCATTACCGCTTTTTTGATAATTATTTTTGTTTTCAATTAGATTAATATAATTGAATTTCAAATAATTGGCACTTTTAAATTACATGTAATTTGTAATTGAATTTGTTCAGTTACATTTAAAAGTAATTGAAAAAATGTTCAGAATTTTCAATTACAATTATGTAACTGTAATTAAATTAATTTTTTATGATTACTTCCCAACTCTGGCAATTACATATTTTATTTGCTGGTGCATAGTCACATTTGTAAAAATAATATGCATACTTTTGGGAAGACAATTTAGCAATTTTTTTTTTATGATTTTATTATGTACTAACAAAAAGTTTAAAAATTATTTATAAAATAAAATTAATATAACATAAAGTAATAAATGTAAAATATAAATAAGCATGGTATTGCCATCTATCGATTGGACAATAATATAACTTTTTTTTAAAATAATACTTGCGATATAGGTACTATATCTATACAATGAAACTTGACATTACGATGATAGAGAACACGAAAAAAATGGGTCCCGCAATTACGTCTGTATGTCTGTCTGTACCTCGGCATACAGCCAAGACCACTGAGACGATTTTCTTCAAACTTGGAGCATAAGATTTTTGGTTAATTCCCTAGAAAGGAAGTCGTAATTTTTTTTAGCTCAAAAAATAACGGTACGTTCCATTCAACCGTTTTGAAAAAATGTTATTTATCTCAAAAACGGCTCAAACATTTTTTTTTTTTTATTTTTGTGTGTAATTATGTTAGCATGGTTTGCATTTTGGTGATAAAGAAAGTTACCAAAAACAGTTTTTAACGGTGCCTGCGATAAAACCGTTTTTTGATTTTCCATTTTATCGTTAACGACTCAACTGATTTAAATCTTAATTTTTACTCTGGAAGTCCTATTAAGTTTAATATAATAGGTACGACAGCATCTAACTGATGAGCCCAACTGTCGTGCCTGGGCGAAACGCATTGGACTATTAAGGTCCCAAAAAATCTTCCATTTGAATTTAATTCAATACAGTTCACTAAAACAACAACAAAAATAATTTTCTTTCATTTTTAATTCTCTTCTTCGTTCAAATAATACTGCATACAAATATTTTCAAAAAATTTTTTTTTGGATTTTTTAAAAAAGTTCAATATTTTTTTGAAAATCATTATTTTGAAAACGGGTTGATGAATTTTTTTGAAATTATGGTTTTAGTTGTATATTACTATATTCTTAAAAATGGCATACAAAATTTTTTCTAAAAAAATTTTAGAAATTTTATATAAAAAAAATAATTTTTTAAGAAAACCGCTCATCGATTTTTGAATTTTTTTTAGCAAAAATTTGTATTTTTTCAAGAATTGAGATGGTTTTCTTTATTTTGAGATTAGAACATTTTAAGTACTTGTTTTATCAATTTAAAGAACGTGTTTCATGATTTTTTTCCATATTAAAATTTCCATTCTTCAATTTATTAAATGGATACATACATGTAATTATTAACTATATAATATGTATGTGTTTTATATTACACTCAATAATTAAAATTCGAAGAAACTTTTACTACAAGAGCAAGTTCATGTGACCCAGTCGTGCATTTTATTTAGTTATAGTTTAACGACATAGTAGACCGAGAGCCCACAGCTATTTTTGGGTGTGAAGTATAGCAAAAATTCAATGATGCAATAGGAGAAGTCTTTGCAAATATGCAAGTCTTGCAAGCCGTAGTTGGGGCGTTTGCAAATAATGCTGCATTGAAAATGCATTTTTTTTCTGAAAGCCCAGATAAAAGATATAGCACTTTAGAAATGATATTTAATAAAAGAGCTGAATACCATAAACATGAATATGAGGGTCCAAGACTTCTTAGGTGGGGCTTAAAAAATTAATTTTTATAGTGCGTCTTGCATACAGAAGGCCCACCTAAGAGGTCTTGGACCTCTTTTTTTAAATATAGTTTTTTTAACGGTATACCTTTTATCTGGGCTTTCAGAAATAAAATTGAATTAAAAAAAAAATAGTCACAAATTTTTTTATTTGATTACTGTATCTACTCCTTCCAAAGTTTTTTTATATTTTAATATAGAAATTTTGTTGACATTAATTCATTGCCTAAAAAAAAATAATTAACGTAAAGAAGAAGAAAAAAGACAAAAAATAAATAATTAAAATTCGGGTCATGAAGCAATCAATTTGCAGGAATTTTTTCATAAAATTTGGTTTGACAAGCAGTTGTATTTTGTTTTTATAAATATTTTTATCTCATTAAACTTATATTGTAGACGATATTTTCAACAAGGAATTAAAAAAACTATGGAATTAACCAGCCACTTTAACCTTCAATATCTTTGGAAGGGGTACTGTAATTAAATAAGAAGTAGGGGACATTTTAAAGAACATTAAATTTGCTTTTAGAATATGTGTCCACCAAAACGATAACCGGTTGTTAAGTTATACCTACAAAAAAAAAGAAGCAAACAAAAGAATACTTCCCATACAATTTGTACAATAAAAAAATTAGCGATGAGCGACCTCTAAAAGTTAATCTAAATGGCTGAAATTTTACCAGTATTATTATTTTACTAAACTCTAAATTAAAAGCAAGTGGCATTGAAAAACAGAGATATTTTAATATTTCTGATTCAGTCTAGCGTACATACGAACAAAAAACTAACCTATGTATATCTTCATTTATTTAGAATTATGGTAGAGGTATTTTTACCTACCTTCTGTGCCTACTGTGGTATCTGCATTGCATTTTATTTATTTTTTAACTACCTATGCTGCGAAGAAACTACATTATGTACATAGATGAAAATTCTAAAATTGAAAGGAACAGTTTGCATAGAATACACAATTCATTTGCCGATTTATCATGTACAAAAACCAGGTTGCAATATTAGAAAAATGAATTTGTGGAACAAAATTTAAATTCATTTGTGGATCGTGTACAGTGTAAACAAAAATTTTGAATGGTTTGAGCATGAAAAGGTTCCGAGATGTGCTAAACTAAAATTTTCTATAATTATAATTTTATTTTCTTATTTTATAAACTACATATTTTTAGTTTTTATAAATTTAGATGAGGATGAGAATGAGAAGAAAATTTTTCGTGTGATTTGTTTTCGGATTTGTTTATATAACCTGAGCAAATGATAAGATGATATACTTACCACAACGAACCGTTCATACAACATGTTTTCATGTTTGTCACAAAACTTATATTTTAAGGTAACCGTTGCAAATACCGTTACAATATGAAAAATTAGAATTAATAATTCTTTATTTGTTTGGGAATTTCAGGTTTTTGAAAGTTTTTGATTTTCCAATAAGAATTGCATTTAATAATCTTTTAATAATTTAATTTTTTAAACATTAATTTTTTTTGGGAATATTCCAAACATGAGTTAATCAATTTCGTTGCATATTCAATTCGACCCAAACTTAGCCTATTTTTAAAAAATAAAACTTACACAATGGAGTGTTGTACATTCCCATGCACAATGCAGTGTGCATGGGAATGATTTTTTGTCACAAAACTTCCTGTATGTATTGGAATAGAGTTAGAATATGTTGTATTTGTTTTCAAATTAGCTTAAGTATTAACACTGTAACTTGCAGATGCTGCAGATACGTACGAGATTAGATATAAGCCGTGTTTTTTTTTTGCAAGCTTGGAGGAAATTGGTCGAAAAAAACGACTTTGGGGATTAACGACGCTATTACAGAAAAAATTTACAGATTTCACTCATAGAGTAAGCATGGGGACATTGAAAATGACTTTATTTTGCTAGATAAATAAAAAACATTACTAATCTTTACAATTTTTACAAATTAATTAAAACGTAATAAGCTGTTTCAAACACCATTATAAGTTTTGAAGTTTCTAGGTGTAGTTATTTAATGTCACTTTCCATTTGGCAAAAAATAAATCTTGTTAATTTTCTGTAACTAACCCCATCTTATTTTTCTATTCAACCAAAAAAATCGTTTTTTTTTTTTTTAATCTGATATCAAAACTCTCATACCTATTAGGGCAAACAAAAATATGCCCTAAAAATAGTTTTAATCGCTTATAATTATATACCCTTAAAAATCAATTACATATGTATATGCCCTTAACAAGTAATTATATGTTCAAAGAAAAAAATGATTATACCTATGCCCTAAAAATATGCTCAATATTGCTTGTAAAAATCGGGACTGCCACACAATAATAGCACACAAATAGCACAAAGTTCTAGTTTTTATTTCAATTGATTATGTTGAGCAGTTTAGAAGTTTTGCTAGCCTAATATTAAGGTAGCATATAGATTTACATAAAACAAAAACTATGCTAGCACAAGCATCGAGACTTCCACACATAAATAGCACAAAATTCTAGTTATGGTTTTAATTGATTATGCTTATGTGTATATGCTAGCTCTATACACGTTAAATCTAAAAACAAAAAAAAATATGTACTGTACAAGTGAGATTGTCGAACATAACGTCAATTTGCTGGGGCTAAAAGCCATTAAAACCTATTTGAAAAATGTACATGCAATTTTTTTATAATGGTGAATCGTTTAAATTCATCTACATGGGCTTATTTTAGACATTAATTATATCAAAAATAAAAAAACAAAATTTACACGAGGGAGTCCCACGAGCTTGCTCTCGTGGCTAACAAAAATTTTGGTACCTTTCAACGAAAGAAATGTTAAAAAGTCAGAATTACTGGGAACATGATTTTTTACTTTTAGGTTAATATTTTCTAAATTTTCAAAAGCTATCTATACCTATTGGTTAAGCCGAAGATTAATTTAATTTTTTACACTAGTGAGGTGAATCTCTAGGTATGTGTACGTACAAACTTAAAAATTTAATTTTGTATACAATTTATTTGAAATTTTAATTCAATTCACACAATAAAACATTAAGAAGCAATAGATTCAAAAATTGAATAAAATCGTTAGAGTCGATTTAACCAACTCAAAAATAGTTTAATTTAAAAAAAAAAAACAAAAACTCCAACCCAAATTTCCTTAATGCCAATTTTTTCGCCATAACCTGAAGTTATGTTTTAATTTTTTGGTAATACCTACCCTATAGACCTTTATTATTTATTGAATAAACATTAGAAGACACTGTACAAATTATAATTTGAATGAAAAAATATACAAAAATACGGCAAAATATGCACGTTAAACGTAAATATAAAACAAATATGCATTTTCGACGAAACATGGCGTTTAAAAGACAGTGGGCCTTACCAATAATCAAATTTAGTTATGACTTAAATATTGCAGTGAAATTAACCTTAACGTTATGGATCATAAATTATTAACCATACATCAAACATATTCTCAATTTTTTGAAGTCAGTTGAATATATGGTTCATTATTTATAGTCCACGTAAATATTTAGGTAATACCATGCACGGTTTATTATTTAGAGCCCATTCAATTATGATCCATTTTACTGAAATATTTAAATCGTAACTAAATTTGATTATTGGTAGGGCCCAGTATTTCTTATTTCTAATCTGTATAGAATAAAAATAAATAGCTACCTATCATTTTCATTTTCACAAAATCACAACCTACCTACCTCCATAACTATGTAGATGCATACACACATATACAAAATACAAAAATCTGGCAGAGTTCCTAACCTATCCATCCACTTTTGTTGGTTGCCTTGTCTGTTCCATAGTTTTCTTCTGGATACTTTTACTTGTTGTTGTTTTTTTTTTCTCTTTTTGAATATTCTTCATGACCATTCTCCACTGAAGCTTGCCTGCTGAAGTGCTGACGACGAACAATACTTTTCTTCGTTTTTCCCCCGTATACCTACGCCTTCTGTAATTCATCGCTTGTGTTCGTTTGTTTATTTTTATCATTCTAGTAATGTTTTAGTAACTACAAATTTCCGTAAAAAACTAGCGATAACATGTATGGAATTCATGCCGGTAACACAGTTTTTCTCCGTGCTTAAGTTAATCACCGAAAATTCTCCGTGCTTAGCTAAGCTAAGTTAACTGTTGAGCACCGACATCGTTTTTTTTTTTCATCCAATTACTTTCGGGCTTGCAACAAAAACACGGCTATAGACTATGAAAAGTATGAACCTTGAACTCGTGAAAGAGTAAAAGGTTCAGTTGCAGTCCAAAATTTTTTTGGACTTCATTAAAATAATCTTTACTCTCCTAACATACTGTATTAGACTTCGAAATATCACTTAAAATTATTCGGAATAAATTGGCCTTATGTTAACGAAGGTTTTTTAATAATACAAATTTAATAAATCAGCCAAGTAGAAGACTTACCACTATTTAATTGGACTTGTTGAATTATTGATTCAAAATAGCTTTTAACGGCCTTTAGTCCATGAAAATTGGCGTTTCATCCCAGCGATCTCAATTGAACTCATCAGTTGACTAGTGAGTGCCTTATCAATACGCATTTCCAAGGCACTCACTAGTCAACTGTATTCGCCTTATGGTTTTGGAAAAAATTATCGACTATAAAAACGAAATGTCAAACTTCTGTAATATAAACGAAATTGTTAAAAATATTTATATTGTACTTTTTTATATCTATTGAATTTAATTTTTAAATTCAATTAATAAAGTGCAATAGGTAGCTACATATTATTGTAAACCCTAAACTTTAATTTGAAAAAGTTTGAAAAGTTTGAAGTTTGAAGCTTGAAGAAGTTAACTGTAAACAAAGGTCTGCTTTCGATTCCTCTTGCGAGGAAGTGTGAAATCCTCCAAGAGTACATATATCCTGTCATAGAAAAGTGCCACTAACCTAAGCCGTTTGAATTCGTTAGCAAACTGTAGGCCCCATGCCCATATCCATTCCTTTCCTGGAGACAGGCACATATAGGAATAGTAAAGAGTTGTAAGTCCCCAGGCCCTTGATGGTCTTCATAAACTGTTGTGCCATTAAATTTATTTTATTTTGTGATCACTTCGAAACACAATTGAAAAATTTAAATATAAATTTGTGTGTGTGACCTCGTCTCGTCAATGTGGGGGGTCTCCCCATTTTTACATTTGGAAACTAGAATATTGATATGGAATAGGTTCGACACCTGTTTTATTACAATTATTAAATGCCAAAGACCAAATTTACAATTATAATAATTCATCGCACTCTAAATAACATTTCATACCGAACCCTCCAATAAAACAATGTTTATACAGATTCTGTGTAAATGAATACAAAGCACATAATGTTGATTCTTTCAAAGTCATTGTATTTTCAGCCCCATTAACATATCAAACAACTTACATTTAAGATTCATGATGTATCACTTGGCTTGTGAATCACTTCCACTTGTTAATTGATATCTATACTACCACTACTAACCCTCCATAGATGGGATATTAAATTTCTGATTGTACCACCCAGAAAACTCAATGTGGTCAGATAATGCGATGGACAAACATTTGAAGTGGATTTTGATAATCCATTAAACGGATACTGACAGGGAATGAGCACTGCAGAGAACAGAGTACCGCATGATGTTTACAATGACTTTGTTGTATTGTAAAACACACAATTTTTGATTGGTGAGTGAACTCATACTCTTGGGATCTTGATAATTATATATAGCAAGGACAAAACCGGGTGGAAATCGATTTAGTTGTATCAAGTAGTGTATTAATTTTTTAGATATTTGTGGTTATGTTGGATCCAACTCTGAAATACAAATTTTACTAAGAATTCATAGGTTGACTTATGCCCAAAACAGATGTGCAGCTTTTTCCAATGCAGCGAAAATAAATTTACACAGGTTCTTATGAAGGCTGACATATTCCAGGCTCTGCATGCAGCCTTTGCTGCATGATATCTCTATCTCTAAATTCGCTGCATGGGGAAAAGGCTGCACATCTGTTTTCGGCTTTATGAGGCGATCCTTGTCAAAACGAAATTTTTTTTGAATTTTAGATAATACATTTTCGACAAAGAAAACTGAAGCGTGTAAAGTTAGCTTGACATATTTGGAAAAAGTAACTTTAGAGATAAACTAGCCTAGCAATATTGCTGAACGATTACGCACAAAACAAAAAAACAGTGTGAATGCGAGTTTACTCAGAAGCGGTTTTTCAGTGTAGTATTAATTTTCAGTTGTCAAAAATTTATCAAAATCGATATGCGAGTTTAACACTATGGAACTCGACGTTGTTCTATCGAAATCGAGATGTTCCCAATAAGAAAATTGTCTTTTTCATAGTGTCGTAACTTAATTTTAATAAATTTTTGGCAGAAATATCGATGACTCCAAAATTAAATTATCAAATTTCTTGAGTTAATTCGGAATCTAAATTAACTGAAAAATATGCACATAACTTTTGAATAGTAAACGCTAGAGAAAACTGAGTACCTACTTCCTGCAAAACATAGGTACATAGGTACATCGGCAGGCCGATCATCAGACTCCCGCTTAGTGTTGCTTAGTCTATGTATGTTCATTTTTATTTGAAAAAACTATTTGCCTCACTGAGCCTCGAACATAGACCAAGCGTCTTCGGGCCAAGTGCACTACGCACTGAGCTACTGAAGGTCACGTGATCATGTCGATCGAGTGTAGGTTTTATTCATGTCGATTATGAAATCCGAACAGTGGATTCGCAGTGATTCGTATATAGCTGTATATAGTTCTCTTTTCTTACCACGTAAAATCGATGGAGAAAAGAGAGCACTACATTGCGATTCACTACGGATTCCATAATCGACATGATTGTTTGATAACTGCATTTGAATCAACTAGAATTTTTACTAGCATCGCATCATATTAATATTGAAGGTTTGAATGAAAGAATAACAACTTGAGTAGTGCACTTGGCTTGGAGACGCTTGGTTTAGGTTCGAGTCTCAGTGAGGCAAATAGTTTTTCAAATAAAGTTGAACATACTATTGAATTTTGTGAACAACAACAACAACTTAAAGGCGCTACCACCAATTGCTTATGAATAAATTTTTTTTTTGGTATTTTTAATTCGTTTTATTTTTGTTTGGCTGGAGATATAGCTATTTCAAGGGGGGCCAAGCCCCATCATTAGTCTCCTTTATAGTGGTGCTGAGCCTTAAAATAGCTATATCTCCAGCCAAATAAAAATAAAACGAATTCAAAATACCAAAAAAAAAAATTAGCGCCTTTAAGTTATTTTTGTTGTTCACAAAATTCAATGAAATTGACGGAATAAAGAATGGTCAAGTCTAATAAACTGACATTCTAGTATGAATTAGTACAATAATAATAATAAGAACATACTAAGCACCACTAAAAGAGTCAGATAATCGGCCTACCGACCGTGAAATAGCTATAAATTCAGCCTATAAAACTTGGTGGTAGCTCACTTAAGTTGTTGTTGTTTCATTCAAACCTTCAATATTAATATGATGGTACAAAAGCTTTGCAGCCTACACTGCGCGCAGGGCCGGCCCAAGCCAAACTTGCGCCCTGTGCAAGATTTGTAGAAAACGCCCATTTTTATATTTAGGTACACACAAACATAAATATATATATGATTCCGTATAAATATAAG
The DNA here is from genome assembly GCA_947049315.1 of Epistrophella euchroma. Taxonomy (NCBI): domain Eukaryota; kingdom Metazoa; phylum Arthropoda; class Insecta; order Diptera; family Syrphidae; genus Epistrophella; species Epistrophella euchroma. Next base: position 25,389,684 of record OX346246.1, read on the forward strand.
TTTTTTTTTTTTACATATTTTCCCATGAGTTTCGCGACTCAGTGTGTAAGAAATAAAACTTGTACCTACATATGAGGTGTAAGTTGTGTATGTATGTTCATATGCACCAGAACCAGCTGCCTACTTGTTCCCCTTTTTTTGTTTTTGATCAGAAGTCCCATACACAGGTACCTACAGCGTATAATACAAAACCTGCACCTTCTAGCCCACATGATTCAGGATGAGTAAGTTTTTTTCTTTGCCATATTTTATGGGACTCTGTGTGTATGAAATAAAACTTGAACATATGAGGTGGCTTGGAACTTTTTTGTGTTGAGATTTTTAATTCTTTTGACGAACAGGGAGGAATACTTTGAGATTAGGTAGGTAATATTAAACTTGCATAGGTCTAGTAGGATCTTTAATTTTACGATATTTCGAGTTAAATTCTCCTTGAATGCAACATTGAAAGTGATGTTAGTTACTGTGCAAGAAAAAACTTAGCACAGTTGTGATGGATGTTATTTTAGGATTATTTAAAAAAGTTTCTCGGTTAAAATGCAAATGGCAGTACATATTTTTTCGCGCAAGATCAGATTACATTTTCTTGCTCCTGGTAATGCGGCCCCAGGACTTTGCGCCCTGCGCATTTGCACATCTTGCATATATGGTTTGTCCGGCCCTGATTGCGTATGTGTTGTTACTCAAAAACCCTTTCATCTAAAAAATTATAATTTTTCTAGAATGTTTTCGTAAATCTGTAGTTTTTTTGTATTCAAAAGATCTTTCGATAAAAAAAAAAATAAACACTTTTCCACCTCTTTAATTTGACTAAACGTTGAAAAACTATATTTCAGAGTTTTTCAACCTTCAATCAAAATCCCAAATACCAGAATCCCGAACGCATTCGTATATTTTTTTTTTCCTCTCTACACAATAATTCATACAGTAAAGGGACCCTGTCTTACCCTTAAACAAAATTTTCAATTCACCAAAAGTGTCCTCATTTTTGTAAGACATAATACAGTTATATAGACTGTGTAATAATGAGTCAGATAAATGAATCATTTAAATTAACGATAAATAAAATCACGCCGCTTTATGACAATTTATTATCATGTTCCTGACAGATGACAGTTCAGTTCAATATAAAAATGTTCACCCTACACGCTCATCAAGAAGTATAACTTCAAAAATTACAACGCTTTTGATTATTTTTTTTTCCAAAAAGGGCCAAATTTTAACTGGCAATATCTGGCATATTCAAAGTTATTTTTAGCATAACCTAAAAATAAAACGTGTTATAGGAAATTTATTAAAAAAAAAAGCGTTGCAATTTGCACAGACAAAATTCGGAAATAAATTACGTATACGCCCGAGTGAACGAAACCTTTTTTTTTCATAACTAATTAAAAATATAAACTTCTTGCTTTTCCAGTTGATTTTAATTAATATGGGATATTTCATATTTGTTATAAGTGATATTTATTGTCTACTGATGTATAGGGCCTGATCTCTTGCACTCCGAAAAATTTATTTTTGCCATACCATCCGTCAGCCTGTGCCTTTGTGCGTTATTTGAGCTAGAACCTAAATAGGTGAGCCGATTTACTTTGAATTTGGTACAGAATCTTTTTATGTGATTCCCTAGAAGAGAAATACAAATATTTAATTAGCTAACCTCTAAGCTGCCATACAACTACTTCAGTTTTCTTTTTTTTTTTAATTTTCTAAAAAACCCAGCTAGCGCTGTAATGATTTTAATTTTACTGCATTTTTATAATTCATAATGACCAAAGAAAGGTTTTTGACTTTTTGTCAAAAAATTCGTTTTGCCGAAATTGAGTTTTGATGTTTTTTCGGAAAATTTTATCATTTTCTTCGAATTATTCATGTACATATATTTTCTTAACGGATCGATTGATTTATTTATAATTTTTAATCTTGTGCTTCTGAGTAATACCAAAAATATCAAATTTAGAAAATTTAAACAGAAAAAAATTAAATAGAAAATAATTTTTTTATTGACTTTTTAAACATTTTTTCATTAAACATATCATTGCATTATGATTTTCTTAACTATAAGATCAAGTTGGTACCATCCAGTCGAGCATATTTTTTTTTTTTTAGAAAGCTGCCCCTGTGCGTTTTTTTCTCTATTTTTAGCTGTGAATGAATCAGGATCTAAATATTTGCAATTATACATTTTTAGCACGAATTTCACAAGAAACTGACATTTCGGCTTAAATAAATGACATTATTATTCACAGTCCGACAATTAGAACCAAAGTTATGAGAATAATCTTAAAGAAATCATATCCGCTGTTTTTGAAATTTTACAACAAATGAAGCTCGTCCGTACACGATGAAGAACTTTCCCTTTTTTAATTTTTCAAAATTGGTATGAATTCTTAAATAAATCAATTTAATTTTCAGATATTATGTTTGCTAAATTAATGAAAAAAAAAATTACTATAATTTAAAGATGCATCAATCTGAGAATTGTATAGTCCATGGCATAATGGCTAGTGCATTGGACTTTCATGCCAGTGGTCTGCGTTAAATTCCCACCTATAAAAACAAAAATGTTTTTTCTAGTTTACTGCTAAGTTGTGTTAGAATTAATAAATCAATAATACCCAAAATTTTTACTTATTATAACCTTAATAAATTAATTACAACAAACAATTGACCAATGAAATGTATGCATTTTAGAAATCAGTAACGAGCTACCACAAAGTCAAATACAAATTTTCTGTTAACCGGATGGTTGAGAGCTGAGTCCCAATATCTTCCACCGAAAAAAAAAATAATAGCTTTTTGCGCTTACTTGCTTCTTGCGAAAAATTATTCTTTAAAAGTATTCTATGTCCGTAATAAGTCCCGACTATTTTAACAGTTTGTGTTCGGCTAAAAACTGTAAATCCTCTTTTTCGACGCGCCACAAAATTAAATTATTTAATTATTACTGTGCATTTTAAGGTGTGAACTTTAATGAAAATAGCTGGAACGGTTTTGACAAAATAAAAACAAAATAAAATCATTGCATGGCAGCCATCAAAAAACACAAGAAAAAGGATTGCAATACAATTTTGTGAAATTTGTCTTTAATGTAATCTTTTTTATATGTCTCCAAAGATTCGATGCTGTGAGACAAGCGTTCAGTTCATCAGCTGGTGTTGATTTTGGTTTTTGGTAGAGTCTGTCGGAAGTCAGCTGCTAATAAAATTCGAGCTTCACCAAATAATTTCTGATTTGATCGCAAGCCTCGAAGAGTTCTTTCAAGTGCTTCAAATGATTTATATGTGCCATTGTGCACTTAACCCATATAATCAGCTGCAAGTTTGAAGCACTTTCGCAATACCTGACCCTTTTGAAGTATTGCATGTTTAAGCTTCTGCAAAATGTATTTAATGGCAATTTGAGCGCCGAATGAGCTGTCCGCCCCAATGCCTGATGATGATGCAACAGGAAAAGCCATTCCATTTTGAGAGCTAATTTGTTCTACTGATGTGAAACATTTTTCCTATGCTTCCCGGGTGCATTGTAGTAGCCGTGGCGTGATGGTTAGTGCGATGGACTGTCATGCCGGAGGTCTAAGGTTCGATCCCCAGCCTCGCCACCTATTTATTTAAACGAAGAAACGGCTACTGCCTCTTGCGAGGAATTGAAAAATCCTCCAAGAGTATCTCCTGTCACAGAAAAGTGCCGCTCGTTAGCCGTTCGAATTCGGCAATAAACTGTAGGTCCCCTCCATTCCTGCAGACACGCACACAGGAATGGTTGAGAGTTGTAAGTCACTAGGCCCTAGTTCTTCATGAGCTGTTGTGCCATCAAATTTATTTTTATTTTTTCCCGGGTGCATCAAGGAAAAACAGACCGCCTCAACAATTGGCCACCGAATGCATTCAAGTCGTCAGCATAGAATTGTTGTTTTCTCAATAAATCTCGATCAAAAAGGTCATTCTCGGGAATCATGCCAAGTTGATATTGACTGCTAATACATCTTCGATTTCTATAAGACCTTTATTGAAAATGTTTACCGAAAATGAAATACTATATCGTTGTTAACAGTGCGGATACGTTGCAAAATGTCTTCGCTCAAATCCTTTATAAATTTTTCCCAGAGATATTTAGGGTTTTATGGTGAATGTGTGGTCAAAATGATAGCGAATAATATTAGCCCAGTTCATTTACTTTGAAACTCTGTAATTTTCTGTGCATTTGTGTGAATTTCAGTACTTTCTGTCAAAGTTGATATAAAAAAATAAAATGGGACTTAAATGTACAGAAAATCACAGAGCTTCGAAGTAATGGAACAGACCTATTCTAGTTTGTCGTGGATGACAACAGATATAAGATTTATCCATTTAATAAATTAAAGAATGTATAAATCTCAATATGAAAACAAAAACACGTTCTTTAAATTGATAAAACAAATACTTAAAAATGTTTTAATCCCAAAAGAAAAACGCCATCTCAATTCTTGAAAAAATATACGTAATTACGTGCAGAGAAAATTTTTAAAATCGTTGGAGTGGTTTTCTTAAAACATAATTTTTATATACCTATCAAAATATCTTGAAATTTTTTAGAAAAAATATTTGGTATGCCATTTTTAAGAATATTATAATATGCAACTAAAACCATACTTTTAAAGAAATTCATTAACCAGTTTTCAAAAAAAAAAATGATTTTTGAAAAAGAAAATTTTAACTTTTTTTTTTTTTAATCCAAAAAATATTTTCTTGAAAATATTTTTTTGAAAATATTTTTATGCGGTACCTATTACTTGCACTTGATTGGAGCTTTAAAGTGAAAATTTTGATTAAAATCAATTGAGCGTTTACCGAGAAAGTCGAAAATAAAAAAAAATGGTTCGAGGGCATGTTGTATAGGAATACCGTTAATAATGGTTTTGGTAATAATTTTTTTTCACCAAAATGTTGACCATACCACCACTAGTACCTACACAAAAATTTAAAAAAAAAAGGTTAATTGAGATAATAACTTTTTTAAAAACGTTTATGGCAAATACCGTTATTTTTTGAGCTACAGAAAATTTCGATTTTTCCACTAGAGAATCACTTAAAATCTTATGCTGATGCAATTTTGAAGAAAATCGCTTTATTAGCTTAGGCAGTGGACAGACATACAGACAGACAGACAGAATTCCGGGACCCACTTTTTTCGTGTCCTATCATCGTAGCGTCAAGTTTGATTGTTATCTCCAGTTTGATTTCTTGGACGAATCCATAATATTCCCAACAGTACCTTTATCGCAAGTAAATATAATCATGTAGCTCGAAACATACCTGAATGCACAAAAACACAAACCGACGCACGGAGGCTTTGACTGTTTTTTTCTCTATCATCGTAAGTGCTTTTATAGATTTGATTCAAAAACTTCATTTCTTACACGAAACCAATACCTATAAATATCTAGTTATACAAATAAAACTACCCTATAACTGTAGATACACCCAGTATGCGCCCTGGGGTAAGTAGGTACTACATGTAAAGTGCATACATATCTCATAAACATCTGAAATATGCATACACTTGCTTTGGGTTGATTTTTATAAACGCGCAAAACATATTGTCTACAGTCTACACCATCACAATCCTAATGAAAATAGGTATACTGATCTATAATTACACAAAAATCATCTACAGTTACAAGCTACGAAGTACATACAATATTCTGGTATGAAAAAGTTTGACACAAAAGAACCCTTCTGAAAATATATAATTTTTATATTTCCAGATCAACCTGAACAACCCAATAACAACAACAACAAACGAACATCCTTATAAAGTTGGCACAAAACGAAGTTAACACTCTCAATGCTTATTATGTATTTCAAAACGCCGCTAATTTCTTATCCATCTACAATAAATTCTTCACACGCGCCTATCATATCCGTTTGTCCTTAAACCGCTTATTAATTACACATTCCTTATTCAAACTCATTCGATTGAAAGTGCCACCAGCCCAAAACCCACAGACAATATTGCCAGTAGGTAAGTGTGGCAAGTTATTCAATCAAAATAATTGTCCCACAAATCAACCCTCTTCATTAAAAAGATTTCAAACAATAAAGTCCAATAAAAATTATATGATTGTGCGTGCAACTCAGTAAGTTTCAAAACTTCATAGGACTATTGCCTAAGGTGTAGATTTCCCATGCCGCACCCCTCCTGTAGGTATGTTACACAACAATAATACAATCATTATTAGCCACTAATCACCTTCAACTCTCTGACGACAAAAAATCAATTGAAATACATCCAAATCATCCCCATCAATATTGATGATGTTTTAAAATATGAACCAAGAGCTGATGACAGTCGCCACACACTGAATTTAGAAAACCAGACTCCTTAGACAATCTTCCAATGGGAAACGATGAATTGCCAGAGGCGACAGCCAATAGGAAACCACTTTTACTATCTCTCAGATACTTTCTAAGACGATTTTCTTCTTATACAGATACTTTTCCAGAGCAAAAAAATAGAAGACAAAAAACTCACCCTCGATGAGAGGAGTTCATCGCCGAAGCAGCCCATCAACATGAACGCGGAAAAAAGAGACAACACAGTACCACCCATCGACCCATCGTAAATCACAGGCACTTTCCGGATGCTTAAGTTGCCAGCCACAAACCAATACATCTCCCAGCAACTCACCCATACACCCACACAACACACATATTCTGTCGAGTCGGGGGGTTTAAAAATAGAACTCTCGATATTATGGGTACTTAGCTGGTGTGTACTGCTGCTGCTAATAGATGGGGTGGAAAATTTGTTTCGGTACTCACTACTCAGTGCAGTCAGTGCTCATATTGTGGACCGATCGAGGAGGACTATTTGAGGACTTGCGGCCGCACTAAAGTATTCATTCAGTTGCAAACTTCGAGGCACGTCAGTTGTTTGTCTTTGAACGGATTTTATTGGATTACTCTTTCCTGCTCTCTTATAAAGATTATGGATACGTTGAGCTGTAATAAAAATCTTTCGACACCTTTTTCGATAAACGACATTCTCACCCGCAATAATACCACAATTACGCCACACATTTCACGGCGGAAATCTCTGGAATCTAGTTCGATGCTGGGCGGACACCACGAGATGAGCATTTACAAGTTGAACGCCAGGCATACGCCAGAATCTGCCTCGAATCCAAGTCCCACCTGTGATGGGGATAACTTGCACGCTGCGGATTACTTTCAGTATTACAACAATAATAACCGCGGAGAGGGATATCTGAGTCGTTCGGCGGCGGCGGCAGCCCACATGAAACTTTTTCACTCACCACCATCTTCATCGGAAGGCGGAAGCGGCAGAATGCATCACGCTATCGACATGCGACGGTGTACGAGTAATGATTCAGGTGAGCATAATAAACTCCTTGACACCGACTGACACCATCATAATTCAGCTTTTGTGTCTTCCTTAAGTGCTCAAATTAAGTTTGTTGTTCTTTTGTATTTCCTTAGATTGTGATTCACCTCCGCCATTATACCAAACAGGACAATCGCACCTGCATGATGACACTATGAGTGGAAATAGCCGTAAGAAGAGGTCGCGTGCCGCCTTCAGTCACGCACAGGTGTTTGAATTGGAACGCAGATTTGCCCAGCAAAGGTATCTTTCTGGCCCGGAACGTTCGGAGATGGCTAAGAATCTGCGGCTGACAGAGACCCAAGTAAAGATCTGGTTTCAGAACCGCCGCTATAAAACGAAGAGGAAACAGATTCAGCAACATGAAGCAGCTCTTCTGAATGCCACCAAGAGGGTTCCAGTGCAAGTTCTGGTGCGGGATGATAGTCCGTATGCTCATATGTTCCCCCAGGGACCCTATCCCGGCGGATTAGATCCAGCTCTTCTCAATATCTATCGCCATCAGGTATGTCCCAACACCCTAAAAGTCTCAAAATCACAGCAATTTCTAAAAGAAATATTATTATTTTCAGATCCAAATGGCCTATGGAGTCGGAGTGCCCTTGCCCCAAGTGCCATTCCCGTATTTCTATCAAACCAAAATTCCCACTGCCATTCCGCCACCAAGTGGAGCTAGTACCACTAATCACCTACCGTCGCAAAACTTCCTGTCACACCTCAAAGGGATGCCAGTTAATTTCTCCAAGAGTGATGACGGCCTTCGCTATACAGATTCATCCCCGGCTCATAGTCGAGAATCATCTAGCCCCATGCAGTCTTCATCGTGTGATGATCACACACCGAGAAGATTAGATGTCGTAGGTGAATCTTCTTCGCCAAATTTCATCGCACGGATATCAGCAGGTGCAAATATGATGGCGACGACGACGTCTCATATAGCAGAAAGTAGCGGTGACAGTGAAACAATGGAAGAAGAAGAAGAATGTGAAAATTTGGAAATTGATTAAGAAATTAGGATTCAGTGAATTTTAAGTGCTATATCCCGCGTGATGGGATGTTGTTGCATGTGATTGTAAATAGAAAAATTGGTTCCTATATCAAGGACAACTCTTGTATACCAAATGTACGTAAAAAAATAAGCTTTAAGTGTTTAAAATAAAAACAACAAAAATTCAATATTTTTCAGTTGGTTAAATAAAAATAAATTTAAAACAAACATTTATGTTTTTTTTTTTCCGAATTGAAGTACTGGAATTTTATTAAGAAATTTGCGAGCGATAAAACCAATAACGTGCTGCTTATTTTCTAATTTTGAACAAAAATTTGAAGAGTTCGTCAGAATTGATTCATGAGTTAATTTCTTATACGGATTTAGTTTGGCCTTTTCTCGTTTAGCTAGAAAGTCATGATTTTTTAGATTGACTTGAAGACTTTGTGCAAAAAAATTGGCAAAAAGCGGAAAAGTTCATAAATGAAATCAATCAGAAATAACATTAATCAAAAATACAATTTTCGTGCGCTTTTTACAACACTTTCTTTTTTGTTTTCTTTTTTTTTAGTTTTCCAATTTTATCCAAAAGTGTTGAATGTACATACACTTGTCAAAACAATTAAGGGAACAAAAAAAATCATTTGTTTTTAGTGTTTTTTGAAGAGCTGTATCTCTGTGAAAAGTGGTTGTATTGAGATGAAACAAAAAGTATTCTGAAGCTTTATATATTTTGTATTGAGAAATTTTAACAAATCATTTTTTGAAGGTACGCGTTATTGCGTAATCATAAGAAGCAGCACGACCCAAACATTTTAATTTTTTTTTTCTTTTTTTTTTGAACATTGTCATTTTCTTTGAAAATTTTTTTTGAGCCAATTTATTATTTTGTTTCGATAAGTTGTTTATTCAGCTTTAAGGTTTTCTTTTTTCGTCATTTTACAATTTTTTTTCAGAAGAATATTTGGCATTGAATGAAAAAACAGACTTTTGAATTTCACTACCAATATCTTCGCAACGAATGACGGCACGGAAAATTTAAGGGTTGTTTTAAAAACTGGAATCAATATTCTACAAGATTTTTTTCAAAACTTTATAATAATTATTTTTTTTTTGGCTCCTCACCGTTACATTCAAAAAAGTTAAAAAAAAACGACTTTTTAAAGTCTTTTTGTAAATCTTTTACTGCTTTACAAATATTGACTGCAGGACTTAATTTGGTAAGACACTTTCAAGAACTATAGACCACTAATATTTCTGTAAACCGAATGATCAAAGTCGTAAAAACCATATAAAGGAACAAATTGGGTGGTTAAGATTATTGTTTGGAAAACCATTTTTGACTATTTGTATAGCAAACGGATTTTCTGTTTTACTTTGCCTGATAAAAAAATTGAAGGGCAAGATTTTTTGCAAATCTGCCTTAGCAAACGGTGTCATAAATTCGTATTCATTTAACAAGTGATGCATCGCTCCGATTCCAGAATTCGTCGTCATCTTATCCAGAAACGGAAACGAACATCTTGCCATTAATGTCCACTGTGGATCTACGATTTTTTGGAAGAGGAGCAAAAACAAGTAACTGGCGTCCCTCAAGAATTCGAATAGGTGTATCGAACTGGAAGTGGAAAGTCTCAGGTTTGAATCTGAAATGCGCCATATTTTGTTATCTCTCAAGTTAAAATGGCAGATAACTGGTGGGGTCCTAAACTAATTTCTAGATAACCACAGTTAGCCCTTTGTTCGTATTTATGTAAAACTGTAAGCTTTTTTAGATAGTATTCAACGTTCAATCCAAAGCAGTATATTATACAGATACACCTTAAATCCTTAAACTCACATCAATCTTAAGAGATTTTTTTTTCAAAGGAAAAAAGCAAATTTTAAAAAAATTCGGAGCCAAAAACACCCCCACGAAAAGTTGTTACAAAATACTTAATGAACTAAAATCATTCTTTAGGTCAACATTTATTATATTTTAATATGAGAAAATAAATGAATAATAGATATTTTATTTTTATTTTATGCAAAAGTAAAAGCAATAAACTGAAGTAATAAACTGAATAAAAAAAATATACACAACTGGATTGAACGAACTTGCTCTTAATAAAAAACAATAATGGATTTGCTTTTTTGTATGTTTGAAAAAAATATTTTCAACAAATTTTGAATGCAATATTGTTTGAACTACTCAGAAAAACTAGATTGCAAAATTATAACAAAATCGGTCCACGTATTAAGAAATTATATGTGCTCGAAAATGAGACAATGTTCTAAAAAATCATCAAAACCTGATTTCCGAATTTGTATGCAAAAACCTGAAATGCAGTTTTCTTATACAACTACTATGTTAACTACAGGTAAGGTACGAAGTTTAATTAAAACCGTTTGAGCTGTTTTTGAAATAAATAAAAAAAAAAAAAAAACGAAAAATTTGTATGGCAGCTACCTGTTCTAGAAGAGCTTTACTTAAAATAAAAATTTTCCATCTAGGGAATCGCATAAAAATGCTGTGTACCAAATTTTGAAGCAATCCGGTCCAACCATTTAAGCTCTAGCTCAAATTATAGTGGATTCACGGACGCACAGACCGACTGAAAAGCCAACAAGGCGGGCTAAACAGGGTTTCTTATACAGGATGATTCACATAAGGTGTGACAAAAAGCTAGAGCGTACAGGCTGACTCGCGATTAAAAAAAAAACGTATGGAAGGGGGTTTGTTCCCCTCCGTTAAGTCAGGGGGGCAATTTTCTTAAAAATTGACTTAAAACAGAAAAACAATATATTAAAAAACAGCGGCAACACTTTTGTTTGCTTTTCATTACATACAATCAATTGGAGAAAATTAAAATATTTGAAACAATATTAACGAAAATCATAAAATATTGATAAAATTGATCGACTTTTTCGCAACTCATGTTAAGGTTTTGCATTAGCATAATCAACAATTTTCTAATTGCAAAGCCAGCTTATAGGAACTTACATTTTTCTAAACCGCTTGGTACCAAGTTTTATAAAAAATCAACCGAGTCGTCTTCGAAATATTTGGTTTCCAAAAAAAAAAATTATGAAACTTATTTAAAAATAAAAAAAAAAAAAAATGTTTGATAATAATTCGCAATAGTTTCTCTATGAATATGACAGTGTAGTATCATGATAAAATGATATTATACTGCCTAAAGAAAGCTTCAATAAAGCGAGTTGCAAAAATAAAGAAAAGAGTTGGGACTCAAGACATATCCTTGTGGAACACCTACAATTAAAAAGCCTCTGTGAGCTTAGGCTATCCCTCATTTTTTTACCCTTTGTTTTCTGTCATTAAACAGGATGATAACGAATAATAATAATAAGCAATTTCCACTTTTAAATGACGATGCGATTATAGGCATTTTTTTGCATTTCAGGAAATAATTTTTTTTGTTTGATTTTAACCTGTCTAACTGAATAATTATAAAATAATCCATTTGAAAAAAATTTAAATTAACATTATTTGTATTTTCAAATTGTGAAAATCATTTGAAAGTTTTTTTGTGTGACCTTTAGCGGCCAAATGCGTTTCGCCCAAGCACCTCACTTTTAGGCTCATCAATTAGACGATGTCGTACATAAAATGCATTTGGACGATCGCAAAAAAGCAACAAAAATAATAAATTTTCTATTAATTTTTGTATTATTCTTCTTCTTCTTAAACTTATTTACAACAACAAATGCATATTTTCTCTTCTTTTATCACAACAAATTCAAATATTAAGCGAACCATGACCTTCAAGCGGGCAAATTAAAGAACAAAATTAATACAATCTTCCACTTCGATATATACAACACACTTAACTGAAAGAACTTTTTAAAAATTTATTTAAAAAACAAAAACATTGCAATAAAAAATAAATACCATTCTTTTTCATCATCAGAAATACGCAAAACAATAAGTACACCAAAGTACAACAAACCTAAAGTGGCACTTTGAATGAACAGCCACATCAAGAGGCCAAATGGCAGCAATCCCATACCACTTGAGTTTAATCATAAATTCTTAAAAAACCAAAAAAAAACAAAAAAATATATACTTAATTCGATTGAAAGATGAAATTAAATATTGCAAAATATGATTGTCTGCAGAAACATATGTTGCGATACAACAAGACGTATACGAATGAGTTCTGAATACTTCCATGCTATCATCAACTTGAAACTTGGCCTAAAAAACTACTTGAGTTTGTTTATGTTGTGTGGTCCATCCTGGGATAACCAATTTTACTCATCGTATCCCGGACACACTTGACGTTTCGTAGACTAATCAAACTGTCCTGAAGAAGCTAGTTATCCTGTCTGCGAGGAATGTGACACCCTTTGTCGACGAATTAGTTTTTAAATAATCATCTCAACTCACTCCTGTTTTTTTTTTTTTAAGGGAGGTCTTTTTTTTCTAAATCGCGATGTTGTTTATATTAATTAGTGTTGCTACTTGAGGTCGACGCCTTGTTCCATACACACATCAGCCATCAGAGTCAAAAGGTTAGAATGACGACCTCGATGTTTACAAACTATGAATGTCGCGACACCCAAACAACAACACTTGACAGAGTCGTCTTGTCATCATTCTTCGTCCCTATAGTTTATGTCGCCTTCGCCTTCCTCGCTGTGTCGTCGGTCGTCGTAGTCGTCGTCGTCACTAACCACATAGGGTGCCACATGCCACTTGACGGAAACACCGCACTACTGCATCGCTTCCACTTGTTACAGTTCGGAGGTATCATTATACCTTGGCGCAGGCGACACATTTTTTTCATCCATCATGAGGAAGTAGCAGGAAGGATATGAAAGTCTGTGGCAGGGGCAACATATGTTGCGAATCCTTGATCTGCTTCGCAACATGGTCGATCGTCGTCGTCTTGTGTGTGGTCCTTAAGTGGCTGTGGGAATATTTGACTAGACTTGATTATGCCAAAATGTATCTAGTTTTGACTCCTCTCAAGTACTGGGACAATAGAAACATGTCCTTAAAAGTGCCAAATTGTTGATAAACTGCGTCTAGACTGGTGGGACTTTTTGTGACATTGTCCGGGTCATTTCTTTAAGTACGCAGGATTGTCTTAAGGCAACAAATATATTGCGCCAATTCTAAGTGGCAATATCCACAAAGTGGATTTCCATTTTTCCATTATATTGGCAATCAGAAATCTACAAATTAGACCAAATCACTTTGGATTGGAATAATTTATATTACCCTCTTTCCCTCACTCCGACGCTGAGCACCAGCCATGCCACTGATCGAGCGTAGATACAATACATTTATATGCAGATGCACGATTGGCAATTAAAAACCATAAATGTTAAGATTAATTGCATTGATTGTGAACAATTATTGGAGGGATCTGCAATTTTGAATTTCGATAAATCTAATTTTTATTTATAATTATTACAGAAGAGGATGCATTTTCCATATCGATACAATCTTCTGCTTTTTGCACAAATTTAAATGCGAAGGCGTTCTGTTTAGATTCGATTGTTTTTTTTTTTTTTTTCTAAAATCTGTTAGGGTATATTTTTTAGGTCAAGGTTAAGTGGCAGAGTTGAGGTAGGATCGAATATAGTGAAGTGGATTTAAAGTAAATATTGAGTGGAATTTTTAATTGAATGAAATCTTGCTTTTTAATTGAATTTCATTTCTTGTTTTTATTTTTTTTTTTTCAAGAACATGCAAAATATTTAAAAGTAAATTTGAAAAAGAGAAGGCATACTTCTTAAAACGAAATGAATATTTTTAAATATTTTTAAATTACATATTATTGTTAATTGATTAAAATTAATAAATTTGAATTTTACGAAGTATTCCTAATAACTGTGATTAGGTACTGAAAAAATATATTTTCAAAATAGTTTTTAACGTTTTTAGTCCATAAAAATTGGCGTTTTGTCCCGGCGATCTCACTTGGCACTCATCAGAGTTGACTAGTGAGGGCCTTGTCAATACGCCATTTCTTTTAAGTTCAGATCATCTTACATATATTTCATGATAAATACCTCGTGTGAACTTTATTAGAATTCCTAATCATTAAAGCTGGAAGTTTTAATTGAATATCTTTACTCCACGATATACAGAATAAGTAGAAAAAGAAATTCAAAATATAAATTAAAAGGTGAACTGGCATATTCTAAAGAAATCCGATAATTAAAATAAGAGACATAGTTTATTGATATAAATTTGTATTGAATAATAAAGGCTGATTTCCAGTGCCGCGTTGGGCGTCGCTTTGACAGATTTGTCTTTCAACGCGAAAGCTCACACATAGCAATTTAAGCAAATTGTTTACAATGACGCGTTGGGTATTATTTTACGATTTGGCACCTACTAGCATGTACACAAACCAACGTAACATAAGCTACCTCAACGTTAAAGTTGAAAAAAATCAACTTCAGCGTGCGTTTTGACAGTTAAACTAATGTTCGAATTCCTTTCAACAAATAAATCGATTTATTTAGAAGAAAAAATCGGTTTTCCTGGACAAATTCCTTTTATTGAAAGAAAAAAATCGATTTTGTTTAAAAAATAATGAAATAGTTTGTTGAAAGGAATTCGAAATTACAGTTATGTCGGTTCATTTTGATTTTCAGGTTCTCTTCAAGTCGTCTGTCATGTCGACGCGTTCGTAAAGCTTGTAAACGTATACGTAAGCGTCTCTAACGCAGCGTCTCTAACGCGAACGCACCATTGGAAATCAGCCTTAAGTTTTATTGAAAAAAAAAAACTGTACAACAATTTTTATTAAAATATATTTGGGTTCCATGGGTTCCGGGGATTTTTAATTGTTTTGACTTAACTAATTTAAAAATTATAGCTTTTGTTATAACTTTTACACGTTTCGGTACGAGTACAATAACTCAGGCGCCAAGAACTGATAACGGTTTTTTGTAGAGGGGTCAAAAAGAAGCATTTTCTTACTAAGGGAGGGGGGGGGGGGGGTGTATATCTCCCTTTATCTTTAAGTAATTTTAAATTTTCTCAAAAACCATTCGGTTTTTTGTCTTCGATTTAGAATTAATATACGCATTGACCAAAAAAAGCCAATTCAGCATTTCATTTTACAATTTAAAAAAAAAATTGGTCTAAACTTTTTTTATCAAAATTTTGAGGTTGCATGCGAATTTTTTAAAAACTGTTAACTTAAATTATTTAACTTAATATAGGATTAAAGAACAGATTTCTGGCTTTCAAACCCGGTATAGTATACTAGGTACTTCAACTAGGGAAAAACTGCGGCTTAGATTTTAATACCGACCTATTTCATTTTAACATACTAGCATTTTTAAAAATTGCATTTGAATCAAAGCGAAAACTATTTAATTCAAATATGAAGCGGGTTTGATTAATCTTCTCTCAGAAAAGTACTTCAAATCAATGCGGAAGCGTATATAATTATGATGTGTCCCCTAATTTTTTTGAACTCCTCAGAAACAACATAGCTGAGATTAAGGTAGAAACGTTTTAAATCAAATAATATTTTCTTTGTTTTTAAAACCAAGCGTATTTGAATCAAAGTTTATTTTAGCAAGAACGCTATTTGATTAAATCAAAGTAAAATGGCAACAATTAGGGGCCAAAGGAGCATTCCATGAAAAATGAGAACTCTCAAATTTTCGATTTTTTAACGTTAATACACGTTTAAAGCAAGATGGCGGCATATAAACAATAATTTTATCTAAACATAAAATTAATGTAAAAAGCACATTTTTTCAATCGGAAAATGCCAAACCAATACCCAATACATTAAAATTGACAAAAAAAGAGAAGAGTACCGAATTCATAGCGGTTGTTAACTATTAAGTAACTACTCTTAAAAATCGTTAATTTCAACTCTGTCAGACACGCGTGACGCAATTTGTCTGTACGTGACAACACATTAAAAAAATTCCTAAAAATATAAGGATGAGACTTTTAAAAATTTTTTTCCCATAAATACTAACTTTGATTCTTCCTTATTATTTGGTTCTTTCAAATTTTTGATCGATGTCTAATAGTTTTCCTAAAATCTGAATATTAAGATAACAATGTAGAACATTGGTTGACTCGACCCGTCTGTACGTGATACCTTTTCTTATTTTTTTTTCTAAGAAATTTAAAAGAATGCCTTTAAAGTTTTTGCAAAGAATCAAAGACTTATGTATAAACTTTTGAAAAAAATTAATACATGACATATCTAATCAATGTTTTTCTAAATAAAGATAAAATACAAACTTTTTTGGTAAAATTTTTCTTTTATTACACTAATTATAGTGGTTTCACAATATTTTTTTTTTTTTATTTTATTATAAAAAAGCGACGCGTTTCGGATTTTATATATCCATCTTCGGGCTTAAGTTTATGACTTGAAGTCATAAACTTAAGCCCGAAGATGGATATATAAAATCCGAAACGCGTCGCTTTTTTATAATAAAATAAAAAAAAAAAATATTGTGAAACCACTATAATTAGTGTAATAAAAGAAAAATTTTACCAAAAAAGTTTGTATTTTATCTTTATTTAGAAAAATATAACACAATATGGAGACTACACCACAAATTAACTAATCAATGTTTTGAAAATAACAGCCTTTTAATAACAGAAAATTAGTTGAATTTGTCTGTACGTGACCATGGAATGCTCCCAAACACGTTTTTTAAAAAATCAAAGCCGCACGATTTTTAAACAAATTTTGAGAGTAAAATAAGTAGGTATTAACGAAGTAAATTTAAGTAACAAGTTTATTAGATTCAAAGTAGAAATGCATCAAATAGTAATACGAAACGTATTTGAAACAAAAGCGTGTTCTTACTAACTTACTTTACTTTAGATGGCGCTCACAGACCAGGATGGACTACAGCGTGTTCTTTTGAACTATTTAATACGCAACGTATTAAATTTAAAGTACCTTTCTCTTTGGATTGTATTCAAATACGCTCGGCTTTGATTTTAATAAGAACGTCTTTGCCGTTTGGCCCCAAATTGTTGTCATTCTACTTTGATTTAAATACGTTTTCTTTGTTTTTATAATGTTTTTTTGGCTTAGTGTTCATTGTTTTTGCCGTTGTTTATTAATATTTTTTTTTTCCATTTTAAGAAACTTTTTTTCTAAAATTGCCCCTACCTCCTAAACGGGGCGGGATACCCCCCCCCCCCTCCCCCTCTCCTCTACGTTTCATTTTGTTTGCGTGAAAAAATATATTCTAGCTTTACGGGGTGATTCACCTAAAGTATGACAAAAAGCTACAGCGCATAGAGGTTGAGTCGAGACAAGAAAAAAATCTTATTTCCCAAGCATTGTGCTTATGTTTGGGTTAAATAAGTTCAACAGTCACTCAATACAGTTAAAAACTGAAATAAATTAATCGACTTTAACAGATAATTTATTTATATCTAATTTAAGTAGATTGCACGTTCTAAAACGTTCTAAGTAAACCAAACCTAATCAAAAAAACCAAAACAAAAACCCGCTGTACACCATCATGAAATGATAAATTCAATTAAAATTTTCAAAACAAGTCAAAATTATCGATTTAATGAGATAATCATCTTCAATTGGATTGGTGACAATGTCATATCCTCATCACTCATTAGACTCATCACCTTTTTTTCGTTTGAGATTCTTCAAAAAAGAAAATCAAGAAGATTATCCTTAAATTGCCAATTAATTGGCATATTGTTCCTTCATTCATGTTCATTTGTTCGAAAGTCTCTTTAGCACTATAAACCTACTCGTATATTCGCATACAAAAAAAAAATTGTTGATCAACGAATAAAAGGGAAGGATAGCCGGAAACATATTCTTAAAGATATAAGACTAAAGGGAAAAAAATTACCCTAAACAAGTATGAATGGACGTGAATGGGCGGTTAATTTGTGGTCAACGAAACGGAAATAAATCCTTTTGCATAAAATCGTAAAAGTTTAAGCACGAACTAAAAACAACCCTTAGTGTAATATGGTACCATACAATTGTGAATGAACAATATAACCCCCTAAATATTTACCAGTACCTATACGATGATGGGTGATGGTGTTTTGACACCTTCTTTTTCTATAAAAGTGTGTACGAAAGTCACAGAAATAAAGGATATGATGTGTTATTCTTGTGCATATAAGAGTTTTGAATATTATTCAAAAGCATTTCATTTATGTTATTTGCATGAACACACTCGAAGTGGCAGTGATTAAGCACTGATGGTTTCTTGTTCTTGAAGTGGAATTTAAAACGTTTTAATTTTGTTACTAAGTGAGATTGCAGGGATAAAAATGAATCATTTTGGCATTCCCATATCCTTTTTCGTGGTAGCGAGTAATTTTATTGTGGTAAGATTTTGTTTTTAATTGAACAATTAGATGAATAATAATGAAATTTTTTTTTCAAAAATAATCTTCTGTGCATTCTAATTTTAAAAAATAAATATTTTTACATCGCTATACGAGATCCTAGTATAGTAGCCCATGGCGTAATGGTTAGTGCAATGGACTGTCATGCCAGAGTCTGGGTTCAATACCAGTCGCTTTCGCTTCCACCTTAAGTTTTTTTTCCGGGCTATTGCCTCTGCGAAGAATTGACAAATCCTCCTAGGGTATCTCTTGCCATGGAAAAGTGCCACTTACCTTAGCCGTTCGAGTCCGGCAATAAACTGCAGGTCCCCTCCATTCCTGCAGACACGCACACCAGGAATGGTTGAGAGTTGTAAGTCACTATAGGCCCTGGTCCTTCAAGAGCCGTTGTGCCAACCAAATTTATTTATAATTTTACGAGCTCCTAACAATATTATTGCTCAAAAGACATATTGCGTGAAAACGTATCATTCCGTACAATTATTATTCAGCAATTATTATACTTCTTGATATTGAGCATAAGGCACGAGTACGATAACCAAAAAAAAAAAAACGGTTTTTGTAGATACAAGCATTTGTTACTATGGGAAGAGGGGGAGGGGGAGGAGTCTATCTCCCTCCATTTAGGCAGGAAGGACAATTTACTAAAAATAAAATTTTTTAATGAGAAAAAAAAATATATAAAAATAACGATAACATTTACTTACAATTAAGTGTTATACTTATTTTTAAATCCAGCAGTTCGTAAATTAAGTAATATCTATAAGAGCCATTTGCTGAAACGAAACTTAAATATTTATGTTCAACATAAGAGCATATGTGACAGTTTACGCTGAGGAAAAAGTAGATCATAAGCGCTTAAGTTGAACATAAATATTTAAGTTTCGTTTCAGAAAATGGGCCTAAATAGTTAAAAAAAAAACTAATTTCAAAATTAAAAACAAAAAAAAAAAAACAAAAAATGTTAATGCTGATTTTTTTTTCAAAATGGATTTTAGTATTCATTACTCCTATACATTTCATATCGAAAACTGAAAACCAGATGGTTTTATGTCTTCTAGTTTTTGAGGAAAAATTACCACACCAAGATATTGCACCCTCAAAAAGGCAAGATAGGTAGGTAGAAATGGCGCTCTGAGCACAATCTAATTCAGAGACCCTATTATCGCTGAAGTGCGCCATTTTGATACCATAACTCGCGTGACCTGTAAATAAAACGATTTAAAAGTGTAACTTACTTGCCAGACAAATTGCCAGGCTAGGCAATTTGTATGCTTCAAATCAATAGCCGCTTGCTCTTGGTCTCAGGAGACTGACTAAGAAAATTGAGAAGACGCTGCAGACATGACCGAGCTTGGCTCAGAGCCACTTCGTTGCGTTGCGAAAGGAGATCAGGTATCTGATCTTCAGTTCGGAAAGTTCGTCGAGGTCATTGAAAAATGTTTTTCCGAATGATTGTGATCTCGTTTTGGTTGTTCGAGTTTTATTGTAGGTGGGCCAAATCTTTCTAGATATGAAACATTTTGTAAGACTGTGCCACCTACAATTTGATTCAGTGAGGAAATTTAAGAAAATATTGCCCTTCATAACTTAACAAGAGGAATGCTGACTCTTTCCGCAAGTGAGCTATGAAGGATCCTTGCCTGGCCAGTTCGTCTGCCGGCTCGTTCCCATCAATGTCTCTGTGACCTGGAACCCATATCAGAGTGAAATACAGGTTTGAAAGCTCATCCCGGCATTGTCGAACTTATTTAGAAAATGATAAAGGCGAGACAATTGCTTTAACGACTGTCTGACTGTCTGGTCAGGATGGCAGTATTACGTTTTTTGTTAGGGTCTTCTTTGAGTAATTTGCTTCCTAATTGCCAGTAGTTCCACTTGAAAAACACTAGCAAAGTTGGGTAGCCGATAAGATCTAGAGATATTCAGCGATTCGGAAAAGCTTCCTGAACCGACACCGCACTTCACTTTGAACCATCAGATAGCTTTGTCGAAGTCCCTCAGGATGATGTCATCCTTCCCATCCTGCCTGGATGGAAACACAACTTCCTCCCACTGAGGTCCAGTATAGGAGTGCAGTAGTCTTTCGGTGCTGAAAACATATCGGCAGAAATCGAATTCGTGATATTGCCTTGACCGTACGGTTTACAGGAACCAACAATTCGATTCTTTTAATCTTAACGCACTGCAAGATACTAGATATTAAATGTGTAAATCAAGTGGTAAAAGGTGATGCAGATAAAGGATTAAGGCATCCATCGGGCATGATCGCTAAGCCCCTGTGATACCAACGCTAGCTGTTCCTTGGACCTTCTTAAGTTTAACGATATTGTACGCTTTGTTAAGTGCGGGCCACCATACTGAGGATTGGTCGTTCCACGGCTGTATACGTCCACGCAGTATCATCTTCGAATGGAGACCCCACTTTTTAACGAATGTCTTAGGCATAGAAAGCTATGCAAATGCAGGCCTTCTTTACCCGTTCTTCAATATTCAGTTTCCAGTTTAATTTAGGGTCGAGAACAACGCCTAAATACTTAATTCGCACTAGAAGACAGAGTCTGTGCATTGTGTTATCCTCTCAACAAAAAAAGCATCAACAATTTTTTTTTTTGATTATAATTATAATCTAAAAGATATCATTATTAAAAGGAAAGTAAAAAATACCGTTTTTTTATTTAAACTCCCAAAAGTCGAAGTTTTTAAAAAGTCATTTATAGCATTAGACGTAATGATGGGCATGATCGAATGATTTCAATAATCGAGATATTAGTATTCGAGTGATCATAATAATCGAATGATCATTCGAAATATGAAATAGTAAAAAATAAATGAGAGCTCGAGAACTCGAAAGCCGAGAACTGAGAACGAATGATATGCAAGAGAAACACAAATAATCGAGAACTCATGATCGAGGAGAATGCAGCGAAACTGGTACTTGAAGTAGCAGTTGTGCTTGTGTGATTGACTCGTACATAAACAATGAGAGTGGCGTCCCTCCCTCCTGAATTTTCAATTATTATTTGTTTCTCCTTATTTACCGGCTTCCGATTCCGAGCTCTCCCTCTCACTGCGTTGACTCGAGTGATTGAATACACATACACAAATCGAGATATCTCGAGATGTTGCCTGAATCGATTATAATCGATTAAGTCATTCGAATGCGCCCATCACTATATGGACGTAACCGCCAGCCCTAAGCAATGTCAAATATGAGAGCGGGTCAGAATTCTGGCTATTAAAATCCTGTATGACCAAAATTCTGTGTTTTCTTTTTTTTTGAAAATACTGTACGACCAAAATTATGTTTTTCAGAATTCTGTATGTCAAAATTCTGTACATCCAAATATCTGTATGTTCAAAATGCTGTAAGTGCAAAATTTTGTTTTCCAAAATGCTGGTTATGTCCAAGTTCTATATTTCGAAAAAAAAATTGTTAACAATATCATTGTTAAGCACGTACAAGTACAAATAGAATTTTTTGCATTTACATTTACAAAAATTCATTCAAGTACCTACGATCTCTTTACAAACGAGTAAAATACTTACATACATATTTCTTACTAACGTTTTATAAATTCTATTTTCGTGAATATATTTCTTTTAAACCTCGATATGTGGAAATTGTAGAATTTAACGATGAAACCTAAATTCTTCAGCAATATTGGTACAGGTCTGAAATGTTTTATTTGCAAAATTCATTATAGAATTTGAGTTTTTTAAGGAGGTTTTACATTGACATCTTAATATTATGAATTTTAAATTAAAAGTACAAAATAGATACATGAAATTTGGCCCCAAACAAAACTTGAAAATTTTCCCCAAACATTTATATAAAAGCAACAACAAAAAATTGATAATATTTTATGAATTGAGGTCATTTTTCATTGTTTTAGGGCTTCTTTTGATTTTTTAATTTGTCGGTTAAATTTTAGTATGAAAAATGGATTTTTTCATTTAGTTGGGGTAATTTCTCCAATTTTTTTTTCATTTTGAAAATGGGGTAATTTCTCCAATTTTGGGGATATTTATTATATTTTGTTTAGGGTACGATATATGATAATATGTATAATGAGGCTTGAGTGTAGCTTGAGTTTTGATTATGTAAAAAAGTGCGCACTTTTTTACATTTGCAAAACAATTTTTTTAAATACAGAATTTTGAAAACCAGAATTTTACTCATACAATTTTTGGCCATACAGAATTTTAAAATACAGAATTTTTTGTAACCAGAATTTTAAATTACAGTATTTTGAAATACAGTATTTTAAAAACAGTATTTTGACCCTACCAGTATTTCGACCCCAACCCGTAAAATATGGCAAAATATTTAAAAAATTCTTTCTTTGTTGACTTTCCAAACATTGTATTTGAAATTGCTGTCCTTTGTAAACATTAAAATTATTTTCCTGAAAACTTATTGACATATTAGATTTTGTCTCAGAAGGTGTCATAGATATGTATTTGAATCTCATGATGTTTTTAATAATTTATTAGATTTGGCGGAAATGATTATAAACATTATAAAATTTTGCGTTTATCTTTTTCTTTTCTTCATGTTTTATAAATCTTGTCTGTTCGATTTAAACCTAAAATAAGTTGAATTGAGAAAAGTTTGCAGCACAAATGCTTTTAATTATATAAACATTTTTGTATAATGCACTTAGCGCCAATATTGCACCAACAATTTTGCTCACTCTTCCCAAAGAATATTCAAATAATCTTTTTTTTTTTTAAACAACTGTAATACTCGTGTTTTTGATAGATCCTCTAGTGTGTTCTTAAAATTAACTAGGACGACGACGATGATGATGACGGCGACAGCCATTTAATGTTTATATGATAACTAGAGAAATTAGACAGCGGAAATAAAAAGGAATTATTAATGGCGTTAATGCATTTGCGTTTGAGTTTGGAAATTCGTTTTTGTGATTATAAATGGAAAAGTCTCATATGCAATTATGTATAAACTTTCTTCGTAATGATTTTATATATACACAATAAAGGGGGCCACCCAAATGCACTTGAAATAAGTAATTAGAACAGCAGTTCATGTCGAATTGCTATATGCTTTTTTTGAGGAATTTTTTAAGGAACTCATTGAATTTTTGAAAAATGGTATATTATTTAGGCTATAATATCGATTTGGGGCCAACAAAAGCAAAAATAAAACTCTCAGGATATATACCTCCTACCGTGAACTTCTGAAAAGCTCGTGTTGTTATATTCGTCATAAAAATATCTAGGTATAGGCAGTGGCGGATTTAGGTTTGCTGCCGCCGCTGAGTACACCGCCCCCCTTCCCTTGTTTTTTTTACATAATTCTATTAATTCCCTAAATTTATAATCGTAATTGCTTATTGCAGAACCTTTTTGTTGTGCCGCCATAAAACGCCCGAAAATTTGTAACGCCCTTTTATTAGGTCGCCTATATTTTACTTTGCCTATTTAAATTTAAACTGACTTCAGATTCGGATTCAGCGACCAAAAAACATAAAATACTCTTGATATACTCCAAATGCGTTATTTTTTTTGTAGAGCTGTGTAAGTGGAAAGAAAATTGATTGGTTTACAGGACACAGTTTTATAAGATTGAAAGCTTTGCGATTGAGACAGATAGTTATACAAACCATGAAGTTCTAAAGAATAAATAAAAAAAAACAAATCCGTAGTAGGTACAAGACGGCCTGATAGATGGTGCCACGAAAAATTGTCAACTTATGACTACTCCGTTTTATACACAAATTTCATGTATGTATATGTGCTTTATACTTATTTAATGCCCACTTTGAGGATCAATTATTTTTCAGCGCCCCCAAAGAGACAAAATTAAAAAATTCTTTTTCCATTTTTTCAATTAAGAAAAAAAAACACTTTGGATTTTGAATTTTTCGGGCCAAATAGTCTTAAGTTAAACGCTCCAACCATCAGTATACGCATTTTATATTTCTGATTATTTTTCATCGAAGATTATCGGGAAAATCCTTCCACGGGCAGTTTTTTTTAAGAAAAAATGCTTTGTTGTATTGTACAGTTTGCTGGTTCATCTACCTTAGTATACCTATAAAATATCAAAGGGCACGGTAATTCCCAGCCAAGTTCTCGGCACTCAAGCGACCCCCCTCTAACTTCGGAAGCAATGATGTGATAAACTTCAAACTCGCTATATTTGCTAAGCTAGGCGATCACAAGCGCCTCACCTAGTTTCGACTCCTTACCAGTAGTGTTTCCTGAGATATAGGGCAACAAAAATTTCAAAAAACCGTAACTAACTGACTCACTGACTGACAGATCATCAAACTTATGGAGCACTTCCCGACACCGTAGAATCTTGTAATTTCGCACAACGGTAGGTCGATCATTTTGGGTTTTCCATATAGGGGGCGTGATATCCACCCACTTACCCGAAATTGCTATCAATTATGGAGCACTTATTCTGATTGTTGTAGAATGATAACATGGGGTAGAGCGGAAGGCCTTACAATGAGTGCAAAGGAAAAAAATTAAAATTTGAGATTTATCATTCACTTTTTTTAAAATAGTTATCAATTATTTGGACCAATATTAATTGTTGTAGAATGATGAATTTTTTTAGAATTCTAGAACGATACTTAAATTTGGTATATACAAAGTAAGGACCAATAATTCCAAATTGGGATACTGCACACCATACAGTCACTTTGGGGGAGTGAAGTGGCCTCTGGTGAATTTCCCTTGGGTTTTCATTAGTCCAATATCGAAACAGGGATATTGAAGTGCTGGTCGGAAGGCTTTCTGCGTGGCGATAACAGAACGGCCATTTTCAAAATAAAGTCCTAACAGCAAACCCATCACGATGATCTCCCGTCCAAACGATGCGATTGCTACTGAAAACTAGACTTTCTCACTGCCACAACGACAACCAGACCCCTCCCATTTTCCCACCACAACCACAGGCCGAGCGCCAGCAGCCGGTCAAAACCGGTTCATACCTTTTGCCCCACCCTGTATTTCATATTAATCCTTCATAAACTTAGAACTTGGCATACTTTTGGATCCCTACTTTTCACTGCTGACTTATTACATACAGGGCTTTTGTATAAACGGAAAACTTGGCTCTTTTTTAACATTTATGTTTTTGGTGTGATACATATGTGTATCGGAAGTAACAATTATACCTTAACACATTGCATGCCAGTCGCCTATCTCAATTTTTGAAAAAAAAAAATGAATTTCAATATGCTTTTGTTTGGAATTTAAATTTAATTATCTCCATTAACACCCTCAGAATCTCGAGGATGAGCCATTGCCATTTTAATGTTAATACTTTTTTGATATTTTTTCCCTCGTACAATGCACAATTATGCATGCATAGGTAGTATACGTATGTATGTACATTCTTGCCCATTTTTTTTTATTATTTCAAAAAACAATCACTCATTTTCGCCGTTTTTAAGAACCAGCACTTAAAAAAGTGATCTAGATTTTTACATTTTCTTCTCTCTATCTGGCATATACATTTTGTGTTTTTACACGTGTTGCTTTGACACTAAACAAACACATTTCCCAAATGTTTATTTTTCTATAAAGTTTGACAGTTCATCGAAGGGTGTCAAAGTTGCAAGAATTTGGAGCAAATGTATTTTAAGAGCAGCTATACCCACAAAATATTTAAAGTGTGTTTTCGGAGGCAAAACCATATTGAGTGACTTTTGCAAAAAGATCATAATAATTTAAATGGATTTTATGTACATAAATATGAGAGAACTTTTAAAAATATAGGTGAAATTTCTATGACACTTTAAATTTTATCTAAAAAAAAACAACTTATAGCCGTTCCACACAATCCCATCGAGTATTAATAAATGTAAAAAAAAAAGTGTGATAGAATCACTTACGACTGCCAAATTTGTGTGAAGAAAATATTTTCATATTTTGCTTCCACACTTGCGTCCAAACAAATCATCATAACCTAAAACCCCCAAGTGGGATAGAATGTGTGATGGTTTTAGAACCAATCGTAAAAATTTTCATGTATTAATACATGTCAAATTGGGTGAGTTGGGCTGTCAAGTCATGTGGGGTAAAATTTCATATTTTGTCTCCACACTATTATACATGATTTACTTCCCACTTTTCTGACATGTGTTAATACTCAGTGGGATTGCCTTTTAGGAAATCATAGGATTTTATTATAACACTATACCTTTGTTCATTTATTTCCCAAAAGTGCCAATTACTGCCAATTTTATAGTCCAAATATCTGTCAAGTTTATATAAAAAAATACAATTGGCAGATTTTTAGTTACGAGTTAAACCAGTAGACTCAGTAGACTGCTCATAGCCGCCACAGTACACAAATCTAAGGTAATATCTTGCGCAGGTTTTCAGAAATTAAAAAATGGTCGCTCGAGTGCTCCCACAAACTTCACTTCACAACGCAATATTAAAAACAACAACAAATATCGAAATTTTAAAAATGGTTGCTCGAGTGCTCCCAAAAACTTCACACCACAATATTAAAAACAACAACAAATATCGAAATTTGACATGTAAATGGGCACTGGATCCACCATTTTTGTAGATGCGCAGAACAGAACAAAAATGAAAACGCTAATGATATTACCTTTAATATATATACCGTGCATAGCCGCCACCTATGCTTTCATTGTTGTTTACTTCAAATGACCCTAAACAGATTTGTACTTGATCACTGTATAGGGCAAGTATTAGGCCTTCTGCGCACGAAGCGTCTCTCTCGTCATAGTCGCGTGTGTATAGTGTATGTCACGTTTGTTTCAGTAGACAACTGCTTATGAGGCGTAAGCGTAAACTGCATACATTCGTCGCAGTACAGAAACTACAAACAGCCAGGCGTATAGCAATGACAGTTGCCAGGCGTATACAGCTTAAAGTATTTACTATGAACATTTTGTTGAAATGTCGGATACATACCAAAATTGTGAATTTGATTGAAAATATGTGAAGTAATTTATCCATGAGGTTACGTTTCGTGTGCAGAAGACCAGATATAGGTAGTGGAATTGTCGCTATACATTACGAATCTTGTACGCGTCTATGACACGACGATTCGTGTGCAAAAAGCAAAAAAAAGATTATAACAGCAACAGCACCGTCAGCAGCAAAAGTGGCCGCCATTAATTTAGAACCAACGTATTTCAATCGCTCAACACATATACGAACAGCAACGTCAACAGCGCCGTTAGGCCTTAGGCTAAGCACGCACTTGCGATTTCGATCGCGCAAGAAATAGAACAAATGAGTTTCAATGTGAGTGACCGCACTTGCGATAGTGAAATCGCGACTGAAATTTTTTCCATTTTACGACCGACGCGATTATCGCAAAATAAAATGAAACCAATGCAATTAGGTACATCTGTTTGACCGGACTCGGTCGCAGGTGCGGTCACTCACATTGAAACTCATTTGAAAACGCAAGTGCGTGCTTAGCCTTAGAGCGACAGTCGCAACGACTTTAAACTGCAAATGCGTGTACATCCATTAAAAGATGTATGTTGCATGTGATAGCGATTAAAAATCGCAAGTGCGTGCACAGCAAAAAACTATCGCGATCGCGATTTTTTAATCGCAACTACTTTAAATTGATCGCGCGACTATTTAGTCACAAGAAATAGAACAAATGAGTTTCAATGTGAGTGACCGCACTTGAGACAGAGAAATCGCGACTGAATTTGTTTCCATTTTACGATCGACGCGACTGTCTCAAAATAGAATGAAACAAATCGCAAGTGCGTGCCTAGCCTGGCCTAGCTATTGTTTTTTTTTTTTCTTCAAAATACTTTCAAAGCTATACAGCTGCATTGTGGGCGCTCAAAAAATAGAACGTACGATACTTGCTGACATCTTTTGCAGTTCCGTTTCCAGCTCCAAATGCAGCATTCTTTTGGGTTCAGGCATATAGTTAATCTGTTTCACGCAAGCCTGTGAAAGTGATTTTTGACATACCCTCGCCATACATCGGTCTGTGCGTCTAAACATTCATTGTACATCTATCTTAAATTTTTAGTCTGTATAGTGAATTGAGTGAATAGACGCAAACGCACAGACGATCCATGCCGAAGAACAGTATGTCGATTTTGCCTCTAGGAAATCCTATATGAAATAGTGCTCTGTACCAAATAACCAGGTGAATCCGTCTATCCGTTTGGGATCTACCTTGATTATTTCGGCATAAGAGCACGAAAGTGACTGAAGAAATACCAACCAATTTATAACAGTTTTGTTTATAAAGGTTTCGTAAATGCGGGATCGCTGGGGCAGCACCCTCCACCTGTGAGCAAATGTTGGGCAACCAGAAATTTTTCTCCGAGAAGCGCGTTAATAAACACACACATACTTTTAATGGCCATAAAAACTGTTATACCTAACTGTTATAAATTGGCATTTCTCTAGTCTCTTCCCAAGAATAAATCTAAATAAATTGACTTTATCATTTGCAAAGCTATGCCGTACCTCCCGATCCGCATGAAAATTAAGATACCTATTTGAAAATTGATTTATATGTATTTCGAATTGAATAAAGGATCTTCTTAATGACTCCAATTGATTGTAAGCTTCCCTTCCTTAAGTTCGTCACGTCACGTCAATTCTTTTCTCGTAGGTATAGCAGGAGCTTAATCATAATTGCCACCTCTAATCGTCCAGCTCGTTAGACTACAGTTCTTTCACTTATTTTCGTATTTTTTTTTTTTTTTTCTTAAAATTATCTCCTTTATTCGATTTTTTTTCTAAGCTTTTGCTAAATTATACCTTTTCAGTAAGATTAAATGGGACGATGAAAATAGAATCGGAAAAAGTCAACCCCTCTGGGTCTTTTGGTTTCTTTTTAAATTCGAATTACACAAAAGTCCTTCCCGCCCAGTGATTCATTTAAGATGTGCAATTTTCTTCATCTTACCTCATTTTAAGGATTCGCTTAACAACCCAGCACCATTTATATTGAGTCGACACGTTTTTCTCCTTGAAGAAAATGTATAAGAAAATTGTGTGGTTGCTGTGTGAGGAAGGACAAGCTATTTTTTCCATCGTCTTCTTTTTTTGTTTTCTTTTTTTTAGAAAATACTTGCACGTCCTTGATTGGCCTTCTTATATATAATTTTTTTTTCCTTTTTAGGGCTTTAAATTTCCAAGGATTTTTCTTTGAATGAAGAAAAAGCGTCAGTGGCCATTAACGGTGTGTGGAGATGTTAAATCGAAAAGAAGACGATAGCAATGGGAAGAAGTTAAAACTGCCTTCTTTCCTCAACTCGGAGTACCTCCTTGTTGAATTGTCAATTGTCAAAAAAAAAAAAAAAATCGAAGGTATTTTTTCGTTGGTAAGAAATAACATAAATAAATAAATTTGGTGGAACAACGGCTCATGAAGAACCAGGGCCTAGTGATTTACAACTCTCAACCATTCCTGTGAGCGTGCCTGCCTTGACCTACAGTTTATTGCCGAATCCGAACGGCTGGTGAGCGGTACTTTTCTATGACAGGAGATACTCTTGGAGGATTTGTCACTTCCTCGCAAAAGGTAGTAGCCCTGAAAAAATTTAAGGTGAAAGAGGCTGATATTGAACCCAGACCTCTTTCATGACAGTCCAGCGCCCTAACCATTACGCCACGGGCTACTACAAAATAACATGGAAAATATATAAGTTTATATTGGCCCAATTTGTTGGTCAATTTAGTACAATATTAAAACGATGTAATCTACCTTTTAGGTAAGAGAGCCAGCAGCCTATTAGGCTAAGAATATTGCCAAATCCTAGTTCAAACTTCATAAATTGGGCAGAAAGAGCACTCACGAGCATGTAAATAGCTCAACAGGAACATTAGACTTTCACTTCGAAAAAATTCCGACAATGCCAAATTTTGGTTAGGCTCTATATTTTTGTATCATAAGCATTTTCCAAAAAGAAAACCTTAAATTTGGACTGGGTTGAAGTTTTTTTTCGTATACAATCAATAAATTTTGAGAACGTACACAAACTTTATAATACATTTTTAATTTAAAATTACATAAACTACAACTTCTACGAACACATTTTTTGAAAAACACTACAAATTTTTGAGAAATTTGCAAAAATAACTGAAATTCAAAAAAAATGAAAATAAAATTCACAACACACTTGATTTTAGCAGAGCACTTTATATGGTCAGTTTATATGGCAGAGCGCTCAGCAGGGCTACCTTAGTGACTCTAAAGAGTCAATTTGCCTCCTTTTTTCTGCCTCTTTGCCACCACTTATTGACTACAAAGAGTCAATTTGCCTCCTTTTTTCTGCCTCTTTGCCACCACTTTTCATAAATTATCTAAAAATGGGTCTTTTGAAATATGTGTGACTCTTTTTCCTGTTTTTCAAAATATTATCATATTTTCAGTTATATTTTATCTATCATTGAAAATTTAAATTGTTAATTTTGAGTTAAATTTGAAGCAAAATCAGTGTTTATTTGTATGCTAAAATGAAGGTTAATAACTCTTTGCCAAACCCAGGGCCGGCCTAAGCCAAACTTGCGCCCTGTGCAAGAATTGTAGAAAGCGCCCCTCTTTTATATTTACACACATACATACATATACACAAAAAAGAACAAATCAAAACAAAAAACAAACGGCCTGCGCAAGAACGATTCGACTATACATTCATCCCTCCTAGCTTTAATAATTTCACTCTATTCTTCTTCTCCATTCTTTGCTTTTTTCCATTTGTTGCTCTTTTCGTAGATGAGAAAACACATGCACAGGTACACTGTAACGTGCGTAATAGAATAGGTAATAGGTTAAAATGCAAAT
The DNA here is from genome assembly GCA_947049315.1 of Epistrophella euchroma. Lineage (NCBI taxonomy): Eukaryota > Metazoa > Arthropoda > Insecta > Diptera > Syrphidae > Epistrophella > Epistrophella euchroma. Next base: position 25,421,205 of record OX346246.1, read on the forward strand.
GGAAGTACAAATTTGTTTGCGCAAGTTCAGATTACATTTTCTTGCTACTGGTAATGCGCCCCCAGAACTTTGCGCCCTATGTGCATTTGCACATCCTGCACATATGGTTGGTCCGGCCCTGGCCAAACCTTCCACATTAAATGACCACGATACTTAAAAAATTAAAAATGATTTTATTTAAATTTGTGCTGGAATTCCATATTTTTTAACTAGTCAAGCAGCTTTATTTTGACATCAAAATAATTACTGATATGTCTTTGTAAAGTCTGCGTGCATTTAAATACAATTTCATTTTTTTATATATGAACTTTGATATACTAGCCCACTGCTAACTAATAATGGTCTTATTAATTAGATTTTTGGCTGTTTAAACTATGTCTAAGTATTTTGAAACAGTCGGAAATATGCTTTTTTAATAAAAAAATATTGCATTTCTCTATGTTAAGACAATAGATAACGTTGTCTAAAGCAAGATAAAAAGATAGATTACTTTAGCAAAAATTAGAAAGGTTTTTTAAAAACTTGGACGGCTGTCTTAAGTTAGACAATGTTTATCAATAAGACCATAAGTAATAAATCTATTTAACAAATAAAAAAAAAATGTAATTTGTTTTATATTTTTCTATTTTCTTTTGTACATGTATTGTCTTTTACATGTATTCTTGTACTTTTTGATATTTTTCTTAATATTTTTATTGACACCAAAAACAAAAACAAAAAAAATCAAATCTAATTTTTAATTCCACCACGAACACTTTTATCTTTACTAATGTTAATGTTAGTGTCCTGAAGATGTCCTAAAAAGACGGAACGCATCGACCTTTTATTAATATAAAATTTATATTTAACTGTGGAAAGAACAAGTGTTTTATTTTTAAATTTTAGTCAAAATGTGTTTGATAGAACCTTGGACGGAAATGCACAGAAAATCACAGAGTTTCGAAGCAAAGGACAAACATAGTACATACATACTTGCTAACGTAAAACTTTTGGAAAAAAAAATCAGTTTAAGCAAACTAAAACTGTATATTTATTTTGTTTTGAAAATTTTGAGTTTGAAAATTAATTTTTCTTAAAATTAAAACAATAAGGAAATGAATGAATGGTTTATAAAAAGTTAAAGCAAGAGGTATATAGTCATCAGTGTTGTCGAATTTTTTATAAATCCACTTTTTATTGCCTCTTTTTCAAAATCTACCTAGAAAGAGCAGGAACATTAAATAAAATAAATATAAACAAGATTCCTCAAAAACACTTTCTTATCTTTTTTTTCTTATTTAACTTACTGCGACAGTAAATAACCTGTTTAACATCGTTCTTGAAGCAATTGTACGCAACTCGCATGTCAACAAAGGTACAATTTTTCAAAAGTCTGTTCAACTACTTGCTTATGCAGATGATATTGACATTATTTGGAGAGCGAAGCGAGCTGTTACCGGCGCGTTTGCAAGTATTGAATCAGAGGCGGCAAAAATCGCTGTTTCTTCGGGCTAAGAAGGCATTTGAGTAATAAAGCCATCTCTCTGAGAAGCAAGGAGACCTTATATAAGACCCTAATCATCCCCGTCCTGCTATATGGGGCAGAAGCATGGACCCTGTCAAAAACGGATGAGAATCTGCTTATGTGAAAATTCTTCGGGTGATCTTCGGTCCAGTATGTATGAATGGAGTATGGAGGAGAAGATTTAACAACGAGCTTTACGGGCTTTTACAGCGAGGTCAAGAAGCTCCAAATACAGCGCCTGAGATGGCTGGGTCATGTGGAGCGTATAGACACCGAGGCACCAGCCCGACGAACTTGGAGTACGTAACTGGAGACAGCTAGCTAGGGACCGAGCTGGCTAGAGGGGCTAGTTGGTTGAGGCCATAGTCCATCCTGGGCTGTGAGTGCCATCTAAAGTAAAGTAAGTAAAGACAGAAAATAATTGAGCAAAGAATATCCAGAAAAAAATGATTTCTCAGTTTTTGACATCAGATTTGACGCAGATCGAGATGTGTCATTTCTAGTTGGTTGAATCTTGGTCGCGTTCGAATTTCATTTTGACAACGATTTATCATGGTAACTCTGGTCGATTCTTGTGCTTAGCGTTAATAGAGTGTTAGAAATGTTTGCCCATAAATCATCTAGATTATTGATTAGATATCATAGTAGACCGAAAACTGCAAAACTGCTAATGGAAGCTTTATATGTACAGGGCTGTTCAAAACTCTCAACAGAACCTTTTTAATTTAATATTATATAAAAGAAAATTAATTCCGCGAGCTTACCTCCTATTCATTGTTTAGTAAACTCCTGTACTAGAGTTGAATTTAGCTTTTTTTATTAAAAGGACTATCACTGTGCGTATGGAATACTTTTGGCCGTGGGAAGGATCATTGGTGCATGAATGGATATTTTGGGCTCCGTGAAATAACTAAAAAAAAAAAAAATGAAATAAATCCCAAAAAATTTATATGGAAATCGGAAGTTTTTTTATACGAAAAAACTCCCCAAAGGTTGGGATTTATTTCATCGATTCTTGCGGACCTTTTTTATTTTTTAATTGGGAGGTTATTTCATGATAAAATAAGTCCCCAAATTCAACTATGAAATAAGTCCCCAAATTTGGGTACTTATTTCTTTGAAGAAATAACAAAATTACGGCGTTTAAACAGTGACCTATATGTATGGGGGAATAAACTGCCCCCCTGCAACCCCAATGCTTGACCCACTATAGGATTTGGGGTAGGTGCGAGGTACATTTAATGAAACTTTGAATGTATCCTATTTATAAACAGTGAGGTATAGTATTAACCGGTGAATTCTGAAATTTCATTATTTCGGCTTTTTCCGGTAACATGATGTATATTTAGAAAACAGCTGTTGACACTCATGATAAATTAATTGTTTCTCTAAATCCAAATTCTTTAAATGCAAAAGAAACTTTGCATACACTCGCACCTACCCCAAATTCTAGAGTGGGCCAAGCAGGGGCAGCATGCCCTCCCATACATACCTCACTTTTTATACGCCGTAGTTTTGTTATTTCTTTGTGGACACATTTCATTTTTTGTTTGGGGACTTATTTCATGCGCTTTTGTTGATCTCTTTCTTCTTTGAATTTGGGTACCTAAAAAAACAATATTTTGGGAAGTTATTTCACGGAGCCGATATTTTGATGTCACCACTGTAGTAAAAACAATTGTTTCCCCGAAAGAATGGAATAAAACTAGGATTGGATGGTCTCAAACGCTCGGGTCTTTTATGAGTTGCATTCAACAACTTTTGGTAAAAATATAGTATTTTTAACTGAAAAGTGATTTTATGTCGATATTAAGGTAGGTACAGATGTATCGTCTTATATAAACTTTATTTTTTAATTTTTTAATATCAACACATTTCGAATTAAAACGCCTTTTAATACCTAACCTCAGATGATATACCTATATACATCAATCGTCATCATCAGTCGATTAACAAATTATCTGGTAATCCATTAAAAAAAAAAAAACCAGAAAAAAATCTCCCAACATTTCTATTTCCCATTGATGATGAGAGCATCAATCTATCTTCTAAACAATTCCCAATTCTCATTCGGTAACCAGAAAACAAACATCGGCATATCAACAAAAACAATAACAACAACAATAACTCGGGGGGCCACCCACCACGTGAAGATTCATCATTTCTATTGAGCGTTAAGGTAATTCAAATCGAATCAACTATAAAACACAAATTCCGAAATAATAATTAATTCCATTATACACTTTGCATCCCGCCTACTTTCGAAATATAGCTATGTACCCATTCAAATGTGTGAGTTTGTTTATAATACGTTTAAAATGCGTTGAGGCAAAATCATTAAAAAGTTAAAGGAAGTCTAATTTTTGCTGCTTTATTCGTTTCCAAAAATATTAGGCTATATGAAAACGGCCGGCGCACCGTCACCGCCACCGCCACCGGAGGAGTTATACTTTAGATTATATATCTACTGTTGTAAGACTTCCTAGAAAAGGATTTGATGCATCTAATTGAGGGATCTGTTCACGCATAAACTGTTATCCAAACAACTTAATATCAGTTCAAGAATAGGTATATAGCGTGCGTGCCAGCCACTCCCGTGAATCCGAAAGAACAACAAACCATCATAGGCATTTAGTTTAAGTGAATTTGAAGACCTGATAAACCAAAGACCCGACCGAAATCCAAAGAACGAAAAGTGTATTACTCCTGAATTACTAAAATAATAAAAATGGATTGAGTGAGTATATAGGGAAGGTACAACATCTGCACAACAGATTTTTTAGAAATGGCTCGTTTTCGTTTGTCATGATGAGGTTGAATGTATTGTTGATGAATTTGTTGTTTCCATTAAAATTTAAATTAAATTGATCTTTAACTTAAGTTTTCGTAAACAAAACGAAAAGATTTTAATAGTTTTAGGGTAGATTTAGTTTTGAGGCGAAATAGCACATGAAACTTATGAAAAGAATGAACAAAAGCTTTAACTAATTCGTTTTTAAAAATATTAAATTTTGAACAGTCTAAACAGTTAATTCAAAGATTTTATAGGTATTAAGATTTTTAAAAATGTCTTCAATGTCTTCATTTTGATAAATCAAAGCCCAAAAATACAAAAATAACCTATAAATCTTAAGCTCCAAATACGGAACTTGGTACCCAATACCCATATGTGCTGTTGTGCAGTTAAGTGGATAGATATGCGATAATCGTAAGCCAAATGGCCCTACACACAATAAATGTTCATTGACAATAATTTATTGAAGATATTTTTTGTCAAAGAATATTGGAATATTTGGAATTCGGGAAAATTAAGCCGTAAATTACTACATATGTAACTCTTATTTACTTTTATTTATTATTACTTCTTTGCCTTCAAATACAAAAAAACAACATCAACATTGTCAAAGAACTTTGACACTGTCATACATAAAACATCATAGTATTGACATTAGTTACATTGATTAAAACCAAATTTAGTTTGGTTCTCTTCAATGTGGTCAATGTTCTTCATTTACATTCAATATTCAGCAAAAAAAGACTTCTTCAATGAATGTTGACAGTAAATCGTGTGTGTGCCTCTCAAGACCTCCAAAGACGAGTCATTCGTTTTGCAATTCAAGTGCAAGGTGCAAGCAGTATAAATATTCAGGTATATGTATGTTTAATTGAGATGATTATGACAACAATTATTGGCTGGATTTAGATGACATGCTTTTGTTATAAATAGTTAGGCTCTCTTCCTGGAAGTATCCATTCCGACATATAAGCCAGCGTTGCTGGAAAATAATTTTTGAAGTGCCATCGTTAAAAACAGAAAGTGCCATTTTTAGCCACTGATGCGTTCCAGTAACGGAAATAGTCAAAACAGAAAGTTTTGTAGATGACTTTATCAAATTTAATTAATTGGTCGTCATATAAAAATTAAGAAATATTAAGAATTAAATAAGATAAAAGAACTTCATTACGAAATGATACAAAAAATAAATTAACAAAACTGTTTAAAAAAAAAATTGTTTGTTAAATTATATTAATTTTTTACAATTTTTTTTTTTTTGGTAAAACATTTTAACTGAATTTTATATTTTTTTGTTTTCTTTAAAAAATTTGTCGCTCAACAAGTGGGAGCGGCCATATATATGGCAAAAATAAATTACTTTTAATAAAATTTGTTTACCTAAACCTTTTTATTTTGTTTTAATCTCTTAATTGTACAAAATGAAGAATATATACTCACTACTGCCAAATTTGTGTGAATAAATTTTTTTCATATTTTGCTTCCACAATTGCGTCAAAACAAATCAATTCACCATAACCTCAAACCCCCAAGTGGGATAGAGGCGCGTGTGACGTGACCTGACGCGTGCGACATGACCTGATTAATAGAAACGTATCATTTCGTTATCCGCATATTGAATCACGAGTCTCGGGTCAATATTTTATTGAAAACATTGGCGCAAAATTTTAAACAGCCTGATGTTAAGGTATTAGTACGATACTACTTAACAATTTTCTAACTTTAAAACTCTTTACTGAAATATTCTTAGTTTTAAACATTTAAAACTAGTATCATACTAAACCTATTTTTCTAGCTGAACACGCCTAAAACTAATTTTTCTTCTGTCGTCTTTGATTCAAAAATAATAAAACTCACAAAAAACTAAAATTTTTTTCGTAATATTTATTTTTCAATTTTAACAGACAGTTTGTATTTTTTCTGACAGGGAACAAATCAAAAACGTGCACGTGCAAAGTCTCGCAAGCAAAACTGTGTTTCAATCACTGTCACGCGTGTTTTGTAAAACGAGCGTTAGGTCGTGTCGCGTTGTTTCATCAATATATGCGCTGTTCAATTGATTTATATTGTTTACAAAAATTTGTGCTGTGCTGTGTCACGTCACACGCGCCGGTTGCGTCTCAATATGCGCCTAGCCTTATACTTGATTAACTTCTCGCTTTTTTGACTTGTATTAATACTCAGTGGGATAGTGTGGAAGGCCTTTAAGATATTGCATAACTTTAATAACTGTTTATTTTTAAATTATTAATTAAAAATATATATTTTTTATATTCTTAAGAGAAAAACCCGCTTATCTGAAACATTTTTTTCATCCCAGAGTATTGTTCGACCAATTACCTTTAAAACACTCCGCTTAAGCGAAATTCGTTTAAGTGAAAAAACCCGGATACCTGAAACATATTTTCAGTTCAATTTTATATTTTTCATTGAAAAAAAACTCTCTTAAGTGAAAAATAATTGAATCGCAGAAAAGCTTTCGTTTCTTCTTTATTTTTCACATTCACTATTTTCACCATGAAAATGACACTTGAATTTCTGATTATTTCACACATAAATAGAATATAATTACAATTATTTCTAGCAATAATTTTCCGCTTAATGGAATTTTTAGATCTACTTAAGTGAAATTTTTTTCACTTAAGCGGGGTTCGTTCCGACACCTCAATCTCCCAGTTCCAGCCACGCGTTCAGGCCCCAGACACATTTATGTATATTAAAAAATGTGACAGCTGGGTGAAGTGAAAAACCCGCTTAAGTGAAAGAAAGACAGTGACATTTTGCAGTTTCTCTTAAGGCTCCCCCAAACTAACGCGATTAATCGCCGCGACAATAGAAAACAATAACAACAATGTGTTGTTTTGTTTGACAACCACGTGTTGTTATTGTTGTTTTCTTTTGTCGCGGCGATTAATCGCGTTGGTTTGGGAGAGCCTTTAAGCGGGTTTTACTGTATCTCTTTCCTTTTTTTAATTTAAATTACTTATATCCTTATCCGATCTAATCTGTATTCGCCCAAGACTTTTCTTATGTCTTACCAGCACCGTCAACAGCAAACAGCACGTTGGCCAGCAAAAATTTATCAAACACATTGCCTCCAGAAACAGCACCTTTCATTTGTATATCTGTTTGACATATCAAATCAAAGCATTTTTTTGTGGTCCCACACCATGGAAATACGTTGGTTCTAAAATAATGGCGGCCACTGTTGCTGTTGAAGGTGCTGTTGCAGTTGTATTGTATATCTAATCAGTTCACCCCAAGTTTGTGAAGATTATTCTCCCAGTAATACCTTCATCATTAGTGAACATTTTCAACAATATTATATTAACTAGTTTATACCCTCACCAGTGGAAAATTGCTAAAATATTACCATTTAATATACCAAATAGTAAGGAATATAGACCGGTTTCTATTCTACCTTTCCTATCCAAAGTTTTCGAGAGAGTCCTACAGAAGCAGATAAACGCACATATTCGCTCAAACCATTTGTTATCTCCAATGCAATCAGGATTTCGAAAAGACCACAGCTGTATTACGGCAACAATGAAAGTAGTGGAAGACATAAGAGAATCCATGGATGAGGACAAGGTAACATTTCTGGTGCTTCTCGACTTATCGAAGGCCTTTGATACAGTCAACCACATAAACTTGTGTAATAAACTTTCGACTTCATTTGGATTCTCCAATTCGGCGGTAACCCTTATGTCGTCTTATCTGAACCTTCGGAAGCAAGCTGTTTCGGTAGGACATAATACATCAGAATTTCTCTGGAATAGTAGAGGAGTACCCCAGGGATCAATCCTTGGCCCTATCCTATTCTCATTGTATGTGAATGAAATTCCATCCATTGTGCTATCTTCCGTACACATGTATGCTGATGACGTCCAGCTTTACAAAAGTTGTTCTCTTGGTATGATAGAAGACGGTGCAAATGCAATAAATTGTGACTTAAAGAGCTTATCCATATGGTGCGAGAAGAATGGACTCTTTTTAAACCCATCAAAAACAAAATGTCTGGTTATAAGCAAAAAGATGTTCGATCTCTCCTACTTTCCAGAAATAAACTTAAATGGTTCAAAAATTCATTACGTTGAGAAAGAAAAAAATCTAGGTATAGTATTTAACAGAACACTCACATGGAATGACCACATTAATTTAATTATTGGTAAAGTTTTTGGCACGTTACGTAAATTATGTATATCACATAATTTCACCCCTCAAAAAACGCGTATGCTGCTAGCGAAAACACTTATTATTCCCATTCTCACTAACGGGTGTGAAATATATTGTAATTGTGATTCTATTAGCAAGAGAAGGCTTAACGTTGCTTTTAATAACACCACGCGTTATGTATTTAATTTAAGGCGATATGATCGAGTTTCCAATTATTCGGTATTAATGTTAAATATGACATTTGATAATCTACTTGCTTTTAGGACACTGAGTTTTCTAGCTAAAGTCATTGATACCCATCAACCTAATTACTTGTTTGAGAAATTACTGTCGCTGAGCGACAGTTATTCGTTAGCTCCACTCTTTTATGGAATTCCTTGCCAAGGCATATTCATGGGTCCTGTGGCACTAGACGTTTCTGGATTGAGCTAAAGCCACTCCATACGATCAATCGTCATTAATTTTTTTTTCTTTCTCTATTACTATTCTTTCTTCCTTAATTTACTTAATAACTATCTCTTTTCTTCTTTGATTTAAATATACAATAATGGAGACGTACGAAAAACACCAATATGTTTGTAACTATCTTATAATTTATAATTTGCAGATATCTTTGTCAAAAACTTGTATACATCTTAAAATTAATATCACCTAATTGTAATAATACTGTTTTGCTGTAGCTCACTTTACTTGCATTTTAAAGCTTCACTAGTTATAAGATTATTAAGTCTTAATGTGTCAGCATTTCATAGAAATAAATAAATAAATAAAATTAATCTGTTTCACGCTTTATTTATACGCCTGCCTCCGCATCGCCCGTTATAAATAAATTGAATTGAATGGTATACCGTGCCGCCTCTTTCGAGGAAATTAACAATCCTCCAAAAGTATACTCTGGTCAAGAAAAACTACTTTTATTTAAGCCTTCCGGATTCAAAAATAAATTATTGGTCCCCTTCAATCCTACTGTCACAAACACAAGAATGGTTGAGATGAGAGTTGTAAGTCACTATACTCGGCTACTTCACGATCTGTCGCGCCACCAAATTTATTTATTTTTTAATTTCTCTTGTTTCTCTTGTCCAATGACCACTACTTAATTTTGCATCGACGCTGTTGAATTTGAAAACGATTTTTGTGTCAACAATTTCCTTGAACTTTGTATTTATTATATTGTTTGTTATTTGTAAATGGGAAAATTTAATTCATGCCTTTTCATCTTAAAATATATACATTTTGAGTTGCGTGAAAACATTTTACTGTTTTTATTTAAACGTTTAACTCATTTAGTTCAACGAAACAAAACAAAAAAAGAATCTCAAATGTTTATGTTTTTGTCAGTCATTTGACATTAAAACAAAAACGTTTAACTTACGCTAAGTATTGAGAGCAATCCATTAAGAAAGAGCATTTTTGTTTGTTTATTCATACTTAGCGTTTTTTATGAGTCGAAAACTTTGAGATATTGTACCTAAGAATTTTAACTTGATGTTTATCTGACTATTTAGGTACCACATCATCACTTTTTAAAAATAACAATTGACTCAATTTTGTTGTTTGTTTTTGTTTTGGAAATAAAGAATAACAGCAAACATTACAGCTGCAGTTAAAAAAATAATTAATCGATTTTTAACAATATTTCTGTATACATTTCACAATCAGCACTTAAAATCAACTATTTTTGTTTTATTCCGTTTCGGATGTTAGCCTTAGCAAAGGTGATTAAGAAAACATTTCAGAAGCGCATTTATGTGTATTTTTGTTGTTTTAAAACTAGGTACCTACAACGTCTCCACTCTCTAAGGAAGACATCCAAATATTTAGCTGACTTTAAGACGATCGATAGGGGAAAACTTTTTTCCTTCTTTTTTTTATATTTTTATTTTAAATTTCTTTTTTTTCTATTTTAGATTTAGCAACATTCCGCATTCAGACACATGTTGCAATTGTGTTTATTTGCTTAAGCTCGCTAACGTTTGATTTTCTTACCACTCCGGGACTCGCACTGCACAATGTGCATGGAACTGATGGATGGGGCATGAAGCATGATGATCTGGCGATGAGTTGCTGCTGAATATTGTTATCCGAAGGCATTTAATGATTATTTTCAATTGGTCATTGGTTTGTTGGTGTTGCAGCCATTGATTGTTTTACTTAAGATTTTGTGGATTTGCTGATCGATGGTGTATGGCAGCTGACATCAGCTTATCAAATCAAAATTGCTCGAATGTTAGATGAACATTATTATTATGCTTGATGAAGATCATGCGAAGGAAATATAATAAATGTATGTTGTCTGTTATAAATAAATGATTTATAGGGTGTGCTTGATTTTGTTGGTAACATTACATTATTTTTTGAGGATTGTGTTATTAGAACGGAGCACGTCCTCAGTTAAGTTGTCTATGACCACGGCATCACTTTCCGGCTGCTCTTAATCAAATGAATACTTACATAATTTCGGCGCATAAATGTTGCGTTTTCAAGGCCTTTTTGTTGGAGAATTATTCTAAAGGCATTTTTTCTTAAAACATCCTGGCGTTCTTTTCTTTCCTATCACAATGATTTTTAGAAATCCCCCCTTGCTTTTCAAATGAAAAGTAATTTAAGACGATTTAAAACCCTGGGCATTGGGTAGAATTTCGAAAATCTCCAGCGCATTCAAAATATGGAGAAAATTGTTCCCCTTGCTTTTTTTTTTTTTGAAGACCATTCACTATATTGAAACCCCAAAACCACCTTATAACAAAACATAAACGCATCAAAATAAATTTACCAACATTATTAAATGAGCTAACCTGATAAGAATTACTCTTGGCAATCGCTCTCTCTCAAAGAACCAAGACCCTAATCATCTCGGTCCTGCTATGTGTATGGGGCAGAAGCATGGACCCTGTCAAAAATGGATGGGAATCTGCTTGGATGCTTTGAAAGGAAGGTTCGTGGGGTGATTTTCGGTATCGATCAAGGAGAAGGTTCAACAACGAGCTTTAAGGGCTTTACAGCGACGTCGACCTGGTCAAAAATCTGAAAATACAGGGGCTAAGATGGCTGGGACTAATGGACACTAACGCACCAGCCCGACGAGTCTTTCGAATCTACCTCTGACGGTGTGCGCAGCAGAGGAAGACCCCACCTTAGGTGGCGCACACAAGTGGAGAACGACCTCAACCAACTTGGAGTGCGTAACTGGAGGCAGCTCGCTAGGGACCGAGGGGCTTATCGGTTTATTTGTTAGCGCCATCTAAAGTAAGTATAAGAAAGTAACCTTTAGTGGGAGTGAAATCCAGATATAACATCATCGCAAATTGCTTTACTTTCTCCATCACACACAATGTTGACAAATATAACTGCTTCTGTCCTTCTGAGGATCGGCTAAGGTGATTTGTGATACCTCAGAGTCGAGTCACATTCAACCAATTCAGTCTGTGTAGGTTGATATCATATTTGAATTTGAAGCTATAAAGAGCTATTACAACAGCAATGTAATTGTCACTTTCCAATTATTGAGACGTTATGCCGCAGAATGGATGGAGTTACCAAAAGTTCGAAAAATGGTTCAACTTTTTCTGAGTGGATTTTAATTTAATCATTCGAAAAATCAAAATCCAACATTCTTGAGACAATAAAGCTTTCTACTTGGGAGCGGCTCGGAATTCTGGGATTCAAAATTCTGTATGACTAGAATCCTGTTTATTTTATTTTCGAAAATACTGTACAACCAAAATTCTGTATATCAGAATTCTATGTATTTGAATAGGCTAACATGAAATTTGGACCCAATGAAAAATGGCCCCAAACAAAAAATGAAAAATGGCCCCAAAAATTTATATGAAAAGCAACAACAAAAAATTGATTAAATTTTGTGAATTGGGGTAATTTTTCATTTTTTTTGGGGCTTTTTTTCATTTTTCATTTTGGGGTTGAATTACACTATGAAAAATGGCCCCATTTGTATCTGTTGTTGTTATTTTATGTATATATTTTTGGGCCAATTTTTCGCTTTTGGTTTAAGCTTTTCTTCCTTTTTTCGGGTCATTTTTCCATTTTGAAAATGGCCCCAAACAAATAATGAAAAAAAGCACCAGCTTTGGGGCTATTTTTCATTATTTGTTTGGGGCCATTTTTCATTGGGGCTAAATTTCATGTAGCCATTTGAAAAACTGTATATCCAAATATCAAATTATATATTTTGAAGAAAAATTTGCATATCATTAGGCCTCTTTTTCCAATATCATTGCAAGGTACTTGGAAGTACAAATAGTATATTTTGGATTTACTTGTACAAAAGTTCAATCAAGTACGATCTGATTAAAAACAAAAGAATTATTTTTTTTTTATTTATTTTTATTAATTATTTTGTAACGAAGCGTTATACTTTCGCCCTCACCTACCAGAATATATAAAGCAACTCACCACCAACCGAAATTATTCACAGTGAACCAGGACCTACGTCAGCAAAAACACCAGCACCCTACCACCATCCAACCTACATAACACCGACCGATCATTTAAAACAAGCACTCATCATTACCGCAACAACAAAAAAATTACCAGCCACCCACCACCCACTGAATCATCATCATCAACAGCAGAGCATCGTGCACACCACTGCTCATGAATATAGAAGAAAAATATTTCGTTTTGAGTTTTAAAATTCACACTTCCTTTTGCCATGAAATATGACAAGAGGACGTATGAAAAACCGAATGACTCGAAGCTTATTTGACTCGTTGTAGTTCCTAATTTGCGAATTGGAAATACTGAGGCATAAGGTAAGGTTCCGGCGAAGATCAGTTTGTAGCAACTCTTGGTTGCCTCAGGTTACTTTACTTGATACTTGATACATTCGTGTATCATTTAGAGATAATCTTTTTGGTATTAAAATCTCCGTAGTATATTTTCCCTCGGATTAGCCCTGGCCTGGAATCAGATTCCTACCGTTGTTCTCCCAGGTCCCTGCTTGCTCCTTCTGAGTGAGATCGTGGGCTAAAGTAATTTTCCCTTGGGTTAGCCTTGGGCTGGAATCAGATTGCTACCGTTTATTCCCTGATACGCTTCTTCTAAGTGTATATCGTGGGCTGAGTCTACTCCTGTAGCTCTTTATAAAAAGCTTTGCTGTATATGAAGTACTATGTTATCTAATTTAAGTTTAATACGAATTGTAAGATTGTAACCCTCTTCTTGTTAAATAAAGATTTATTGATAAAACTGGTAACTGGTCAGAGTTCTACTTTCTTAACCCGAGTTTTACTTGCTTTCTTCGGGAATACCCTGGACACCGACGAGCTTACCTCAAGCCTTAGTAAAAAAGCATCACAATTTAAATTATTTTTTTTTTTAAATACATAATTTTGAAAAGCAGAAAATTCAAATACAAAATTTTACTCATACATAATTTTGAAAAGCAGAATTTTAAAATACAGAATTTTGTGAAACCAGAATTTTGAATTACAGTACTTTAAAATATTAAAGTATTTTATTGTTTAGGCCCATTTGCTGAAACGAAACTTTAATATTTATGTTCAACTTAAGCGCTTATGTTTCACTTTTTCCACAGCGTAAACTGTCACATAAGCTCTTATGTTGAACTTAAATATATTTAAGTTTCGTTTCAGAAAATGATGACCCTTATATATTTATTTATTTTAAAAAGAGTTTTTTGACCCTACAATATTTCGACCCTAGCCACTGATCTCTATAATACACTGGATAGCGCATCCATACATGAAAGTTGATGCCATTTGAGAATTGTTATAATGTTGAGTTGCCTATTTTTTTGTATAACGGTATAACTGTATAACATAATGAAATGCAAATTTTTTTACAAAATTGCAACTAAAATACTTTAAATTCACTTTTACAATTATTTCAAATTACAAAAAATCAAATTTACAAACAAGTGATGGTTCTTTTGCTTTTTTTTCTTAGAAATTCCACATTGGTTTTTGCCCCTCTTCGGTTGTAGTAGAATTTTTGAGATCTCAGCAACTTGAACTGGCCTTCTCAGCCTCACTGAACATACCTAAAGTGTTGAGTTGCCTACGTACTTGTCATCTTCAATTGGAAGTAGAAAAACTGTTATACTTTGTAGGGAATCCACTATCCAGTGTATTATAGAGATCAGTGACCCTAGCCCTATCTACTTTCATATTTTGCAAACAATTTAATTCTGTCTTATGTTATTCTCTAGATTCACCCACCAGACGCTTCGCATGATGCATCAGACAATTTACCCTATTATATTTAATAACTAACATTATTTACTTAAGGTATTTTATTTTAAATATTTCGGAATTGCAAGGATCTGTTTTTTGTTATTTTAAAAAATTCTTTGTTTATGTCATAAATAACTGAAAGATTGACAAACCAATTTCTGGAATTCTTTGATTTCATTACTCTTTAAATATTGTTTATACAAACGTAGGAGCACAATTTTCAAGTAGTATCTAAAATCAAAAAATTCTAGGAGGATTTTATGTTCTGTTTTTTTTTTTTTTTGTTATTTGGATTTGGGGAAAATAACTGATTTGGTGAAAGGTCAAATGTCTTTGAGAGTCAAGTGGTAGTCAGTCGTTTAAAGATTCGAGTCCAGGGCTTTGACTTCTCTTTTGAATTTGTGGAGGAGGAGATAGATACCTTATATTATGGGAGTGTTAATTGATATAGGGGGGGCTATCAAATTCGTTCCTATAATAATCTCGGTTTATGAATAGTTGTGAAGGGAAAATTTATGTTGGCTTGCTGAGAACTTCTATGGGTTGAACGTTGAAGGGGTTAATCATATTAATGGTGGCATTGTTTTCGATCATTAATGCTTTAAGTAGTTTAATTCATTCCTAAGGACCGATGATTATCAGGAATATTCTCAGGGTGTTATGTTTTATAATTATAAGGATGCCAGATCTACAAGAGTTTTCATATTTCACTTAGGTGCTGTCAGTGTAATTTAAGTAATAGATACTCATTTTGATTCTGTTATGGTTTTATTCATTTTAAAAGGTTTACAGATGTTCCGAAGATAGGTAGGTACATAGAATGTTTTAAGTATTGGAATTGACAGGTCGAATACCATTATTGTAAACCTTATTAAAGTCAAAGGTTATTTGCCGACTACGAAGCAAATTTGCACCGAATTTCCCAACAAAAAAATGTCTAAGCTAAGAAGCAGCGATGCCGCCCAAAACAAAATTAACGTGCCATATTTTCCGAAAAAAAGTGCAAATCTTCGTGCCATATGAAAAAATCACAAATTCTTATATTTTTATTGAAAAAACTGTCAACAATTTTATTACGGGTTGTATCTAATACAACAGAAAAAATTAAAGGAAATCATTTGCTCTATTCGTGAATTGTCAAAAAATATCTGTTTCTGCTCAATTTTTACGATTTTAGACCAACTTTTCATTAAATTTTGTTATTTGCTTCGTTTTAAGTAAAATAATAGAAAAAGAAAAACGTGCAATATTGAAGTTTTTCGTGCTTATTTGACACGATCGTCTATCTTTGGCAACGTTGCTAAAAAGTAGGTACATATGTATCTATAAACAAGAAAAATGCAACTCTTTCGCTAGTAAAAAAGTCAAACAAAATTTAGAATCTTGGATAAACGACAAGTAAAGTTCCTTTAAAATATCTTAAAACATGCTTAAAACTATTAACCGCACTTGTTTACACGCATTTTTCCCTCAAGTTTATTTTCTCAAATTAAATTTTGCAAATAATCTATAACAAAATAACATTTTAATATAACAACATGCATATAATGTAGATATATTTTATATGGACAAGCAGCGATTAAAAGATTCAACACTATATATTCATCCCACGAACGTCAAGAACGCCGGCCGATTAAATTGATTGATCGTAAAAATCTTGATTATCGTTGGTAATTTTTAGAAAATCTCAAACTTTAATTATAAACACACACAAATTTTTTTTGATTTTTTTTTGTTTTTTACCATAATTTTAACATGCGTTAAGAAAAACAAAATTCACAATTGGGTCGCACGCTCTAGCTCTTATGGGTCAGTTTAAAAAGGAAGTTAACTAATTGATTTCTTCAATCAATGTGCTCCTGGTTTAGAAAAAAAAAAAAAACAAAATAATATCAGCACAACAAAAATTGACAAAAATAATAATTCTTCAGCTTGCAGTCCAGAGTGGCGTATCTACCAACTGGTTCGAGAAAGCTAAGCATATCGAAGAAGGAGGGAGATGTAGATGCAGATATTGCTGGCTGGAGGGAGTAGTATAGTAAAATCTATTACAACTAAAGATGGACAATTGCAAGGATATTATGTCACAAGAAATTTGATGCGTTGGTAAAGCGGTCTAGTATTTACTCCCTCTGTCGTTATACGGAGGAAAGACTGTTGCCAACGCATGCTCGTGTAAACACTTCGTATATGCTCAGCTCACTCTTGGTCTTCGTGAAACTTGCTCATTTAATCTTGTATATTTCTTTCTCTGATTGCATTCATTTGATAAAAGAACATAATCTTCCTCAAGTATTTTTAAGAAACAGAATTAAAATTAGTTAGGAATCACGAGCGCATATAGATACTAAGGGGTGTTTGATTGAATCCGCCATAAATGTGATTTTCGATTCTTAAAATGCAAAAGTCGATGAAAAATTTTACAATTTTGAATGATGTTTAACAAAGATATTTCACCAACCCTCTTCTACATAGTTGTCATAGGTTTTGGTTGAGTAAATGCCACAGTAGAGACATGAATGGTGTCTTAAAGCTAAACATTCCATTCAAACACATTAGATACACGTGAACTTTGACAAGCTATAACTTAGAAATGAAAAAAGTCCTAGGGATCGTTAAACTCGATTTAGTAGGTACTTTGAGTGTCTAAGGATAGGCAAGCACTTGCTATTTAAAATCGTTGCGATTGAAAAATCGCGATCGCGACAATTTTGTGCTGTGCACGAACTTACGATTTTTAATCGCGATCGAATGCAACATAGTCCCCTTTCACACGAAGATACTAGTTGCTGGAGATTTTTTTGACTTTTTCTTTAAAACTCCTTAACAATCTCTTGTACCTTTCACACGCAAGAAACAAAACCCGAAGAGATTTGGTTATTTTCCTTTTAAAACTATGTACCTTAGTCAAACGCACACAAACGTAGTGTGAAGAGGAACGTCAATAAAATCTCTTTAATTTGTTGACGGGGGAGATTTAGTTTACCCCTCTTTCATCCTGCCCTTCTCGCCAATGAACTGATAGTTGCTGGAAACTCAGTTGCCTTGTGTGAAAGGGGACATACATCTTTTAATGGCTGTGCACGCACTTGCGATTTTAAGTTGTTGCGACTGAAAAGTAGTAAAAGTAGGAAATAGTAAAGTAGTAAATTAGAAATTTAGAAGTGTCATTTCAAAAGAAATTAATACACAAGGTCTGGATTTACATGATAAAAGAAGTTCGACGCAACCCTCCAAAAAATTTTTCAGCCTATGAAAATCATTATTACCTTTAGGAAATATTTGCAACCAGGCCTAATATTATAATGATTAAGATGTAAGAGATTTATTTTTCAGTGGCTGACGAAGCAGTCAGCATAAACAAAAATACTCCTAAGTTTTTCCAGAGCTAAACTTAAAAACAAAAGTCTACTTTAACTAAGTACGTGCGGAACTTGGGACAAATATGATGCCAAAATATATATTGGTCAAACATCAAAGAGAAATACAAACTTGCAAGCTTCAAACGGCCCATCACAAAAAAGCTGCGAGGACATTAATTGCATCAAAAGGTATAAGATAAACTTTAATCCAGGTCAATCCAACATCAAAATTTTACGCTTGCTTACAATGCCTCCCTTCCCTCTTCTTGAGATCCAACATAGCTTTTTTTATAAACGGGAGCTCTGGACGTACAATTTGACAGTCCATGATCTAGCTGCAGATGAACCCTTCTGTTATTATGTGACATGAAAGCATAGCACAAAAAAAGGCGGGAACGAGATAGAGTCTTGATTTTTCGAACACCTATAACCAAATGTGTAATGTGCTAATAACTGCTAGCTATATTATTTTTTATAGCGATTCCTGATGCGCAGATCAGAATAAGAACTCATGTGAGTGTCACGTTTATGTCAGAAAGAAAAGAAACCCAAAACCACAAGTTTCTTAAACCTGGTCATATACGCGATGCTGACCATTCGGTACAGCATTCTTAACAATCCCGGCAATGTGCTTGAAATAAGAAAAGATTGGACTGTGGTTGACGCTCATATAAGTCACCATTATAGTGAGTAAAAAATTTACCGGATTTCCAATCGAGATACAACCAAGTGTTTCAAGTGTTTTTGATAGTTTAAGAGTCTGTATGATGGCTGCCGTCGAGAAATAGATGATGTTTTTCGTTATTTCGGATGATGCGCCGGAGAGTTCTACAATGCAATATAATGAGAAACTTTGAAACTGAGAAGCTAGCGCACATTTTAAAAAAAGATCGGAAACAGCTTTCTGCGAGACCGGGCGCGAGATAGAGCTGATTCAAATGTTGTAATTCCCTGGGTGAGTTTGCCTCCATAATTGCCTAGCCTAGTTTGCTACCACTTCCAAATTACGCGTCGTAGATGTGGTCATATAATTTCTCTTGTGTAAAATTTAGCCGAAATCAGTTGAGCTTTTTCCGACAAAATCTGAAATGGTTTAAGATTGTTAAAATGCAAACTCACTTTTCAAAAATTATCCTCATGTTTAATTAAAATCGCGTTCCTATATTTTTATTACGAGTGCAACATTTGTCCTTACATGCTATTATACATATATCTAACTATATCCATTATTTGACAGTAAAAGAAAAAAAAAACTAAAATTGCGGTAATGGCGCACTACAAGATATTAATAATATTTCAATGGGCAGAGCTCCCTTCTTCCTTGTAAATCAGTCATCGCAGCGCCAATGTTTATATGAAACCATTTTAGCTGATGATTCTTTGTGGTACCTTGTGGCAGCAGTGTTTAACGACCAAGCGAAGAATCTCTCGGCGAAGAAGGATCTTTCAACTCCACAAAAAAAGCATCTAGTTTAACACGGGAATAACATTTTGGGATTCTTGAACTGGCTTCGGGTTACAAACTCGAGCTCCTTGTTTATTTACAAAAAAGCGGAGACTCATATAAGCAGCTCTTCGTCTACAGGATGCTGTCACACCAGAGAATGGACATTCAACTACCACTGCATGCCGCCACCAGCAGAAATCTCAGCGTGCACTTGTTTTATGATCTATTTTCCATAAAAAAAAAAAAGTATCTGCATGTACCGCCACCTACCTACCTAGCTACTCGGAAAATATACATAGCTTAACTGCAATGAATTTGAATGGGGTCTACGATGTTGGTGTTATTTTAACACAACCAAGCACAGTTCATAGTGATGGGATTTGTTTACAGAAATCGATGTTTAAACAACCATGTGCATCTGAAGATGCATTCTTCTGGGCCATTAAACGCTACTAATCGTTCCGAAGTGAAGTTTTAATTGAGTTGGATTGTTGTTTGATTGATTTTGATTAACTCGGCGGAAGTGAAGTGGGTGTGGATGGATATTTTCGGCAGCCGACGCGCCGCACAGAGTAATCAAATATTTTAAATAGTGCAAGCTAGTAATAAAGTAGGTATTTGAGAAAAAGTAATTTTTGTATTTTAGGTTTCGTTTGAATCATAGAAATTAAAAATATATTAGTTCTACAAAGAATATACATTTCTAACATGTTTCAGGTTAGGAATGACAATAATATTTAACCATTAAAATAACCTGAACCTGAACAAAACGATATGGTTAAATCCTGAAGAAAAAAAAATAGAGCAAAAATATTTTTGCTGGAATCGTTCGTTTTGTTGATCTCTTAAAATTTTGAAGGTCAACTTGACAGATGCAATTTCTTGAAAGATAATACGAGTATGCTAGAAAATAAAGGGACGAACAAACTTGAAGTTACTCGAAGTCGATTTATGGTACTATGGTAGATTTAGACGTAGTTGGAATGGGTATGGATTTACGAGTCATTATAACCTCAGAAAGTGACAATAATATTATGTTCTTTTTTTTTTGTTATCGGGAATGATGTTTATGTAAGATGTTTAGAGAATTGTTGGGACCTTTGACCAGTTACTGTCAGTGGTTGCGCCCCAAATTAATAGTTGTGTTTGGTTTTATTTTATTTCGAAAAGTTGCACCGTGTAACTTAGTAGTAGCCGTGGCGTGATGGTTAGTGCGATGGACTGTCATGCCGGAGGTCTAAGGTTCGATCCCCAGCCTCGCCACCTATTTATTTAAAAGAAAAAACGGCTACTGCCTCTTGCGAGGAATTGACAAGTCCTCCAAGAGTATCTCCTGTCACAGAAAAGTGCCGCTCGTAAGCCGTTCGGATTCGGCAATAAACTGTAGGTCCCCTCCATTCCTGCAGACACGCACACAGGAATGGTTGAGAGTTGTAAGTCACTAGGCCCTAGTTCTTCATGAGCTGTTGTGCCATCAAATTTACTTATTTTTTGCACCGTGTAAATCCACCTCACACACCTGGAAAATTAGGTTGTCTGAACCTCTTTCGGCCGAAGATTATACAAAGGAAAAAAAGCGCAAATACAGTGGCAGCCCATGCGGCATTACAATTTTTGTTTAAATAAGTACGAGGAATCCAAAGAAAAAACTAAAAATACAGAGGATAACTTATTAACAATAAAAAAAACTAGTATCGCCCTGTGTCGAAATTCGACATAAACTTTCAATTGCACAAACAATTTGTTTGAAAATATTGAAGGAAAAAAACATTTTGTTTTTATTTAATTTTTTTAAACATTAACAAAAAAAGACCCACAGTGTGTAAATGCGTGTCTGAAGTATATTCTGCACATCTCCGAAATTGTGACTTTCCAACCATATAAAATTTATCGAAATTGGTCAAATACTTTTTGAGAAAATCGTACCAACACATTTTTTTTAGGGCTATTTATATGTATAAAGATAAGGAAAAAAGTAATACAAAAAGATGTTCATAGCGGTTATAGATGAATTAAGAAATGTGGCGACGTTCAACTTAGGCCGTGTGCGAATTCAGTTAAAATGGCGTTAAATTTTATCCGAAAATTAATTTTTGACACTAAATTTTGACACTAGGTGAATCTGTACGTAGAAATGTCAAAATTTAATCTCGGATAAAATTTAATCGAAATTTTAAACGAATTCGCACACGGCCTTAATCAATATTTGTGGGCACTCTCAACCATCGATCCCACTAGAGTGCCTGTTCACTATCATCAATTAATCTTGAGGCGGCCTAGCAGCTCGCATGAAACCGAGTGCTAAAACCATATAACCCAAAATTGTTCATTAAAGCTAATTTTAAAAATACTCACAAAATTAAATTTCCTTATCTAAATAAAATTGAAGCTTAAATCTACATCTGCGAAAAGAAAGTTAAAATCTATCTTAAATAATTTAATAGAATTTACTTAAAACTAAAAAATTCTCAAAATTTCTTTTGAAGCGTTGAAGCTAAAATGTAAATACACAATAAAACAAAAAAAAAAAAAAAACAGTTAAAAGTTACTTAAAACAAGTTAACAAAATCTTTCAACCTAAAACTAATTTATAAGACCCTAGGTCTTACTGGCATATATATGTTTGTGTTGTTAAAAAAAAAAAAAAAAAAAAAATTACTTCAAAATTGTTTTTTAATAATAAAAACTAAAGTCTAGATCTATTTTCACTTTTAAAAATGTAGATATCATGATCTTCTAGTTTTTCAAAAAAAATAGTACCTACTTATCGAATCTAGCCTTAGATCGAAAGTTAAACATGTAAACCCAATCAGACATGACTCGAAAACAAGTGAATAAAGAGGCTGGGTTTGACCCACACTGATAACTTCCCATTGGTTCCCTTTGAAAAGAAAATTACTAATTAAACATTTTCGAAAAACTTATCAGTTGTGCAATCAAGGGAAGGCTGTTTGCTCTAGATATATGCGACACATAAAATTTCAACAATTATTAGCAGTTTCTTTGCAGTTTTTCTTTTGGCCTAGAAAAAACCGTTAATTGAATTTTTTTACAAACCTTATTAATTACTAATTATTAGGATATTGTGTGTAGACTAAAATTATCCGGAAGTTAATATCATTGGTTGTTCTCGAGATATTCGAGCCGACAAATATTTTTTAACAATTTTTATCATTTTTTTGCAGTCTTTTTGGCCTAGAAAAATAAACATCAATTGATTTTTTTTTAAAACCTTATCGATTACTAATTATGGTATTGTGTGTAGACTAAAATTATCCGGGTGTTGATATCATTGGTTTTTCTCGAGATATTCGAGCTGAGAAACATTTTTTAACAATTTTGAGCAGTTATTTTTCAGTTTTTTTGACCTAGAAAAAAAACCGTAAATTGAATTTTTTTACAACCTCTACCCATTATTACCTTTTATTTTGTATACTAAATAAAATTAACCCGAATTTAGTATTTTTGTGTGTTCTCATATTTTCTCATATTCGATATTTTTTTTACCAATTTTTAATGTTTTTTTTTTAGTTAAACAAAAAAGAAATTGTGTGTTAATTTTTTTTAAGTATTACCAATTTTTCACTACATCATTATGCATAGAATGAAACCTGGCTGAAGTTGATAGCATTATTTTTTCTAGAGATATTCGGGAAACAAGCCATTTTACAACTTTTTTTTAAATTACTGTAATAAAAAACCGCCATTTGAATTTTTCTGAAAATCCTTTCTGCACGTTATGGCCTTATTTTGTGTAAAATAAAATTTATTTCAAGCCGATATCTCTATGCGTTCTCGAGATATTCTCAGTGAAAAAAAAGCTTCCGAACGTACGTACACAGAAATCTCTCCAAAAACTCCAGAGACCTCGAAACGTCGAGAAATGTCAAAATTTTCAATTTCAAAAATAGGACCGAT
The DNA here is from genome assembly GCA_947049315.1 of Epistrophella euchroma. Taxonomy (NCBI): domain Eukaryota; kingdom Metazoa; phylum Arthropoda; class Insecta; order Diptera; family Syrphidae; genus Epistrophella; species Epistrophella euchroma. The sequence continues at coordinate 25,444,624 of OX346246.1, forward strand.
TACTTACAATAACTTCCAATAGGAAGTTAATAAAACGTTTTTTTTTTTTTAAATTTCGGTCTTTTTTATTTTAAATTCTATTTTCATAATTTTCGTCATTTTTTCAAAGCCTTACCAAGCTTCCTAGCTTCCTGGACTGTCTTACCTTAACCAGCAACCTTGAAACTGATACCTTTGCCACCCTCTTTCTTCATGTGTTTCCTAAAAAATACCAAACAAGTTTAGCCGGATTCGCTTGTTTCCTAAAAATTATTCTAATTTTATTTACTTTCCTTCGCTTTGGATGCAAAACAAAAACATCAACATTATGAAGCTCAAAATATGAAACCCGAGTAATAGAAAACTCCCTACTTCTGGCTGCAATCTCAGAAATATTCTTGATCATGAATTCGTAATCTCCATATTCATCCCAGTTCAACAGTCTCCCTGTCTCATTGCCACAAAAACGATTTTGTTTAGTTGAGAAAACGTTAAATATTTACAATTCAAGTGTGGTATTTATGGCGGCCAGCAACGATAGAGGTGGTATTATTCCATCCTCTATCGGAGTTTTTAGATCAAAAAACTAAGTAATCCGTTCCTAAGGATGGAAGAAGTAAGTAGCCCGCACACATTACAGTTATACAGCACTAACAGCATCAGCCCCTGACCTCTTTACCGCAGACTTCTTGTTAAGAGGAGGCATAACTATAAGCATCATGAAGTTGGCCGCGGCGCCCTTACACATTCACACTACATTTTTGTAATTTTCTCCCTTTCACCAACCTCCCTATAGCACTGAAAAAAAAAAAATTGGAATCAAAATTTCTTTGCGGTTGGCTCACATGTGCGCTGATGTTTACATTGAGATGCGCAGTGGTTCATTATTTATTCGCTCTTAGAAAACATACACAACAATGTTTTTTCTTTAAAATTTTCAATGCTTTGATAATGTTAACAAGAAGCAGAAAAATTAAAAACTCATAATCCAAATCTGAGTGTCGTCGTTTGTGGTATATGAGCATAAATGATAAACAGTAAAACATCTGGGAAGTGTGCGGTCTTAGACTGAGTGCGCCAAGATATTGCTATTCGATAACGGAGCACGATAACCCTCTTATTCAACAAATACGTGCAGTCAGGTATCCACAAGTTCTACTCGATTGTCTAAAAGGGATTAAGGGTCAAAAACCAAAAAATAATGTTTACCGGAACAGGTGATGGAATTTCTAAGCACTGTTTGCTTATGCCTACAGAAGACCTAGTAATCAATTAGCTGAACCTGGAGAAATCTGAAAGAGGTATATCTACAGCTCAAGTTTTCGGGCAAGAGAATCGGTGATCACATAATCACGGGATATTCTACATAGTCTTCTGAAATAAGGCACCCAGGAGATGGAATCAGGCCGATCGCGCAGTATTTAGAACATGGGTGGATTGTGTTTGGCAAGTTCCATCCGAAATTCCCCGACAAGTGCACAGCTTTGTTCAAGTCGTTGACTTAAGCTCGCAACTGCAGACATTTTGGGAAATTAAGGAAACGCCCTTCCAAACATATAAGACCGACGATGACATAGCTTCTAATGAACACTTTTCGCTGCACACCAGGGGCTTATCTGACGGGCGTTATGAAGTGAAACTGCCGTTCAATGATGAAGATCGGCCAGCTATGGGGTCCAGTCGCCAAAGCACTTTTCGTCGATTTATTCATTTCGAAAAGAGGCTAGATGCAGATCCGAAGCTTTGTGAAGACTATACGAAATGTATTTGAGAATATGAAGAATTTCATTACATGGAAGAAATCGATGCCATTTTACTACATTTAGCTTCATCATGCGGTTTTAAAGAGGACGGCTGATGGGTCAGATGTTGCTCCAAAACTAGACAACAGAGTTTCTATAAAAAATAATTAATTTCTACAAATTTTCAGCGAAAATAATTCAATGTTCATATAAAAATATAAATTATGTACAAATTCGTAGTTTTGGGCGGTGCCGTGACTTAATGCCAAGTGACATAAGGCCAAATTTGGGTGTTTGGCTTATGTCACTTTACAAAAGCGACATAAGACCAAATTTTCATATTTGGCCTTATGTCGCTTTTTTAAAGTGACATAAGGCCAATTTTCTTTGAGACATAAGGCCAAATATATAATTATATAACAATCCCAAAAGCTCCCCTTACAGTAAAAGAGGTTTCGGACATCTTTCAAAAGGAAACTATATTGAATAACTTCGGCATGTCGCCACGTATATGTATATATTACTGTAAAAAGCCGAAATAATGAAATTCTAGAATTTACCGGTAAATTCTAGAGCACTCAGCCTTACGGCGTATAAAAGGTGAGGTATGTATGGGGGGGCATGCTGCCCCCTGCAACCCCCCTGCTTGGCCCACTATAGGAATTGGGGTAGGTGCGAGGTTGGGTGTATGCAAAGTTTTTTTGTATTTTATAAGAATCTGAATTTAATGACACTTTAAATGTATCCTATGTATAAACTGTGAGGTAGGATTTACCGGTAAATTCTGCAAAAGAAACTTTGCATACACCCAACCTCACACCTACCCCAATTCCTATAGTGGGCCAAGCAGGGGGTTGCAGGGGGGCAGCATGCCCCCCCATACATACTTCACCTTTTATATGCCGTAAGGCTGAGTGCTCTAGAGTTTACCGGTAAATTCTAGAATTTCATTATTTCGGCTTTTTACAGTAATAATATGCATGTACGTGGCGACATGCCGAATTTATTCAATATAGTTTCGGTTTTAAAGAAAACAGTTCAAAGTGACATAAGGCCCAATTGGCTTTACGTCACTTTTCAAAAGTGACATAAGGCCAACTCTTAAAATTTGGCCTTATGTCGCTTGGCCTTAAGTCACGGCACCGTTTTGGGCCGTATACACGAACAAAGCTAATGTAAACGTTGCTTGCCAAACTATTAGCGACCTACCTACCTACGTATTTAAAAAAAAATTCTCTGACGGATTGGCCCGCACTTTAAGGAAATGGCCCTAAAAGTGGCCCTCAATAATTTTTTCTTTGTGGCAACTCTGAGCTTGACTTTGAGCTTCCATTCAATTTGTCCAATCATGTGAAAACCCTTGGCATCAAATGTTTTCCAATCAATGATTGTGTCTCGTAGTAGCCGTGGCGTGATGGTTAGTGCGATGGACTGTCATGCCGGAGGTCTAAGGTTCGATCCCCAGCCTCGCCACCTATTTATTTAAAAGAAAAAACGGCTACTGCCTCTTGCGAGGAATTGACAAATCCTCCAAGAGTATCTCCTATCACAGAAAAGTGCCGCTCGTTAGCCGTTCGGATTCGGCAATAAACTGTAGGTCCCCTCCATTCCTGAAGACACGCACACAGGAATGGTTGAGAGCTGTAAGTCACTAGGCCCTAGTTCTTCATGAGCTGTTGTGCCATCAAATTTATTTATTTATTTTGATTGTGTCTCGTATAAAAACGAATTCCACGTTGAAACCAGATGAGTACGACCAACAAAGTGATTGTCCTGCATGGCTTTTGCGACGCTTCGATGAAGTTCTTCGGTGCAGCGGCATACATTCGCGTTCTGTAAAGCGATGACAACATCCACATCAATTTGCTGTTATCGAAGACTAAGGTGGCACCAAATCAGCGAATGGTAACTCTACCTAATTTTTTGAAGTCGCAATTAAACAAATCCTAAACAATGAAACGCCTAAAAGTTTACAAGCATTAAATGTTTTCATCGAAAACTCCCTCTTCTCGTAAAACGCTCAACGTCCCATTATTATAGCTAAATCACAATCACGCGTTCGGTCGTGCCGACTTTGACATATTGAATAGAAACAATGGATTCTTATGAGGCAATCTGAAATGTTACCTCAAGCTTTGTGCTCGCTTTAGATCGTAAATATCGTAAGCTCGAGCTCAACGCCCGAATAGATCTATTTTCTATTTTGTCGCGCTTTGACAGCTCACAGTAGGTAATTTCCATTTTGTTTGTTTTCCCTTTTCTTTCGGTCGGATGCAAAAGTTGTTCTGCATTTAGTTTCATTAAAAATAAAACATTTAATTAACAAAAAACATAAGAAAATTTGTTTGCAAGAAATTAATTTATTATTAATCATAATTTCGTGTGAATCATTTGATAAAAGTAATAAAAGTTATCTTAGGTACTTTACTAAACTAAATTTGGTTTGTGTTGTGGTATAGAATTGGAAATTAATTTGGATTTTTTTTATAATAATTCCAGGAGATGTTTAGTATATGTGTATATTTTTATAAATTTTATTGAACAAAATAAATTGTTTTTCTGTGAAATGTATTGTTTGTGTCTTGTTTATTTCATTTAAAAATACCCAAAGCAAATTGTTTTGATGCTCTGTTTTGCAAGTATCTGTCTACCTCTTTTTAGATGTGTTCGATTAAGGCAATTTTTGTTTGGTTCCGGAGAGTTATTTACTCCGCTGTGTATACTTCTTAGTCGAGTTTACACTTGCCTTCTGTTTTTTGTTAATGAGTGATGTTTCTTGTGGCGCTATCGCTTGAACTTGTTTCTTTTTAATTTGTATTTTATTTTTATGTGAATATTCTTGTTGAAAAATCAATGCTCACATATATACATAAATTACAAATAAATAAAATCCCGACACAAGAAATTTGTGTCTTACAACATTTTGTAATATCAATTACGATTTGTATCGTGTGTTTTTTGTAGAATTGTGTCTTGTGTTGGAATCCAACCTTTTTCTGCGGTAGGTATATGTATACCACGTTCTGTTGAAGAGTGAATAAATTTTTTTCTGTATGTGGGAAAGAGAAAATATTGCTCATGGAAAGAAAATAGTTGAATAGGGAAAACAAAGATGACAGTTTGCAACACATCAAACTTGACAAGAGTGTGTATGTACTAAGTCGGCGGCGTAACATCACCACATTTGTGCCTGTTTACATTGTATTTTTGATGAAGCATATTTTCGTTCATCAAAATGTTCCTCGTGTTTACATTATAGAGAAAAAATCCTTTCATTTCAATCTACCCATCCCTATCTCACATCCTTAACAACCATGTATCTCTCACTCACACTCTTCCTGCTCAATCCGAAAACATTTATTGAAACTGGCGCATCGGCGTAATTTGGGTGGAATTAACCCTTCTCTTTCTTACTCACACAAAATCTACCCATCTCACTGGATGCGCCGTTCGTCAAAAATACAATGTAAACAGGCACTTTAAATGTGCAAACCTTTTTGCAACCCTATTTTGCGATAAAATAATTCCCTCAGCTTAAGATTGTTTTGTCTGACGGGATTTATATCAGATATTTTTTACGTAGGTACGTGCCTGTTTACATGGGCTTTTTATGGATGGAGATTTTATTTGCGTAAAAAAGAGAAGGGTAGATTCTACTCAAAATATGCTGGTACGCTAGTTTCAATAAATTAATATTTTCGGGTTCAGGATGAGAGACTTTTTAATGTGTGAGTGTATCTCATGGATTTTAACACGGTGTCTCCACCTTGTTCTTTCGATAGAAAGAAAGAGCGATAGTATACCATAAAATGTTGGTTGGGCATTTTAATAGCTTTCTATTTCATTTGTTTCAAAAATTTCACAAGGCAAAGTTATTAAGTTAAAACAATTTAAAGAATTTTACTTAAAAAGACCAAAACTTCATTTTGGCACCTGCAATAAATTAATTACATTCGAAAAAACCCAAAAAAAAAAAAATTGAAACAAACCCACAGATGTCAACGGGAAAATTGCTTCTTCATAGAATACTATTCATAGCTTTCTATGAGCAAAGCAATATGTGGCAAGAAATTTTTTACAGAATACTATATGTAAGTAGCCTCTATGAGAAATTTACATAGCATGCAATACAGTTTTCTATGAAATCTTTCTCGTGGAGCCACCATGTTCATCCATTAGAATCAAAAAAGGAAAAAGCGATGAAAAACTACCTTAGCGCATATACCTAATGTATACTTTTATTACCAAAGCTATTTATTCATTGGTTGAATGGTTGTAGAACCTAAATGAAAACATAAAATGCGGAGACATTTAAAATTCTCTATTGTCTGCGAAGAATTTCAGAAATGCCATTTTAAGGAAACAGAACTTTTATTTGTCATTTCTCAACGCCCGAGGTTTGAAGCCACATTTCGTTTTGCAATTTTAAAGGTCGCGCTTAATGACACATGTTATCGTAAAGTCGATTAAAAGCCCATCAAAGCCCGACCGACCGAACGCGTGATTGTGATTTGGCCATTATTTCAAAACAACCACCACTTTAGGATTTAGGTTGTTCGAGATGCTCAGTGCTCATAAAAATACATTTCATGTTGGCAATTCAAGAAACAATAAGCTGCATCCGACAACGATATTGTATTGGATAAATAAGTCTGAAGTACCAACGGTAAGGATGCCCTTCTTGCTACCGGCAAAAGGCATCCGAAATGCAACAGTTAATGGAAATTTTCCCACAACTAGAGTTCATATGTCTCGACCGTTCAGCCATATTGTCGTCGACTACGCAGGACCCATCGAAAGGCTCGCGATGCAAAAATCTTAACAGGGTATTTTGCGGACGTTATCTGTTTGGATACAAAAACCATACACTTGGTGTTAGTGCCCGACCTGACGACGCAAGCTTTTTGGCAGCATTCTGACGGTTCACGGCCAGAAAAGGAAGCTGCAAGCAGGTTTTCAGCGACTACGAAACAGCGGAGGGCAATCGCCGAAATCACAGGTATACAAATAGGCGTTTTATTCCCCTATATCCTTCAAACTTTGGTGTTTTATAGGAAGCAAGTGTGAAATCAGTTAAGTACCATTTAAAACGAGTTGTTGGAACCGAAAGGCTTACGTTTGAAGATCTCGCAACGCTTCTAACACAGAAAGGAGTGTGTTTGAATTCTAGGCCCTCTCTCCAACAAATCAATGAATGCGCTCAACCGTGCGCACTTCCTAGTTGGCAAGTCATGTCATAAATAAGAAAATAAATAAATTTAATGGCACAAGCACAACGTCTCATGAAAAACCAAGGTCTAGTGATTTAAGGCTGTTTCACAATGCGACGAGGAAACGAGACGTCAGCGTGACGAGAAACGCTTTCATCTTTTTCTCGTTATAAAATCGTTACCCAATTCAGTGAATTTGGAGATTAAAATAAAAAATTTGAAAAAAAGGAAAATGAAAATGTAAAAAAAAATGCTTTTAGCACTTTTGGGAGTGTTTATTTACAAAAAAGCAAAAGGCAAAAAAAGACCAAAAGGGAGCAGAAGAAGACGGTGGGAATGTTAATGAAGACAAAATTAATTAGTCGCAAAAAAAAAACACATATTTGCTCGCCATTTTCGGTATTTTATTTATTTATTTCCTCTTCTCAATTGTCAAAATGAAAATCGTCGTCTCGTTGCGTCTTTTTTTCGGTGACGGGACGACGAGAAACGCTTTATTGTGAATACTCTGGTATATTCTCATTGCTTGAAATTGGTTTGACAGCTACGACGAGTTCTCGTCACGTTCACGTCTCGTTCCCTCGTCGCATTGTGAAACAGCCTTTACAACTCTCAATCATTCCTGTGTGCATGTCTGCAGGAAGAGAGGGGACCTACAGTTTATGGCCGAATCCGAACGGCACTTTTCTATGACAAGAGATACTTTTGGATGATTTGTCACTTCCTCGCAAGAGGCAGTAGCCCTGAAAAAACCTTAAGATGGAAGCGGCTGGGTATTGAACCCAGACCTTTGGGATGACAGTCCAACGCAATAACCATTACGCCACGGGCTACTACAGGCGAATAATGTCATACCGTACCTGAATTCGAATTCAACAGCAACTTTCATACATTGACCAATGGAAGCGCGTTTAGGCCCTGGCGGAAGAGTTCTAGAACTCTGAACACCTCTCATGACTCCAACAACGTCCAAAATGGACCCAAGTTCAAAGTATGTCCAGAATTGGAGACCTCTAGTTCTCATCACCAACGTAATTGTAATCTTGTGCGATTTGAAAGCACACATCTGGGTCGGACAGACTTTTACGCGACGTCACCATGAAAACTAAAACTGGGGTCAAATTATCGCTTCAGTGAGCTCTTAAGGTCACTTAGTAATTTAGCACACTACAGCTGTTTACAATGTATTGTAACGATGAAATCAGCACCTAACTACTTTCGGAACAAACAAAGAGCCAAGTACAAAAATACCCTTATCGAAGACAACAACCATTTATAAAAAAATCCCGAGAGAGCGCGCCCATCTCTCTCAGGGGAAAAATGCGCTGAATGGAAGAGTGGAGAGAACGCCATCTCTCTTCATTGGAATGGAACCTTCCAGAAGCTTTTGTGCCAGTACTTTCTAGTAGAGTCCCGAACCTCTCAGCTCACTATATAAGGAGAAACTTTTTGAGCACAGACACAGTTTATTTTTGAAAGCGAAAGTGTAAAGTTCGAAGTTAAAAGTATCCGGAAGTGAATTTAAGTTGCATACTATTGAGATTGGTGATTAATAAAATATTTGAAGTTAAGTAAAGTGTGTTTTATTTAAAAAGGAAATAATTGACGGTTGACAGTTAAAAATAAATAAGTTTTATATCGAACCGTGGTAAAACGTTACATTGGTGTCAGAAGTGGGATAAAACTTATTTTATCTGTGCATTTAAGTAAATTAACTTAAAATAAAAAGTGCGTGTGTGTTTTTAAATAAATAAACAGACAATGGGTAAAAATTTGAATGATTTAAATTGTGTTGAACTTAAAGCAGAACTAAACAAACGAGGTCTTCCTACTGCTGGATCAAAAAATGACCTCATTATTCGTCTGCAGGAACATTTAAGACAACAAGGTGAAAACCCAGACTCGTTTATTTTCACGATTGAAATGGAGGAAGAGCAAGTAAGTACTAGTTTAGATATGACCAATATGATGGCTCTGCTGCTCGCCCAGTTCAAAGAGCAAAAGAATCTTCTCGAAGAGCAAAAAAGAGAACAAAAGAATGAACAAAATAATCTTCTCGAACAAATGGGAAAACAAAGCGTTGAGCATAAGAATCTTCTAGAGGAACAGAAAAACATCCTCGAAAGTAAATTAACTGTATTTGAAAACAAGTTCATTGCTCTTGATGAACGTTTTGAAGGCGTCGAAAAACAATTTTCGAAAGTAGACACAAAGATCGAGAACGTTCATGATAAATTCGAGACAGTGGAAAATAAAATTCAGAGCATTACGATGGAACTAGATAGAGTTCGGAAAATGAAGATTCGAGAAAGTTCTGGCGACTTTGTAAAGCGAAAGGAAATGCATCCGCCAACCTTTGATGGAAAAACTTCTTGGTCGATTTACAAGAAGCAGTTTGAGGCAGCCGCGGCAACAAATGGCTGGGATGACGAAGACAAATTTATAGCTCTGACGCTTGCCCTAAGAGGACCTGCTGCTGAATTGTTGCAAACCATACCAGCGGACAAGAACGGCAACTTCACAGCTCTTGTTCAGGCCATTGACAAACGCTTTGGAGATGGCCATATGCAAGAAGTCTTCCGCGTCCAACTCAATACCAGAGTCCAGAAAAGAGGAGAAAGTCTGCAACAACTTCAAGCAGATATCGAACGGCTGGCTCACCTGGCATATCCAACTGCAGGAGAGGAAATAATAAACCAATAATAATAAACTGGAGTTTTCACATCTGTTTTTGGTAGCAGATATATGTGACGAGTGTATCATTGGAATCGACTTCATGAAAGAACACGGAATAATTCTGGATATCGGTAAGCAAGTTCTTAATTACCAAAATGTAGAGATTCCTATGGTTTATGGTGACGAAAAATCATCAACTCTAAGAAGTGTCATTAAAGAAGACATAATGCTTGCCGTCTTCTTCTGAAGTGTTCGTTTGGGCTAAAATAAAAGGCGATTTGGGTGGTCATCGATACCTCATGGTGGAACCAGATACTGACCAAGACTTCCAAAACATCATCGTTGGGAAGACTCTTGTGGCACCAAAGAACAACATGGTACCTGTACGGATTCTGAACATCAAACCGTACGAAGTTAAGTTGAGAAAAGGAGAAATAGTCGGAAAATGTGAACCTGTGTCAGCGATAACTAAGATCACAGAAGAGGACACGAAGAAGCCTGTGAACTCCGAACAACTAAAGGCAAAAATCCTTAACTCAACAAATCTGAGTCAACATCAACTAAGTATTGCTGGTAGTCTTCTTCATGAGTATGCTGACATATTTTCTTTACCAAGTGGGCAGTATGGTCGAACACAACTCGTGCAGCATCGGATCGACACAGGAGACGCCAGACCGATTCGTCAACCAGCAAGACGTCTCCCCTTAGCCAAACAAGCAGAAGTTGAAGAGATGATATCGGGCATGAAGAAAGATGGGCTGATCGAAAACTCTAAAAGCCCTTGGGCGTCGCCAGTGGTCCTTGTCAAAAAGAAGGACGGAAGCACTCGATTCTGTGTGGACTACAGAAGGCTAAACGATGTGACAAAGAAAGACAGCTATCCTCTGCCCAGAATCAGCGATACCTTAGATGCAATGGAAGGTGCTAAATGGTTCTCTACACTAGACCTAAAGAGCGGCTACTGGCAGGTAGAAATTCACCCAGAAGATCGTGAAAAGACAGCTTTCTCCACAGGAAATGGTCTGTGGCAATTTAAAGTGATGCCATTTGGACTGTGCAACGCTCCGGCTACATTTGAGCGTTTGATGGAATGCGTTTTAGAAGGACTAACCTGGAAATCTTGCCTGGTCTATTTGGACGATGTCATCGTGTATGGGAAAACATTTGACGAACATTGTGGCAACCTGAAAGCTGTATTCCAGAGGCTTCGAGAAGCACACCTCAAGCTTAATCCAGATAAATGTGCTCTTTTCAAGACCGAAGTTAAATATTTGGGACACATCATCTCATCCCAAGGAGTAAAGACTGATCCTGAAAAAGTTGACACAGTAAAGAATTGGCCAACACCACAGGACAAACATCAACTCCGAAGCTTCCTTGGCCTAGCCACATATTACCGGCGTTTTGTGAAGGATTTTGCTGGAATCGCCAAAAGCTTGCATCAGCTTACAGAGAAGGGAAAGCCGTTCAAATGGTCAGGTGAGTGTGAGAAAAGCTTCCAGGAGTTAAAGCTGCGTTTATGTAATGCTCCTGTGCTTACCTTCCCAACTCCAGGAAAACCTTTCATTATTGACGCGGATGCAAGTAATGTCGGAATTGGAGCTGTACTGTCACAAGTCCACGACGGAGAAGAAAAGGTTGTCGCCTACGACAGTAAGGTACTCTCGAAGCCAGAACGGAATTATTGCGTGACCAGAAGGGAACTTCTAGCTCTGATATTGGCAACAAAACACTTCCATAAGTACATCTATGGACAGAAGTTCCTTCTCCGAACAGACCATGGAGCACTCAATTGGCTTCTGAACTTTAAAAATCCTGAAGGTCAAGTAGCAAGGTGGATCGAGAGACTACAGACATATGACTACCAAATTCAACATCGAAGAGGAAAGTTGCATTCAAACGCAGACGCATTATCTCGACGGCCTTGCAAACAGGACTGCAAACATTGCACACGCCAAGAAGAAAAGGAAATGATTGCCGTCCAACGAATAAGAGCTGATCCCATTTACGGTTGGAGTAATGAAGAACTTAGGACTGCCCAACAAGAAGACTCGGACATAGAGCCCATTCTTGCGTGGAAAGAACACCAAGAAAAACCAGAGTGGTGTGACATCTCCGACAGAAGTCCGGCCCTGAAAGCATATTGGGCACAATGGGACTCACTTCATGTGGAGGAAGGTGTTCTAAGGCGTAAGTGGGAATCCGCAGACGGTAAGTCCTATGTGATGCAGCTGGTCGTTCCTCGGTCCAAGGTTAATGACGTTCTTCGAGAGATGCATGACGGAGCTTCTGGAGGTCATTTGGGAGTCAATAAGACTTTGGAAAAGATACGACAACGGTTCTACTGGCTACATGCAAGAGAGGACGTCGAAAAGTGGTGCCGAAAATGTGATACTTGTGCTGCTAGCAAAGGCCCAGGTAGGAAGCTTCAAAGTAAAATGCAACAATACAACGTAGGCACGCCTTTCGAAAGGATTGCAGTAGACGTCGCAGGCCCTTTTCCTGAGACCAACAGTGGAAACCGATACATCCTTGTAGTCATGGATTACTTCAGCAAGTGGCCTGAGGTATTTGCCATCCCAAACCAAGAAACCAAAACAGTTGTGGATCAGATTGTCTTCAATTGGGTGAGCAGGTTCGGCGTACCGATGCAACTTCATTCCGACCAAGGAAGGAACTTCGAATCTAACATCTTCCAGGAAGTTTGTTCGCTCCTTGGCATTAAAAAGACGAGGACAACGCCGCTTCATCCACAATCTGATGGGATGGTCGAGCGATTCAACCGGACGCTAAAGGAACATCTATCTAAGGTTGTCGGCGACTACCAACGAGACTGGGATAGACATATTCCATTATTCCTAATGGCATATAGGAGTGCAGTACATAGCTCGACAGGACATACACCATCGGAAATCTTGTTTGGAACGTCAATACGACTGCCTAGTGAGGTGAAATTTGGATGCCGGACAATTGAGCCACAACGAACAGAAGAATATGTGGATAACCTCAAAGAAAGGCTCATTGACATTCATCAACGAACCAGAGCATTCATAAAAACATCTAGTGATCGGATGAAAACACGTTATGATGCCCGAGCAACAACAACAGGATTTCAAGAAGGAGACCTCGTGTGGTTTTACAATCCCCATCGACAAAAGGGACTGTCACCAAAGCTTCAACAGAACTGGGAAGGACCCTACACTGTTGTGAAGAGACTAAATGATGTGGTCTACCGTATACAGAGAGGAGTAAGAGGGAAACTGAAAGTAGTTCATTGTGACCGTTTGCATCGTTATAATGGTGAAAGGAGCGACAGAATTGTTCGGGACGATCAATCTTAAGAGGGGGGCAATGTAACGATGAAATCAGCACCTAACTACTTTCGGAACAAACAAAGAGCCAAGTACAAAAATACCCTTATCGAAGACAACAACCATTTATAAAAAATCCCGAGAGAGCGCGCCCATCTCTCTCAGGGGAAAAATGCGCTGAATGGAAGAGTGGAGAGAACGCCATCTCTCTTCATTGGAATGGAACCCTCCAGAAGCTTTTGTGCCAGTACTTTCTAGTAGAGTCCCGAACCTCTCAGCTCACTATATAAGGAGAAACTTTTTGAGCACAGACACAGTTTATTTTTGAAAGCGAAAGTGTAAAGTTCGAAGTTAAAAGTATCCGGAAGTGAATTTAAGTTGCATACTATTGAGATTGGTGATTAATAAAATATTTGAAGTTAAGTAAAGTGTGTTTTATTTAAAAAGGAAATAATTGACGGTTGACAGTTAAAAATAAATAAGTTTTATATCGAACCGTGGTAAAACGTTACAGTATTTTAAATGGAACAGTAATGCCAACGTAAAATACTTCAGTGACGTATGGCCCACTCGTTGATGCGGGAATTCGGCCCCTGAACAAATGAAACATCCAATAACAAAAGACTATCTCCTACTATCGAATGAATCATTCGAACAAAGCCCTCTTTAACAAAAGTAAAAATCTAAAACAACGTTAAGAATCAAAACCCATTATGCAGAAATTAAAGTCTCATTCAAATAACTTTTGATCAAAATGTGCACTAAAGATCCATCTACCGTCTCTAATAGCATCGCTAGCCATCGGCCTAGTTTCACCCGGTTCATATTTCAAGAAATATGGGAATATGAATCCATCTCTCCATGTTGTAATTGGCAAATTGCAATTATATTAAGATTGGCCTCGTTCAGGATTGTATCCAAAGCGATCTGGATAGCTTTGTGTTGTTGTAATCCCTTGTGAAAAAACAGCTGATCCAACAACAACTAAACGTATCTGAAAATTTTTGGATAGGTTGACACCGCCTTGGATAGGTTCTCGAACGCAAGGATTGTTGCTCGCAGTGGTCCAAAGTGACACTTTGTTGTCAGCGGTGGAATTTTCAAAAATATATTTCTGGCAGCACTGGCAGACAGCCTATCAGACTGCCATTTGCCACCCAAACGTTGGCAATGAACAACAATTTTGGAAGAACACGTATTCCGTTGACATTCTTCGTTTATTTTTATTCAAAAAATATTTTTACGTTAACCTCTTTACTGTTAATGATGACATCTAGCGGCATGCAAGAACATCTGTAAATTAGTGCGGACTCAAACCACAACTATTTAGCAGCGCGCCATCTACTCGAAAATGTATGTTAGCTTATACTATTGTCTTATAGATGACTTTTAAATATAATGCGAAAAACCGTTACTTTTAAACTTCCTTTTAAAAAAACTAAAACAAGGAACAGATTATAAAAAAAAAATTAGCTGAACACTTAAACGAAGATTTTGTGCATATGGAGAACTCACTGCTGTACAGACAAACGGAATTCAAAAATATTAAAACGTTGTTAACTAAATAAATTGCCATAATTAACAAAAAAGAAAATTTTACTCGTAAATCTTACTAAAGACAATTTGAAAGTTTGTTTTCTTTATTTTCTTTTGATTTAAAAATGAAAAGAATGAAATACGCAGAATTTTAACTAGTTTTGGATTTTTTTGTTATGACTTCATTCGGTACAGCTGTACATGTAATTAATATAATTGTCTCGAGTCAAAATCTATATTAAACTTTTCGAAAAGACCTTCGGAAACTGAAACTTATGTATGTATGTATGTAGGTTCCATCTCAATTAGCTGGATTTTCTTATCTACCCTAATCGTGATCAGATTATGATTAAAATATAAATCAAACACAATGCAGTTTTCGTTAAGCTTCTTTTTTTCACGTACCTTCATATACCTACTTGTTGTCTTTTTTATGTAAAAGTTGAAACAATATCAAATTTACCCTGAAAAAAAAAAGAATTTTAAACAAAATAAAACATGAGCAACGTATTCGTATTTTTAAATTTGGTATAAAACTTTATTTTTGACATTCATTTCTTGGCTTAATTATAACAATTATTTTGCTAAATAAATAAATAAACTAAAAACTATTTTGTACATATTGTTTTTTTTTTTATAATTATGTGATCTTTACGTGTTGAAATACATAATTCAAAGATTCATTGATTTTTTAAGCTTTTGCATAATTTTTGTACAAATTTCTTAATGTTATGGTTTAAAATTTTTACAATAAAAATATCAAAAGTTTTTTTTGGTTTAATAATTACAAATTTTACAATTATATTACATATTGATAATATTTACCATTTTTACAAAATTAAGGTATTCACTATTGAAAATAAAAAATAATTTGTTTAGGGATTTTATTATAATTTCAAATTGGTATTTTGCAAATGGATTATCACATACATATTTATTAAAAAAGTTAAGAGATGTTATTATGTGTAATGTTTTTGAAAAACAGAATCTAAGGATTTTTTGATTTAGCTGTAGGGACATAATTTTTACCTTTTACTTCTTTACGCGACGCGTGACTTAAATATACACGGTCACGATGACACCATTATTCTACAAAAAAAGCAAGGCATCTAGATTTTAAAGTAAAAATATCATGGAAACGGAAATAAAAAGACTCGAATATCACTTTATTTATTTTATGCATAAATAAATTGCCGATTATGATTAATTTAAAAAATTAGTTTTAAGTTGTAAATAAAAAAATAATAAAGGTTAAGTCATGGACGGTCCGGATAAGAACTCGGTTGTTTTTTTTTTTTTCAGTTTTAAAATCTGTTTGTAATCAGATAGAGACTTAACTTGCGCGTTTTTTAACAGCGACCGGTGTCAACGACATGATTCTATTTGACATAATTTTAATGGGCTCAGTTTACACACTCTTTATCCGATAATTTACAATTAAACAAAAAAAAAAAACACGTTTTATTAAAACATCCATACCTACTGCTGAAGTATTACAGTATTGGGGACGATACCCTACCTTGAAAATCCAATGCCCTACCTTAAAAAATACCGAACATCAATTATCGTTACGATTTTCCTAAATTCATTCTACCAAAAAAATAGCACCCAGACCCAGAAGGCCTCTGAAGCTGCTAATGAGTCACGAATGAATGGAAGCATCACCCTTTCCCGATAAGTAAATACTATACCTTTACCAGATCAAATCATATTCCATATATGATGTCACTTACATACATCGGAATTAAAATGAAGCGGAAAACAAAGGGTTGATAAAATTAATTGTAGTAACAGAAGGAATATCAACTGTTGTCCTTCACGAGCGGACCAAATGAAATTCTGTCACAATAGACTATAGAGCGACTAAAAACAACAAATAAATATACTTAGTATTAGCAACTGTAGTAGTAAAGTAATTAAAAAATATATGAATGCAAAATAACACTGGTCAACAAGGTTTTTGTTACAGAAACCAAACTATACTTTTCCAAAGGTTTTTGATGTGCTGAATTCGAATCTGTCAGAAATATTCTATCACGTCACGTTTTTGAGATATTCCCGTTTGGAAATAAAAAAAGTCAGTTTTTCGCTGTTTTCGAGGTAACGTTAAACCGTGAGGTAATTTGTTTCAACATAATTTGTTAAAGCGTGGCAACCCTATGTCTTGACCACTTTACGCTAGGCATCCCTTACGCAATATGTTTGGTTAGATACCTCCTACAAAACTGTATACTTATTATCTTGTACCTTGATGAGGGTAGGTCGTTCTATGGCATGATCTGCCCCTATCGACTTTTCAAATTTTATAGGATAAAGGCTTACAACTAAATCAGGATTTCTCTGGTTAGGGAAGAGATATCGGAGAGGTTTAAATAGAATTAAAAAAAAGAAACTTAGTGCTTTCAGAAACCGTTACAAATTATGTTGAAACAAATTACCTTTTGCCGGTGCTAAAGATATGCAGACGGCTTTGGAAACTGAGTTTTTCAATCCAAATGTTGAAGAGAATTTCTTTAACTAAATTTGCTTTTAATATCAATTGGGTTATAGTTGATGATACCTATTGATCATCTTTATTATGTTTTATTTTAACTCTATTATTAATTTCATAAGCATTAGAATTAATGTTACTCCTTATTACTCCTTTTCCATTATTTCAGTTATACTTATCATTTTATATCTTTTGAGAGTTTGGTTGTTGGGAAAACTTTATTATACATATTTACTTCCTTTTTGTAAACATCCATGGTCTTGAAGATCACATTGTCTGGTTAATTTTTATTAAATTTAGTTTTTCTTTTTACTTAAAGGCTGGACAATGTGTAAAAAAAATTACCTCACGGTTTAACGTTACCTCGAAAATAGCGAAAAACCGACTTTTTTATTTTCAAACGGGAATATCTCAAAAACGTGACGTGATAGAATATTTCTGACTTCGGATTCAAATTCAGCACACCAAAAACCTTTGGAAAAGTATAGTTTGGTTCTTGTAACAAAAAAATAATTTAATTTTGTTGACCAGTGTAATCATAGAGATTTAGATTTAACTACACAAGAAGAAATCGGAACAAAGATTAGCAAATTAACTTCGTAGTACTTTATTCTAACAACAACTATGAATAATATTCAAGCTGATTTACAACCAGCATTAGACAATTTTGTCTCTGCGAGTTCCAGAGTAAATCAGGCTCCCAAGATGGTGGTTAGGAAGAAACTGGCAAGCAAGAAGTGCGCATCAAGAAAATGGACGTGAGTTAAAGATAATTTCCTGAAACGTCTATTTTTAAGACATAACAGCATCGTATGAAGAAAGCCAGGATATCATATATTTCTGCACACGAGACCAATACACACTTTGAACAAAGAAGCAACTGATAATTAAGAAACATGTAAATGGTCACGAACGAAATATATAATCCCTTCGCTTGTACATAAAATAAACAAGGGTATAAGATCAAGAACAAATCCCTGAAAACAAATTTTTCTTGACAAAAATTGAAAGAATCTCTGATTTGTTAGTATCAATTTGAAAAATTACTCCATGTGAATTCAACCGAAATGCACGCAGACTTGATGTTATTAGCTTTTGGAAGGAAACGGAATTTCGAACGTTTATGTTATACTTAGGTCCGGTTGTTTTGAAAAATGAAATGAAGAAGTATATGAGAATTTTATCCAGTTACACTGTGCTGTTTCAATATGTCTCAGTAAAAATTCGCAAAAATTTATTGATGTCGCACAGACATTGTTCACATCATTCATACACGGTGGACCTGAAAATATAAGTTACAATGTTCATAATTTATACCATATTGTAGATGATGTTAAATTCCATGGTCCTCTTGATAACATAAGTGCATTCAAATACGAAAATAGCTTACAATATTTAAAACGTAAAATAAGATCTGGAAATAGGCCACTTGAACAAATTGCAAATAGAATTTCAGAAGATTTTAAAAACACAGTAAACCATGTAAATGAAAAAATGTTTTCCAGATTAAAAAAACCTGTGCAATTGAAGGTTGTAATGTAATTTATAGAGCTGTCGAACTTAAACAGTTTGTTTTAAATTCTACCGACGTTACTTCTGTTCCGAGGAGTTGGGTTAATGAAACAACATTATTCTGGCCAAAGTCTAAGAAGGACTGTCTAACTGGCCGCAAACAATGCATAACACCATCGGAAAACTGGAAGACTTTACAATGTAAAGTCATTTTTGATGATATCGGTGAGTACTTTTATATGTATATGAGTTTGAAAATGCGACATAATTAGCCATTTCAGGTTTCTGAGCTCTCAAGAAATTTTCTAAGAGCAACAGAATCTAAATATTAGTGCTCAGTTTTTTTACAGAAAATTTACTAAGGAATCCTGTTAAGGTTTCTGATGTAACAGAGCGCTCCAAGATATCAAAACCTGAACTGGCCTTAATGTCAGGATAAAACATTGATTACAAATATTTATAAAAAAAATATTCTTTGAAATAAAATAAGGTAAAAATAAAGTTAAAATCTATATAATGTTGTCATCATCAAATTGGAATTGAAAATATGACCCGATTCTTTTCACTTTGAATTCCACACCAAACAACTTTTCCCGTTCTGCTTTTTGTACGCCATTAACGTTTAATCATCTTGAAAAACCTTTATTTGAAGGATCATGGGAAGAAGCACTTAAGAAAGAAAAAGAAGCCGAGGTTCTATCATCAGACGAAAATGAATTTCTAGATTCCGTAAAATCCCTAGACATAACCATCAGAGACTTGAATTCACTGATTTCAGAAATTATTTCTGAAAGTATGTGTACTCCTCGACCAATGCGCTGCGAAAAAACAACACCGTGCAACACTTTGACTGACGGTAAGATAAAATCAAATCATTCAAAAGAATGATATATATTTGCTTAGATCATCAATATTATAAGTCCATTATAAGGCCATCTGGTTTTCAGTGTTTAACTTTAAATTGATAAAAGCATTAAATACTGAAAACAAAAATGTTACTTCCTAACGTAAAATTTTGAAAAAATCAAATTGAGTTCAAAAGTTTTCATGGTTTGGCACAGGAAAAAAATGTTAAAATCCATTTGTTTCAATGCATTTAAAAGGTATTAAATATATTATATTACTAAGCTTTATTGCAGTCAATTGTGGAAAAACTGGCCGAACAGAACGCGACTCTGCAGCTTATTTTCAAACGGCAAGCAGAAGACAGCATGACTTTGCAGTCTATGCGAATGGTGGTTGCGGAGCCGAAAGCCGAATGCGAGAGCCAAAAAAAAAAGTCTCGGAGCAGTTCATCGCGAAAACGGAGGTGACTTTCAACTTACTCATCTAAAAAGTTTTCGTTTGTGTGGGGCGAATGGCAATACCCGACAAAAATATTCCGGACGACTTGTTGCCCGATCCTGCCTTTAGACGATGCCTAGTAAGAGATAATTTGGATCTTTTATATCCTTTTGGTATCATTTCTACTTCTCCTTAGGGGTACAAACAAAGTAAAATTTCTTGTAAAGAATAGAAAACGAAATTAATATCCTTTATATCACCTTATTGTTTTCTCCTTGATCAAAAAACTATAACTTTTTTCTAAAATATTCCTTTTGTTCTGTTTTTCTTTTATAGATCCACAAACTAAGTACGTATAGGGGGATCATCTCCGGAAAAACCATCCGCACAATTTGCAGGTGAATGTTTGCAGATACGCTGCTGATGGAGTTCTCATGGTTCGGGACTGGAAAAAAGAACAATTTCGACAAATATAAAAAGATATTTGCAGCCATAGTCCAGGCAGTGAGGGTGCGATTTCCTTCATACACGCACAATTTGCAAGTGAATGTTTGCAGATACGCTGCTGATGGAGTTCTCATGGTTCGGGACTGGAAAAAAGAACAATTTCGACAAATATAAAAAGATATTTGCAGCCATTGTCGAGGCAGTGAGGGTGCGATTCCCTTCATACACGCTCAATTTGCAAGTAAATGTTTGCAGATACGCTGCTGATGGAGTTCTTATGGTTCGGGACTGGAAAAAAGAACAATTTCGACAAATATAAAAAGATATTTGCAGCCATTGTCGAGGCAGTGAGGGTGCGATTCCCTTCATACACGCACAATTTGCAAGTGAATGTTTGCAGATACGCTGCTGATGGAGTTCTCATGGTTCGGGACTGGAAAAAAGAACAATTTCGACAAATATAAAAAGATATTTGCAGCCATTGTCGAGGCAGTGAGGGTGCGATTCCCTTCATACACGCTCAATTTGCAAGTAAATGTTTGCAGATACGCTGCTGATGGAGTTCTTATGGTTCGGGACTGGAAAAAAGAACAATTTCGACAAATATAAAAAGATATTTGCAGCCATTGTCGAGGCAGTGAGGGTGCGATTCCCTTCATACACGCACAATTTGCAAGTGAATGTTTGCAGATACGCTGCTGATGGAGTTCTCATGGTTCGGGACTGGAAAAAAGAACAATTTCGACAAATATAAAAAGATATTTGCAGCCATAGTCAAAGCAGTAAGGGTGCGATTCCCTTCATACACTGACAACGAGGGGTCAACGTTTTTCAAAACCTATTTAAAGCAGGCCCGCTTCAGGCTGGGCAAAACTTCAATGTAAGTATCTTTTTGTATTTTAAAAAAATTTATTTTATTTAAAACTAATTATTTACTTTTTAAATTATTAAAGAGGTGGATAAAAATGTAATGGTCAAATTCAAAACTAGTTCAATAAAAATATATTTACGAGTACCTACATTATAGTATGTATATTAATTTTTTTCAGTAACATAATATATAAGGATACCAATAGCCAGACTTGTACACGAACTTTGCTCATATCTTGGAAAACTATGAGGAAAAATTGTGCACAAATGTGGCTATTAATATCCTTGCCCATATACATACCTACATATATTTATAGTTAAGTTTATGTTTATATCTATATTTATCGTTTCAATAAAAAAAAAAATTGAAAAAAAGTATATTTTTAACCTTTTTTTTATTTAAAAGGAATTTTACTTTTCAGCTGGAAAAGAGTTATTAAATAACTTTTTTTGGAGCAAAATACTAGGTTTTTCCAAGCCCATTTCAAACCAAAAACCCAATTAAAAACGGCTTTGAAAAAACGTCACAATAACGCTTTGAGAAATCGTTTACGAAGCGTTAAATACAAACCATATTAAAACGGTCAATTTTTAACTCCAATAAGAGGTTTCAAGGTGACTGTTTAAAATCAGTTTTTTTTTATACTACGATATAAATTAAGTTACAGAGTTACTATAACCATTTCGGGTAATGGAGAGGCTTTTGGAACGTCTTCAAACGGTATCTCGAGCCATTTTCTAACAATTTAGGTAAACAAGCCTCGGCTATAATCTGGTTTATTAACGGTATTTAAACCAAAAATTGTTGTTTGGGAAACTACTTTTTGACATAAATATAATTACAGATGCCATCAAGTCACATTTTCTTCTTCATGTTTTTCAGGGGAGGCAGAACCAGCTGATTAAGGTCGTTCAAAAAGTGACAGGTGAGATCGAGAGCATCAAATCACTGCTGCAGCAGTACATGGCTAGGACCGAAGTCTCCCTCACCTGTCTAGTAGACAAAATTTGCGAAAGTATGGGGTGAGAGGTGGTCGCAGATCACCTCCTTGAAGAGATGTCGCCACTGAAATTGAACTATAATTTGTTTTTTTCTTTTTTTCTTTTGTAGATCCGTAAGCTGTCTACATTCGGAGGGGTGAATGCAGTAAAGACAATGAGGACATTAGGGAAACTTATGTTCTCCGACGCTCTCCTCATGCTATACTCCTGGGCCCTGGCATGGAACAGCCACTAAGAAAAATTTCAGCCAATATCATGACATCTTCTCTGCCACTGTTGAGGCCGTTCGAATAAGATATTCCAATTATACAGACGTGGAGGGGGCCACATTTTTCAAAAATTATTTGAAGCATACCCCCTTCAGAATGAGCAAAACCATATTACAGGTTTTTTTATAACTGTATTCAAACTGACGTCAAAACTACGTCTTAAAGAAACCGTAAATCAACCTTATACTGGTTTTGTAAAAATCCTACTTTAAAGGTTGGGTTCAGGTCATGAAGTAACCGAAAATCAACTAAATAAAGGCTTTTTTCAAACTTTATTCAAACGGCCGGTATAATGTCGTTATTCAATTACCGTTATTTATAAATATCATTCCAACCAACGTTGCGATTTTACTAACTAAAATCGGGTATGGGAACGTCAATCTAACGTTTCTCAAACTAATTTGTAACTTGTAGAGTTATATAACCCAGGACGGTTCGTCAACCGTCAGAATAATATTATCCCTAAAAAATTCAGCCAACAAAGAAGAACTTCTTTTTGATTATATATTAGACAAAAGTTCAAATACTTATGTTAATTTACCGATAGTAGCTACGTCATCTCCATTAATGACTCTTGATGCAAACAAATACTGTGAATCAAAAGAATCCGAGGCGTCGAAAGACAACACAGGTTTTGCTGGAGACAACACCATAAGCACAGGATCAGTATATGACACATAGAGATTTATAGTGAGTGACATTGCAGAAATATGGGTATAGATAAATCAGGCTCATTCTTCCACTGCATCTCAAGGCGAAAAACATGAAGAGTTCAATAACTCAAACAGAACTATAGAAGCTTTAAGTAACATAGTATCTATGTATAAAATGATCCAATTTGCTTCTGGAGAAATCAGGATAAAAACTGTTTCTATTAACTTGACCTCTCAAATTACATAGAGATGGTCTAGATTGTACAATAATGATAATTTTTCGAGATTTCAAATTTTAAGAAACCGATTTATTATCATTTCATGTGCTGCATTTTTAAGTCTAGCAGGAGCCAATCCCGATTTGGAGAAAACGACACTGCAGCAATCCCTAGCTAATAAAGGGCTGTTCAATATAGAAGGAGCAAAATGTAATACAATTATCAGCAATCGCAATCGTTTAAAAACTGTTATTGAAACCTAAGCAAGCACCTGGATGAACAAATGTAGTATGGCAGTGGTGTCGAACGCGTTTATGCTGCTCATGCTTTAAGACTGGTTGGGGCGCAAGGATTTGTATCCAATAACAACATGGCAATTACACATGAAATATTATGGATGCCTTTTAACATCTGGTTTATTCTCATACCATAGGTATTATAACATTTATGTACATTAAAAACATAAAATGTTTTACTGTATTTAACTGTATTAATATAATAAAAACAAGAGCTTTCAAATTGTTGTTTCTGTGTGAAAGCATGTTTCTACCTACACAGATTGGATCATCCGTTACCCGTATGTATAACATCGTCATGAGAGGATTAAGATTTAAAGAAAATAACGCTGGTTTTCATTATTCAACGAAACACGGTTGCAACGTTTAATATTAAGTTTCCTTTTTTTTAAAATCTATATAAATAAAAATATTGTAACGATAAACCGCGACGAGATTTTTTTTATGACATTAGGAGATTTATGAGAGAAATTAAAAGATCACATATCGAGGATCCAGTAACATAAGAAGTGAAGTACCGATATTCGTCGCAACTGCACCTAGAAAATTACAGCATGAGAGTTAGTTGAAAACTGAACGTCAAACCAAAAAGTCGTGTCCACATTATCACCTTTTCTTTATCGCTTTGTTGGATGCTTCTCCATATACGTCATCATACTTCTCCATAGACGTCATCCATTCCAACTACCAGCAATTATACCAGTCATACAAATGTCAAAACCTGCCCAAGGTTATATGGAGGGCAAAATAAACAATTTAGTGGCAATTTTACCACCGGAAAGTTCACAAGTGCTTTATTTTGCGATTTTTTATAGAGCGCCGCCACTGCACAGTCGAATCCTACAGAAGACTTTTGATAGTGAATTTCTGATAGTTAAAATTTAATTGTAAGCAAAAAGATTTTGTGTTCCTTTGGTGGTTTCCTATTTTCATTGTTCAAAGTTACTTTTTTGTGAATACCCTAACCAAACCTTCTTTAAAGAGCTCTTTAGAAGCAGCTGAAAGAAAAACAATTTCAATCAAAAAGCCTGTACAGGAAAATATGCTCAAAATATGCGCGGTTGCCATGTTTCTATGTGCATAGAAACAACGGTGTCTATATACGACGCAAAATTATCTCCTTTCTTGTGTCTGCCAAACATAAATTGAGAAAATAGGGCTTTGTGTGACGCCAGCAAAATTTCAATTTGATCGGCTTTATTATTAGTTGTTGTTCCGCGGCGTATCAAAGGTCTCTCTCTCTCTCGTTGGTGTGGCAAAAAATAAATCATAACAAAAGTAAAAACTTTATAATGACAAGTGTGTGTACAATAAAAACATTCAATTTATAACAAATTAGGCCTTTAATTATGGTACTTTGATGTACAAATAGGTAATGACAATTTTTTTTTACAGGTGTGCGAACATTAACTGAGAATCCGTCAAAGAAATGGTCCCGGTGAGAATTTTATGCCAGGGATGGCAAATTACATTGTATAAAAATACCCAGAGTCGTTCCTACAAAAAGAATAACATTTTGAACTCTGGTACTACCACGAGTAAGGTGCAAAGTGTACTAATTAAAAAGAGAAAACTGGTGAACGATAACACCACGGCCGTAAAATATATTGATGAAGAGAAAAAAAAATCTGTTATGCTAAGAATATGGCATTTTAACAGCTCTGAAAGCTACCCCAGCATAGAAATGATAATTGTGCCAGCCTTATATTTTCCCAAGAGAATGTATCTTCAAGCATTTCGCACAATATTAATTGAAACAGATTATAAAAAATTAACTGACGCAAATTTCGGAGACGAAAAAAGCATTGCAGCTACAATTTCAAAAAAAAAAATTACTCTGGGGAGAGGGACGATTTTGCATTATTCACTGTGTAAGCATTTTAAGGAAGACGTCAAGTTCCGTCTCCAAATATTTCCGGTATTTTGTATGTACATTTTATCTTCTAAGCTTTACAATAATATAAAACATTTTCGTTTAGATTGGTAACACACAAGAGATGATAAGACTTCCAGTAGCTGCTCCGGTTGGTTGATGTTAATAAATAATTTCCAATTTAACGAAGTTTTCAGAAAATTGAACCCCCATTTCAAACAAGATTTGTTTTTTCTTGTCTTGACTGAAGTAACTCGCTCTATCGTTTTGTTGAACTGTTTGCAGAACACCCTGTATACTTGTATTTCCCAAACTTAGTTTATTTTTTATGTTCATGTTCAAAATGTATTTTTTTTACAGACACGGTACGAATACCTACATTCTCGACACAATTGCCGCAGAGTCAGTACTACGTGGAACACTACGAAGCACCATCTTTGATTACTTTAGCACTGGAGTCAGCATCGATCTTTAATATGTAGCGATCCCACTACATGTGGCCTCACCTCCTCTCTTCGAATAATCTTCTTTCCCACAACGTCACATTCATATGGATATCAGGCGTTCTTTTCATATTCCGTTCTTCTCGTATTTCAATAATGCAGACGCTATGGACTCGCCTCGTATACGAACTCTGATACGTGATACCAATATCAGTGTTTATGTCCGAATTATATTTTCCGTACACAAAACGTATATAAATACCATGCGTTCACTTTACCCCGATATGTCATCGCATAATATAATGCAATATGACCCGATACACAAAATCCACGATCAAAGGCAAACACCACTGCCTCTTAAGTGGGTCAGTTAAGTGCATGAGTACGATAGCAAGCAAAACAATTTATGATTTGTGCAACACATTAAAAAATTTAAAATAATGCCCAAATGCACATACCAAAGGACGGTATAAAAAAAAATAAAAAAAAAAACACTTTTTTGGATTTCTACATAATCTTCGTGTCAATTTTGATTCCATTAGTTTTCTTTTTTCCACAAAAAAAAATACATAGGTAAGGTACCCTATAAAACAAGTCAAAATTGATGCAGAAAGTATTGCTGCTTCAATGCTTCAAAAATATATACCACAATGACCATGCGGTTACCCAGCAAGGTTTTCGGTGCGATGGCATTTAAAACCAAATCGAAGTTTTGCCGGTCGATTTGGTGTTAAATGTCTAAGGAGCTTATTGAGCTCCTTAGTTAGGAGGGCTGGCTCGAGTGGATGAGTAGTGAGGGGGTTGGCAAGGAAGGGGACGTGTGGATCATGAATAACTTTATTTGGAGTAGAGAGTCATGGTTAGTATTGAGTTGATTCCCATCGGACTTTGGAGGGGGGATGATGCTTAAGGGTTGGGTAGTGCTTTTGGAAAGTACTATTTAGTTAATGCGGGAACGGTGACCTGGTTTAGAAACCTACTTAGATGTGTGTAAGGGGAAATCCCGAGCATCTGAGATAGTTTAGCGACCCCACCAGGAAATGATCCCTACTGCAAGCGCGGATAGTCTCATTGCATGCCCGATTACTAATTTGGCTAGGATAGCCTATTCTGGGTAATGGAGATAATGTTTCACACTAACCAACTGAGCAACTCGCAATCTATTTGATCCCCAGCGTTAGGCATAGGATGGGACGAACAAAATAATGAAGTAATGAGTTATTTAAACAAAAACACTACCTCCAGACAAGGAAGATATCCGAGTAGAAGTTTCGCTGCTAGTGAAGAAGGTCACAACACTGCGGCTGATTATTATTGTGGCAGAGCTATTACACCAACAGACTCTCTGCCAACGGTGACCCGACATACACAGCCATATATGGCAACAACGATACCAACTCCCAGACGGAGTATATTAACGTATCTCACAAAGCTATTTTTCCCAGATATTCCCGATAATGTGACCACATCAATGGAGTCAATCAATTTGCAACCAACAGAAGCTGGCTTTGAATTTATTGATTGGGACAAGCAACTCGTCAATAATATAGAGGTGGCCATGGGGCAACAACTCACGCATGACGAGAAGATGGGTCTGGTGGCAGTCATAGGCTTAGCTAGGGCAATAGACCCACCGAAGACTACCCCTCTGAATGTAGTAATAAGTAATAAACCACCATCTGATTATACCACCCCACCACTTCCAAAGTTTGGTCCGTTGACTATATGGGAAGAGTTTATGTGGTCACCTACCACCAGTTTTTCCACCATGTTCTCACCGAGAAATAAAACGTGGACAGAAGTACCATCACTAGCCCCTGGGTCATACAAGGGCACAATCACTACGCAAATGGATGGGTCAGGATCTCTGGCCATATCATTGGCTGACCATTCGAGGAAGCCTTTAGGGTTGTTAAATGTCACAGTTATCGGCCCAACTGACCTGCCTTTCCAGATCATCCTAACTGAACCGGCTATGTTCCTGCTCACAGCGCAGGAATCCACCACGGGACAGCTCTGCCATCATTTCGTTTACAAAAAAAAACTATTAAAAGATCTAAAGCTTCCTAATTAACACGAGTTTATTAAGGGCTTTATTAAGCAACCACTCACTGCTAGTGATTTACATCATTACATTTGTGCCCAAATCAAGAGAACTGAAGACCTCTTATACCTTACCTCAGACATGTCAAAGAAAGAGATAAAAAGGAAAGGGAAAACATTAGACAAGAGCAACTGCATACGAAGGAATTAAAAAAATCTCGAGCCGAGAGTCCAGCAACCTCCAAAACACAAGAGGACAAAGATTTTTTTAAATCTGAGAGTATACGCACATGTCAACAAATTTGCAACCAAGACAGCGTTGTTAAATATAAAATTTTCTTTATAACAAAATATATACATTTTAAGATAGGTATAATTTAATTTGCAAATACTGTAAGTGAAAATAATTTGTTCCCAAGGTCTGTCATTCTTTTATTTACCATATTTTCCTGTCAGTGTCGATCTTTAACCGACTCCATTGATGTCTATGAAGGTAGGAAATTATTCTACGTTGTAAGTGTTCCATGCCCAAAAGAAAGGGTACATTTTAAGTTCAGTGGTAGTCCTGTCGGGAAACAGATACATTATCACGATTTTTCGTTATTTTCAACTTTAGGTTTAGTTTTTCTTTGATTTAAAAAAAAAAAATTATAATATAGCCTATAGGTTAAAACTAGGTTGAGAAAAGCAATAAGAAGCAGCAACAGGATCGAGTAGAAAGTTCAGTTGCTAAACTAAAATCCTCAGAAGAAAAAATCCAAGACATCTAGACTAAATTAATATACTTTAAGTAACTAACACTTTTTCATTAAAGCATTTCAACTTTTGTATAACAAATGTTAGATATTATATATCGAAGTTTAGAAGAAGAAGTTTACCAGTAAGCCACTTCCGGGGAAGTCATCCGGCAACCTCCGATGTATCTAACACCAAATCTTCTATGTATTCTAGATTTCACTTATAACGAAGAGCTTGAATAAACAAGACGTGTAGCATGGAAATTAAAATAATATTGTTTAATTTGATGAAAGAGTTTTATACTTTATGAGGACTTCTTTCACGTAAGTATACAAGTCAGGGAGACAATTCGAAGACAAAAAGTCATTAATCGAAGCAATCAAAAAAGCCAGGATCGAAATTTCGCTTGAATACCTGGAAAATTTTATAATTCTGTTCCTAAATTAAGTGTTCAATGATGCTCTTCCCCCTTTCTTCTTACTGCTATATCTGCCAAACGGCGGCGTCAGTAGTTTTGTTTCAATTTGTTTTATTTTGTTTTGCGGAATATTTTAAGTTTTTTAATCGTCTAAAAATATTATTATTGTAATATAATATTTTAGGAGTTAATAATTATTTTGTATTAATTATGAATTGTTTTTATGCATGTTTGATTCGATGAAATCGGTTTAGTGTCCCAATATGTGCGGTCCATAAGAAATGTACATTTTCGTGTCTTTGAATTAACATAATTGAAGACTCAATTGGGATCTTCCACTTAACGTAGTTGAAAACATAAAGCTAACTCAGTGACAAGTAAAAACGCAACAACAAAAGTATCCAGATCCATTTCGATCATCAAACGGAACGACAATTATTTTAAGAGTAAGATAAGTGAATATTTTAATATGATAGGATTGGCTACCATTGGCCCATAAAATTGAACCCCGAAAGTTACGCAGACTTTGACCCCAAACTAATTCAATATTATATAGTATGAGTCAAATTATCAATCCACAACAGGTTTCGTCACCTGCCTCATCTACGACCTGGGTTCTTATGGTGTTTAGGTGCCGAAGATGTCACCGGAGTCGTGGGAAAAACATACAACATAATCTAAGCAATACATTATGTAGATTTAATTCACTTCTAAATGAACGCGGTATCACATCGACGTTACAGAATTAATGACTGAAGCTATAAATTCCTCCATAGCACATAATGCGATGAAAACTTTTTCATTTTAGCATTTCAACGTTTGTTTTCGTTGATTTTCATTTATCTTATTATATAATAAACCATTACACCGACCGATTAATTCAGATCATTTCAAATTGTTCACCTTTGAAGGTGCGGTGGATATATGACTCGAAATATTCTTTACATTAAATACTGCTTATTGAAAGCAATGCGAGAGCTCCTGGGAGTTCATTGGTATATACTTTTATCAAATCCACAAATCTGCAACGAATTGGAAAGCACGCGCACTTTTTAAATGGTTGAAATCAGCTAAAATTGGGAACGACTAATAATAAAATTATACTAAAATTATTAATACACACATTAAAATAATTAGATTTAATATATAATATTCCCTTAAAGAAGTAATATTTATTCTTTTATTTACATAGCTTGAAGAAAATTTCTAAAAAAAATTTTTATTTATTATAAATAAAATTGTTTTGTTATCTTCATGGTCGTATGGGCTCAAATTGCATGCTCTGCATGTGATAATTATGCCCTGCTTTAAAGTTTGATCTACCCACACAACTCTATTTTCGTGCACAAAGCGCATTCTTACATTTTTTGCCTATCATTATCTGCACTCTGCAGATTATATAAAAAATGACACTGGAGCTTCCAGTGGTCAATGGGCTCTCATTTAAGGTTTCCTGACTGGAGGCCAGGAGTTCATCCTATAAGTCAGCGGATGGTAAGTCGTATGTTATGTCAATTTCGTCCATTGTGTGTTGACTTTTAAATTTGGTTCCCACGAGTAGGTCGGAAAGGAAAGGTCAGCCCCGGCAGAGCCGATATACAGGGGTAAGGCGAAGAGTATGACGGACCCTGCCAACGACGACGACGACCGCATTTCAAAAGGACCAACACAGAACCACGACCAATTGAAGCTGACCTAGCGCCAAAGTTTCTATCAGTGACCACCACGTCACCTGTTAATGATCCGTAAACAGATAAGGCTCTTTTCCCCGTGCCGGGACAACTCATGTCAACGACGCCGAGTGACCTGATTGAGAACGAATATGTCGCTCTCGCCGCAAGGTCCTTCAACATCAAAAGGAACATACCAAAGTCGTGTTATGCGTATTACGCAGCTGCATTAACATGGGGCAGAATGCTAGAAGTAGACGCTAAGAATGTAGGAACATTGTCATTCGAAGAACAAAATTTCGTTGAACAGTTGACGCAACTTTGTCCTTCCAAACTTCTTGCGACCTACTTAAGCGGATTCGGGAATACCAGTTATACGGCCGGTTTTCATACTTTAAAGTTTCGATTGCGAAAACCAACTTATGTAAGAGACCCTGCACCGGGTGGCATCCCCGGATATTTTGGAGCGCTGGCGACTAATGCGCATTACTACACCGCGTATCCGTCTCTTGCCGTATATGCCCGTCGAATCCTTTTCGATCTGTTAGCCACTGAGCGGTGGATATAATGAATCGAAATATTATTTACATTAAATATTGCTTATTGAAAGCAATGCGAAAGCTCCTGGGAGTTTATTGATATATACTTTTATCAAATCGACAAATCTGCAACGAATTGGAAAGCACGCACACTTTTAAAATGGTTGAAATCAGTTAAAAATGAGAACGACTAATAATAGCATTATACTTAAATTATTAATACATATATTAAAATAATTTTTAGATTTATTATATAATATTCTCTTAAAGAAGTAGTATTTATTCTTTCATTTAAATTGTTTTGTTTTCTCCATGGTCGTATGGGCTCAAATTGCATGTGATAATTAAATTTTGTAAATGGTTTATTTAATTTGCAGTTATAGTAAAGTAATATATTAAATTTGTACTATTTCTTAGATCCAGAAGATGTTATAATAACGAATCTTCTATATACTATCCTCCCACCTTCTGCAAGACAAGCAAACATCACATGAAACAGTAGAGGCTGTAAAAGAAAGTTTTTTAAGTCCACCATAAAGGACTCTCAAACATCTATGATAGTTAAAGGCAGTCAGCAAACGAAATCATAAATCGTACCCTGCAAAAAATTGAGAATTTTTTCTTTGTCACGCAAAAGGTCATACATTTACTTATTAAAGGACTCATAAAGGACTCCCAAACATCTATGATAATTAAAGTCAATCAGCGGACGAAATTGTAACGCAAACACGTGTTCTGCAAAAAATTGGGAAACAAAAAAAAAGGAGCGGTAAAATGACGTCCGAAATTCTCCGAGTATCATTCTTGCTTGCGTGTGTATTTTGTTTTTATATTTTCTCCCTCTTGTGTGAAACAAATACTTATGTGCTATAATAGATGGTAATTCTTAACTAAATTGTTTGTGTGGTGAAGACTGTTTCACAACGCAACGTGACGACGAAAAATACTTAACTTACCCTATAAATTAAGTGTTCATCCATATTTCTATTGTGATTATTGTGTTGTGGAGTGTTTAGATTAATAAGATCAAAAAAGTAGAAGTAAAAAAAACCTTCATATAAACAGTGTAAATCCAATATATAATTCCGAATTTAATAACAATAAAAAATATATTTGTCAGGATTTGGCAACTTTAATATACCTTATGGACCTAAATCAAAGTTTAATACAAAACCTTATACTTATGATGATCATGGGTATTTTGATGACTTTGATAATCAGTTTTATTTATGTACTGATTATCCAAATATGTCTATTGCAGCTGAACTTATAATGCATGATCTTTTATACACTGCGGTTAATGCAGTTGGACGTGAATGGAATCCAAATGAAATTGAACATGGTTGGAACGCTCGCTGTATCGGATATCAGTCATCTGAGGAATCGCAATATGCCAACATTAGTTAATGAGTCGTATCAAAATGTCTGTGCTCATAATTTAAACTTTAAAAGATCTATAAGTTTATCAGCTTATAATTATTATATAACAGTTTTATCTTGGGCTCGTATTTTATATTTGAATGAAAATGAATCAATATATACTTACTGATTCTGAAATTGAGTTTGTAGGTATAATATACGAACAAGGAAATTATACACTTCCTAAAAGTTATCTTTATATTTGTCAGGATTTGGCAACTTTAATATACCTTCTGGACCTGAAGGTATATCTTATATACAACCGGATAATCAGAGATCAAGAGCCCAAAAACAAAGACGGCCTTCTGTCCTATTTGAGACTGATAATCATCATCTGGACGGACGACTTTCTAGTGAAGGATCTGAATATACTGAACGCGATAATGACCAAAGCTCTTCTCTCAAAAAAATTCGCTTCGAAGGGGATTATATACGAGACGCTACAAGTGGTTTCGTATATAATCGAAGAATTTGTACGCCGAGGGATATTGTATTTATTTAGTATTATTTTTTTTATGTATATTTTCATAATATTACAAAAAATATAATTAAATTACAGGATTTCGTGAAATGGCTTGTCGACGGCGAATACTACACGATTTTTACGGAGCTATACACAGAACATTAAGCGGCAGCTACCTTACCATCAGAAAATACAGAAACCACTTCCACATCGTGCATGACTGCAGCTATTCCAACAGCATTTGCCGATGTTCCTTTCAAAAATTACTCAACGAGTCATCAGATACCAACAAAATCATCGGACGCCGATATTCTCGACGGATTGTTTCGAATCTTCTATATACTATCCTCCCACCTTCTGCAAGACAAGCAAACATCACATGAAATAGTAGAGGCTGTAAAAGAAAGTTTTTTAAGCCCACCATAAAGGACTCTCAAACATCTATGATAATTAAAGGCAGTCAGCAAACGAAATCATAACACGTACCCTGCAAAAAATTGAGAATTTTTTTCTGTGTCATGCAAAAGGTCATACATTTACTTATTAAAGGACTCATAAAGGATTCCCAAACATCTATGATAATTAAAGCCAATCAGCGGACGAAATTGTAACGCAAACACGTGTTCTGCAAAAAATTGGGAAACAAAAAAAAAAAGGAGCGGTAAAATGACGTCCGAAATTCTCCGAGTATCATTCTTGCTTGCGTGTGTATTTTGTTTTTATCTGTAAAAGAAAGACCGACAACTGTTATACTTGGAGCACGCCGGGCGAGTCCGGATACCGAGTGATAAAGATGGATATTTGCGACTACTCCAAGGTTTGCATTGTGTGAAAATAATAAATAATAAATTAAATGAAATATATTTGACTGATTTACATTTATACTTTTCAAAATGTGAACAACAGCATTTAATATTCAATGCTGCAATGCGCAATATAAATGACTATTATTATAATTTAAACGACTCTGTAAAAATTCTAGATAAGTTATTAATGTTTCAATTTAATAATAGCAAAACAAAAATTAAACTTTTCAAATAGATTTGTACAATGTACTAGATAAGAAAATTTCAAAAAAAAAAAAATATCCATATTTTGTTTTTCACCTCCTTGAATTCTGGTAAAATCTTTTTCTTTGATTGTTTTATTCATTATTAAAAAAAAATTTGGTCAAATGGGCAATTTCAATAGGTATTGCGGTTTTCCAATGATGTGTCGAATATTGTATTTTACATCAAAATATACATAAAATGTCACACTCTTAGTTTTGTTTTATGGTCTTTTAATTTTCGAAGGAGGTAAAAGGTATAGGCGCATTTCGTACGACTTATGTTAGCAAAGGTGATGGAAAATTTTTAATTAGACTTGAGACTGGCATATCAATGGGGGTCCTTCATATTGATACGTATTGTTAAGTCGACACAATGCCTTGGAAAACGCCCGCCTGATACTCCGATCAAAAATTATGTGAAACCAGTCATCCAGCTGAATAGGCGTACCAATTCCAGTCGCGTTGGAAAAAAATTAGTTGATACTGAGATTCAGGATCTGTTGGAACAAGGCATAATCGAAAAAGTGAATCAATTTTATTTTATTGCTCATAAATAATTATAAAAAAAAAATATGGATAAAGAAGAAAGAAGGTGAAAACCAATTTGCAATAAGTTAGCATAGCTGTTGGTGGAAATTCAACTTTTATATTTCTTAGTTTCAAATGTAAACGGTAGGCCGGAAGCTGACAGAGTAGTACAATTTGATTAACAGAGCTTGAGCTTCAGAAGTTGAGGAATGAACTAAAACATAACGAAGTTCCAAAGAGCAATAAATACTATAGGTTGTGTAATTGAAAGGGTATCAGGAGTACCTGACCATAATGATCAACTATTAGTAGAAAACAAATTATATGGATTTACACCATTACATCTCAATTCAGATTCTTTACTCTAGTCAAAGAATATCAAGAGCGTTGATCAACAAATAACTTCGTTGAAATCAAAAGCAATTCACAGATTGCATCCACGTCAGCTTCACATGGAACACATAGAACAAAACGCCTCAAACCTATGACTTACACATGGTAAACTTTTGTCCGAAACAGAAGCAATATCAGTACAGGACAAAGTTGTAGAAACAAGAAACTATCATAAATTTGTTGTTAAAGAATTTGTAGAAGACAACTGCCGGAGGGTTGGAGAAAGCGCAGAAACAATCGTGCACATCATATCTGGATGCTTCTTATGTGTACACACACAGGTAAAACAATGTTGTAAAGCTAATCCACCAACAACTAGCCCTCGACAATGGCCTACTTCCGAAACACTCGCTTTACTGCAAATACCAACAATGATGACGAAGGCGCTATTAGCAAAGAAGTTCAGTTCTAAGAGGATTATATACGAGATTTATATAATGTTTTAGATAAGAAAATTGGGAAAGAAAATTCAATATTTTGTTTGTCACCGCTAAAGTGGGTAAAAATTATTTCTTTGATTGTTTCATTCATTTTCTAACAAATTTTGGCCAAATGGGCAATTTAACAAGTTTTGCGGTTTTCCAATGATGGAATGTATCGATCGGCGTGTTATTCTGTGGACTGAACCGGTGATGGAGCCAATAGCTACTGAAACTTTAAAAATGATACTCGGCGGAGATACAGTGAATGCAAAAGTGAAATATGCAGGCGATGCAGTTATTACTTATACACCAGTCGTAATTATTATCTAACAATGATATATTCCCGAGAGATGAAGCATTCCGATCGCGCATGTACTGTACACCTATCATTGGCGACCGTGTAAGTTCTTAAAAGAGTATAATAAAAAGCCCAACCCATTGGCAAGCTATGTTATTTTACAAAAATATAAAATTATCAGAAATGGAATAATCGATGCATTGGTTATGCACCCAGTGTCACTTTGCAACCTATGCAGTTCTAAGATTTACAGGCATTGGAAGCGACAATTTTTCTACCGACCTTGTTTGATTTGCAGTTAGCATAAATCTTTTGAATTCGGTACAGAAGTACTTACTTGAAGTACCTTCTTTGGAATCTGACCCAATTCGGTTAAGTTAGAACCAAACAATATACTCAATGACAAATTAACAATAAAAACCAACACACTTCGTTCAAAGGCGATGGTACGGGTTCCAGAGGATTTCAACAATAAGGTAAGATTAGCTATTTGTATTTACAAGTGTTTCGCTTTATTAATTTTTTTATTTATTTTTTTAGGTTTTCATAACAGAACCACAACAACAGAACATTACATCATAAAAAAAAAAAAAAACATAAAGAAAGGAAACTGGCCGAACCTTGAACCAAAATAATAAAGCCCGATGATAGATGAATAAATCCGAAACGTGTCGCTAAACATAATATTAATTCAACGTTGTGATATTTTTGTTGTGACCCGAAAGCCACAACCAATTGTCAAACCCTGAACTTAAACACCAACCAGGCATAATTCTCATTTCGCTCTTTTTCACGTCATAATGACTCAAGGCATATGTGCACCTCTATTGTAAAAAATGCAGAAACGTAAACAAACAACTGCGATACATTAGTGCATGTCAGGTGAAGTGTGTAATGTTAAACCTACGAACTTCGATCGATGATGACACACCCAAAAGTTCTTGAGTGGGTCACCGTACTGTAGTGTATCCACATACGCGCTGCCAACATAGCGTCGTACGCTTTAAATACTAAAGTAGCTATAAACACTACAATACGATCGGCATTAAGGTTTAATATTGTTATTGTTAAGTAACGAAAAATGGGGAACTATGAACATGGTGTGTGGCCTGGTTCTGGTGAACTCGATTAGAGTTACATGGTTTTGGTGATGGTAAACAATGAATGGTATGAAAACTAATAAATAGAGAACCAAATGGGAAGAAAGGCAGAGTTGATATTCATACATTAAAAGATAAGGTTGCAGCCCTGCCATAGACAGCGGGCCTTATTCTTCAAACATAAATAAATAATATATCTACCAAACAAACAACTGTTCTTTAGTATTTTTATTTATCATTAATATAAAGTTAACTTTCCGGCTCTATTCTTCCCTTGGGTGGCTGCATGGAGCTGCAGACGTGCCTTCAGCAGACACGATTCGGTTATTCAAGCAATTCTCCAATTTGCTTCAAAAGTGGGTAGTGAGATTGGAGATAAACCCGTCTTTTTACTGATGGTGCTTATTAAGAGTTATCCGTCAAATCCGATGCATTATTTGCGATAGTGATGATGGTGGTGACGACAGGTGCGGAAATGGACGACATCTCCCACTGAACGAGTGTCTAACCGAGCTCCTAATAAATCTTCAATAAAATTTAAAGCAAATTAAAATTTTTCTAAAAAGCATGCAAAATGGAAGATCTAACAGAAACAACAACTCCATCGAGCTCCAGCTCTTCGACATCGCAAGCTCAAGCGACGAAGAAGACCTTTTTATGTACCAAATCGGCAGTGAACTTCGCAGCATGGAACTTGGCGCCCCTGACTATCGTGGCAGCAAACAATGGCCCCCTGTCCGCTTACAACGGTGGATGGGATACGGCAAAAGTCCACGGGTCAGCGCAGCAGCATTATTCATCCTATGCCTGCCAAGCTTCATCCTATGTTTCTTCAATAGAAGCACGCGAAGGAGAACGCACTACGACCAAAACACACACCCAGACAATATCAGAGGAAGAGGACGAGATCAGAGACCCAACCCCGGACGAACTACCGTCGATATCAGCGGCGAAGAGGAACGACGCATATCTGGCAGCAGAGCTGAGGTTCTCCAAGACATACGGGTTTCTACCCCTCGCAACAATACAGAGTTAGATGCTCCGAGCGAGGAGAGGCGAAGCTTTGGTAATGACAAACACAGTGTCCCTTACTCCCCAAGCCCCGCCACCACCACCACCACCCCGAGATCAGCCAACACATCTGGGAGTACTGGCGAAACAAACACGGACTCCGGCAACACCGCTAATGTAGATACAGCTCCCCCTTTACAGCATAAGAAGATAACCCAATCCTATGTCCCAGTCCGCGTGATGAGTCCTGTTTTCGTCAACCCAATCTCACGTCCCCGCCAACCTCCATTCACACAGATCTACTCGACGTACGCTGAAACACTAGCAAACGACACCCTGACAGCGCTCAAAGCATCAGTGAAAAACCCACTTATGCAAGAGAAGCGGGCCTTATTCTTCAAACATAAATAAATAATATATCTACCAAACAAACAACTGTTCTTTAGTATTTTTATTTATCATTAATATAAAGTTAACTTTCTGGCTCTATTCTTCCCTTGGGTGGCTGCATGGAGCTGCAGACGTGCCTTCAGCAGACACGATTCGGTTATTCAAGCAATTCTCCAATTTGCTTCAAAAGTGGGTAGTGAGATTGGAGATAAACATGGCCATAGGCCCGTCTTTTTACTGATGGTGCTTATTAAGAGTTATCCGTCAAATCCGATGCATTATTTGCGATAGTGATGATGGTGGTGACGACAGGTGCGGAAATGGACGACTCATTGGAGTATGTAGCAGAGACATCTCCCACTCAACGAGTGTCTAACCGAGCTCCTAATAAATCTTCAATAAAATTTAAAGCAAATTAAAATTTTTCTAAAAAGCATGCAAAATGGAAGATCTAACAGAAACAACAACTCCATCGAGCTCCAGCTCTTCGACATCGGAAGCTCAAGCGACGAAGAAGACCTTTTTATGTACCAAATCGGCAGGGAACTTCGCAGCATGGAACTTGGCGCCCCTGACTATCATGGCAGCAAACAATGGCCCCCTGTCCGCTTACAACGGTGGATGGGATACGGCAAAAGCCCACGGTTCAGCGCAGCAGTATAATTCATCCTATGCCTGCCAAGCTTCATCCTATGTTTCTTCAATAGAAGCACACGAAGGAGAACGCACTACGACCACAACACACACCCAGACAATATCAGAGGAAGAGGACGAGATCAGGGACCCAACCCCGGACGAACTATTGTCGATATCAGCGGCGAAGAGGAACGCATATCTGGCAGCAGAGCTGAGGTTCTCCAAGACATACGGGTTTCTACCCCTCGCAACAATACAGAGTTAGATGCTCCGAGCGAGGAGAGGCGAAGCTTTGGTAATGACAAACACAGTGGCCCTTACTCCCCAAGCCCCGCCACCACCACCACCACCCCGGGATCAGCCAACACATCTAGGAGTACTGGCGAAACAAACACGGACTCCGGCAACACCGCGAATGTAGATACAGCTCCCCCTTTACAGCATAAGAAGATAACCCAATCCTATGTCCCAGTCCGCGTGATGAGTCCTGTTTTCGTCAACCCAATCTCACGTCCCCGCCAACCTCCATTCACACAGATCTACTCCACTTATGCTGAAACACTAGCAAACGACACCCTGACAGCGCTCATAGCATCAGTGAAAAACCCACTTTTGCGAGAGACCACATCTTGGTATACCTTAACAAAAGTTCTAGCACAGGATAAGGGCGAGTTCAGAGATGTGGCACCACTCCTGCGACTCCTCAACCTTGCAACTAGTCTCTGCCCAGAATTAGCCAACGCAGACTGGACTCCCGACTCTCTATCAAGAAACCTTGAGGAGGTAAAGTACGAGGCAACCGTCATCACACCTCCTCGTAAGGAGTATCCAGACGTAAAACTTGTCGCGATGCCAGTTGATATCTTTGTGCCCTTCTTGACCGGACTCGACACACAACAAAGGCCTCCAACAACGTTCCCTGCGAATCTGATGGACAAGCAATGGCTCGCTATTCCAATAACATCAGAGACCCGTTTTGGGATATCGAACAGTTCAAGCAATATTCTTCTAAGCCAGAAACAAAAGAGATGGTATGCACTTACGGTAATCTTATATTAAAGAACCTACTTAGTGTTTTAGAAGAGTCTTTCAAAACTGATAAATCCAGATAACTTGTCAACCATTTAGGTAAATATCGATTGAAATCCACATCTAAACCTAAGGCCACTGACTGATTAGAGGAAGATTTTTAATTTGTCATTACTAATGATACTAGTTTTAATAGATTTAGAAAAAAATTTAATTTGTCAATACATTCAAAAGCTTATAAATATTCATCCCGTTCGTCGCGCACAAGTCAGACGTTGTTGGTTAAAGTACTCTGTACAATACCGTGACAACAAGTATTCAAACTAGTAGAGACTTATTATTGGAGAGTCAAATTTACCTGGCTATGTAGAATTTAAAGCCAGAGTGGCAAATAAAGCCATCCATGCGTTAAATGGAAACATATTTCCAAATAATTTTCCTGTTCTCAAGAACAAAAAGTAAATTTTTTTGGCGTTTGCTGCAGACAGAGCATGGTTATTTTGTACCTTTCCAAAAAGTTTTCAAAAAGAGCAAAGAGGGTCAGAAGCATGTTATCAGATTTACCATCAAGCTCTCGTACCTTATTCTCAAGAACAAAAAGTAGACTTTTTTGGCGTTTGCGGCAGACAGAGCATGATTATTTTGTACCTTTCCAAAAAGTTTTCAAAAAGAGCAAAGAGGGCGTTTGCTGCAGAAAGTGCAATAAAAAAGGTACTTTCTTTCTTTTTTATTAAATATTAGATTGCTGCTGAAGATTTTATGCCGTACCTACCTACTTATAACATTTTAT
Source organism: Epistrophella euchroma (assembly GCA_947049315.1). Classification (NCBI taxonomy): domain Eukaryota; kingdom Metazoa; phylum Arthropoda; class Insecta; order Diptera; family Syrphidae; genus Epistrophella; species Epistrophella euchroma. The sequence goes on from OX346246.1 coordinate 25,485,374, forward strand.
CCTTTTTTTTTGCGTTTTAACGATGCTGAGCGTGCATCCTTCTTCAAAAGTTGATGATGCTCTATTCATTTTTTTTTTTAAATAGTGGTCATTTTACTTTTTATGTGAATCGCTTTTATTCTCTAAAAAGAAGTTTTTTGTATTACATTTATTTTTATAATACATTCTTAATATGTATATATTTTGTTTCCGTTTTTGTAGGTTCGTAAATTGAGCACGTTTGAAGGGATCAGCGGGATAAAAACTATATGCACAATCTGCAAATGCGTCTTCACTGACTCCCTCCTATCCGAGTTCTCATGGCAGGGAACGAACGCCAAAAAAAATTTCAATCAATACAGACACATATTTGACGGGATTCTTGAAGCCGTAAGGACGAGGTATAAGTCTTTAAGCGATGCTGAGAGTGGATCCTTCTTCAAAAGTTGATGATGCTCTATTAAAATTTTTTTTAAATAGTAGTCATTTTGCTTTTTATGGGAATCGCTTTTATACTCTAAAAAAAAGTTTTTTGTATTACATTTATTTTTATAATACATTCTTAATATGTATATATTTTTGTTTCCGTTTTTGTATGTTCGTAAATAGAGCACGTTTGGAGGGGTCAGCGGGATAAAAACTATACGCACAATCTGCAAATGCTTCTTCACTGACTCCCTCCCATCCGAGTTCTCATGGCAGGGAACGAACGCCAAAAAAAATTTCAATCAATACAGACACATATTTGACGCGATTCTTGAAGCCGTAAGGACGAGGTATCCGTCTTTTAGCGATGCTGAGGGTGCAGGTTCGTAAATTGAGCACGTTTGAAGGGGCAGCGGGATAAAAACTATACGCACAATCTGCAAATGCGTCTTCACTGACTCCCTCCTATCCGAGTTCTCATGGCAGGGAACGAACGCCAAAAAAAATTTCAATCAATACAGACACATATTTGACGCGATTCTTGAAGCCGTAAGGACGAGGTATCTGTCTTTTAACGATGCTGAGGGTACATCCCTCTTCAAAAGTTGATGATGCTCTATTAAATTTTTTTAAAAATAGTGGTCATTTTAATTTTTATGGGAATCGCTTTTATACTCTAAAAAAAAGTTTTTTGTATTACATTTATTTTTATAATACATTCTTAATATGTATATATTTTTGTTTCCGTTTTTGTATGTTCGTAAATAGAGCACGTTTGGAGGGGTCAGCGGGATAAAAACTATACGCACAATCTGCAAATGCGTCTTAACTGACTCCCTCCTATCCGAGTTCTCATGGCAGGGAACGAACGCCAAAAAAAATTTCAATCAATACAGACACATATTTGACGCGATTCTTGAAGCCGTAAGGACGAGGTATCCGTCTTTTAGCGATGCTGAGGGTGCAGGTTCGTAAATTGAGCACGTTTGAAGGGGCAGCGGGATAAAAACTATACGCACAATCTGCAAATGCGTCTTCAATGACTCCCTCCTATCCGAGTTCTCATGGCAGGGAACGAACGCCAAAAAAAATTTCAATCAATACAGACACATATTTGACGCGATTCTTGAAGCCGTAAGGACGAGGTATCTGTCTTTTAACGATGCTGAGGGTACATCCCTCTTCAAAAGTTGATGATGCTCTATTAAATTTTTTTTAAAATAGTGGTCATTTTACTTTTTATGGGAATCGCTTTTATACTCTAAAAAAAAGTTTTTTGTATTACATTTATTTTTATAATACATTCTTAATATGTATATATTTTTGTTTCCGTTTTTGTATGTTCGTAAATAGAGCACGTTTGGAGGGGTCAGCGGGATAAAGACTATACGCACAATCTGCAAATGCTTCTTCACTGACTCCCTCCTATCCGAGTTCTCATGGCAGGGAACGAACGCCAAAAAAAATTTCAATCAATACAGACACATATTTGACGCGATTCTTGAAGCCGTAAGGACGAGGTATCCGTCTTTTAGCGATGCTGAGGGTGCAGGTTCGTAAATTGAGCACGTTTGAAGGGGCAGCGGGATAAAAACTATACGCACAATCTGCAAATGCGTCTTCACTGATTCCCTCCTATCCGAGTTCTCATGGCAGGGAACGAACGCCAAAAAAAATTTCAATCAATACAGACACATATTTGACGCGATTCTTGAATTATCTTTATTGTATAAATATCCTGAGATCATTAGCAACGTAATGGTTAGTAATTTGGGGGGAATCCGAAAAATTTTGGGTCTATGACCCTTTTTACGTTATTAGGAATTTAACCATTGGTGAACGTGAGACGAAAGGGTTAATCGGAATATGATTAGTTTAAAAGAGCGCGATGAAACTACCATTAGCGGTAAATTTATCTGATATTTAAGAAAGACTGTAAGAAATCGAAATGGTTTTGAAAATTTCATATGCATTAAATTTAAAAAAAAAAAAACGTTTTTTGAAAATCTGATAAAGAGTAGCAAAATTTACTCACCACATCATAAGATTTTTATAAACTTTGAAATAACAAGAGATAACTAGATTTAACTTCTTCTATGTTAATTCTGTATTATGTTATTTTCATTTAAGATCGACGTAGATTTTAAACTAATAAACCTATCCTGGAAAAAAACACCTACTTAAAAGCAAATGACACAAATTTAAAACAAAAATTTTAAACTACTATGAGAACAACATACGGAATCCACAATCAAAAAGTTTACTGCTCCAAGCAAAGGAAACAAAAAAAAATTGGTAAGTTTCGACAAAATTTTGAGATTGTTTCGAATAGCTTATCTAAAGGGTGTCCCGCAGTCGGCGATTCAGTTAAAATCCATGGGTTCCTGAGGTAATTTTAAGTCAAAAAAGTCAAGAGATAATTTTCTCGTTTTTACTTCCTTTTCGACTTATAAAAATTTTTGTGATTTTTGGTCTAGCACTTTTCTTATATAAATATTTTTCTCATATATTTTTGTTAGATTGCGAAAACTGTATGTACGCAGTACTTTTAAATTCACTGCTTCCGGCAGCCCGGTTCAAAAGATCGGATGGTAACGGGAAAAAAACAACAATCCAAGACGCAAATGAAAGCGATAATTAGAACCGTTAGCGACTAGGAGCTCGTAAGCAAGTCTATCAAAATAAATCAACTATATAGCCATTCATAATAGCTGAAGCAAGTATCAATACCTTTTTTTGTTTATTTTGATAAAACTTTATATAAATTTGCTAAGTTTTTCGAAAGCCTAGATATTTGTTTTAAAAACACTGTAAACATCCATGGAATTTTATCCAACTACACTTTTATGAAATATACAATCTATTATATAAAGAGTCCAAATTTAACATCATTGATCGGCTATATTCAAAAATCAAATTAATTATTATCAATACTCAAAGTAAAATAAGATTTTCACTATTATTTTACACTTAATTACTGTAATTCCTTATTTGCAATTATAAAAAGTATCATACACTTATTTTGCATAAAATATACTTCTCTTAAGTTTTCAAGTATATTTATGTTTTACAATGGTTTTGCTTGTTAACGCTGTGAATCAAATATTCCAAAGTAACAAATGTAAAACCTTAGTTATTTCGAAGCACCGCAAAAGTTGTAGCTACTAGTGTTTTAGTATACCTATACATACAGATTTTTATTAAATAAAAGCGGCGACTGCCTATATATTTATAATTTTAAAAACCCACACGTTGCTGTTTTCTTTTACTCGTCTACTCATCGTTGGTGCTTTACTCTCTTCCTCATTCTCTCACTCTCATCGCTCTACAACTTTTTATTTATGTAGAAACTGTAAAAACTTGTAACTTCGACAAACATTTCCAATATTTTGAAATTGCAGCAAAATAAAATGTTTAAAACTCCTATGTATTTGTACGAAGGAAACAACTGTAAAATATTTGTAATTTTTTTAAAAACGAATTTGTAAAAAAGAAAGATTGATGCTAGGTTCGAAACTAAGCTAAATAATTTTTTTAATTGTTTTAAAAAAGAAAAACAAAAATAGCAATAAAAAATTAATACTTAGAAAAAGCTTCTTTTTTTTCATTCAGAAAAATTTTGCCTTTCAGCTTATCAAGACATCGAAATAGTTCAGTTGAAAAGTAAGTATATATTTCAGCAAATTTTTGAGAATGACATCGAGTTTGGAACCGGGTCAGTTGAAAAGTAAGCATATGTTTTAGTAAATTACAACGGCATAGCCGTTTTTACTTAAAACTAAATTTTATTAAACATGAAAATATGAGCTTTAAAAATACTTTAAATTTCATAATGAACGTTTTCTAATGCGTTTTAATAGTGTAAGTTTTGAAATGAATATAAAAGTAAAAGTTTCATTCGGAAATTGTAGAAAATTTAAGAACCACAATACATCGTAACCAAAGATTCTAGTAGAGCCAGCATTTATTATTAATCAAAATCCTAGTAACGTTAAATTTAGTGGGGTGAACCCACCTGCCTCCAATGGCCAACAACGCTCTCGGCAGAGAAACTGCCAAAAATAATAATTAAGATCTAACAATAAATAACCATAAATTAATCAAATTGGAAAGCCTTATAGTTTTATAGACCTGATAAGTGATTATGCTTAAGGATGCACTAAGGTTCACTATATAAACAGACACGAACAAGAGCCATATATTTCCACATTTGAGGTGCACAAAGTCAATGCGGATCGGTACGACTTTAAATAAATAGAAAATGGGCATAATGATTGATTAATCATGGGTATCGGGCAACCGTTGGTCAAGCAATAGTTGGTAAGATTTGTATTTAATAAGAAAAGAAAAATAAAACAAGTTAGTAAAGATAAAGTTATCTTTTGGATGTTTTATCTTGTGTCTCTCTCTTTGATCAGATTCTGCAGAATAGTGTTGCCACAAACTAAATAGAATTTACCGCAGAGATTGAAAACAACAACATCAAACATTTCTTAGACTTGAGCATCACCAAAAAACAAGAACAAGCTCTCGTACAAAATATACAGAAAACAAACAACAACTGACATCACTTCACACAAAGACTCCCACTGCCAAAAAGCACAAAAATTGTAGCTTACAATGCATTTATTAATCTTTTACTAACTGTACTTATGAGTAAATTTGATTTTATGAAAGAATTAAATAAAATAAGGCTCATTTTCTTCACTTTCAGTTAAATTTAATGGCACCATTATTGCAAAATTTTTCCAGATTTCGGTTAAGTTTAAAGTCATTATTAAAGAAACTTTAATTAACGATAACTACGGTAATTACTAATAAAACTCGAGAGTTCCATTAACACTTCAAAATTGTGACTTCAATACGAAATTCATTTTTTTGACAAAATATTTGTCTGTCTTTGAATATTTAAATCATTTTTTAAAATAATAAACTTCAGAAAGTGCAAGAAATGAATCACATATATGGGACAATTGGTCAGATTCAGATTCCGTCTGTCCAAGGAATCAGTGGAACAAACAAGTCTTGTAAATGATCCATCCATCTTTATAGAATAGCCAAGAAAGGTAAATTAATTTATGTGATTGGGTCGTCTAGTCTTTCGTGTGCCTATTGGTGAACATCCTTGTAGTTCCTGGATGCACCGCATTCCTGGTGAACACTTAGCAACTAAAAAGAGTCACCAGAGTCCAGGAGACTACCAGTCCACCTCACCGAAAATATTCACCGCCGACCGACGATACTACTGTACAGTGAGTCTTTATAAATAAAACAAAAAAAAACTAAATAAAAGGAGTCACAAGTATAAAATTAGACAAACAAGATCCCTTAACAATGTACATATACAAAAAGTACATAACCAAAAATATCTGCAAAAGGAGTTTTTTTTTTTTATCGAGATCAGAATCTATCAATAATAAAATCACTACCGCCATCTTGTTCCCGTTGTTCCTGTTTAATATTATTTTGTTATAATTTTTTTTTTTTATATTTTTAACCCATATTTTGATTGTACATATTATATAAAGGACTTACAAATTCTGCGGATATTGTTCTCCGAACATAAATTGATCGTTAGTGAGAAAACTAAGCTAATTTTGTTTAAGCTATCTGGTAATGAGGGTAATGAGTTACATGATTTTAGTCTCTAAAAAAATTTGCCTACATTTTCATTATTGTGGCAAAAGTAATTTTATTGATAATTTTCATTGCTCTTCTAATTGTTTTAAAATCGAGTCAGTGGATAATTACAAATATTTACGAGTGATTATCGATTATAATTGGAATTGGAAATATCAAATGTAGTTCTGTTCCAAAAATTTTTACTTAATGGCCCTAGTATAAGCTCCCAAATATTTTGTACCTTTCTAAAAAGTTTTCAAAAAAGACAAAGAGGGTCAGAAGCATGTTACCATATATCTGGACTCTCAGAACGCTTTTATTTGGATAGGCAGTACAATTCAAGCCATAGAGGACCATATCGATTTCCTCAACATTGTTCACGGTGATTCAATCCTAACCTATACTGAAATTTTTCTCTATTTCAATGGAGTTAAGTTTAAGTTTAACAGTTTTATCCGAGCAGTGGATATTTTAAATTTTTTTTATTTATTTATTCTTTTTATTTATTTAGGCCGGTATTCACCGAGCGCTCACAACTCATGAGGCTCATAAACCTATTCACCAATCAATAATAGTGAATATTTATGAGTCTCACCGAAATTTTTTTCGAAAAAATTCGAAATTAAAGTGACACTTCTCCCAAACTGTCAGTCACTGTCTTTTCGTTTGTTTATTTTTTCTAGTGAAAAAAAGTTTTTCTTTTGTCGCGAATTTGAAAAAAAAGCAAAACATATTTTCTGTAATAAATTTCGCGAGTTAAAAAATGAAGAAAGTAAGTAAGTGACCAAGAAAGTCCAATTTTTTAAACTCAAGCCTTTTCTTATATCAATCTGAATTTAATTCATTTTTTATTATTAGTAATTATTGTAGGCATAACTCATTACATTGCTATATGTAAGTTCTTTTAAGGAATAAAATCAAATATATGTATGCATACATGCATGAAAAAAAAATGTTAAAAATTTACTTTGTTTATTTTTGGTTCAAATAGTAACACAATTGAAATTTATGTTTATAATAATGTAAATACATACCTAATCCTAAGGTAATTTTACCTAGGGCCCTTTTTACCAATTTTTTATCAGAGCAAGTTGTTAAACTACCCTCTAAGGTAGACTACGAAAAGTTTTCCCTAACCCTAGGGTAATTCATGTCAGTTTCCTTGGGTAATTTTACCCTACACTAGGGCAAAATTACAAAAAAATAAAACACGTATAAGAATTTTAAGGTAAATTTACCTTAATTGCACTACCTAAGCCGTGCACAAATTGTCATAGTTCTTAGGTAGAAATGCTTGTCAAACAAATTCCATACAAAAATATTTGCCTAAGGCGTTTAAGGTAATTTTACACAGTTTTTTTCTCTGGGTGTATAATTTCACTTCTTTTAATTTTTTTAACTTATTTATTTCACTTTAAATGTATATTTTTCCTGCTATTTGGCTTATCTGAACAATGTAAGAGTAAGTGTAAGTAGTGTAAACATGTCCTTTATTTAACCATTAAAATTTCAGAAAAGAAGATTAGACATGAAAGAACGAAGCTTATTATTTTTAATGTTAGTGCAAAACGAATTAAAATTTCCACCAGATCCACTAACATACGTTATCGATATGAAGGAAATGGTAGGTGTTTAACGTACTGGTACTACAGTAAACGATTCTTTTCAGATTGTAAGGAGGCTTCACAAAATTTCGCTGCTATATTTGTGAATGGAATAACTAGAAGCGAAGAAATAGGCCATTATCACGTAAATCCTTCAAAATAGGAAACAAAATGTCAACTTTTCACTGATAAAGGAAGCCAACTATTCATTATCAGAGATATAGAACTAAATTAATGTCACAAAAGGAAGGACAAAATTAAAAAGAGAAAAGATCAATTTAATAAACGGGAGAACACAACGAAAGGATAAATGGAATATTTCCAAGAAACTGCCAAAACGAAAAAACCAATAAGAACCCAACATCTGTGTCTAATTCAAAATTACATAAAAACAACGCCATTGCAAATACAGGAAAGATAAATTATTTCAAATAGGTTAATAAAGACCGATAAAATAGATGTAATACATTTACTTCAAGAAGAAGCTTTAAATAATACCATCATTACGTTACACTTTATTTAATTTTCAAAATGAAATAAGGAATAATTACCCTCTTTCTTAATTTTTTTTCAGAAAAGTAGAGTACTCACTTAGGAGCCAGTTATAGCGATCAGGAAAACTCATCAGGAAAAATTTTCTTTTTGATAATTTATTGTTTTATCATACGATTTGAAATATACAAATGATACAAATCGATGATAAATCATTTAAAATATTTATTTCATTAACAAAATTTTCTTTGGAGGAAATATTTATTCTATAAAATTCATTTCCTGATGGAAACTTGTTTTCTGTACGAAATTTCCATCAGGAAAATGAATAAGTACTTGTTTTTGACAAACTATTTCTTCATAGAATAGCCAAATTAAATTTTTTTTAATGAAAAAAATATTTCAATTGGTTTATCATCGATTCCTATCCTTTTTATATTTTAAATCTTATAATAAAACATTGAACTATACAAAAGAAAACTTTTTCCTGATCGCTATAACTGGCGCCTTAAACAGAGGAGTTAACGCTCCATATTAAAATTAATGCCAAATGAATTCAATAAATTTCGCAAATGTCACAGGAAGATAAAAGTATAAGTTAAGAAATTAATTGTACTTTACTCAAGCCTTTATCCTGTATTCAGCGGCAAGACAGTCTTTGCTTATTTTCTGTTTTTAAAAATAATATTTTTAATATTTACTTAATTGAATACATTATGCTATATGATGCTATTAATCCCCACGTCCATAAATAATATGTAATTAAATCAATTCAATCCTAAAATTCCTCTTAAATTCAATAAAAGTAGTGATGTCGAATTTTTATTACAAGGTCTTAATGGTTAATAGTAGGATGATTACGTTTCTTTTTTTTTCAGACGATAATAATTTTGTTGATTATTTTTACCAATTTGAAATCATTTTACAATAATAAATCTTCAATTTTGATTTTATAATAGTGAGTATTTAACTAATACTATAATAATGTATAAATATTTCTTTTACTTAAGGTAACTTAAAAAATTAATTAAAGTATAGCAGAATTTTTGATGTCGGGAGTTTGTATGTATCTTAGTTCTACTTTTATAAGGAAAACTTAAATCTATTTACTCACGACACGACCCTTATGATGAATGTGAAGAGATGATGCAGTTCTCTTTTGGTCAATCGTAGAATTATTCAGACTCCTTAACACACACTTTTTTGAGATAGCAACGGTAATGATTACTCGTTATTTAAGATTAATATGTACGTAAGTCCTGAAAGTAATAAAACAATAAATAAATAACAATAAAAAACAAGGTTTTTAATTTATCTTACAGGTAAAATTTAGTTGGTTATTGAGAAACATTATATTTGTTAAGCAAATTAAAAAAAGTAATTAATACCTATTCTTATTTTTTTTTTTAAATAAGGTGCACTCGGCACTTGTCATAAAATGTATCTTTTTTCTTCAAAGTTATATTAATATATTATTTTAATTATGAAAATCATTGTATCACTTCGGTAAATTATGCATGTAAAAATTGAAAATAAAAAATTAAACTTAATTTAATTATTTATATAACTGAAAAAATCCATTGAACCGTTTTCATGTACCGAATGATCAAAGGCGTAAATTGTCATCAAAATGGAAACAAAAACAACAATTTCTGCCCACTATTCCCACAGTTTTGCATTAGTTACAATACTAATAAGCGTGGAGAAGAAAAAAAAAAGCAAAAATTAAATATTTTTTTCAAAATTTTCAAATTTTAGTTGTAATTTTTTTTTTCTCGAAAAGATGTTTTGCTTCCATTAAAATCTCATCAGTATTGTAACTAACGCAAAACTGTGAAAAAAGTGGGCAGAAATTTGTGTTTTCGTTTCCATTTTGATGACAATTTCACAATGTTTTTGAACCACATAATTTGTTCCTTTAATTGGTTTTTACGACTTTGATCATTCGGTACATGAAAACGGTTCAATGGATTTATTTGAAATTTTACAGAAATATTGGCGGTCTATAGTTCTTTAAAATGTCTTACCAAATTAAGTCCTACAGTCAATATTTTTAAATCAGTAAAAGATTTACAAAAAGTCTTTAAAAAGTCGTTTTTTAGACCTTTTCTGAATGTAACGATGAGGAGCCAAAAAAAATAATCGTTATAAAGTTTTGAAAAAATCTTGTAGAATATTAATTCCAGTTCTTAAAACTACCCATACATTTTTGGTGTTCTCATTCCTTGCGAAAATATTGGTAGTCAAAGTCAAAAGTCTGTTTTTTCATTCAAAGCCAGATATTCTTTTGAAAAAAATTTGTACAATGACGAAAAAAGATGACCTTAAAGCTGAATAAACAAGTTATTGAAACAAAACATTAAATTGGCTCAAGAAAAATTTTCAAAGAAAATGACAATGTTCAAAAAAAAGAAAAAAATTTTAAATTTTTGGGTCGTGCTGCTTCTTATGATTGCGCAATAACGGTACCTTAAAAAAATCATTTGCGAAAATTTCTCAATACAAAAAGTACAAATACAGATATACAGCTCTTCAAAAAACACTAAAAAAAAAGTGATTTTTTTTTGTTCCCTTAATTGTTTTGATAAGTGTAATATAAATTTTTTTTTAATTTTGTTCTATTTTGAAATGCAATAAATACTAATAATTAATTTACTTACAGGTACATATCTCCATTCCTGTCGACACGCATGATTGTTTGAGGTCTAAAGTCACTAGGCCCCTGTTTTCTTTACCCATGAATTGTAGCGCCAGTCATTATAATTTTTTAAAATTGTTAAAAATCATGTAACGTTCCTATGTTTGTATATATTCCATGGACTTGAAAATCTAAGTTCTTAGTAAGAGAGCCGAGAGCGTTCCTATATTGATGTTGATGTATACATATTTATTCGTTGATTAATTTACTTTCGCACTTTTTTACGCTAAGTCATCCAAACTAAGCGAAATGGTGTGTAAAATTCGTGGATAATCTCTTTAGAATACGTGAAGTAACCCATCCCGAAAAACTAGAAAATATAAAATACATATGTTGTAGCATTAGGAAACAAATATATAATTTTGAATAATTAAGTTAGAGATAAGAATGTTGTTTTTATTAAGAAACTAAATTAATTGTTGAAACAGGAATAATTATTTTGTCTATCAGTATTAAAAAAGTACAACACCTATTCTGCAGGGGTTTGGTCACCTACACGGATCAATAATGAAAACAGACAGCATTTTTTAAACACCTACAACTAATGTCGTTTTTCATTGCAATCTGTAAAATCTCTTCTCAAACTCCAGAATTGCTCTTTTGAATAAAACATGTTGGCATCGAAAAATTTCATCTTCAAAGCATATCAGCCCAAGCCCATATTTTATAAGCATTGCAAAGCATGTCAGCCCATATTTTATAAGTATTGGTGACGATTTGTTCACTGAACAAAGAAATTTTCAGTTTGAAATGAAAGCTTATTTACATGTATAGGTGAACGCAGATCAAATGTCCCAAATTAAACAGATCGCATCTGTCGTCTTCAGAACTCATCCAGAACGCATCTTTTTTGTGAATAAAACATGAAAAACTGGGAAAAGTGCAAATTTTGTTCGCAAAAAGATTAAATCTTTTCTACAGTGAAAAACGACATAAGACCACAGTACCTACACATATTGAAGGCAGGTAATATCTTCCCAGTTTTCAATTTTGTCAGTTCCGCGCAACATTCGAAGAGACAATTTAGATATTTGTATTTTGTTTTTGTAAATTAAATCTCGGTGATATTTTCTAACATTTGTTTTTTTTTTGTGAATTCTGACACGCAGGTCACTGAAATTTTCAAAGGTAAGCAATATATTGCCTTCAATACGTGTACCTACTGTGTACTAAGTATTTGGTCAATATTTTTTCTTTTGTACTGTGCACAGGCTACGAAAAATTTGGTTAATATTTTTTTTTTTGTTTGAAGTAATATAGGTAGGTATATGTATGTATGTATCTATGTATAAATTAATTTTTTTTACTGAAGCGAAAACTGAATTCCTTACAGTTTAATAAGTTTTAAGTTAAGTAATTTTTTAAGAAAATATTTTCTTGGTAAATGAGCTATAAGTATTTTGTGTTCGGCATTCTTAAACATTTCCTACCTGTATATCGCAAGTAAAAGTAATGCTCGTTGCATTTCATCAAATTTTTACAAATGGCCAAGGTACATATAAGAAATAAAGCAAGCAGGTAATTCAAGATGCGCTTTTTACATAATTGAAAATTTATAGGAATCATTTTCAAAGAGTTTATTGAAAGTAGTACCTATACACTAAATACTACACATAAAAACCGAGTAAAACTGTCACAATGCCGGCCGCTAAAACAATGTATTTAGTTACAATTCTTATGATAACCACTTTTTGTTTTATATATAGGCATTCAAATATCATTCCATTATGATAACAAAAAAACTTCCGGTTGCATTAACATTACTTCTTAATAAATGTATGATCGTACACATACATATTTCATTTATATAAGAGAAAATTTAAGTAAGGGGCCGGTTATAGCGATAAAGAAAACGCATCATTTACCATACGATTTGAGATATAAAAAGGATACGAATCGATGATAAAAATCAATTGAAATATTTTTTTTTCATAAAAAAGAATTAATTCGGGAGAAATACTTTGTCTAAAACAAGTACTAATTCATTTTCCTGATGAAAAATCCGTACAAAAAACGAGTTTCCATTAGGAAATGCATTTTATAGAATAAATATTTCTTCCAAAGAAAATCTTATTTAGGAAATAGATATTTCAAATGATTTATCATCGATTTGTATCTTTTTTATAATTCAAATCGTGTGATAAAACATTAAATTATCAAAACGAAAATTTTTCCCGATACGTTTTCCTGATCGCTATAACCAGCACCTAAATAATGAAGAACAAATACATACCAACTTATCCGCTTAATAAATGTGTTAGACCCACGTCCATTTTGAATTTCTTATCCTTTAAATTTCTACCCAGTAATAAAAAAAAACCATCTTCGATGATTATCCTGGAGAAAGGACGCAAAATAGAACACTTTCATCATACATGAATGATCTAAAATGTAACAAAATATATTATTAATTTTTGTTTAAGCCTATTAAAAAAATTCATTTGGTGCCATTACCTATTTTCCATTTTCGTTGCTCTCGTGAACTCACAAAATTCACAATGCACTATTCAATTTTCAATTAATAATTTAAGAACACAAATTATTCCATTTACATTTCCATCTAGAATATTAAATTCTTTCAAAGGATTGAAATGAAAATGATTTTTTTCTCAATTTTGTTTTTTTTTTTTTTATTGCGGAAAAAATTCTTTTTATTTTTTTTAATCGTTTAAAGAATGAAAAATTACATTTCTCCATTTTCTTGACTGTCTGCTTGCTCGCAAGACCTGTCCTCCTGTGTAGTATTTGATTGAATGCCAGCCGGGCCGGCAGATGTCACGATTTCAGCAGTCAGCCAGGGCCACAGTGTAGGTACCAAAAATACTGAATATAAATATATGAATCTTTCGTACGTTTCACCCTCCAAAACCCATTTGCTTACATTGTTGTATTTGTAATTTAATTTTGTGTCGATGAATAGATGTGAAATCCAACAACAATATAGCAGAGTGATGTGAAGATAAATACTGTGAAATGTGTAAGTTGTGAAGATAAGTACTTTGAATGTGTGAGTTTTATACCGCCATTTTTACACATACTTTCTCATTTTTTATCTGATAGAGCTTGTAGGCAAACTGAACTGACAGCCGAGGATTCATATCTTTATATTCAGTATTTTTGGTAGGTACTGTTGATATATCAGACCTTGTTTAGATTGGGAAGATTGAGTACGGCAGTTTGTGGGTAAGAAAAGTGAAGAACCTCGTAAGGTGCGATAAAAACATAAAAACCGGATTTATGAGTCTCATTATTTGTTGTTTCAATGTGCTAAATTTCGAAATTGTTATTGTATCAATGTATGTATTTTAAGGCGAATCAAACTAAAAATATAAACACGATGAGACTCACCAGTCTGGACTCAATTTTCTTAATCTAAATGGTGGATTTACATTGATCTTCATGCGAGTTCTGCAAAAAAAAAGGGATATAAGATATAAAATTCGTATATGTTGGATAGAGAGAGAAGACCAAAATGCAGAGATCTTCATGGTATGAAGATTATTGGTGGATTTACATGTATCTTCATGCGAGTTCTGCAAAAAATAAGGGATACAAAATATAAAATGTATGTTTGTTGGATAGAGAGAGAAGAACAAAATGCAGAGATCTTGATTATAGGAACGCAGATGAAGATTATAGCGAAGACGAACATGTTCATCTTCATAGTGGTGCTCTTTCAGACATTCGGTTTTTTGGTATGACTCTATCCCGCTCTACTTTTCTTGATGTTTGCAGATGCAGATACATGTAAATCCATCAAAACAATATCTCAGCGTCAGCGACTACACTGGTGGATTTACATGTATCTTCATGCGAGTTCTGCAAAAAATAAGGGATACAAAATATAAAATGTATGTTTGTTGGATAGAGAGAGAAGAACAAAATGCAGAGATCTTGATTATAGGAACGCAGATGAAGATTATAGCGAAGACGAACATGTTCATCTTCATGGTGGTGCTCTTTCACACATTCGGTTTTTTGGTATGACTCTATCCCGCTCTACTTTTCTTGATGTTTGCAGATGAAGATACATGTAAATCCATCATACTTGGCGGAATTTTTGTTGTGCTGAGTGCTGAATTTAAAACAAACTTTACATGAGCTACATAATCGCATTATACTACGTTTTCACCGCAAGTTAATCTTGTTTAGATTAAGTGCCAGTTGTACAATCGTGGTTTAAATTTTGATCCGTGGTTCAGGAATTTTAACTCGCCGATTTCGGTGGATTAACTGAGGTTCAACGATGGTTCAAGGTTCCAATATGCTCTAAAAGCCAATTACATGCCTGAACCACAG
This sequence comes from Epistrophella euchroma, assembly GCA_947049315.1. Classification (NCBI taxonomy): domain Eukaryota; kingdom Metazoa; phylum Arthropoda; class Insecta; order Diptera; family Syrphidae; genus Epistrophella; species Epistrophella euchroma. The sequence goes on from OX346246.1 coordinate 25,500,494, forward strand.
TTAATCCGCCGAAATTGGTGAGTTAAAATTCCTGAACCACGGATTAAAAAATATTTGTACAACACGGCTGGTGAGCGGAACTTTTCTATGACAAGAGATACTCTTGAAGGATTTGTCACTTCCTCGCAAGAGGTAGTAGCTCCGAAAAAAACTTAAGGTGGAAGCGGCTGGTATTGAACTGCAGACCTCTGGCATGATAGTCCAACGTACTAACCATTACGCCACGGGCTACTACAATTTTTTAATTTAAAATTAATTAATTCGAAAGCAACATCGATTTCTATATTGTAGACTTTTGACAACTGAGAATTAATATTAATTCTACACGGAATAACTGCTTCTGAGTTAAATCAGATTCATTTGCAGGATTAACTAATTCCGGTTTATTCAGAGTTAGCTCCAACACTGAAAAAATGACACTAATTGGGTTTTCCAATAAATTGTAAGAAATATCAATTTTTTTATCCAGATCTTTAAAAACAATGATTTTAACATTTTTGCAAAAAAAAAATCAATTTAGCAGATCTGAATTTTTCGGCAGACATTGCATTAGCAGCTCCACACATACGAATATACACTTTGTACTAGAACAGAAAATAATCAGCCCGAAATCGCAAACCCATTCGTCACGAAAAAAAATCAAATGTTGGATTTTCAATCTTGAAAACCAACTAAGTTCCTCAAGCGACCAATTAAGTTGCCTCGTGGGAACACCGGTTATTTACTACTGGTCGTATTTATTAGATTTTCGACCGTTTAAATTATGTCTAAGTATTTCGAAACACTCGGAAATATGCTTTATTTAATACAAACAAATATTACATTTGTCAAGGTTTAGACAATCGATTACGTTGTCTAAATTAAGATAAAAAGTAAGGTCACTTAAGCAACAATTAGAAAGTTTTTTTAAAAAACTTTGACGGCAGTCTAAAGTTAGACAATGTTTATAAATACAACCATACGTTTCCATGTAGAGCTTGAAGCTCACTTAGAACCTTTTGGCCGTATTAATAAACATTGTCTAACCTTAGACAGCCATCTAGGTTTAAAAAAAAAAAATCTTTTAATTGATGCTAAAGTGATCTATTTTTGTATCTTACTTTAGTCAACGTAATCGATTGTCTAAACATTGACAAATATAATTTTTTTTTATTAAATAGAGCATATTTCCGACTGTTTCGAAACACTTAGACATAGTTTAAACAGTGAAAAAACGACCATTTGTATAACTGCTCCTGAAGCGGAAATTTGTGCTTAAAAAACCTTGTTTAAGGGTTTAAGAAACACAATATGTCATCTCAACGTCATCCATTTCAACTCAATATCGAGCTCTCAAATCTATGAACGAAAAACCTGGGTCGAAAATCCGACCTTAATTCAACTCGAGCTCTCGATCCTGAATATAAACGTAGTAATAATTGCTATTTAGGCTTCTTATTGCTGTCCGTGCCACCTATCGACAAGTAGGTGAAATAATAAATGTAGTTTGAAACCGAAATATATCGAAATCTTTGTTTTAGTTGTCTTGTTATAAACCTTCTCGTTTAGATGCCAGTGGCAGCGTTAAAGAATTTAAAATTATTTGTGGTAGGCGTTATTTTTTGAATTTTTTTTTTCAAACTCAAAGCTAATAGCCTCGTTTTATTATCTTTGGATCTGGATCAGGATCATCCCTTGAAAATAAAACGATATGGATCACAATGACAGCAGTGTTATATAACCATCTCTTTTTTACTTACGTTTTAATAATTTTCAGTTGTTTCCCGTCTCTTTTCTTTGCACTACAACAAACACTACCTTACCATAAAAGCCATCTACCCGCCAAAGTAAGAATTCATTTTTGGATCTTCGAAATAGATCCAGATAAAGAGCAGGATCCCGAATTGTTTTTGTATTACGTGTTGTAAAATGATCCTGATCCAGATCCATAGGAAATAAAACGCAGCTAAATATCTTCTTATATTAGACGTCCGGACGCGTCCGGAAGCGCTCGGAATCAAGGCCGTAGCCAGACAAATATTTCGGAGGGGGTTATGACTTTTTGAAAAATTATTTTTCGCTTTTTAGTATGTAATCTACAGAGACCTCTCTTTGATATGATATGAGGATATGAGGACCTCTTACAGTAATTCAACAAACTATTGAACTTCTCAGTTAACTTTTTTTTTTAGAAAAGGCTTCCCTCTTCTAAAGAAAACAACCAATTAATTTTGGTAAGAAAATCAAACTTGCAAATTTTGAAAATATATGTGAGAAATGTTTAAACCCCTGTGAATCCCCCCTCCCCCCCCCCCCCTGGCTACAGCCTTGCTCGGAATCAAAAAAAAATCTCTAAAAACATTTATACCTCACTGGGTATCAGAGTTGCAAAAAATGCAGTCTTTTCGGTACTGCAGTTAATTGACTAAAAACACTAATTTCATTAAGTCTTTTAACCTTCAAAAATACTTTAACTGAAATCGAGCAGTCAATACTAATATTCCGACTGTGCAGTTAAAAAAAAGTAAATTATCTTTAAGTTAATTAACTGCAGTACTTTTAACTGATTTTAGTCTTTTTAGTCAGTAAAAAGTCTTTGTACTGCGATGATTTTACTTTTAGTCAGCAAGTCTTTTAACTTTTTTTTAGCTTTTAAGTCTTTTAACTAAAATACTGCAGACCTGTACTTATAAAAGAACAGGATGGAATAAAAAGAAAAGAAATTTTAAAGAAAAAAACGTTGAAAAACTTACAGTTAATTGACTGTAGTTAAAAGACTTGCTGACTAAAAGTAAAATCATCGCAGTACAAAGACTTATCACTGACTAAAAAGACTAAAATCAGTTAAAAAGTACTGCAGTTAATTAACTTAAAGTTAATTACCTTCTTTTTTAACTGCACAGTCGGAATGTTAGTACTGACTGCTGACTGCTTGTTTCGCAGTTAAAGTAATTATTTACAGTATTAACTGACATTCAATAGGTAAGTTAACTAACTGCGACTTTATTAACTGCATTACCAAAGTACTGCAGTCTTTTACAGCTCTGCTGGGTATACATATAACACTAAATATATACAGGTACAGGATGATTCTTCTAAGATGTGACAAAAATCTAGAGCATGTGGGTTGAGTCAAGAAAAGAAAAAAATCCTGTCTATTCCCCCCTATTTAGGCAGGAGGGGAAATTTTCTAAAAAATCGACTTAAAATAGAAACAAACATCCCTTAAACACAACAGCAGCACTTATAATTTCATTCTATATTTTTTTTAAAGTCAGAAAACCATTCTTTTATTAGTTTTAAATTCAAATAATTTGAGAGAATAGTTTTTGAAAAATTAATTTTTAAAACTCAAAATTTTGAAAAAATAATGAAAAAATTTTGTTCAAACTAATTTTGTTCAAAATTTTACTTTATTAAGGGCCATTTGCTGAAACGAAACTTAAATATTTAAGTTCCAACATAAGAGCTTATGTGACAGTTTATGCTGAGGAAAAAGTGAAACATAAGCTTTTAAGTTGAACATAAATATATTTATGTTTCGTTTGAGCAAATGGGCCTATGTAGAACTTCTTTTTTTACTATTCGATGCTCCTTTTAATTTCTAGTCAAACACTGAAGAGTAGATGCTCAAGTCAAGTGTTATTGTAGCGGGGAGAGATTTAAATAGAAGTGGGAGAGGAGTAGTAGTTGACAGTTGTGGCAAGGGAAGAGTCATGGACAAGAAGTTTGAGAAGGATTGAGTACATATGAATAAATGAAGTTTGTGAATTACTGAATTTAAGAGTAGGAGATTTGTTAATTAAGGAAGATGAACAGTATTTAAATCGAGAGGATATGGTGTTGCAGATGTTATGACATTTGAAACAGAAGTTATTTGAGGAGATCGGTTAGGAGAACAGTGCCGAGATTTAGCTATTTCAGCGAGTGAAGTGAGATGACTCGCCTTACTCACCGACTCATCTCACTTCACTCGCAAAAGTGATTTAGCTATTAAAGTGAAATGAGTAATTTCGAATTTAGTTTCGAACACATGAAATGTCATAACCAAAGACTATATTTTATTTTGTTGTCTTTGGTTTGTTTTTTTTTGTGATTTGAGGTTTCAATTTTATCAAATTTAACAAAAATAGTGTATCATAGCAATTAAATAGACAATAAAATTGAAAAATAAAATAGAATAGGAAAACTAAACTAAATAAATGTGTGATTTTAGTGTAAAGTGTCTTTTAAATCTTTTTCCAATGTTTTGTAATTGGAACTTCCTAGTATGTCGATGAAATTCTCATTTCGATGGCGATACTTAATTTTTTTTTTAAATTGAAATAAACAATAATATAAACAACAAATTAAAAAAATGTTCATGAAGTATTTTGTACTAAATGTGTATATTTATATATAAATAAATCTAGTGCATACATATATGTACATTTTTAACTATACATTGTTGTCTTGCAATTTCATTTCACAAACGTGCGTAGGATGTGTAACAATTCCTTTAGAAAAGAACAAATACTAATGCAAAAGTATAAATTTACCAACACATACATCAAGTCACCGCTGAAATATCCGGCGAGTAATCTGACATTTCATTTCACTCGCTCACTCACTCACTTTTGCTAGCTAAATCGATTTTCAGTGAAAAGTGACTCATCTCACTCACTCGCTGCGGTTTCAAATTAGCTAAATCTCGGCACAGGAGGAAGGTGTTACACTTACGAGTGTTATTAGCAAGAAATGGGCGGATGTTATTAAAATTGGGATATTTTTAAAAGGTCTTTTAGCATAAAACTTAGTGCTAACAGGAACTTTGTTCTTTAGGCGGCGAAACTCTAATCCATTGTGGGAGGAGCTGTTTTTTTGGCCTAGATAAAAAAAACGTCAATTGAATTTTTTTACAAACCTTATAATTATGGTATTGTGTGTAGATTAAAATTATTTCTGAGCTAATATCATTGGTTGTTTTTGAGATATTCGAGCCGAAAAACATTTTTTAACAATTGTTACCATTTTGTTGTGCAGTTTTTTTTGGCATAGAAAAAAAAAAACCGTTAATTGATTTTTTTTACAAACGCTACCGATTATCAACTATAACTTTGTGTATTAAATAAAATTAACCCGAAGTTAATATCTTTGTGTGTTCACAAGATATTCGATATTTTTTTAACAATTTTTAATGGTTTTTTTGCTAAAAAAAAAAAAAAAACAGTGGGTTGATTTTTTTTAAGTATTACCAATTTTTCATTATGCATAGAATAAAAACAGGCCGAATAGCTTTGTTTGTTCTAGAGATATTCGAGAAACAAGTTATTTCACAATTTTTTTATAATTATACTGTAATAAAAAAACCGCTAACTGAATTTTTCTGAACACCCTTTCTGCACGTTATGGCCTTATTATCTGTAAAATAAAATGTATTTGAAGTCGACATCTCTATGCGTTCTCGAGATATCGTCAACGAAAAAATGCTTCCGAACGTACGTACACAAACATATCTCTAAAAACAATGTAGTCCGACTCCAGGGACCTAGAAACTTTATGAAATTTCAAAATTTTCAATTTCACAAATCCGACCGATTAAAATAACTTCAAATGGGAAGTTAATTAAAACTTGATTGATCATATAACCTATAGTTAAATTAATAAAACAAATAGACTTTTCGTTTGTTATTATTATTATATATACGTATGTACCTTCATATATTTAATTTTAAAACATATATTAAATTAATTGAAAAATTTTAAAATTACGTAGGTAGATAGAAAATAAAACTTAAATTATAAATCACAAAAATTGTTTAACTGGGTGATTCGATTAATTGTAAGATAATACCTAACACACCTAAACATATATAAATGACATTTACATACATATGGGTTGGATTCATTTCATTATGCCTGAATTATTGTAAATAGCCAGCAAGTGTTAGAAACATATTTTTAAAATCAAATGACCTATACAAAATGTATTTGTTTTTTTTTTTTTTAATTTTGATTTAATAAAAAAACAATTTAGATTTGGTTGTATTAATTATGAACTCTTTTATGGTTTAAATAAATGTCGGATTAAAGAAAAAAAACTCGTATCTAATTTTTTATTCAACGATGTTGAAATTGATTCCAATAAAAATTGCATTTCCAAATAACTTTTAATGTTTACAAAAAAAAAAAAATAATAATAATAATAATACTGTAGTGTGGCAGCTCGTGGCGACCAGGGACCATAAGGACCCAGGTTTAGTGAATTAAAACTTATAGCCATATTTTTCATAAATTTTCGAAAAAAAAAAAACAGATTCAAAACGATTTTGATTTAAATAATAGGGTTTTATGGTTTTTTTGAGAAAATTTTATTATTTTTGGGTAATTTGATTTGATTGATTTTTTATTAGTAATTTGTAAACATTTTTTGTAAGTACAAATAATCACAAAAAAACCATTTTAAAAATTTTTTGTTTTGCTTTTTTATATTATTTAGCCGCCTTATATGTTTTGCCACTCATCATACTGTAAATTAAATATAAAAAGTATATAGGTAGATACTTAACACTCTTTCTTTTCTGGTATTAGAGGAACTAAAGTTCTCTATCGATCTTGTGCGAAACACCCTATAGATTAAATAAATCTTTATATTCAAATGCATACCTACTTAGAATTTTATAAATCTAAAGGTATCAACTTCTTTAAAAGAAAAATGTTAAAAATATTTACATTGAAAAAAAAATTATACATTATAATCATATAATATAATTATTATCTATATAAATTATCATGTTGTGTCATCGTCGTCGTCGTCTATCCAAGTTCGTTTTTACTACTGCTATAGTACATCAATGTCATCCGTTTCAGCATCGCAAGGTCGTTCTTGGCTTCTTTCTTGCGCTGGTCCTGACGTCCGCCGCTGCCGCCTGTTGCTGATGGTGTCATCCTCCTCTCGATCGGGTCGTCTCTTTAAAATATTTAAGTCATTAACATTCTCTAAAAAGCAATTATGTCCTGACAGTGTCTTCACGGTCTCCACGTCCTTCTTCAGCTCTTCGATGTCTCTCTTCAGTTTGGCTCTGCGATTCTGGAACCAAGTAATGACCTACATCATCGTTGAGTGGTGTAAAAAATAAAACCAGTTGTTACCATCTGATGTTAGCTTTCGTATTCTGCAGAACAAAACGATTTAAATATACTCACCTGGGCATTGGAGAGTCCCAAGGACGAGGCAATCTCATCTCGATCTGCTGGTGACAAATATTTCTGATAGAGGAATCTCTTCTCCAGCTCGAATATCTGATGATTTGTGAATGCAGTGCGGGATTTCCGCTTCTTCTTTGGCTGTGGTCGACTGGCAAAGATGTCTAAATGCCTTTGATCTGGAAAAACAAAAAAAAAATTAAATTGCGGTGTTCATCAATCATCGTTTATATGATAATGATGACTAAAAGCTCAAAGCAAGGATAGGTATTTGTTTTGAGTTGATTAAAATTATCATTAAAAATCTTCAATCATCACAATCCCATCCACATCAACATGTATATCACATCAAAGGTGCTAATTATATTGTTGTTATATTTATGATGAACAATCGTTTTGGAAGACGGTTTTTTATTTATTATTGATATGCAGAAAAGACCAAGACCGACTCCAAGTCCGAAACGAAAACAAGTTAACAGGATTAAAAAAAAAAAAACTTTAATGTTTCGCATTTAAATTGCCTTTATGGTCGTCCATATAGAGTCAGAGTGTAAACCAAATCAATCAAAGGTGCCGCAATCGACAGGCTAAGATCAAAAAAGTTTTAATTGCTTTTCAATGGAACCAAAGAATGCGGATTTGTGTTTGCTTTTATTTTTTTTTTGTTTTTCTTATTTTTTTGAAATGAGTGATCGATGGGAAGATGAGTCGTTGTGATGGATAAAAAGGAGTTGTTAATCAAAATTCATTAAAGTAAATTAAGTTTGATTTCAATGGAAGAAATGACAAGGTAGGGAGATGTATAGATACAGTGTGTCGGTATTAAGTCATTTTAATTATTATCGCTTAACTACATTTAAAAGATTTATTCTGAGTTCCTCACTAAGCAGCATTTAACTGTTTTATTTACCTATACTATACCTAAGCCAAAGAGTTATTGAAAATTATCGCGAAAATTTAATGGGTTAAAGTTTCCAAAGTGGCCTAGCAGGCATGATTTAAAATAAATTGTTCGACCTTTATCATATTTGACATAGTGGAGTTGAATAAACATTGATCATCATTTGTCAGACTCAAAAACAAGCTAATACATAAATCCTCCAGAAGCTAAAGCCCCCCACTATAGTGTGACACCAAAACTGCAAGACATACATAGTGTTATAAAATTAGGTCTTCATAGGGTCCTGTAAAGACTACAAAAAACAATGGATTTCTAAGTTATCTAATATGCACCAGACTCGTATGCAGAAATCATACAAGGGGGGTTTTTCATATTTTCTGGGATATGTTAGGTATAAAATTCATTAAAATCGGTAAGAAGCTTGATTTTTCATAAAAAAAATTAATTCACATGAAACTCAAACAAATGGTGTCACCAAACTCATGGATAATCCTGAAATGGTGACTGCTCAGAATTTTATAATATTCTCCATACCAAATACTAAAGGATTTCGAGTAATCGCCATTTAAAAAATTACAAAAGCCTTTACCTTGAAACAGTTTTATATTTATGCTGTCCAAATGAGATTTTTCAATGGGGAAGATTTTTAGTATGAGATTTTAGTATTAGAATTTTCTCCAGGGAAAGAGGGAGGGGCAAACCCAGAACTTATTTCATATAGTTAATGCAAAAAAATTATTGTTTTGTTATGCTATAAAACAAAAATTTAAACTTTTCTGCAAACTGCCATCATCGACTAATACTCTAGCTCTCTTGTAAAAATATTTTCCTTTTTCCACGCAAAGTTTGAAAATTTCTCTTGCGAATAGTTGGTACGTTGGCCCAGTAAATTAATGCATCAGCGCTTGCGTTAGATCGGGTAGTTCTGATTTTTTGCTGAGTCGTTTATGATATCGGCCTTATGAAAAAACCAAGTTTTTGAACTCGAGCGCCGAACGCATCATGTTCAAAAATCAAAAGAAAAAAACGCAAAATTTTCGCGCTTTTTTCAGTTATTGGCAATTTTAACCGCAAAGGGTATAACTTCGCTCTACGATTTCAAAGCAATTAAATAAATTTATAACAACAAGTAGTATAATTTTCAGTATATTAATAAAAAAAGATGGTTCTTGGCACAAGATGCATTAAAATACTAGCGCGTATAAGTTGGGTCAAAAGAAGATAAAAATCATTTGTAGGGGGTAGTCTATATCCCCCCGTTTAATTGGTATAGGGACAATTATTCAAAAAATTTACTTGAAATAGACAAAGACTCATAAAAATCTAACGCAAACATTTAAAATTAAATCCTTTAACGTTTAACCTTTTCCCAAAGCCAGGAATTTATTCTTCAATTTTCTTTTTAAATAAGGTTTTTTCAATTGATAGTTTTTGAAAAATTAATTTCCAAATTCAAAATTTAAAATAAAATAACTGTTTTATTTAAACTATATTTTTTTTATTAAAACTATACGTTACTTAGTTTCCAAAATTCAATGCTGTTATATCAATTCTAAGTCAAACACCAAAAACAAGATGCTTTTGAGAAAATTGAAAATAACCTAAAATATTTTACTACTTTTTAGGTGAAAATAAGATCATTGAAACAACTTGATTAGCGTTCGGCGCTCGAGTTCAAAAACTTGGGTTTCATAAACGACTCAGCGTAAAAATACCGAAGCTAACGCAAACACGCCCTCCTATGAGACGACAATGTTACTGGACACTCACTAGCTGTACATTTTAATCCTTCAGAATTAATATTTAGTAAAATAAAATTCTGTCCATTCTGGTTATACAAAGTATAACATTAATTAACAATATTTATGTTAATTTAAAAATTTAAAGTTTTACAACAAAGAATATAATATTTAAACAATTAATTACAAATGCGCACGATTTCTGACGATTTTGAAACTTTTTTTTATGTTACATATTTGAATTTTTTCTGAATTTTGTAAACAAAATTTTAAAGCTGGAATATTGAAAGGAAGAATTTTAAAAAATAGACTACAATTTTGAAGGCTGAATTTTGAAAAGAAAATTTTGAAAATAGAATTTCGAAATAAGCTGAATTTTGAAAAAAAAAAAAAATAATGATTTTTACCCAGGCAGAATTTTGACATTTTTGAAGATTCGGCAACAGTTTTTTCTTTACGATTTATCAAAAACTATAATTTGTAAAATGTTTTCCTTTTCTTCTCAGGAGAGTAAAAATGGGATTTTTTTCGAACCTCCATTTTTTTGAGCTTTCTAAGTGCCATATTTTTCTGATTTATTTTCAATTATTTATTTAATTTGTATTCAAGATGTCTCCAATTAAAATAATAAAATACTTTCGCATCATCAAAAAAAAATACGAATTGTTGAGAATTGATTTGTAGGTATGTATAGTTCCGCTGTGTAAAATTTTAGTGTTTGTTTGTATCTATTAATTCTTTTGTATATGGTAGAATGCCAAGAGGGCAATCCGTGCATTTTGAAAAAAGTTGTCACAAAAACAACCGTTGTTGTCGTAAAACATGGAAATAATTATGAAAATTTTATACAGGGTGATTCACCTAAGGTGTGAAAAAAGCTAGAGCGTGTAGGTTAAGTCGAGACAAGAAAAAAAATCGTACCTATATTTCCCCCCGTCTAGGCGAGAGGAGCAATTTTGAAAAAATCGACTTAAAATAGAACACTTACAATCTCATGCATGCTATACTTTTGTTTCTTTGCAGCAACAAAATAATGGATGGGAGTCGACTTTAAGAAAAACTTACTTTTGATATTTTTAATTTTCTCAAAATCTGGAAAATATTTTGATATTTGGTTTTTAATGTTTCACTAAAAATTAATGAGTGCATTGAATATTGAACACAAAAATACTACTTAATATCGTAAAATTTTGATCAAAATCAGTTTGAAGAAATTTTAATAGTTTTTTTTTTTCAAAAATTTAAGTTTGAAAAATTATTTTTGAAAATTTTTGAAAAACTGTTCAATAAAAAAACTTAATTTAAAAAGAAAATAAAAGAAGACATTTCTGGCTATAAAAAAGGTAAAGCATAGTTTTGTTTTTAATATTTTGTTTCTGTTTTAAGTTAATTTTTTTAGTAAATTGCTCCTTCCGTAATTTTTAATTTTCTAAAAAACTCAAAAACACTTGAGAATCTACTCTTCAGTGTTTGACGTCGAATTAATAGGGGCATGGAATATTAAAAACAAAAATACTAAACGCAAGGTTTTGAAAAAGAGTTTGAACACAATTTTTTTTTTTTTTTCAAAAACTGTTCTCAAAAATTATTTTAATTAAAAACATAATAAAAAAAAGAAGTATAGCATGAGAATGTAAGATTTTTTTCTATTTTAAGTCGATTTTTTAGAAAATTGCCCCTCCCCTATAAACGAGGGGAAATAAACCCCCTCTCAACTCAAATTAAACGCTCAAGCTTTCTGTCACACCTTAGGTGAATCATATTATAAGGCATTATTTAATTGAACGAATGGCCTTTAGTCCACGAAAATTAGCTCTTCGTCCCAGCTAGCGTGGCGAGCACACTTGGATTCATTAGTTAAATACTGATTAGCCCACAGCCAGGGGGTGGCAAACCATTTCCCCTAACTGAAAACAACAAGAAAATAGTCGTATTTATCATGAATCCCTAGTAAAAAAAATTAAAAAAAAAATATATTATGGCTCAGAACCAAGGGGGCAAGTGGATCCCGAGCTGATTCGTTTTAAGTAGATATTAAAGAAAAAAGGGGAGGAACCACTCAAAACTATTTTTTTTAGAAAGAATTTCATCAAAAAATAGCCTATACCTATTTTTGCCCTACCATTTTTGCTGTTTTTAAAAAATTGCAGACACCATTATTTTTGGTCATAAAAATAGAAATATCCGTTTTAGACTGTTGTCGAATAGATAGGGGAGAGCGGAGCTAGAAGTAACAGGGATAAAAAGTAACAGCTAAAAATGAATGGGTTCCCCTGAAAAATAAATCGGGGTACACATTATCGACAACGTATGACAGTTTTGCTCACGACTGATAGAAGCTGATAGTGTGTATACACTCTGTCAGGCTAACTCCAGGCAAGCTCATGCTCACAAAATTTTTTGATATTGACTGACAGTCAGCCGACTGTCATACGTGATCGATAATATGTACCCCACTTAAGAAACGCGTGAAGGAGAAAAATGCTCGTCTACTTCAAAGCTAACGTCAAGTGTACTTTGGTTGTGAATTGGACATCAACAAGAAAAGTTATGAGGGTAGTCCCAAAAATTGATACGTTTGTAACTTTATTTTTTCTTTGTATTTTTGGTATTCCTATTCACTCGTGCTAGTTGTTTTTGCAAATGTGTATTGTGTATTATGTGTTGGTTAAGTTTATGAATATATCGGAGCTATGCATTTTTTAGTTATTTGTGTAAAATTTCATGGTGGGGCTAGTTGTAACATTTTTGTGGTATAAGTTGTAACACATAAAAACACAGACTTTGTTCATATATTCAAACAGATTTTTGGGAACTAATACGATGGAAAATGGTTTTCATTGTTTGTATTTCGTTTTGTTTAATTTGTTTTCTTTATTTTAAGATCAAAAGTTAAAAGTCCATATGACGGTTATCATGTCAACAAGAGGCTGATAAGAAAAGCAATCACTCATGTGTTTCCTGCCTTGCTAATTAGTGAAATTCTTATGCATTTACATATAATATTCGTTTTCCAATATTTATTTACATTCCTAGTCCTGGTGTGACTACATTCTTTATAAATACTAGTTTTCGTAAAGAGAGATAGTACAGTTTTTGTTACAATTTACCCCGGTCTATCCCACATATATAGGGTAAGTTGTAACAATACGTTTTTCTGTCTAAATGTTATATTTTTACAAATTTTGATCAGTATTTGTTGTCTAAGGTTCGATCCCCAGCCTCGCCACCTATTTATTTAAAAAGAAAAAAACGGCTACTGCCTCTTGCGAGGAATTGACAAATCCTCCAAGAGTATCTGCTGTCACAGAAAAGTGCCGCTCGTTAGCCGTTCGGATTCGGCAATAAACTGTAGGTCCCCTCCATTCCTGCAGACACGCATACAGGAATGGTTGAGAGATGTAAGTCACTAGGCCCTAGTTCTTCATGAGCTGTTGTGCCATCAAATTTATTTATTTATTAGATTAGTATTTGTTTGCCTTTTTTGTTCCATTTCGTAGTTGAATTATTGATCTTTCAACAGAAAAGGCTTACTGTTTTTTAATATCTTAGGAACAGCATCAACTGTAGTAAAAAGTGTTACTTTTAGCCCCACTCTCTCCTACACATCCAGACAAACAGATTGACATAATTGCGAGACCCATACTGCTTTCGTCTTCCCTATTATCAGGCGTTTTTCTTTTTTAGTTCAGAGCAGTTCAGGGCTGAGTCCGAACTGTCAAAAAAAAATGTTGTGTTTCTTTTTCAATTCAGAGCGCTCATCAGTGCTCGAAAATTGTGTTTCTCTTTTCGTTCAGAGCTAGCTCGGAGCGTGCTCCATGAGCTCAGCATTAATTAACCGAGCTTACAGAGTAAAAAGCTGAGTGCAGCCAACTTCATACTGTTTTCATGCAATTTGACAAAAATGTGACAATTCAGTGCTCAGATGTGTTTCATAATGGAATCAGGGTGCTCTGAGCACACTCTGCAGAGAGTTGACTCCGTTCGCCCAGGCTCTACTTAGTGCCCTGCTCTGCACAAACTCTGAAATAAAAAAAAAGAAAAACGCCTATCGTAATTTCAAGATTGAGCAAAACTTTGAGTTTGATTGTTGTACAGTTGTACCTGTTTATGTATGTATGTATGTAACTACATATATCACAAGTAAAAACAGTTCTGGATCAATTCATTCCATATTTTCCATTTTTTCCTATTTAAAACTAATGCATCTACCGTGCTCCACCCTTACCTTCTTTGAAAAGTTAGTTTACTTTTTCTGTTAGGTTTAAATTATTAAAACATTCCCGCTTGTCCCATAAATCATGTTATTATAATTAAAACAAAACTAATTAAATAAATCATGATTTAATTACTTCTAGTTTTATGATTAAAAAAAAAAGAACTACTTTTTGGCGTTGAAAATGTTCCTCATAGAAATTCTCTAATCGCACCTTAACTTATTTAACATCTTATTGCAATAAATTTTCTCTTTAATTACCAACGCAAATAGTTTGTATAAAACACGAGCCTTCCAATGTGATGGGTCTTTTTGTATACAGAAAAGCACTAAATCTCAATTAAAATTGAATAATTCACGAATACTCGAACATCAACTATATATTTTCACCTCTGTGGCAAACGTGACTGCGCCATCAGGTTCATGTCCTAATTAACATTTCAAGATTATGAACAAACTATAGGCATGTATGTAAGTAGATATGTATGAATAGTTAGTTATCTACATAAAATTATAGTTACTATACTCATGTAAATGTAGGTGGGCATATACATAAATGGGTGGGTGCTTCATATTGTATATAAACTAAGTAACTTGGTAAGAATTATTAATAAATGGCCTAATGTATATGCGGATACCGGGAACCAGCCCACCTATCAACCCCCATCAAGCTGGAGTGGAACTTGATGGATTACGAACGTAATTAGAAAATAATATGTGCTTCGGTGCCCAATTAGACACACTTGACGTTGCCGCCAGTGTTGCCGTACATTGTTTGGCCTTTAACAAGCCTCCCATTCGAACCATCATCAGATTAATACTTATTCAAAGTCATATTCGTGTATACATACTTAGGGGAGATCAGGGTAAGTTTGGTTTTGGATTGAGAAAATAAAAAAAAGAACTTTCTACTACTCGCCGTACTAGGTAACTAGAGAGAGAATGTAGTTTGTAAGTCGCGCTATGGTGGTACAGTAAAACCCGCTTAAGAGAAACTGCAAAATGTCACAGTCTTTCTTTCACTTAAGCGGGTTTTTCACTTAACCGAACCCCGCTTAAGTAAAAAAAAAATCAATTAAGCGGATCTAAAAATTCCATTAAGCGGATAATTAATGCTAGAAACAATTGTATTTGTCCTTTATTTATCTTTGAATTATGAAAATGTAATTTTCTTTTTAATAAAATGTCAAAATACGTATACCTCTTGAACCATTTGAAATGTTGTTTTGGATTTTTGTTTGATAGGACAAAGTAATTTGTTTATAAAATGTAAATGTAAACGTATGTGAAATAATCACAAATTCAAATGTCATTTTCGTCGTAAAAATGGTAAAGGTGAAAAATACAGAAGAAACGAAAGCATTCAGCAAATTCTTCGTTCTGTGCGATTCAATTTTTTTTCACTTAAGAGAGTTTTTTTTAATGAAAAATATAAAATTGAACTGAAAATATGCTTCAGGTTTCCGGGTTCCGGGTTTTTCACTTAAGCCAGTTTCGCTTAAGCGGAGTGTTTTAAAGGTAATTGGTCGAAAAATACTCGGGGATGAAAAAAGTGTTTCACATAAGCACCTTTTTCTCTTAAGCGGGTTTCTCTTAAGTGGGTTTTACTGTACATACCTAAGCGTAGCACAAATTATCAAACTGTTTGGATGTCTTATTTATCTTCCTCTTGGTCATCTTCGTCTAAAAGATTCTGCTGGGTATTTTTATTTTATTCTAAATAAAACTCATGACTGGATCGCACAAACTTGCTCTTGTAATAGAAGTTTGTTCGGATTTTAAAGATTGAGTGTATTATGTATAATTAAATAATTTTGTTTTTGGCAGCTTTAAGTTTAAACTAGTATTTGGCGTGTAACTTAAATTGAAAAATTATTAAAAATTAACATAATTCGAAATAAAATTATTTAAAAATTTTTCTAAATTGTTTTAAGGGCTAAAAAAAGTACACCATCTGATTTCTTTAACAAATCTTAGTTTTTGGGAAAGAAAAAATTTTAAATCTCAGAAGCGGTTTTTTTAAATAACTTTTGTATATATGAAATCTTGTAAACATTTTTAAGAAAACAAAATTGGTGCACAATTTTTTAGTATTTATCAATGTTAAATTAAAGATTAAATTTCGAAAAAAAATCATCTACTCGTTTTTGAAATATCGAATTTTCAAAAAAAAATTTTGAACATTTATGATTTCAATTTTTTAGAAAATTTTGTATAAAAAATTTAATTTTAATCGGTTATACAGATAAGGAGATAGTCCAAAGTAAAAAAAAAAAAAAAAAGGTTCTATGAGAGGTACTGTAAACTTACTGGCTAACTCTAAATTTTGTTTCTGATAAATCATAGACCGTACTAATAAAAGTATTCAGAACAATTTTAAACAAAATCGTAGGAGTCGTTTTCGAAAAAATTTAGATTTTCTGTGACGTGTTTTTTACAATTATATGGAATGTACCGTTAATTTTGAATGCATTAAGCTAATTTTTTGTGCAAAATATTCTAAATAATGTTAAAAAACCGCTCGGGACCAAGATTGGTAAAAATCAATGAAGTCGTTTTCGAAATATTTGATTAAAAAAAAAATTTGAAACTGTTTTTAAAACCAAAAAATATTTTTTAAAAATTTTTTGTAGACAATACTATTTTAATTTTTCAGAAGATTCGCCATAAAAAAAATTATCAAAATCAGCTTAGATGTTCCTTTTCGAGAAAAACTAAAATTAAAAAGAATGGTTCTATGGGAGTTACCATTTAAAACCATTTATTTGAAGTTTTACTTTCACCAAAAGATAGCCCGCCATACTTAATAAAATTTATTTAATTTTTTTAGAAAAATCTGTCGAGCCATTTTTGAGAAAATAGGATTTTTCAAAAATGCTGAAAAAAATTATATTGAAGTACACTTTCCAAGCCTAAATAAAATCTACCAATACGTTTAGGCTGTAGGCGATTACACATACACACGGACAGACGGTGACGGACGGAATTGCGAGACCCACTTATTTCGTCTTCCCTATCGACGTAATGTCACGTTTGATCAAAATCTCGAGTTCGATTTTTTTTACGAATCCAAAACTTGATATATACATAGTACCTATATGTCGCAAGTAAAAACATATTGAGGAACTGAGCTATAGAAATTAATAGATTTTCAATATTGCTCCCATGCTACGATTATCCCCAGTCTCCCCTAACCAAAGGAAAACATTGTGTAAAAGGCAATGCCGCTCACGCAACGCGTCATCTCTTCCATACACAAACTATATACAATGAGTTGTTGAATTTATTAATTAATTAATTAAAAACAAATTTGCCTGAAGCACGAAATACAATGTATAAGTACGCCATTATTTGGATCTTTTGTGTCTTTTTTGTGCGACACCAAACGAATGACAGACGTGACTTGAAGTAGGTATGATGCGGTCATGCATCGTTGGTTATCCTGTTTTGAAAAAAAGACAAATGGACGACTGACCGCCAGGGTTTCCATCATCGTAAACAATACGCGAGTACGCAATGGTAAGTCAATGGAACAAACCTTTTGAATTGCAGAAAAAGAAAGTGCCATCATGTAAGAAAAATGGCTTTTAAGGATATACGGAAATGGAAATTATATGTAATAATGTCGTCAGCGAATCTAATCATTCTGCCAGAGAGGTGTGTGATGTTTTGTCAGTGTGTTTTCAAATGAACGAACGAGAGACTGACTTAACATGCGATTTTTTCTGATGGGGATAATGTAATGGATAATGCATGAAGAGAAATAGCACTGCGTGTGCTATCATCTTGAGATCAGAAAAGAGTTGAGCTACTGTTTGGATACTTGGACGACATATACTAACAACTCATGCATTTAAAACTAGTTAGGTCTGATCCGTGGAGAAGCATTAATTAGAAGGTTGATGTATTCAAGACATTTCGTTGAGTGTAATAAATTTTACCAACAAGCACATTATTATTGCAAAGTGCCGGAGAATATATACCTACAGGAATTTTAGCCCGGGAAAATGACAGGCCAAACATCGAAAAATTCTGACATTTAAGCTGCGTTTTGATGAAGAGCTTTATTTTAATATGTTAAGATCTTTCAAAAAAAAAAAAAATAACCTAGTTTTTCGTTAACATCTCGACATTAACAATTATTTTTTGAAATAAATAAATGAATAAATTTGGTGGCACAACGGGTCATGAAGAACCAGGGCCTAGTGACTTATACAACTCTCAACTATTCCTTTGTGCGTGTCTGCAGAAATGGAGGGGACCTACAGTTTATTGCCCAATCCGAACGGATAAGGTGGGCGGCACTTTTCTATGACAAAGAGATACTCTTG
Organism: Epistrophella euchroma; assembly: GCA_947049315.1. Lineage (NCBI taxonomy): Eukaryota > Metazoa > Arthropoda > Insecta > Diptera > Syrphidae > Epistrophella > Epistrophella euchroma. Next base: position 25,518,845 of record OX346246.1, read on the forward strand.
GAGGATTTGTCAATTCTTCGCCTGGAAAAAAAGTTAAGGTGGAAGCGGCTGGTATTGAACCCAGACCTCTGGCGTGACAGTCCATCGCACTAACCATTACGCCACGGGCTACTACACGCCCTCCTATGAGACGACATTGTTTTTGAAACAAAAGAAATAAAGTAAAAATGAATTCTATAAGATTAAGATTTTAAGATTTAATAATGATTTTATTTTTCATAATTTACTAAATGCTATATTATTGTGACAATTCATAATAAGCATGGCCTAAAGCCGTCTGCCAGAGTGACAAATTTAAGTTTTAAACAAGTAAATTATGGTTTATTTTTCGTTCAATTTATAGTATAGTAGTAGTATCATTAGAACAACTCATTGATAATATTTGCTCTGTACCTTAACCCCCACGTTACGTATTTAGACAGTTGTTTTCAGTTTTCTCCGTTTAATGCATTTTTCATTTCAACATTGCTAAGAACGCTTTTACCAAAAACTGATCATCGGATTTCCGCTAAGATAGGGCATGTTCCTAGGAAGTGGTATACATCCTCTCTCACTCTCATGTTACACAACCCACATAAATCTACAAGATCGTTTCTGTGGGGGATAAAATTCAACGGAATAATTTCTGCTCTTGTTTTAAGTATGCAAGATATTTCATATGTTGTGTATATACAATTAAAGTAGTTCCTGTTTGTAAGGTTGTGATTGAGCTGCGCATAGATATAACACGTTCTATCGATGACCGGGCCTTAAATTCGAAATCACGCCTTTATAAGATTATATACTTCATTTTTCCAGATATTAATGTTATTTAACTGTAGATTTAAGGTGTAGCTACAAAAATCTGCCAAACGCTTCCATTGTGCAAACCATGAAACTTCCTTCCTTATTACTATCAGACTTATGATTTTCGGCAATCTTCTATCGTCCATCTTAAGTGTTTTTAAGGCATATTCAACCTGCATTCTAAGTGTTGTTATGTAAAAAGGAGACAATCCTGTTTCGAGTAGAAGAATGTGGTTTGGAGTAGATTGTGGCAACCTAAAAATTTTTTTTAAGTATCGTAAAAGTTGCTCTATTTCCTCAAATTCAGTGTGCCCCCAACTTTGCGCAGCATAACACATTATGGCCTTTGCTGTTGCCTCAAACACACGATATTTGGAAGCTGCATCCACATCATTACTTAGCATGATACTTCGCCAAGTTGCATTTATTGCACATTTTGATTTCGCAAGTTTTCCAGCCAAATGCTTTTTAAAATTGAGATTTCTTGTTATAAGCACACCCAGGTAGTTGTACTCATTTACAATCTCTACTTCATGGTTAGCAAATTTCCATTTCTCGTTTTGACAGTTTCTGCCTCCTGCATTGCGAAATATCATTACTTTTGATTCATCGAGATTAACTTGCAGTCTCCATTTGTCGCAGTATTCAGCAAGGCTGTTTAACATAAGTTGAAGACCATGTGGCGTTTCAGACAGAGCAACTATGTCATCAGCAAACATTAAATGACTTATCACCAGTGTTTCAGATATCCTTACTCCACCACCACCCGTCCAGATCTCATTTATATCATCACTGAATAGGGCAAATAGGAGTGGACTTAGATTGCAACCTTGCCTAAGGCCAATATCGACTTCAAATTCTTCGGATCGCTCAACTCCATTAACGATAGCTGACGTTGTATGAGCGTACAAACTTTCGATGACTTTTCCAAATTTAAATGTCATTCCTTTGTTATATAGCTTTAACATAAGAGCCTTCCTGTCAATCGTATCGAAAGCTGATTTGAAATCAATGAAGAAGGCATAAAGTTTTCTCTTCTTCTTTATAGACATTTCGGCAATATTCGTAAGAACATAGATTTGATCAACGGTGGAATAATCTCTTCAAAATCCGGCCTGGTTTTCGCTTAAAAGATTATTTTCCTGGACCCACGAGTATAATCTTTTGCTCAGAATCTTAGTGAGGATCTTCATTGATGCATTTAAAACTGAAATGCCTCGGTAGTTTGCAGGGTTATTTGATTCACCTTTTTTAAGAATGGGGGTAAGAAGCGCCTTATTGAAATATTCAGGAATTGTTCCAAAATCAAGCAAATAATTAAAGGCGGCAGTTAGTTTTTTAATAAATTCTGGTGTGCTAAATTTAAAAAACTCTATAGGAACACCATCCGATCCAGGAGCCTTATCATTTTTTGAGTCTTTAAGTGCAATTTCAACTTCAGAAAAATGTTTTGATGATTGGGAACCGCAAATTGAAATGTATTATTGTAATTGTCCTTTGTCATTGCACTAAAGTAGTCTACAAGGACTGGGAGTTCTATTGGTAATGACCCGTTACTTTTGCCTTTACTGTTTAATCCCCGCACAGCTTTCCAGAAATCTGACGCATTGCTTCAGTCGGAGATTTTCCTAGCGACATCTTTGGCATGAGCTCGACAAAAAACAAACTAAAATTCTATACAAAAAAGGTTTTTTTGTAACACTTTTTTTCTTAGCATAGCAGTTTATTTTGGAAAACATTGCATATCAGTTTATTTTTTGTTTTGTTTTATTTTATTTTCCACACCACCGCTACTTTCTTCGATCATTAATAGTTTTGATACGTTAACAATTTTCGAACTTTAAACCGCTTTACTAAAATATTCTTAGTTTTCAACATTTTTTAAGTTATATCATACTACATACACCCATATTTTCTTAATAACCTCGAGCCGAACATGACTACAAGGAAAGTCGAACAAGGTGGACGCTGTCGGAAACTAATGCCATAACCGAACGAAACATTTCTTTCCGAAACGTCAAATGCACACGCGAACCATAATTCATGGCTAGTTTACTACACCAATTTAGAGTAGCTGCGTTCCAACAATAGGTGCGTTCGCGTACAAGTTCGAAACTACCCAAAACTACCATTTTCTACTATACCTTGTCCAAATAAAAAAGGCAGTGTAGGCAAGATAGGACGTTTGCCTCTCATTCTGGCTATAGTGGATTGCATAAATCTGTCCTTTATTAAAGCTCTCACAGGGTTGTCGTATTGTTTATTTTGAATAGACTCAAATATGAAAGAATGGTATGCAGGGTTACCGCCTTTTTTTTGGATAGAAATTTTCATTTAATTGTTTTATGGATACAAATTAAAACACATTTATCTTTTTCTATACCACCATGAGGTAAGATAATACACGACTTTAAAATACAAATTACACAAAACTCTAGAAAAAACACACCTCTTGAAAAATACACGAGTTAAAATACAAATTGCACAAGTTAAAGGACGATGAAGAAAAGAAGTCTGGTACTAACGAAGGCCCAAAAGAAACAGTCGACACTTGAAATATTCTTAAATTTATTTTTAATATACACTTTGGTTAAATTTTTATTCTTTTATTTAACCTTTGTAAATATTACTTGAATTATAATTTATTGCACACACATTTAAAAAAAAAACTTTACAAACGATTCTTAAAAAACTACCCGTCTTAAAAACATAAATTGCACAAAACTTAAAAAAAAATACACTTTTTAAAAAAATAAATTACATAAAAATACTTTACTTCACATTAATTGATCGCTACGAAAATCTACGCAAATAATACTCTTTCAAAGAAAACAGCTTAAAATTTTGTAACTGCATTTCAACGTATTTTCCACACATTAAACGAAATGCAAAAGATGAAAACACTCTACGATAACCCTCATCATTAAAAACTTTTTTTAAAGCTCTAAAACCAAAAGCACCTCAACAGAAACCCAAGGAAAAAAATCTGAACGAGTTGCCAAATGGACATGGGTAACCCTGAATGCACATCAATATTTTATGGGGGTTGAAGTTGAATAGCAGCAGCAGCCATAGGCCACAGCAATTCAGTGCGCACTCAGATGTGCGCTCGATAGGACGTTGGACCTGCGTTAGATGCTTTCAGAAATTTACGGGCGGGCAAACACTTTTTATGAAGGAGTTCTTTCAATTTAGTATGGTGCTAAAATATGGTGCGCTACTGATTTTAAAAAAGCTCTCCCATAAGACGTGTACTGCCAATTTATGTTGGATGGACCTTAGATTTAATCCAACCAAACCTGTTCGCGTATGCACATTTTGGGTAGAAGAGAGCGTTTGCGAGAGAGTAAATTATTTCCCCTTCTGACCAGATTTTACCCGAAAAATTTTTCCGGCAGATAATCGGTGTTCTGTCAAAAAGCTGCGAAGTAAAAATATAACAACAAAAATACAAAATGGCTGCTGTTTGTTTACTTTTAGTTTTAGTTTGTTTTTAGTTTGTTTTTTGTTTTCATCATATATTTTTTGATAAACCACTGAAAAAAAATTAAATTGAAAAATTGAGAAGAAGTTCAATTTAATTTGCTTACTTCAATTTAAATTAAGACTTTCAGTAAATGTATTTTTGTTTACTTTTTCTTTTGTTTACTTTTTGGTGACGTTTAAAATCTGGTAGACATCACATGCCTTATTGGTTCAAAGCGTTCGTGTACTTTTGGACTGTTTCCATTCTCTTTGAGAGAATTTCATCCCCACTCCTCAAAATTTGACATTTGCCAGTTTTAGTCCGGAAAGCACACGAACAAACATATTATAGTTCTACCTTGACACTTGACAGTTCATACCATTTGCACATTTGACGTTGTCAAAGTGACATTTGGAGCTAGTACATGGATACAGTGGCGTAATTATCACTTTGGGGGGCCCTGTATAAAAACAATTTTTGCTACCGGAGCTAACGCAAACACGCCCCTCGTATGAGATGACAATATTACTGGACTAATTACTACATAATAGTAAAAAACTAATCCTTTGTGGTTAAAATTGCCAATATTTTACCATGACGCGTTCGCCGCTCGAGTTCGAAAACTAAGGTTTTTCATGAGTACAATATCATTAACGACCTAGCAAAAAACATATTAAGCGCTGATGAATAAAGTTACTGGGCTATATGGCAAAAGTTATAAGAATATTTGTAACAATTTTTATTGTAAGAGAAAAAAACAAATAAAAATCAATTTTTTTTTTTGTTCACTGAGTCATAGTATATGTATTTGCATTTTTCTTTTGATGTAATTTTAATGAGAATTCTGGTTGGACGAGGATTTCTTCCAACATTCAGCACTCGAACTTTTAAGCCTGAAATTAACAACTGCGAAGCCATGAACAGAACATGTTGGCTTTTGTTATTGCACCGTTATCTTCTGTTATGTATAACTTAAATCTCAATTTAGTGTAGTGGGAGTGCATTCTGGAACTTTAGCAATTAAAACTGTATCACTTTGAAATGTGTTACTGTTTATTTAAAGCATTTTCATGTCACATCTTAAAAAAAAAATGATCAGTTTAAATGCAATAACAATGTTCGATCTTAAAAACAAAATAATTTAAGCTGAAACTTCCATTACTACCTCGTCAATTAGTTAAATAGCTGCTAGCTGCAACTTGTCTCCTAATTAAACCTCATCAACAAAAACAACTTCCGTCACTGGTATGTTAATAGAAGGAGAAAAAAAAAGTGTATGGCTCATGTTTGAGTGGTCAGGCAGCCAACTCAATTAAGACCACAATATAGGTACCCCATTTGATATTCGCCAATTTCTAAACAAGATCGATTTTCTATAAAACTAAACAATGGACCCTGTTTAATGTTTCAAAACAAGCAATCAACTCTTTTAAACAAATTAAAAAAAAAAAAAACAAAAAAAAACCTCTCCATAAACTTCCAATTTGGGTGAAAAATCATTAACCTAACATCAGACTTTGACAGTAACATACATTCTGATGACACACAAAGAACCACAGCCCACTTAAATATTCACAATCAACCAGAGACCAAAATTGTTGCCACTGTGATTTCCATCCTAAAATTCCAATAAAATAGAAGCAATAACCATAAAACTGGACTAAGCCGAAAAACGAACATGGCAAAGTACAAAGGAAAATAAATTAATTGTAATTAATTTGAGTATATCTATATTTTATAGAGACCTTCCGCACATTAGCAACCTCACTTCTGACAAGAAGCGTCCACTATGTTTTTGTTCAGACCGCATATTCATCTCATCTCGTTGGAAGTGTATCTGGCCCAGCTCAAACATCAGCTTGTCAATCTGGGTTCCAATCAAATGGATCGGAATCAATTATGGTAATAAGCCATGGCTGACGATCGCTTACAGAATTCGCTTCATCAAGGTGAGGACTAATTTAGAAAAGGTCTCTTGCTATTCTGTGATCTAATCCGAGCCGGATCTGATTCACACGACTGCTCTGCTCATGCGGCATCGCTTTTTAGAATTTTAGTTTGTGTGTGTTCATTAGAAGAGGCTTCGTCGACCCACCACACCACCGCACAACCAAAAATTTGTGATGGCATTATGGCAGTTCGGGAGTCTATCTTAAGACTCAATTATCACACTGCGGTCACTCTAAATGGGAATTTGATTGAGCCCACCAGGAATGCTGATCTCTAACCATACTCATATAGAGAGACTGTTTCAGCTTCTGGATGAGTGCGGCACGACACTAATTCCCAGGGCGATATATGGCCAGTTGATCTGTCTGGGCTCCATCCAAATTTCAAACGTTCGTTTACGTCCAAACCGGATTAAGCGCATCAAAAACAAAAATCTCTCTCGAGTCGCGAGAAACGGACAGAAGTAAGAAAAAAAAAAAAAACAACTTTTTGAATTTTGGATCTAAGTATATCTCTTTTCTCTTGCTCTTCGGACAAAATTTACATCTCCCTAATTAACTTTTGATAGTTTTGGACCACAGATGAGCTAACAGCTTCGGAAGGTGCTACCATACCCATACCCATACCTCGCATTTCTCATTCATCTTGTTCGCGCTGCGTCTTTGTTTTTAATTTTTATTTCACTTTCGTCTTCGAAAAAGCCACAACAAAAGAAATGCCGCATATCTTATTGAAGATGAAGTTTTGAATATAGAAGAATGTGTGGGCATCTCATAATATTCAAAATAATAACACAAATTCGGCTTGGGGGCTTTGAAGTGGTAAACTGAGCGAGACTCCTTAAATATTAAAATAAAAAAAAAATTTATGTGAATTTTGAATCCAGCCAGTGAGCTATATGGCTACGATGATGGCCAAGCCAAGACGGACATTAAAGGTACTGTGGGATAGAAAAGTCTTTGAACAAAGTCAAGAATCATAAAGGTCTTGGGACCTAAGGCAAGGTGCTCACTTAAGTGGTGACAAAGTGGAGTGGTTGTGGCGTGGTGAATGGGTAGCAGTTGGAATTAGTAAAACCTATGTAGAGTGGCGGTGGCATGATATTTTGCAGGTGGTGTGGTGCCAGTCTGCTGCCACATATATCGAACATATTTAATTTTCAAGTGGCATGTGAGTGGAGTGGTGATGAAGTGAATTTTTGTGCTGTATACGAGTATGCTTGTGATTATTGACTTATAGACCAAGGGCTGGTGAAGGTAGTTTACCACCGCAAAGCGCGTTAAATCACTTTCATATCACTTTGCCGTTACTCCATTGCCAAGCCACTTGTTCACCACTCCACTGCCACTCGCTACTCTTTTACCACTCCTCTTTGTCAACACTTCAGTGAGCTTAGGCAAGGTTAGTTTTTTTTTTAATTTATTGACGCTTAAAATAAAGGCCGTTTTTGACCTATTCCCATGTCGAAAATCATGACTTTGGGTAGAGTTCCAGGAAATTTCAGTAATCTCAGAGCCCTCAGCAATCTTAAACAGGATTTTGGATTCGCTTGCTGAATATAGGTAATTGACGGAGGGAGATCTCTGGAGATCTCATTTTCTTGGACATGCCTAATGTTTCATTTCATTTGCTAAAAACTTCAAAATCGACAGATTTAGGGCTCTCCCGAACCAACGCGAAACATTCAGAACGACGACGAAACTTTCGCCTTTCTAAATATTTTAATGGTGATTAATGATAGTGCCGCAATGCGAATCCTAGAAGATTTTACAGTCGTCATAGATTTGCACCGAATTGTTCGCGTCGGTTTTTGAGAGCCTTTATTTAGTTTGTACTTTTTTTAAATCTATTTTTTTTAATATTTTTTTGCTTCATCAAAAGCTTCCACTTTTTTTATAGATCTTACCATACCAAAAAAATATAAGGTAAAAAGTGTAACCATGCCTTTTGAAAAATAAAAATATTCCAAATTTACCATGCAATCTGTCCCACTGTACGACACACTGATGACGGGGATGTTTTTGAGAGATTAACCGACGCGAGACGGTTAGATGGATATATTGGTCTGACCGGATGGTATTAGAGAAGCAGGATTAAAATTAGTTTTTGATTATATTTTGCAGCTTCTGGACAACGCATTCGGGTATTAAATTTTCATCAACAACAACAAAAAAAGATACCATAAAGTCCGAGTCCATTTAACTTTTTTTTTTTGGTTTTTAACTTTGGATCTGACGCAATACAGTTGCGAATCGTGATCGTTTGTATGTAGGTCCACCTTTAGTACAAGTTAAATATAGCAAACAAAAACAAAATGTTTCCCCTCATTTACCGAAAATGAAGAATCCAAAGAATTTATGAAAACATTTTTTAAAGATAAATAGGGGAAAAATTTAGGTTTTTTTGCCACCCTGGGCTATTTTAAATCTGATGCCACCGGCTTCCCTCTCCAGAATTACACCTTTGACATAAAATATTAATCACTATTCGGATGCTCCAACTTAAGCTTGAGGTCACAGTAACTCAGATTGAGGTTTCTCCCTCTGATTGAAGATAGGGTTGCCGTATGCCTGGAGAAAATATAATGAAAATCACAATCACAGCTGGCTTGCAGCACCAGCAGCGGCTGTGGAGATGGAGATTTTGCCTCTTTAAAAAAAAAAAACTTTTTTTGAAAGGGGAACTTTTTAAATTGGAGTAGAGTTTGCCCTCAGTACACATATTGAAGGTAATATATTGCGCATCTTTAAGAATCTCAGTGACCTGTCTGTTAGAATTTAAAAAAAAAACGGCGACACTCATTTACAATTTACAAAAAAGAAACTCAAATTTTGTAATTTAGTTTTTGTAAAATTGAATTTAGAAACAATTTTAAAAATAAAATAATAATTTATGATGAAAAATAATAAGTTAAAGTGCATTCCTGAACATAGCTTTTGCAATCGACGTAAGCCAATTTCACGTAATTAAATGAAATAAGAAAAGTGCGTATACGCCCAAATGGACCACAAATGAATGAATTTCATAATAGCATCTTATTTATTAAACAAACACCCCATGTTATTTTTTATAAGAAAATTACCAATTAAACATCTTTGAAAAACTTATCAGTTGTGTGCAATCAAGGGAAGGCTGTTTTGCTTTAAATATATGTGACACAAAAAATTTCAAAAATTATACCAGTTTCTTTTGCAGTTTTTTGGCCTAGAAAAAATGCGTCAATAGAATTTTTTTACAAACCTTATCAATAACTAAACATATTATTGTGTATAGACGAAAATTATCCTGAAGTTGGTATCATTGGTTGTTCTCGAGATATTCGAGCCAAAAAACATTTCTTAACCATATTTTTAGCTGTTTTTTTTTGCAGTTGTTTCGACCTAAAAAAAACAGTTAATTGATTTTTTTTACAAACTCTATCGATTACACTGTGCTACAGTGATATTGAACTTCTGAACTGACCTAGTAGAGGTTGTAGGCCTATTCGAGTACATCACGAACCAATACTTGAAAACTTTCCTATACCCTCAAAATCTCAATTTATTGTTAAAAACCGTTTTCGAGTGATCTTCCGCACTCAACGATTTTTTATTCGGCCATATCTCGTCCGATTTATAATTTATTTACGGTTTTAAAAAGAGGAGTAATAAACCTTTCTAACGATGTATATACATATATTTGAAGTACGGACAATAATATCTGTAGATTTCTTAAAGGTTATCTGAAACTAACACTAATTTTTCACGTTTTTTAAAGTTTGAAGACCGTTTTTGGCAACAGTTTGCATTTTTTCTTTGGTACTTATATTTCAAGTGCTTTTTATATTGAGTCAAACAAGCTATCCTTCTTAAAAATCCGTACATAATTGTTGAAGTTATGAATTTTGCAAGATCACCTTGATCATACAATTTAGTACGATTATATGTTGCTTTGGGAAATAATTCCAAGACACATTTTTCCTTTTATATTTTAAAGAGTATCAGTTCACAAGCCGAAAACCACATTTTTCACAATTTCACCTGGTGTTGTTTGGCTGCTATTTTATTTTTAAAGATTATTTCCATGTTCGCAAGTAACTGGCGTATTTTTGATCCCAGAAAAAAAAATGTACTACAAACTTTTTTCAATAATTGCTTTTGTTTAAAACCTACAGTGTTATCAACTATAGCTTTGTGTATTAAATAAAATTAACTCGAAGTTAGTATCTGTGTGTGTTATCAAGATATTCGATAATTTTTAAAAATTTTTAATGGTTTTTTTTTTATTTAAAAAATAAAACTGTTGGTTTATTTTTTTCAAGTCTTACCAATTTTTCACTACGTCATTATTCCTATATAGATAAAAGTCGATAGCATTATTGGTTCTAGAAATATTTGATTATTGTATTATTATCTGTAACATAAAATTTATTCGAAGTCGATACCTCTATTCGTTCTCGAGATATCGTCGGCGAAAAAAAACTTCCGAACGTACGAACAAACGAACGTATACGAACATGTGAACGTTCGAACGTGCCAACGTACGAACGTTCAAACGTACGAAAGTATGAACGTACGAACGTACGTACACAGATGTTAACAGACTCCAGAGACCTCGAAACGTCGGAAAATGTCAAAATAACTTCCAATGGGAAGATAAGAACACGCATTAGCTTGCTCGAATTTTCTCTTGTAGTTAAAAACTATAGGTTATCAGTATAAAGTACTTAAATAAGAAAAATATGTTATAATATTTGTAACGAAAAAATGTTCAACAAGTCAATACTAATAAAACAAAAATAATTGTATGTTTGATTTTTGTTTTAAAAAAAATATTTCCATTCCACCACAGTTCAGAATTATAATTAACTAGCTAACCGGGCGAACTTCGGTCCTCCTATTGTTGATTAAATTATTAATTTTTCTTTCGAAAGTCGAGCAAGCTCCAATTGTTATCACGACTTTCTGAATTTTCCGATCTAATTTTTCAATTTGTATCTTCATAATGTGTTTATCTCCATCCAATTTGGATGATGTTCATCCGAGTTATGCGCGTACGAACACAATTTCATTTTAGAATATTTGAAATTTCAAGGCGTTTTCACGATTTTCCTACCCTTTCGGTTGAATTTTCTAAATTTTGGTATAATTTTCCAATTTTCGACTCCGTTGTGTGTTAATGTGGTTCAATAAATATCCAACAAAAAATACAGAACCGAATCGGATCATTTTTAACCGAGTTATACGCGTACGAACACTAAGAGGGATTTTTATATAAATACAATAAAATTTGTCCACCCATTAAGAATCTATACGTAAATAACTAGAAATTAACCAAATTAAGAAATTAACCCAATTTTCTCAAAAACACCAAACCCCATTTCCGCCAATTAAATTTTTTGGAAAAAAAACCCGAGACGCAGATTTTTTACAAATAGGTAAGGTATACCTACTAATGGTCATTACAGGTATGAAGTTTAATAAAAATTGTTAAAGCCGTTTTTGAGAAAATTTGGGAAAAAAAAACAAAATATTTATATGGGATGTACGTTCTAGATGAGCACAGACCAACGGCCGGTATGGCAAAACCCATATTTTTTTCGAACCTTTCTATCATCGTAGTGTCAATATTTATTACAACCCCGAAACTTTTTTTAACACGAAACCAATATGTTCCTAAATATTAGCCTATATAATTGAGCGAGTAAAAATCGAATTTTTTAAGTATCTATTCATAATTTGTATTTGAAACTAGCGGATCTCGGCTAACGTTGTTTCGCCCTACTATAGGGGTGTTACAGCCGGCAACTAATTCCCATGTAGAAAGACCGTTCGATTCTACCAAATTTTCATTTCAGTAGTGTGTTTATTTGATTCAATGCATATCCAACAAAAAGATTCCCAACCAAATCGGATGATGTTTAGCTGAGTTATGTGCGTTCGAATACAAAAAGGGATTCATTTATCCCTTTTTCATTGTTGCATTTTTATGAAAGATTTACAAAAAAATGTCACGGCAAATCAAATGTTATTGGTAAGTATAGGTCTATACTGCTATTTGTTTTAATTACAATGAAAATGCGCTTTTAATATTAAGACGCACAAAGTTATTTTTACTTACATATATTTATTTTAATATTAGTTATGAAATCAGGCATTAAATTGTAACAAAAATAATTCAGCATTCAAAATGATTTTTGTAACTTAAGGAGAAGGTATAACAAAAATATATTTTATCATTATAATCAGGATCCCGTAAGACTTGTTTCTTAATCGATGTACTTATTTACGAGTATTTTTTTTATGTGCATATCACAACTTCCAATGAGGTTTTATTTTTGCTGCATAAATTTATTTAATGCAACACTTTAAATCGATTAGCTACTAAACGTTTATTGATTAAAATATTCCCATTTATTGCCAAAAACATTTAAAAATACCATAAATAATAAAATCGCCTGTGGTGCCTGGGTTGTCCTTTATTCGTGCTGGTTTTTTTTTTATCGACCAACAAAATCGATCATTAATATACATAACACATCCGGAGGCAAACATAAGCACATTGGACCAGCAGCGCAGAGCTTCAATAAAAATAATTTGCATTTGGAAAAAAAAAAATAATTAAACTAAATATGACGATGCAATGTTTTACTCTAAAAAAATACGAAGTTTTTGAAAAATAATTTATATACTCAAATCATATAGGTAGGTCATAATACTTTCAAATATATTTTGACAAAAACAAGTATTTTCGAAATAAAACCACTAATAAGTATTTATGAGAGCCAGTTTCGACAATGGACTTTATAGCAGTATTCCTAAAATGAAGATTATTGTGTTAAAAAATCTTCACTTGCATTTATTCTGCAGATTGCCCTTTTCTTGTAGGGGAGAGTGGAGTTCGAAGTAACAAGGGTAAAAAGTAAAACACACAAATTAAAAAGTTTCCCGTGGAATTTAAGAAATGCATATTTCATCGATTCGTATATCCTTCGTATGTTTCAATTAGTTCGATAAAACATAAAATTATCCAAAACAAAATTTTCCTGATACATTTTCCTGGATCGCTATATAACCGGCCCCTTACAATTTACCCCGGATATGCGGTATTCGTAACAACACGATTTTCTGTCTAAATTTCATATTTTTAACTTCACATTGGAAGTTATTGCAATCGGTCCTATTTGTGAAATTGAAAATTTTTACATTTCTCGACGTTTTGAGGTCTCTGGAGTCGGATTACATTGTTTTTAGAAAGATGTATGTGTATTTTATTTTGCCGTCGATATCTCGAGAACGCATAGAGATATCGACTTCAAATAAATTTTATTTTACAGATAATAAAGGCCATAACGTTCAAAAAGGATTGTGAGAAAAATTCATTTAGCGGCTTTTTATGGCTTGTTTCTCGAATATCTCTAGAACAAATAATTCTATCGACTTTGGCCTGGTTTCATTCTATTCATAATGACGTAGTGAAAAATTGGTTATATAATTTAAAAAAAATCAACACAAATTTTTTTTCTAATAAAAAAAAACCATTAAAAATTGTTGAAAAATATCGAATGTCTTGAAAACACTCAAAGATATTAACTTCTGGTTAATTTTATTTAATACACTAAGTTATAGTTGATAACCGGTAGAGTTTGTAAAAAATTTCAACTAACGGTTTTATTTCTTGGCCAAAAAAACTGCAAAAGAAACTGCTAATAATTGTTGTAATTTTTCGCGTCGCATATATTTAGAGCAAACAGCCTTTCCTTGATTGCACAACTGATAATTTTTACAAAGATTTTTAATTGGTAATTTGCTTATAAAAATAACATCGAGTGTTAACTTTTGGCTTTTTCTTGGATTTCGTTGCTAAAATATTGCTCTTTCAACAGAAAAAGTTTCGCTGTTTCAATTTTAGTATAAAGTGTTGCTTTTAGCCCAGCTCCTTCCTACATACATAGAGGTATTCCTGGGCTAGTTTCGTATCAGGAGTGTGTTCTAAATACAAGGCTTTAACGGATCGAGAGTTTGTGACACTGACTCTCTGAGATAATACGGTTGTTTTTTTCCAAGCAGTATAGCAATCGACTAGTCTGAGTTGTGAGGAAGTTTGTCTAACTACGGAAAACACAAGATTTTTACATACTCGTACCTAATTGCGAGCTCCAGATATTTAACAGTTAAAGCCTAGTACGCTGGTGATACGAAACGAAATTTTTAGTTGGTCTCCAACATGACAACTAAATCCTGCCACGCCCACTTTTCTTAAATATTAGTTTTTCAGCATTTTAATAGCTGTTCGATGAATATAGGTATTAACCAAATATATTTAGTTTTGATTCTTTTATAGCAAAAGTTAGGCCATACAAACATTATGATGTTTTATAAAGGTATAGTTAAGAAATAGGTTTTTTTCTTTAAAAGTTTCATAATTCTGACCAGTTTTTGGGCAAAGAAAAAAAAATTTTAATAATTTCTTTTATATACCTACTTATACAAAATGTGTTTGTATAAGGTACCTAGCTTTTTGTGAGGCAAAATGACAGAAAGAAAGTTACCAACACAAATAAAAGGCAAGGTTTTTATTTTAAAATCTCTTCAACTAACTGACCAGACCAAAGGTCCACAGGACTGCAAGGCGTTCATCCACGCACACAAATCATAATCATGTTGCGCATAAATGCATCACTGTATTTAAATATACACACGCACACACACTCCTCCAACCATTAACTCCTTATTTTGTCTTCCTTTACTTAAAGTTAAAAAAAAAAACAAACGAGAACTTTATATGAGCAACATTTTTAACAAAGTGTCGGTGTTGTACAAAGTGGCGGCATCCTTTGATCACAGCCTATAAAATACTGTAGCCACGCCTCGAAAGGTAGATTAAACGAGATGGCGCTCACTATATACGCTAACGCTACTCACACTCACCCTCCGCTCATGACTCGCACTCCGCCAATAGCCCCTAATGACCACGATGTTCATGTCCATTGCCATTGATGATGACGAACAAACTCGAACAACAACCAAAGACTCAAGCTTGGTTTGGGGTGCGCAACTCACAACCAAGACTTTCCGGTTCCCGCTCCTTCGAGCCCATGCCATGACCATCACTGGACTTCGACTTATAAATACAAGCTTCTTTAGAGGACCGGTATTTATTCTCTACTTCATCATCTTAATGTGAGCTGCCCCGGCCTTTTAGACTTGTTGTTTTGCGTCGATCCTACATAATACAAAAGCGACACAGGGACCCACAGTACCGGGGTGCAGGATGCAGGGTGGAGGAACAAGAAAAATTGAAAAGGAAACCCACAAAATCGAATGCAACAATAATGGTCATCATCATTAAAATGTGATCAAAGAGCTGTTCGAGGTCTGCGGGATTTGTTCCTTCAAAAGATTTACATTTTAAGGATGAATTAAAAAAAATACAAATAAAATTACAAAAAAAGGAAGCATTCTACTCTGGACAGGAAGACTCGCTTTAAAATTATTGTAAATTTCGTATTCTCATTTAGTGAATGTTTTATAGAATTTTTTGGTGTGGCTCAGGCAGAAGTCAACATTAAGAATTTTTTAAAAATGTTTCTAAAGTATTTTGGGGTGTTAAAAAATACTAATTATTCCTATAATTCTCTACAATTCTAAAGGATACGTCATATTATTAAGCTTTAGACGATGAGAATAAGGAGGTAACAAAAAACATAGCTAAAACTCCACCCCAGACCTCGTAATAAAAAAAAGCAAAAATTGTTTTTTGAAAAGTTTCAAGCTTTTTAACACCAACTTCGTAAAACGGAGACCAAACATACATATTACAATATTCAAAAAGAGGCCGAGCCAATGAACAATAGATGGCTTCAAATAAATGTACAGATCGTTAAATTCTTTAGAACGACTTCCTCTAGTTTTAGCATCATTCCGTTCAGTTTATACCACAACAAGCGAGATCAGGCCAGTGATGCCAGATGGGATTTTGAAGATCCCACCGAATTTGACAAAAAAATCCCACCATTTTTGTACTGGAAGAAAAAATAAAACACACGACTGGATCGCACAAACTTGCTCTCGTAGTAAAATTTTCTTCGAATTTAAAGATTGAGAGTTTAATAGTTGAAGTAAATAATTTGTTAATAGGATCCTTAGGTTTAAACTAGTATTATACATGCACATAGAGCTTAAATTATTAATTCGAAATAAATTTCTTAAAAAGATCTACATAAATTGTCTGAAGAGCTATCGGTTTTAATTTTTAAATAAATTTTTTAAATATAAAATTTTGTAAAAAAATTTTAAGAAAAACAATTGGTAAACAATTTTTTAGTATTTATTTATGTTGAATTAAAAATTAAATTTCGAAAAAAAATTATCTACCCGTTTTTGGCTTTTTTATTTTGGAAAAATTATATCATTGTACGATAACTAACAGCAAATTTTTAAGCAATAAATATTTCGATTAAACAAGTTTTAACCCATCTTCAATGAGTTCATCTCGAACTTTAAATGAATTTAAAAAAAAAAAAAAAACATAGAAAACATCGCACAAAAAAATTAAAATTTTGACAACTAATTCAGGACTGCTTAAGGTAAATTATTATGCAAAAGCCAAACCAATATAAGAAGTTTTTAACTTTTTTCCAGACGTTCCTCGGTATTTTGATACCAATTTGAAAATTTTGCAAGAAAAAATATAGAAAACATTGCACGACAAAATTGAAATCGTCACAAATGATTGACGAACCGCAAATTATAAAGCTTTAAACCACTCAATATAAGAAATGTTCACCGCCTTTCCGGGGTTCCTCGCTAACTTGATACCAATTTGGCAATTTGGAAAAAAAAACATAGAAAACATAGAGCGACAAATTCAAAATTTTCACAACTAATTCACAGTTAATAAACGGCAAATTATTGAGTAGTAAAACATTCACATTAAGAAGTTTTTAAACGTTTTCAATATGCTGTTTCGCTAAGTTGACACGAATTTCACATTTTTGCAAAAAAAAAAAAACACAGAAAACATAGAGCGAACAATTCAGAATTGTCACAACTAATTTACGACTAATTAATGGCAAATTATAGAGCAGTAAAACATTCACAATAAGTAGTTTTTATACGTTTTTCGGATGCTGTTTCGCTAAGTTGACACGAATTTCACATTTTTGCAAAAAAAAAAACATAGAAAATATAGGACGACAAATTCAAAATTGCCACAACTAATTCACGACGGCAATTAACGGCAAATTATAAAGCAGTAAAACATTCACAATACGTTTTTTCAGATACTGCTTGGCTAAGTTGACACGAAGTTAGCAAAGCAGCAAAAAAAAACGTAGAAAACATTGCACGACAAAATTAAAATTGTCACAACTAATTCAGAACTGCTGAACACCTAATTATTAAGTAGTAAACTATTCACTATAAATATAATTATAATAAGAAATATTATGATAAAATATACATAAATCATTTTTTATAGCTAACAAGATTGCAATACCTCAAATACACCGTTTTTGAAAATGCGTTAGAAAAGAATTTCGCCATATGCTAAAATAAAACTGAAAATATGGAGGTAACCACTTCATCCATTAATTAAGTTTGTTACTTACTTAGTTAGAAGATAATCATTTGACGTTCAATAGTTGATCGGTGTTAAAACTAAAAAAATTATTCGAACTGCAAAATTAAGGTTTACGGGTTTCATTAAGTTTATAGGGTAGATTTAAATTTGTGAAATAAAATAAAAATCGATTTTCTCATTTTTTTTTGGATTTTGCGAGCTCACTTTTGAGCTAACTCTAAATTAATTTCTGCGCAACAAATTAACCTTTAAAAATATACAATTTTGGACACCAAGAGAATTATTAACATTAATAACTCTGAAATCATGCGAGCTAAAAATTTTTGGGTTTGTGCAACAAATTAGCATACCCATAAATGCAGATATCAAAATTGTTTAATTCCGAAAATGTTCTCTAAAGTAAGGGACGTCATTTAATGCACCACAGGTGCTTAAAGTAAAATAGCAAAATAAAACTCAATGTTTCCTAAAGAACCATTTTAACAAACATCTTAAATAAATCATTAGGTTTTTTGAACTATACGAGAATTGTTAAATCCATTTTAGTGATGGATTTTATTGTTTGATCCCATCGTTTGTGCGATTATCGAAACTGTTGAAGCCGTTTAAAAAAAAAAGAGTTAAAGTGTCACTGGAAGCAAATTTTATTGTTATCACAAATAAACAAGAATGAATGCTGGAATTAACTCTCTAAGAACCTTTATAAAACCAAATAATAAAATCAGGAGAAAAAATTTTGTTTGACTAAAATCGCTCCAGTGGATTAGGTTATGTTTAATGAAGTTTATTTATGAAATTTTTGCAAGAAAAAATATAGAAAACATTGCACGACAAAATTGAAATCGTACCAAATAATTCAGGATTGACGAACCGCAAATTATAAAGCATTAAACCACCGCCTTTCCGGGGTTCCTCACTAACTTGATACCAATTTGACAATTTTGCAAAAAAAAAAACATAGAAAACATAGAGCGACAAATTCAGTTAATTAACGGCAAATTATTGAGTAGTAAAACATTCACATTAAGAAGTTTTTAAACGTTTTCGATATGCTGCTTCGCTAAGTTGACACGAATTTCACATTTTTGCAAAAAACAAAAAAAAAACATAGACTGCCAAATTCAAAATTGTCACAACTATGTTTAATTAAGTTTATTTATGTATCTATAGGTATAACATATATGTATCTTATGTAGGTATATTTAAAAACCAAAAATAAACCTATTCCATCAGCAAATGAAATGTTTCCTTTCACATGTTGAAGGCAATTAAATCAGGGCTATTAGTAAGTAAGTAAGTAAGTAAGTAAGTAACAAATTCATTTATTTTAAGTGTTTTCACATGTTTACATATTTATGAATTTAGGAGCTATGGCTTAGCCGTCAGCCTGGTTAGCAAATATTTAAATATACAAAAATTTAACATTTTTAAATATATAAACTTAAATCAAACATATTCAGTTATTAATAACATTCTGTAATTATAAATTTCTTTTAAAAAGGTGCTCAATAATTTCCAATTAAATTCATTTAGAATTTGTAGGGTTTCTTGCATGGTCAAGGTATTTTTACCAAAGAAGAAACGTCTCTGTGATTTTAATATCGGACAGATACTGATAAAGTGGAAGCAATCTTCTTTTGCTTTTAAGTTGCATATCGAACAGAACTGATTGAAGCTCCCATTATAAGGACTGCCATTTAATCCGAGAAGTTCGCATCTTGCTTTGAAAATTAAAGAAATTTCTTTGTAGCTTAGTGAGTCATGAAAGTAGTTTCTGTTATTAAGATTGAAGTTAAGTTGCGAGTATAACAACCTGCTCTCAGATTCACGAGCCTTTGCAATAAATTTAACCCGTATAGTGTCTTCATTCTTCTGGATTATTCGGTAAAGTTGCTCTTTTAGATTGCTTAAATTACTTAAATCAAAAAGCAGTGTCTCACCACAAGAATCACCAATACTTTGCCATTTGGTAATCCACCAGTCTTTGTTCCTCAACTCGTACAAAAGCATTTTTTTGGACATTCTGGAATCCTGAGAAGCACATGTTTTGATAATAAAATCAGCCTGTGTCTTAAGTGTACTTGTGAAGAGTTTTGGTAATCCTGTTTCTAAATAGATTGCGTAATTCGGTGAGTTTTGGGGTAAGTTAAAAAGTTTTTTCAAAAAATTCCTTTGCAATTTTTCAATAACCTCATACTCATCTGCTCCCCAAACCTGCGAGGCATAGCAAAGACATGATTTGACAACGGCATCAAATATTTTATATTTGGCAGATAAAATAATTCTATTGTTTGAAAACACATTTTTCCATGACGAATTCAGCAAGCTTTGTGAAGTGTTGGCCTTTTCTGTAAGGTGTTTGTTGAAATTTAAGGTTGAATTCAGTTTTACTCCCAGATATTTAATTTCCTTAGTTACTTCTAACAGATTACCATTATAGTACCATCTATTTGCGCACTGGTTCCGAGCATTTTGAGAGAATACCATCACTTTGGACTTTTCGGTGTTAATAGTTAGTCCCCATCTATTGCAGTAAGCTGCTAATCGATTAATCATCAACTGCAGGTTTTCTGGTGATTCTGATAATATGACAAGATCATCGGCGTATAATAAAACATTAACAATAGAATTAGCAATTTTAATTCCTCCAGGCAAATCCTCTACTATATCGTTTATAAAAATTGAAAACAGTAAAGCGCTGAGCAGACATCCTTGCTTCACTCCAGTACTTGTTTCAAACCATTCAGAGAAAACAGTTCCATCCCAAACAGCAGCTTTCGTTTCAGTGTACATTTCTTTAATCACTTTTATAAACTTTGAAGAAAGACCCAACTGTGAGAGCTTGTAGAAGAGCGCATTTCGGTTGACTAGGTCAAAGGCTGCTTTGAAGTCTACAAAGAACGAATATACTTTCTTTTTCCTGGCTTGGAAAGCTTTGACAATTGAAGTAAGCGTAAAGATATGATCTATTGTAGAAAAGTTTTTTCTAAAACCGGCTTGAAGATCCGTTAAAATGTGTTTGCTCTCCACCCATTTTTCTAGTCTTGTCACAAGTACACCGCAGAATATTTTAGCTATGGCATTCATAAATGAAATGCCTCGATAGTTTTCAGCTATGTCCAAAGCGCCCTTTTTGTGAATGGGAAAGATAACGGACTTTTTAAATGAGGTGGGGATTTCGGCATTTAGAAAGATTGCATTATATAGGGTTTTCAGATGGATAATGAATGTAGGCGTTGCATTTAAATAAAATTCATACGGAATCCCGTCTTCGCCTGGTGCCTTTCCATTCTTTACCTTCATTATTACAGCTTCAATTTCCGCAACTGTTATATCAGAGTCCAGCAGATCATCGAGGATTAACGGTTCTGCGTAAGATAGCATAAGGCTCGAATTGTTTTGAAGGAGTAGTCTAAAATGGTTGGAAAGGTTAACTGCAGATAGCCCTGTCCCAATTTTAAAGCTCGATCCATTGATTTCTCTAGCTATCTTCCAAAAATCCTTTGAGTTTTTCGTTTGACCTAGTATATGGGCTTGTTCATTTTCGAATTCAGTTTTCTTTTTAAGACACAATTTTTTGTAAAATGTATTTGCTTCATTGTACCAGTTAACCAAACCGGCATCATGTGAAGTTCGCATAATTCTTAATAGTGCAAAAGATTTTTGCCGTGCTTTAAAACACTCTTTATCGAACCATTTTTGTTTAAATGGTGAACTGATGCTTATGATTTTATTTGATGTTGAGCTTCTTATGCATTCTGTTAATTGTTTAGATAGGTCATCGGTAGACTCAGTTAGTAATAGGTTTGTTGTAAGTAAGTTGTCCAAAATTTGTTGATATGAAGTAAGTTCTTCATTTTTCCAGTTAAGGCGTGGGAGCAGTCTAAGATTTGTTTGCTGTACGAGGGGTTCACTTGAAAATTCAACAACAATAGGCATGTGATCTGAGAATGTTTGGCATTGTACTTCAAATTTCTTAATACGGTTAATCCATTCATTATTTACTGCACAGAAGTCAATGACAGATTTTCCCTGTCCTCCTACGAAAGTATAATGTCCTTCATTATCTCCATCAGTGCATCCATTTAAAATAATACAGTCATACATTTGTAATAGCTCAAGCATATCAGTACCATTTTTATTGCAAGCACTGTCCTTTGATTTTCGATCGTTATGGAAGATTGCCGGATTTGATATATTTTGCACTGTGGTGATTTGCGTGTTGCTCATCCTTGCATTCCAGTCCCCAATCAATAAAATGCTTTTATTCGCCAAGTGCTGCATTGTGCTATTTAAATTTTCAAAATCATGGCTCCATTTATTACAATTTATATAGTAAGGAACGATGTACATATTACTCTGGTGCAAGAGTTTTACTACTGTAGTTTCTTCAAATTCATGAAAATTGTATGTGTTTAATTGTGAAATTTTTATTCCAAACAAATGTCCTCCACTTGCTCGACCCTTATTAGAAGTTTTAATTGCTTCCCCCCATATAAGCTTAAAATCACTAAAATAGTTCTTAAATTTGGTTATATTATCTAATGTTACATGCGTTTCAAACAAAAAAAATATTTCAAAATTCTTTACGTAATTAAAAAAATCTGCAAATAATAATTTATTATTTAATCCTGAAATGTTGTACGATAAAACTTTGCAAGAAAAAAATTTAATTTGGCTGACGGCATCTAATTCTCAATTTTTTAAAAATCTACTACATACTGGATCCTCATGTACCACCCCTGGTGAATCTCGAAAATCTGCTCTACTCCATTCGGTTTGACGTCTATTTGACATTGTCATCGTGTTTTTTCTGACATCTTCAAAGTTAAGATTTCCAAACATATTTAGTAGTTCGGTTTCTCCATTAATATTTTTATATTTAAGGTTGTTGTAATTATTTAAATAAAATACTTTATCACCAATAACTAAAGTGTTGTTCTTTACCATTACTGCTACTGTTGGTCTATTTATTTTTATTGCCTTGCGATAACCAAGGAGAATTTGGCGTTTTAATTGTGTTTGTTTGCTAAGATCGCGCTGTATGAAAGCTCCTGTGCCTTTCAGCTTGGAAGCATTTTTTAACATTGTTGTTGTGGTTTCGTTCGATCCTGTATTAAGTTTAAATTTGATTATTTTAGAGTTCTCGCTTAGTTTGACGGCCTGTGGCATTTGTTGTGCCGGGTTGCCTAACAAAAGTTTGGTTATGCTTTGTATTCGTTCTTGAGGTTCAGAACCATCGTTTGGAATCGAGAAAACTATATTTTTGCCTTTGATTTCTCGGCTTTGATGCTCCAGTTCCTCCTCTAGCATGCTACAACGGACTTCAAAATGATGAACTCTTTCCGTCAGTTCTTGATTTTGGTGGCGGAGTTGACTCAGTTCTTTGTTTATTTTGTTGATATCGTCTTTAGTAGCCAAATTGGCGATAGCTAGAGGGAGTTCTTTATGGAGTGACTCGTCAATAATAGATTTTATTTGTTGGAAATCCGATTGTGATATTGACATTTTATTATGATGTTTAAAAACTTTAGGTGTTCTGTTGTTATTGAAAGGCAGATTTAGATTTCCTTCAGGTGAAGTTTGCAGGGCTATTATTAAACTATCATAACATCCGCCTATAAAGTCAAATACACATAGGCATTAACTTCGAGCCAAGTGCAGGGAACAACGTATCGGTACCAATAGTACCTAACCTACCTAACCAGATGAACTTCCATTTACTTTAGATTTAACGAGCTAATGGCTAGCAATTTATTTGAATAAATATAACCGAAAGATTATCAGCTCAATTACGTAAAAGATCAACTAAATAAGTATCTAAGTATTCAAAATCCTTTTTCTGTATTTACCACACCGCCACTGGCTGCCGACACGCTACCGCGGTTCATTTAAAATCAAACAAACCGCGCGTTGTCATAAAAACACTCATCTCAAGTGGGCACTCGTCCTAATTATCCTTAATTACGTCTAAACATTGAATATTTACGGTAAACAAACAACAATTAAATCGAGTGCGCGTAATGTCCATAATGCCGCGATTCAATTTGAAGAAATTTTGTCGATGGAAAAGACTTCAATTGACGACGCGACGCAGACAGACGCCACATTTAGATCCCCTCTTAAGTGATGATGATCATAAAGAGCGATAGGAGTATAGGTTTGGTTAGGTATGATGTGTGGGTAAATCCCTAAGGCCACTTATCACTGACGACAACGCCAGACGCTTTGAATTTATGAGTCGCTAAAATATGAAACCTTTGGCTGTGGAGTAGTGATTTTTTTAGCACCTGCATTTTAGGCAACTTGATGGTCTAGACCTTTATGTACAGCGAGACCCATATACTTTTCTGCCCATCAGCTATCAATATCTACTCAGACAGCGGCTAATCCAGAGTAATAGAGATCGCACCCAAACACTAAAGGCACTTCAAATCTCGTAAATAGAGATTTTCGGTTATGTTATTCTCTCTTGAATTGATTTGTTCCACTTAATTTGAAGCCTCTGTTCGACTTGGTATCCAAATCCAAGCCATTAGCTTAGAGAGCAGGAACAAAACGTACAAATATAGCAAAGGACTAATTTCCATCGAATACATCATCATCATCATTGTGGCCATAGTTCAGGATTATTTAGGCCTTTGTGTATGCATGCAACCTGAGTGGGTAACAAAAGGCTTCGGAACAATGCCACAATGCGCCTGCGTGCCAGCTATATGGAACAATGAGTAGGTACTTTTGCTGATGGCCATCGTTTGTATAGTTATCCTATGACAATGGTCCAACAATTGTTATGAACATCACCGAACATGACCAAAAGAGCCACCAACGAAGAGCTGAGTGCGCAAGAGGAGTGATGAGTGTTTCACACCTTATTCTGACGTCTCGGACGTCGTGTTCGTTTCTTTTGAAAAGAATACTGACCATGACAAAAATTTAAGTTCAAGATGAAGGTGGAGGAGTAAAAATGTTGGATTGTCTTATTTTGCTATCTACTCGAAATGCAATGGAATCATCATCACCTTCACCTGGACTAAGAAGTGTGGGCAAGTTGCAGCCTGGAAGGTATAATTTATAAACTCATTAGGGCGATGATGGATGTGAATTGTGGAATGTTGGGCTTAAGTGAAAAAAATGACATTAATACGGGGCGAATAAATGTCATTATTTATTCATAGGGACATCACCACATATTCTTTAAAAATAATCTATTTTAACTTTTGTTATTATTTTAATTTTATTACTAGCTGACCCACCCCAGCTTCGCACTGGTTGATAAATCTTATAGTTTTGAGAAAAAATAAGAAAATAGTAATAAATATAACAGTGCTATGTATTAGGTATACGCAAAGTCAAAATTATTATATTTCTTATAGGTGTTACCCGCCCGCTTCGCCTTCGCCCTCATCAAGAAACCCTCTGATTCGTTATAAAAAAAATAATAATATACCTACAAGCTAATCCTACCAGTAACCAGTATCAGTCGCTCGAACTTTTTATAGAAAGACAAAAATCGGAGCCTGCATACTTTCTCATTCATTAAGAAATTATGAAATAAATATTTCAAAAGTTGAAAAAAACTAATTAGGCCAGTCAATAACGACATCGAAGGTCGCAAAAAATTGCACTGCACTAATTTTCTTGGGAAGTTGTTAGGATAGGTACCAGTAGTATAAGACCAAGTTTGCAGCTTCGAAAGACCTGTGCTAACTGCGTGGTGGTCAAAAAACCGCGACTTTTTCGTACTTTTTTCAGTTTTTGGCGTATAACTTTTAAAAGGTAAATCCTAGAAAAAAACTACTCACTACATTGTTAAAGGACACTAAATTTGCTATTAAGCGCAACCGCAGCTCTGTAGGATAAATAGTTCTCGAAATACAGCACTTCAAACCTTGACAATTTTTCTAAAAGAGTTCAAAATTGTAGTTTTAGCCGTCTTTAAAACAGAATATCGGCTTAAATAGTCATCATACAAGGTAAGTCATTGGGTAATAATTGTAGAGCAGTTATATAGCGTTAATTTAAGCATAAGCAGAACCCTGTGCAGCCAATAGTTCCCTTGATATCATGAAAAAAAAACGAAATAATCTCACTGAAAAAGAAATTAATATAACCATGCAAATGGAACTGAATGTTAATACATAATAATACATAAAATAATCAAAATTATATAAATATTATTTTGAGGGACGTGAAATGTTGAACGTTAAGTGATGGCGAGTTCTCAGCTGACTCCTGTGACAGAAATACACATCACATTAATTTACAATATATAGATTAATAGGCATGTAATATTAGACTTACCTTTACGCGCTTAGCGAGACACTCGTGTTCTTTTGGAAGGCATAGGTTCGCTGGAGAAGATGTCGATCTTTTGGTGCTCCTCAATGCATTGGGATCCAGCATACGAAATGTATTCCTCCAAAAAAGTGACAGGAGTGGAAAAGGTTCTGAGCAGTTCTCATCAACTTTATTTATTCGAGGAGAGCTCTCATTGCCCACTGGAATAGAGTTGTTTTTCACGCCTTCAGTGGTTGCGACACTACATCTGCTCTTTTCTGGCAAGGGAAAACGAAAATTTTGGGAGTTCTATCAAAACAACCAGCCCTTCTTGATGCCGCTGCAACGTTTCTCAATCATAACGCCACTCACGAAAATATAGCCTCTGCTGGTAACAAATGTCTCGTGGCGTTGTATGGTGGGGGAGAAGACGATTCTCTCCACGACCTGCGTTACAGGATATTTATGCGATCTGCTGTCAACGCCAAAGTGCATCTCGCTCGTCTGCCCCCAACCGAAGAGGCTGCTGCCCAACATTCGTACAGAACATACCACCAGGTGCAGAAATGGTTGGGGATAGAAAAAGAGCCCACTAACTGGGTTTGGACAAGGGGCCAGCAGGGTTTGATACCGGTGACCACAACCAAAAAACCAGCCCCGCTAACCTTGCTGAAATTAATGTCATGCAGGTGCCAGAAAGGATACAGAAGAGGGAAATGCTCCTGCCAGAGATCAGGGCTGAAATGTTCTGCTCTCTACAAAGTTTGTCAGGGGAAGACCTGTCTCAATACTCCTTCCATATGCACGACTGAGTCGGATGAGGAGGATGTGGATGACTTCGACGACCCTTTAATACTCGACCTCACAACAGACGATTCACCGGAGGCCCAAAAACAGCCTTCTGACGAACCTAGGCCTTCCAAAAGAACACGAGTTTCTCGTTTCGAACTCTTTTAGAAAAATGGTCAAAGTTTGAAGTGCTGTATTTCGAGAACTATTTAACCTACAGAGCTGCGGTTGCGCTTATATAATAGCAAATTTAGTGTCCTTTAACAATGTAGTGAGTAGTTTTTTTCTAGGATTTACATTTTTAAAAGTTATACGCCAAAAACTGAAAAAAGTACGAAAAAGTCGCGGTTTTTTGACACCACGCAGTTAGCACAGGTCTTTCGAAGCTGCAAACTTGGTCTTATACTACTGGTACCTATCCTAACAACTTCCCAAGAAAATTAGTGCAGTGCAATTTTTTGCGACCTAAAGCGATTTTTTTGTCTTCGTTGACTGGCCTAAATTCCTTTTAAGAAAAAAATTGATTTGTTTAGAAGAAAAAATCACTTTTCTAGACAAATTCTTTGTACTGAAAGAAAAAAATCGATTATGTTTAGAAAAAAAAATTGAATTTTTTTGGTAAAAGGAATTCGACATAAGAGACCTCAAAAATACATGAAATCTGAAGTACTTCTAGTTTTGTATTCAAAATATGTTTAATATTGTTTTTGGTTATAAAACTTAGTTTATCCTATAAATTTTTAAATAAAAAAATAAATTCTGACACTTAAAATACTTAGGTCCAGTTTTACAGTCGAAGGAAGTGACACTTAAGTTCAATATGGGAAGTAAAGCCCCAATACAATATCTCAGTATTCACTAACCTAAATGCGTGGCACTAAATCTCCAATATTGCGGACCAAAGTGCGCCACTTACCAAAGCTAGGAAACTGAGCCTAAAGTTCCAGTATGAGAAAATTAAGTGCCTCTTATATTCCGGTAAGAATGCACTGTGAAACTGGCTCTTAAAATTTCCTTAAAAAAAAAATAGAAATTTTAAAAAACCTTAAAAAAAACATTTAGGATTTCTAAAAATAGAATTCTGATGTTATTCGTGTTTCTTATTTAGCTCAGAGTGTATAACAGTTCAAATTTGTGTTTCTTTTTTCGTTCAGAGCGTGTTTAGAGTTTACTCCGTTCGCTCAGGGTCCATTCAGTGCTCTGCTCTGAACCAACTCTGAACTAAAAATGAAAAACGCCTTATATCTGACGGTATCCTTTTGGTATTTTAACCAACGTGCGGTTTGGTCTGGTCTTCCTTCTCGCATAAAACTAAAACTTGGGAACTATAAGGCTAATGTCACACAAGCGTCTTTTTCTGCGCGTCCATTTGGAAGTACGTCCCGAGAACCAAGAGAACTTATGGGAATGGATACACACGAGTGTCCACTTTTTGGTTCCGGTCGCGCGTCCAACTTTGTCGATTGCTTGACTCTAATGCCGCGCAGATTGTAAAACGGCATGAGGGGTACTGTCGTAAATTAGTATGGTCACACGATCGTCCAAATGGACGCGCTTCCAGATAATTTTCAGATGACTTTTTTTGTGTTTTTTATTTTTATCTTTTTAGTGGGTCAATATATATTGCTGAAATTCACAGATAATATAAATAATGTATCCAAAATTAAATTAAAAAATTAAGTTCCTATAGTACCTTTGAACTGAGATAACGGCAATATTAAAACCCTTGTTCTATGAGCTCATATCTTTTTAATGCATGCATGGTTTAATTTGGTTTTATCTTATGTTAGGAAAATAACGATTATTTTGATACTTCATTTTAATATTTAACGTGCACCACAAGCCTCACAATCCTAATTTTAATTAAATCGAGCAATCGGAAAAATAGCATAGAATAATCTGTGTTTGCTTCATTGCTCTCGGTAGTCTACCAGTGAAGAAAGGTCCGTTAATTGCAAAACTGTGGCAAATTTCAAAGTTAAGCTTTTTTTAAAAAAGATTATATCTTTCGTTGTAATGATCCGATTTTCAAGGTCTTAAAACAAAAATAAAATGTCAGGCTACAATTATGTTAAAAAAAATTTTGAGGAAAGGTACCCCCTTCCACCCTAAAAACGTAATGGGAGAGCAATTGAATTTGATTCCCGGAATTTCAAATTGAAAAGTTGATGTAAAATTTCAGAAATTTTGAGAAACTAATTATGCAAAATTATTCCCTGAACCCTTGCCTAAAATAATGCTGTTAATTTTATATGCAAAAACCGAACAAGAGAGGCAATGGAGGTTATTTAATCAGTTTATAAGCAAAAAAGTATTCTAAATTCAAAAGTTGATGAAAATTTGAAGAATTTTGTTAACACCTCATTTTTTGTGGGAAATTTCAAAAAAATAGATATCATTTGACAGGCCACCGAATCGTCACAAAATGTCAACTTTCAATTATTAGTGAGCCATACAAATTTTTAAATAATTTAATTTTTCTTAAGGTTGCACTGATTTTTACCAACAAGAAAAAATTCAGCTTTTTTCAGTAAACCACAATTTTTTGTTAAAATTTTAAAAATGTATTTATTTTTATTTTTTTCAAAGTCCTGTGGCGACTCTTAAAAATAATATTAATCAAAGAAAAATTGGCGTTTATTTATTTTTATAAATTTTTTAATATGATTCCATATTCTAAAATTGTAACATCGCGTTTTTTCTTAAAAAAAATTAATTAAGGTTTAAAATTAATAAAGATTTTCTGATGCTTTAATTTTATTGATTATATTATGCATATAAGTATCTAGTCAGGACCAGGAGCTTCTCAAAACAGTCCATTTAGAAGGTCAACGCGTTTCAGTAATTTATCCAGCAAAATATTATTTTTAATGATTTTTTAAGGTTTATTTATGAAACACCAATTTATAAAAACAGTTGACCCTTTTTGAACAATTGCTAATTGCCAAGATGCTAAGATCTCATAGCCTGAACGAGAGTGCGGCATTAATAAATTATGTAATAACTTAAGCAATTTTGAATTTTGATATCGCTAAGATTTCATTTTGCGTTTGTAACGGTACATCTGCAGATAAGTACGGATAAAAACGGTTACATTAGTATTCAATGAAATTAAACAAAATATGAACAAATATTAATCACCAGATTACTTGCTTAAAAGTTGATTACGAATATATTAAGAAACACCAACGCAATCTGCTTATTACAATAATCCGCTCAATTTCAGCCAAAATTTAGCAGGAAGACCTGATGATGCATTTAATTTATATTAATATATAAGTAAACCGCAAACAATTTATTCAAATTCATAATACCTACTTATTTAAAATTTTAAATTGTAAATATATTTAAAAAAAAAAAAATACCACCTGCTTAGTAAAATTACAAATACCATAATAAAATACACTTTTTTATTATATTAGTTGCGGTTACAGCTTAACTAACCATAGGAAAATTTATTTAATATTATTGTCAATACTTTTTATATAAACGACAAGCGAGAAAGTTTCCTCTACTCTGCTCTGTCTTGTCGGTGTTTTGAATATAAATATCAGCCAAAGGAATTGAAATCAACATTCCTGCGGTCTTTCGACTAAATCGAGATAAATTAGACATTTTATGCCCGGATTTGCAATCGAAACGATCAATATTTAATGAATAACTGACTCTGAGATCGAACAAGATTAAACAGTTGTCTTTTTTTTAATGTTATATTAAATAAATATCAAGATTGGTTTTTGTGGAGGTAAAACTTGTAAGCTGGCACATGCGTAGGATAACGTGTGGGCAAGGATATGACTGGGGGCTAGGTATGCCTAAGCAGGTTAACATGTTGATTGTTGATGTAGTTCACCACTGAACGACCATATTAAGGTGTAGGTACTTACAATATTCTTGCATATTTTAAGATACAGTCGCAAGCAAGTGTTTTTAAGCTAGAATTGTAATCAACCCTACGATTCCACAAGTATAGGCTATTTTGTCATTATACGATTCGTATCACTCAAATTTGTCTTGCTATATGGGGCAGAGCCATGGACCCTGTCAAAAACGGATTAGAATCTACTTTTGGGTGCTTTGAAAGGAAAATTCTTCGGGTGATCTTCGGTCCAGTATGAATATCGATGGAGTATGAATGGAGCAGAAGATTTTACAGCGACATCGACCTGGTCAAGAAGCTGAAAATACAGCGGCTGAGATGGCTGGGACACGTGGAGCGTATATGGACACCGACGACGTACGAACCCGACGAGTCTTCAAATCTACCCCTGACTGCCTGCGCAGCAGAGAAAGACCCCACCTTAAATGGCGCATACAGGTATGGAGAACGCGACCTAAACCAACTTGGAGTGCGTAACTGGGGGCAGCTAGCTAGGGACCGACCTGGCTGGAGGGGCTTATTGCGTGAGGCAGTAGTCCATCCTGGGCTGTGAGTGCCATCTAAAGTAAGCAAGTAATCACTTAAATTTGCAAATGGCGTCTGTTTCAGAAGCGACTTACAGCCAGACGGTTATTTTCCAAAAGTGCACTCAAAACAATCACTTATAGCCAAAGACAAATATCTTAAAAATTAATAAGTTCCCGTAATCAGGTATCTTCCTATTACAAGATCAGCTTAAAATTCTGCTGTCGGCATCATCTTTTGATTCAATTCAAATGCCCAATAACAATAAGCCTGTAAGATCACACCCAATTTACTTACCTATGCATGTGTCCCTTAAAACGAAAAACCGTATAAGAAGTCTTGATAATTGACTAATTGTAAGTAAAGAGAAAAAATGAAACGAAAAAGCAAAATGAAAATATAATAATGAATCATATTATTCTCATCTTAAACATTAAAAATAAAGGTCATGTGTAAATTTAATTGTTGACGATTAGTTGTTTTGACAATCCTGTCAAATTACTCATGTGAGCTAAAATGGATGTATGTACCTACCTACCGGTTACCGGACTAAATACAGGTACAAAACATTACATATACACATGCGATGATGGACATTCAATTAAGTGGAATGAGTAATGCATCTGATAAAGTAATGGGCTTTTGTCGGTTGGACCAGTGTTGCCACTATATTGAGAATTCATATTGGACTCTTTTCGCGCGACTCATTTTTATAGATCTGCGTTTTTGTCTCATTCATATCTCTTGGAGCGGCAGGATTTTTCAACAAATAAAAAAAATTTAGGCTGTTTCACAATGCAACGAGAAAACGAGACGTCAGCGTGACGAGATCTCTTCGTAGTTTCTATCTCTTAAAAAAGAATTTTAAACAGTGAAATAATCCATAATCAAGCATTTCTCGTCGTCTCGTCACGTCGTAAAGTTCGAAAAATTGAAAAAAAGACGCAACGTGACGACGAGAAATACTTTATTATGTATTATTTCGTTGTTTGAAATTCGTTTAAAAGAGAGAACGACTCTCGTCACGCTGACGTCTCGCTTTCTCGTCGCATTGTGAAACCACAGTACACATAGAAGGTAATATCTTCCGAGTTTTCATTTTGTTCAGTTCTGCGCATGTCTTGTATTTTGTTTAAATTGTGGACGAGGGTCACTGCGATTCGGAAACACTTGTGTTTTGTTTTTGTAAATTCTGACAGGCAGGTCACTGTAATTTTTGAAGATGCGCAATATATTACCTTCAATATGTGTACTGTGTTGTGAAACAACCTTTTGCCTCACTTGGAATGAGATAAAACAAAGAGACTTCAAAATGAATCGCGTGAAGTCAGTCCAATAAAGAACACCTTTTTTTTATGTCAAGAAATGCGGTAATTCGAAATTTTTTTAATTTTATTAAATGTACAAGGAAAAAATGACTCTAGAGCTTTGGAATGACATTTGCACCACAGTATTGAACACATCCCAAATATTGTTTGTTTCCCCATATCTGCATCCAGTCAAAATCTGTTTTATTCCATCAAAGAATGGTTCCAATATTGATTGATTATAAATAAACTATAAAGCTCTAAAACAAAAACTAACATTTTGAAATTTCACTGAATTTGGACATTTGGAGACGACATTCTCTTTACTTCAAAAATCAAAATATGGTTAATTCTGTCTGTTACTAAATTTTCGGTGATTATTCTAGAAACGGGTATTTTCGAATCCACAAGCATTTCTTCTTATTTCCAGAAGAAGAAATGTCATTGAGAAGGGTTCAGAAAAACATCCAGTATCACCAATCGAAAATGACATCAATACCTTTATGTCAAAAATGTAAACATGAGACATTAGACTAGTTCCTTTACTTTGAAACTCTGTGATTTTCTGTGCATTTGTGTGAATTTCAGTCCAAAGTTCTGTCAAAGTTCATATAAAAAAAATTAAATGGCAGTAAAATGCACAGAAAATTACAGAGTTTCAAAGTAAAGGAACAGACCTATTATTACAATAAATGCCACAACGATAAAAAATAATATTAAAATATGTATATCTGCCCAACGCAAGAATTCTAAGACTCCAGCAAACATTTTCATTTAAGTCAACTGACAAGAAGGTCAATACAGACAACACCTGATGCACGGAAAATTCTGTTGTTTTTTTAATATACATAAAGTCAAAGCCCTTCAAGCGAATTTTGTTCTTTTTTTCTTATAATTTTCTTATGAAAAATTGAGAAATGGCCACTTTATAAATAAAATGTTACTGTTTTTCGTTCATTTCGGCTTTTTTTAGTGCAATAGAATATGTTTGTAAATTGTATTTATATAATTGATGAAAATAGGTTTGTTCAAAGACCTTGACCAAAGCTGCCAATTGTCACAATTTGTCAACAATTCTTGCCAAATCCTGTTCCACACTTCAAAAATTCGGCAGTTTTGAGCAAAAGAGAGCGCTCATGAGAGAGTAAAACATTTCCCCTTCCTGACAATTTGACGTTTAAAAAGTGGCAGAAATTGTTTGCCTAAAAAGCGTTCCACACTTTTTTCTCTCTCTGAGAGAATTTCATCCCCACTCCCCAAAATTTGATAGATTGCCCAAAACTGCCCAAAAAAGTTGGAAACAAACCTAATAAAAGTGTCTTGAAATGACAAAAAAGCTTTGTTTGTTTGTTGTAGGTAAACTCGATTGGAGAAACTTGCAATGAAAAAAGCTTTGTTGTAGTTAATGTAGAACTCAAGTGGTGAAGTACTTTTTTTGCGATTAGTTTTGGATCTATTTTGGTTTCTGTTTTCGCTGAGTATGTTGAACTCTCACTCTCACAATACATGCGCACGTAGGTCAGTGGTGATTTTAATTTCCATACTAATTTGAGCCGACAAACGCAGTTTTGCGGATCCGTATTTGGATCCGTACGTGGAGTCCTCCATACGTTCTTGACTACGTGTGGGGACCAAAAATGGACTTTTTTGCTTAAAAGGAGCGCTACTTTTTCTGTCAACGTGATAATATAATGTCAACGACAATAATCAATGCGTTGACAAGACAATGAAAACCTTGCGTTGACGATCATACGATTTGACATCAGATACTTTTTTCCCATCGAAAGTTAAAAGACACTTGCAAAAAGATCCGTAAAAGTAAATAGTATTTTCATTAGAGCAAATGAGGTAGTAGCCATGGCGTGATGGTTAGTGCGATCCCCAGCCTCGCCACATAATAATTTTTAAAATAAAACGGCTACCTGCATTTCGCGAGGAATTATGACAAAACCTCCAAGAGTATCTCTTGTCATAGAAAAATGCCGCTCACATTAGCCGTTCGGATTTGGCAATAAACTGTAGGCCCCCTCCATTCCTGTAGACACGCACACAGGAGTTGTAAGTCTCTAGGCCCTAGTTCTTCATGAGCTGTTGCGCCATTTATAAATGAGGTAATTTTGTTGAAAATTTACAAATTCTTTTCGAAATTAAAATCATTTCACATTCCCATACAAATTCACATTATCAAATGAGGTGATTTTTACCAACTTTTAACTGTCAAACGAAATAAGGAAATTTAAGATGTGAACACATTCCCGGTAAAATAAAATGGCAGTAAAATGTACAGAAAATGAAAGTAAAGGAACAGGCCTTTTAATGAAAACGAAGTATAAATCAAATAAATGTAGGGACCTTCTGTAAAAAAGAAACTACTTTTTTAAACTAATAAGTCCATTTGTAGGTACTTAAAAATATTCAAATTTAAAAAAAAAAACTTGTTCTGTCAGTTCAGAAGGCTATTATTGATCAGACACCCTTATAAATAAAAATGTTATGCCTTACAAAACAAATCTGGCATTATTATATTTTTTTGTAGATTTTTTTTTCTTACTTAAAGTTTGAATGATGTGATGAATAAAAAAGGAACACCCTAATATGCATGCACAAGCTGTTAAAATTTATCTTTTCAGTCAAAATATTGGAACGGAGTTTTTTTTATAAACAAAATTCTTTTGAAAAAATTCTGCTTTTTAAAATTTTGCCCATTATGCCACGGCTTCCCCTACCTATGTCTTTCTTATAACACCAATTTTTCGTCCTTTGATAGGTGAGAACTTTATTCGAACTACAATGATTTTCTCCACATAAAAATAAGGTACCTAGGTACTGTTCTAATTCTTCCGCAGATACGAATATTATAAAAAATTGGAAAGAAAACTCCAAGACATAAATATTTTAAAAGATCATCATGGCAACACTGTTTATAATCTTATTTTTTTTTATTTCTCCCTCTTATATGACCTTCGCAGGCTAATACCTAAAACCAAATTGATCCCAATTAAAAGAAGCTAACCTGCCACTGTGACTTGCCACAGATTTAACAAGAACTACCACTCTATATGCATATACCGATACCAGTATCTGTAGGAATATACCTGATGGCTTTTGGGAAAAGTAGCTGATCGCCTCTATTTTACACCTTCAACATACAACATCAAAGCCGATGGACCGATCGCTTAATGCTGTCCCTCCTTTCTCTCACGCCACCACCGCGCTATCGGCTGTTGGCTGATGGCAGGTTTCCTATACCAACCTATGCCAAGTCTTTTACTCTCATTCATTCTTCCGACTTCTTGCGGTGTTACGGACCAATTTCCCTGACGATTATGACAGAGAGATCAAAGAAATTCCTCCGATTATAATCATCATCGGTTATTCGGAATCTGATTTCTCAAGACATCGCCAGATAAAAGATGCCCACAATGACTGTTAGAAGCTTTGCTCTGGCGATTGTACGGTGTGTGAGTGGTGCTCCCAATCATATCATTAGATTCGAACATAATGACCCAGAAGAACATTTTTAATTAAAACCGATAAACTGCCGCGAGCAGTTAGTTACCTGGCATAAAATATGTGATTTAATTTTTTTTTTTTAATTTTTTCTGCTGCAAAGCCCAGTTCTATGAGGCAAGATCATCATCATATCAATGATCAACGGAGTGGCTTGTTTGTTGGTAGCGATACATTCAATATCGGTGCGACATCCTCTGGATATGTTTATGCAATTGGACAAGCTGATAACTTCTTATGCGGAATGGTGACAATTCGATCCGATGAAGATTGGCACAAGTTGATAGGTTCCTACAGCCTACCTACGCTTTTATCCTATAATGTTAGGCCTGCTGTGACAGAAGTAGTGACAGGATATGCCTTTTGCCGGCACAGAGGATTGGGGCCTTTATCGTAAATTCGCTTACAAATTAGTTTTGCATTTAAATTGCCGCTCACGCAGCTGAATGAAACTTGTCGGCGGGTTGTCGGCTATGTCGTTGTGTCAACCGCCGATAAAGTATATTTAACATGACAGTTTGAGTCTGTGATTGCGAAAAGTTTAGTGGCGTCGATATACAAGCTCATAATACGCGTTTCGAAGCAAATTGGAAATCACTAAATGGTGCGGTTGCACAACATTTAATAACGAAGAAGTTAACCAGAAGGGGGAATGGGAAGGGGCAGCCGAATCAATTTGTGTTTATTGGTTCTGTGAAAATAACAAGCCAGATATTATGGATGCTTTAAAGTAGGTGCATATAGATATACATATACTTCTTGTATCTTGTATGTGATGATGGCGGGAAATGGGATTTTTGATTTCTTTTATTTAGAGCCAATTGTAAGGAGAATTAAGTTTCATAATTAATTAATATTGGGTATTTTTTCGAACTGATGATATTTATCTTTTTTAACATTCCCATACATGAGGAAAAGATAGCAATCATTAAGTTAACCAAGAATGGATAATAACAAGTTTGTGCCACTGGAATATAATTCAAGAAGATTTTTTTGCGACCTTTAGTCCAATGCGTTTCGCCCAGGAACGACAGTTGGGTTCCTCAGTTCGATGCTGTCGTACCTTTCTAATACCCAATTTTTTGGTCGATGACTACCGACTCTTAATAAAATCTACAGCGCATACGCACTGCAAATTTTATTCTTCTAGGGGAACATGTTTACACTCTTGCACCTAGAAATATATGTTGTTGTTGTAAACCCGTGGTCTGGTTAATGTACGAAGAAGAGAATTAACAAAAACAAAAAAAAATTATTTTTGTTGTTTGTTAAAAAAAAAACATGTCGAGCATTTCTTGCCAAATGTTATGCAACTCCGCCTGATACTTCCGCTATAAATTCAATTTCCTACCCATGAGAGTGATCCTATAGTTCCCTTTAATCCTCATCCAGATGCATTTCACTATTTAAATTTCTATGTGTATCAACTTAGCAGGTCACTTTTTCCGTTGACGTCAACTTAGCAGGTCAGCTTTTTCAAAACTATACATAAACGGTCCGGGAGTTGATATATAATGAGAATTACTTAAATGCTAATTAGTTCTAAAACATGGATAGTCATTATTCTTAGTCAAACGAATTTTCTTGTAACAGACCAATTCATCAAAACTAAAAAATACTCATTTCTATCGTAAACTTAACGAGGAACACAAATTTCAATCAATTTAAGAACCTCGACATCATCTTCCAAAAAATCGATGAATTCAAAATTCATTTTTGCTAACTTTATTTTAGTTTGGAGAAAGAACTAGTTTTCGTTTGCAAAACAAGTTTTAGTAACTTATCATTAAAGAACATAAACTTATAAATTTCCTAAGTGAAACTTAAGGGCTTTATGCCGTACTATTTCTTCCCCATAAGATAAGTTTCACTTAGCTTCATTTATGTCAAATTTTGAGTTTGGTTCAAACCATTAAGTAGGACTAAGTGACTTATGTGGAACTTAAATAGTTATGAGTCGTATTCTAGTATAGATGGAAGACCACTTCTAAATAAAATAAACAGCAAAGGACCAAGGTGACTCCCTTGTAGTACACCAGAATTAACTTTAAATTAATATAAACCGTTTTTTCTGAAGATGACACTTTAATGTTTAATATATATCTCTAAAGTATGGCGATATCCATGAAACCAAATGATTATTTAGTCCAAATTTTTCAATTTATTTAGTGATTTAATTTGTTAAATGCTTTACTCTGTCGTTGTTTCGCTAACTTGGCATTGGCAACTTGGAATTTAAATACCTAATCTAGTTGAGTTTTGTTATCTTAAAACTCGGTTGTCATGAGTTTATGTACCTGATGCGTAGGTACAACTTATTGCTAGTGAGAATTAAAGAGGCATAAAATCATTGTTTATAAAAATTCTTGCTTTGGTGGAATAAACACTTATTTAATTTAAATAATAAAAAAAAATATGTCATATAAATTGTATCGTAGCTTTATTAGTGATGTTGCACTAACTATACAGGGTGATCGGTATAAGTAAGATGCACCAAACTGCAGGAGCGAGTAGGTTGGGCAAGAAAAAAATCGTATAGAAGGGGGGGGGGGGGGGTCTATTTCTATAAAAATACTGCTAAATAACTTAAAATTTTGAACAAATTCAGTTTGAACGCAATTTAAAAAAAATTTTTTTTCAAAAATTTAAGTTTGAAAATTAAATTTTAAGAAACTGTTAAATTTTAAGAAAAAGAACTTAATTTATAAACAAAATGGAAGCACATATTTCTGGCTTAACAAAAAAGTATAGCAAGTCTTTTTAGTCATTACCGAGGTTTTTTATAATTTTTTCTTGTTCTTGTTCCTCCGGTTATTTTCAATTTTCTCAAAAACTAAAAGACATTTTAGCATTCGCTTTTCTGTTTTTGACTGAAAGCTAATAACAGCATTGAATTTTGGAAACAAAAATTATTCTTAATTACATAAAATTTTGAAAAAAATTAGTTTGAAACTTTTTTTTTAATTTTTTTTTTCAAAATTTCGAGTTTGGAAATTAATTTTTAAAAAAATATTCACTAACGCAACCTAATTTAAAATGAAAATCAAAGAAAAGATTTCTGGCTTTCCAAAAAGGTATAACATGGCATTTTAAATTTTACCGTTGACTTTAAATATTTTTTTTTCTGTTTTAAGTCATTTTTTTTAGAAAATTGACCCTCCTGCCTAAACGGGGGAAAATATACCCCCCCCCCCCTCCCATACGATTTTTTCTTGTCTTAACCCAACCTACTCGTTCCAGCAGTTTGGTGCATCTTATACCGATCACCCTGTATACATACTTCACGTCTTCAAAAAGAATTTAATGTTTTAAAAAAATTCTTGTACAAAAATTACTTGAGTCGTATGGAAGCTATCCTAAACCAGTAAAAATTTTTGGTTTTTCGTAAATATAGTAAAAAAAAATGCTGCAGTGGGATTCCAAATTGCATGCCAGTATTTGGGGACGATATCAAGCAATAACTTAAGTACTATATGCAACCTTTTTGCTTATATTTTCCAAACGGTATAATCTCTTCAATGAGTTCCGTATCAGTTATTCTTCATATTAGTACTACTTCCATCAACAAAGGAAGCTTAGGTTTATGTTAAAAAGATGTTGAGTCTAGTCATAAGAGATCTCAATGATGTAAATCAACCTGGACCTGATCGTATTGAAAAATTGTATTACTGATCTTTCAGGATCATTAACTTCACTGTTCAAAGTTTTTCTCGATAAGGGTCTTTTTTTTGATGATTGGAAAATTTCATTTTTCTATCCGTAAACAAGATGTATCTAATTATCGTCCCCATAAGTACTTAAATTGTCAACGATTCCCAAGATTTTTAAAAAAATAGTTTATGAAAAATTAACCTTTATTCAAAATTTTCCGTTGTATCAAATCATTTGATGTGAGATTTCCTTTTACTACAAAATGACCTTGAGTGCTTATCTGAGTGGTTAATTTAATACTTATGGAAATGTCTTATTAAATTTTTATATCTCATAAAATGTTGTTTATATAGGAAAAAATGAATGCAACATTGTATTCCATATGATTTTCTGATAACATGCCTACTTAATTAAATCCAAATTAACCTCTTTTTATTATAATGGTTCTCGCAGAAAGCTATAAAGTTTATAAATCACAATCAATTAATCGATTTTAAAGAAGATTCAATAAAACCACATCCTAAATCCAATTAAATTTGCAACAAAGAAGTAAAGAAGTTTAATAGTGATTCCCTCGCTCAAAACTATACAAAAAAAAAAAAAGATTTTCATATTAAAATCGATCCTTAGTTAAGTTTAAGCCTTCTACTTAATTTTTAATCTGCTTGAAAAAAGCCATATACGATCGGCAACAAACAGCTCGGACGTTTTCTCTCATTACACATATCTGTGGCATGCATTATAATTACATTGAACTACTGGAGCACAAAAACTGTCACATAGCAA
The DNA here is from genome assembly GCA_947049315.1 of Epistrophella euchroma. Lineage (NCBI taxonomy): Eukaryota > Metazoa > Arthropoda > Insecta > Diptera > Syrphidae > Epistrophella > Epistrophella euchroma. Next base: position 25,559,337 of record OX346246.1, read on the forward strand.
TAAAATTCAAAAATGTTTGCTTAAGTGTTGTTAACCATCATTTCGGTCGTAAAATACGTAAACCTGCATCATGCAATTTTAAGAAATTAAAATTCATCCAAGTCACAAATTCGCAGCAGTCGAAGACAGCCTTGTATATTTTAAAATGCAATTTTCTCAGTTGATAGCGGTCGATTGGGCGTCGTCGTTAAACAATATTCGAAGAGTTAAGGGAAATTTACGATACCTCTTCGGTTGGCAAAGTAGGTATAAACCGGTACAACTAACCTGCTTTTTTTTTGTGTTTAAATGTTATTTAGGTGTGAAACTTGATTAAATTAATACCACTACATCAGCTTGAAATACAATTTACGAGATAACCTGTCATATTAAAGATATTAGAATATTGAGATTAAAATATGCATAAAGCATTTTAAATTCAAACTGATCTTGGAATTTATTTCTACGAGAATAAATAAAAATCTGTCAATACAAGCGGGACATACAAAATAACTCTAACCTAATAAAAGATAAGTAAAAGTTTGTAGATACAGTGAAAGCTCCGATAAGCGGACAATTCACTTAAGCGGACACATTTTCGCGAACTAAATTTTATCTCGAACTTCTCAACAAAATTATGTTCCTTTCCTAAAAACTGACAATCTAATAAACGAGGCGGGTTATGCTTTATCAACAAATGAAACAGTAAAAAGCAGAGAGCCCGTTTTCAGTTCTGTTTTTGTTGTATTGCTTAATTAATTAGCAAAGTAACTGGCTGAACAGAATGGTGACGCAGACGGAACCGGAGCCAGAGCTGGAATAGCTGTCAAAATATTGAATACACGCAAGTTCAATGTTGCGAACACAATGGAACGTAGACGCATACGGAACTGCAGACGCAGACGGAAGAGTTCACCAACTTTTAACTTTTCACGTACGGAACTTTTGACGTTTCAATTTGTATGAAGAAAAAAATCAACTTTTTGGGTCGGAAAAAAATATTGTGGTTATTTGTATCGCGAAAAAAATTATTTATTAAAACGAAAATTATTGGAAACAAAAAATGTGAATTCTGATTCTGAGCTTGTACACAATAATATTCTTTTGTTTTTCTTCAAAATACTTTCAAAGCTGTACAGCTCCATTGTGGACATGTAAAAAAAAAACGTACGACACATTTTGACAGCTCTTCCAGTTCCGTCTGCGGAACTGTATGCGTATGCTAGACAAACGTCACAAAACTAGCAAAATAATGGACAAAATCAAGAAAATAATGAGCTTTTATATTCTAATAGTTTACAAAATTTGCAGAGTTATCGCCCTTTCTTCGTTGGATTTTTTCTTATTTTGGCAGATTAACACGTTAAAAGAAAAAATTACTAAAATTTTGCAGACAGTAACATTTTGTCAGTTTTGTCGTGTATATCGATTTGTTGTATAAATACGGAAGCTAGAGTCCAATTCCACAAGCATGAAAAATTGTTTCTTTCTTCACGCTGAATATAATATGCTCGAATAAATTTACCTATTACACGTTATCTATACAAAAATTTGCAATCCAATCTTCCAAAATTACAAAATTTTATGTACACAAAACACAAAACTCGTGAACAAATCTCATCAAAACGAGTTCAAAGAACAGCGACGCACCAGATGCAATACCGTCATCGAACAAACCCACTATTGACAATTGATGTCAACGGACCTGCCGGAGAGAAATGTTAAAAAATCAGCTACTTTTTACGTTGCGTCCACCGCATGCGTCGCCTTTAGGTCACTTCTCATAAGAACGTGTGTATATTTAATTGACCTGTCAGTCGCCGCAACGCATGCGACGGATTCTATGGGTCGGGCCTTTAACAAAATAAAGGTATAGAAGCCGGACAAAAATTAGGGGGCCGTAGAACTATCCGCTTATTGGAGCTTACACTGTATTCCTTTATATCAATGAAATAATATTTTAAGTTCAAAATAAAATGAATCAAATACCTTGGTTAAGTGGGAGAGGGGAGAAGAATGGCGAACTTGAAAATCTCCCGTTTCTCTGCCACTAATTTTTCAAACACAATATGTATAGCCTTTTAATAGTTTTGATGAAAAATTTTCCTTTCAAGTATCAACTTAAAATCTATGTTCCTTAATTTTCTTGAGAGGAAAAATGGTAAAGGTTATGAAATGTTGTATCGAGCCAATTTTCCCTTTATCTTATGGTAAAGGTTCCTACGGTCCTACGGAGGGAGGTGTTTATTTCTGTAGATCTTATGAAAAAATTCAAAGAATTACTTTGTAGAACACCAAATTTTGTGTCCAAAACTTTCAAGAAATGTATTCAACTTCATGTAGTGTAGGTATATTAAAAACGCTCTCCCTCCATAATTTAAAAACATATTAAATGAACTCTAAACAAAAGCAAGCACCCTTCAACCAAAGATGTGCTCGAATTAAGACTCCTAAGCGAAACACACACACAACATACCCATCATCGTCATAGAAATTAACATAAAGTGGAACAAATTCATCACACATTTTATGCCGTCTGTGTTGTGTTGATGAATGAACCAAATTAAAGCGTTCAAATCGTTAGTTTGATGAGCCACAAAGTCGTTCATGTACATAGTTTGGAAAATATGCCATTAATGTGATCATTCGTTCCAGAGCAGGTGGATTAAATCATGAGTCATGAAGAGTGTTCGGTTTAAAAACACTACTTCTAGACAGTTCTCCATCTCTGGCCAAACCAGAAACAGTTTTAATTTTTTGAAACGAAAAACATCAGTCAAACCACATTAAGGCATTATGAATGTATCGCGACGAACAACAGCGCTTAGATTCATGTTGATATAAAATTCACTTTCGTTTTGTTGGTTGAAAAAAAAAAAAATCAAACCATCATAATTGAAGTTACTTTATTCCACAAAATAGCTTATAGCTTAAGAAAAAAAAAAAAAATAATAAACGGCAGAAACAGGTGGCAAGTAATCCAAGATGCAAGTAAATTACGATAGACAATCATGCAAAATAGAAGAAAATGCAAAAAACAAAAACAAAGTTGTAAACATAAATTATGAGTTTTTTTTTATTATTGACCTTGAGATGGACTTTTGCTACTTTGTCGCAGGTTTAATAAAGTAAAGTAGGTGTAGAAGTTAATAAGATTTGTGGTTGTAGATTTGTGTCTTATGACAGAAGATCAGAATTTATTTTTAGCAATTCAATTCAATTCAATTCAATTCAATTAAATTAAATTAAATTAAATTCAATTCAATTCAATTCAATTCAATTCAATTCAATTCAATTCAATTCAATTCAATTCAATTCAATTCAATTCAATTCAATTCAATTCAATTCAATTCAATTCAATTCAATTCAATTCAATTCAATTCAATTCAATTCAATTCAATTCAATTCAATTCAATTCAATTCAATTCAATTCAATTCAATTCAATTCAATTCAATTCAATTCAATTCAATTCAATTCAATTCAATTCAATTCAATTCAATTCAATTCAATTCAATTCAATTCAATTCAATTCAATTCAATTCAATTCAATTCAATTCAATTCAATTCAATTCAATTCAATTCAATTCAATTCAATTCAATTCAATTCAATTCAATTCAATTCAATTCAATTCAATTCAATTCAATTCAATTCAATTCAATTCAATTCAATTCAATTCAATTCAATTCAATTCAATTAAAATGCCTAGCATGCTTTGTAAAAATGCAATAGATAGATAAATTTTCTTGACTGCCAAAACCCTGACAAATTATATTTAAACCAAAAAGAGAGTTTAGGTGACAAAAACAAACACACCCTGTTAAAAATCAAATGAATTCTTGTTCGTAGAGCCAACGTGCAAAGCCAACAGTGTTGACAAGTACCATTTTCATTTTTATCAAAAAAGGTGACCAAAGAAGCGTAGGCAAGGCGAGTTCATTGGATTTCAAAACTACCTACTATTCACCTTATAGACTACGAAGACTATGTATTTTACACACGAAAGCCTTCTTAACAGGATTAGAACAGGAATACATATGCTAAAGGAGAAGAAAAAGAAGTTCTTATTATGGGGTCCCCTTTTTTTCCTGCGAGTTGGTTCATAGCCTTTGGCATTTTGTTTAACACCGAAATGTTTACGATTACATCGCGACCGCCACACATCAGAGCTGCACTTCCTTCCTTCCTTCGACCTCACCTTATCCTTTAAGTGAATTCATTTCGTCTTGGTCGGTTTTGTGGTCGCGAGGATGTGAAGACTGGTGAAGCTATAAGTTGGACTATGGTGTAAGAGTTAACCTACTATACCTACATATTTATGATGAAGTATATGAAGACCAAGAAGAAATATGCGGGGAAAATGAAATCAGTCAAAGAGTTAATTAAGGTGCATGTTGCACTCACTCACAGGTACTTATCAGGAAATTACCTGCACGATTGACAGGAAAATTCGCAATTAATTATACAAGAGAGTTCTTTTAGCAAAAGCCGCATTATACACACATAAAAAACTATAAGCTATCTATATTATGCAAATATATGTATAGTTAGTTAGGTATATAAGGTTTGAGTATATGTTTTAGAATAGCTGCGGGTCAGCACGCAAATGTGGACCTCGTCAACTATGACGCTGGTAGTTGACGGTTGTTAAAGTTAACATGAGAAAGGACAGTGTCAACGGTCTTTGGTCAGACAAAAAAAAATATAAGCTAAACCTGATAGATGGGCGGGAGTTGATTTGACTTTCTCGGTTTGTTATTTGTACTTTATAAAAAAAAAATGGGGACAGTAAATGGCATATTTGATGTTTGACTCGACATAAAAAGGGATTTTCTTCTGTGTTCGTGTGCGAAATAGTTGTAATGGGTTTTCAAAATTAGCGAATATTGAACACGAGCAAAGTGATAATATAATCGACATTATTTTTGTGAGCTGTTGTTTAAAGAGTTAATTCACTCGTTAAAATTTTAAACGTAGGTTTGTATCTGCCGTTACGTTTTTAGTCTGAGATTTTTAATGAAAGCCAAAACTATAATATAGAAATAAAAACCTACTAATAAATTGGATTAAAACGCCGCCTCAGAATAAGAAATAAACAATGAAGAAGTTTCTAGAAAATTCCAGATTGCACCTTTCCAAGAACTAGCCCTAGCTTTGAAGATGTATCAGACATAGTAGTCGGATCTAGTTGGGAGGTCATAAATACTTTAAAAAAAAAAGAATCTGGTAGCGACCCACACTCTTAAATTTCCCATTGGTGTACTAAGGCTATAGTTACGCACTTTCGATTTTGATCGCGCGGCCATTAAGTCACAAGAAATAGAAAAAAATTAGTTTCAATGTGAGCGACCCAACTTGCGACCGAGAAATCGCAATGCTTAAAGGGCATTTTTCGGACGACGCGATTCTCAGTCCCAATGCCTTGTGCGTTAATACTCATTAAAAGATGTATGTTGCATTCGTTCGATATTAAAAATCCCAACTGCGTGCACAGCAAAAATTTGTTGCGATCGCGATTTTTCAATCGCAACGACTTTATAAATCGCAAGTACGTTCGAAGCTTAAGTCCCCTTTCACACGAAGAAACAAGTTTCTGAAGATTTTGTTAACGCTTTCTTTTCATTTTCCTTAATAATCTCTTGTACATACCTTTCACATGAAGAAACAAATTCGTAGATGATTTTCTGTATTTTTCTTTTAAAGTATCTTGGTTGAAACCAGTCAAAAAAATCTCCTGAAATCGTTGACCGGGGAAGATTTTGTTTACCCCTCTTTCTTCCTGCTCTTCTCGCTAAAGCAACGAACTGAAAGTTTCTGGAAACTCAGTTCCCAACTAACAATTCAGCTTCGGTTAAGCCTTACTGAATAGGCCTTCTGATTTCGATAAGACATTTGTAAAATGTCTGTAAGCATGTAAAGTAGAACGTTACAGAGGCCTCTATAAAAGAATTTGTACGGTTTATAGGAAGCCGATTATACAACCCTTATAGAGGTTGAAAAAAAAGTTATTTCTTATTTTCAATTCCTTTGAATTGGTTTTTATTGTATTTTTCCATTTTTAATGTGAAACTGTGTATCACATACGATTATTTATTAATTAATGTATTGGTAATAATTTTAACAGACAACGATTTTTATACCTGTCTAGATCATTCTTTTAAGAAACTTCAAAATGATTTTTATACAAACCCAATCTTCGAAAAAAAAAGTTTCATTGATGCGAGGAAATAACTGAAGAAGATTTTATGGCGATTTATATAAAAATTAATTCACTTCAAGATAAATTTTAGATTTCAATTTTAATGTCGGCACATATCATTTAAAGTAACACACAAACGTCAATCTGGTTTTAAGTTCTATATACCACGGTTGATCTCTGGCATTCCCCCACATAAAATCTGACATATTTCAGTGAAGTATTCAATAAAGCTTCCTGAAAATTGTAACAAAAATCTTATAAATACTGACTGACAGTAACTTAATATAATAAAAATTATACAATTCTTACACAAAAATAGCGTCATTTCCCTTCTGCAAATTCATTTATCTAGGTCTATTCGAAAACAGTTACTAACCTTGATTAAGTTTCTTTATCTAGCTTTTAAACAATTTTAAGGAAGCAGTTATTGAAATCATGACTTGTACAAGAAATTTTTTTTTTCGAGGAAAGCCCTATAGAAACCTTATACATATCAAGCCTTACAACATATCAATATTTTTAAGCTAATAGAAACTGAAATGTGAGTTGGGTTTCCTCGTGTGAAAGAGGACTTCGAAACTCGATACCAGATGTTATTTTGTTATATAATCGCCAAAACCTTATCAGGTGTGCAATCAAGTGAAGACCAAATTTGGGCCGTTTGCTATAAATATACAGGGTGTCCTCTAATTTGTGCTTTAAATTCTGGGATTGTTCCAAGAAAAAAATTGTGTAGGTAAAAATGTGCCCTCAGCCGCCATTTTGAAAAATGCGTTTTAGCCAATATCTCGAAAATGGACCCTAGCACACCTTTTCTTTTCCTAATAATTTCACTTAAAGTAAATGTAAACTGAAAAAATATAAAACTGAATTTTGCAAGAAAAATGCCTACATGCTTAATCTTAGAAAATTTCCATACGAATTTTTTTGTGGTAAGTTTGTAAATTTGTTTATTACGTAATAAATATTTTCTTTTCAGCTTCTATTTTATAAAAGTGTACTTTTATTTGTTTGTGAGCTTTGCTGGAATATACCTATACCTACCTACAGCCAAAATGAAAATAAAAAATGTTACTCTTTTATATAATAGTAAAGATATGAATTTGAAATTTGAGTGGATTCTTGACCTTTTCTCTCTTGCTTGAACTACTTAGAGGTCTTTGTTTGCTACATTGCACTGGAAAAAAAACCTATATTTAAAATCTTCACAATAAGGATCAAATACCTTTAAGTCATTAAGTCCTCTTTTGTATTCATATTTTTGTTGGCTCTTAGACAAGAAAATATGCTTATGATAGAAAGCAAGACTCAGCTGTGAATTACTTCTAAATCTGGTTGTAACTCAATGGAAAATAGATATGCATGAGGAAAGGTCATAGTTGCAGTTTTTTTTGGACCTTCACAGGGCATTTGAGACCATTGATCGAGAAGTATTGGTGCAGAAGCTGAACCGATATGTTATTATAGAGGGGGTAGAACTTGAATGCATGGTTAAGAAGTTATTCAATCAGCGAACAAAAGTGGCTAACGAATATTCTAAAATTATGGATGTGAGACTGGATGTACTGCAAGGAGCAGTATTTGGAACGCTACTTTTCATTACTTATATTAATGATCTGGAAAGTCTACTTCATTATGCCAAGGCAAAGTTTTTTCGTGGATGATACCTTGATATACGTAACTGGAAGGTCGGCACAGGAGTGCAATCAACTTAATACAGATTTGAAAAATCTAGAAGTGTATTTTAAAATGAATAAATTAAAAATTTATATCGCTAAAACGAAAGCAATTATAATTAACGTAGATTCATCAGAAAATATAGTAATTAATGGAAATAATATTGAAAAAGTTAATGAAATTAAGTACCTAGGAGTAATTTTAGATAAATAATTAAGTTTTAAAAGGCACATAAAATATAAATGTAATAAAATTGCGAAGAAAATGGACTTTTTCAAGGAATAAGAAGTATAGATTATCGCCGAGTTGTGCAATATTTAATGTTATGAATAAATTTTTAATGATTAAACGTCATTTTGAAAATTGTTCAACAATACTTTTTTAGGAACTAATCGGATTACAAAAATTACAAAATCAAGGAATGAGGTGTATTCTAAAGTGCAATATGTTAACACCCATTCAACGAATGCTAAATACTTTACAGTGACTTAACCTTCCGATCACAACAGGGGTGCTCTACTACCCCAGGAATTTTTATTCTTACTGTAATTTTAAATTTGCTTTATTCCCCTTTCTGACTTTCCATATGCGTTTGTCGTTTTATATCTCTGCTCTGGTGTCAGTTGCTGATGAGTAGGCCCCGCGATAGGTTATATTTTTTTAATGGCGAGGGCAAAAGGTATGCATTGGGGTTGTATAAATTGAAGGAATAAAGGTTCTAGGACACCCCATGGATTCCAATGAAGGTGAGCCCCCTCCCAAAACAGCAAAAGCAATCGCGATGTGTAATAAATCCAAGGAAACAAGACTGCAAAAACAGTATTGCGTATCTGAAATGCCAGGACATTGGTCCTGAACACAGGAAAGAGATTTGTTCAAATTGTATTTAAGCTTAATTTTTTTTTTTGTAAATATTTTTTTTATTTTTATGAATTAAGTTTTTTTCTGTTTTTGATAAAGTACATCACAGACATTTCTCGACGTTTCGAGGTCTCTGGAGTGGGATTACATTGTTTTTAGATAGATGTTTGTGTGTACCATACGTTCGTGCGTTTGGAAGCTTTTTTTCGTTGACGATATCTCGAGAACTACTTCATATAAATTTTATTTTACAGGTAAGAAGGCCATAACGTCCAAAAAGCATTGTCAGAAAAATTCAGCTAGCGGTTTTTTTTTATTACAGTAATCTAAAAAAAAAAGTTGTTAAATGGCTTGTTTCTCGAATATCTCTAGAACAATAAAAGCTATCGACTTCGGCGTGGTTTCAATGTAAGTATAATGATGTAGTGTAAAATTGGTAATAATTAAAAAAAAATCAACCCATAGTTTTTTTTTTTTAATTAAAAAAAAAAACATTAAAAATTGTTAAAAAATATCGAATACCTTAAGAACACACAAAGATATTAACTTCGGGTTAATTTTATTTAATACATTTAATACACAAAGTTATAGTTGATAATCGGTAGAGTTTGTAAAAAAAATTCAGTGAACGGTTTTTTTTCCAGGCCAAAAAAACTGCAAAAAAATTCTAAAATTTTGTTAAAAAATGTTTTCCGGCTCGAATATCTCGAGAACAACCAATGATATCAACTCAAGGAAAATTTTACTCTACTCACAATGCCATAATTAGTAATTGATAAGGTTTTTAAAAAAATTCAACTGACGGTTTTTTTCTAGGCCAAAAAAACTGCAAAAGAAAGTGTATATATTTAGAGCAAACAGCCTTCCCTTGATGCTGATGAGTTTTTCGAAGATTTTAAATTGGTAATTTTCTTATAAAAAATATCATCGAATATCAATTTTCAAAGGTTATCAGTGTGTTGACTCCAGCCTCTTTTCATATTAAAAATTAAAAATAATATGTTACCGAATTATCTGTTTATTCAAATAGTGTATGTATCCGATGTACAGCGAAAGCCGTATCAGTTAAGAAACGGAGGTAATTTTAGGCTACCTTTCTTTTCACCAAACAGATCTCAAAATATATTTTTCTACAAAGGTTTTAAATTATCCAATAAATTACCAAATGATATAAAATCAGAAAATAATGTGATATTATTTAAAAAGGAGTTAATCTTATATGTTAAATCAAATTAAAATTAAATTAATCAATAAGTTTTTATTTTTCCTTTTAATTGCATAGTTTTAACTAAATATTGTAATTAAAAGCTGAAGCTAAATAAAGAATTAAATCAAATCAAATTTAAATTATCTACCAGCATGTGTCATTTTTCTGAATCGTATTTATGTTTTGAGCAAGTAGGTACCTAACAACTTGAAGTATGTATATTTTGTGTCATTGTTAAGGTTTAAATGTTTATATTTATCTGTCCAAAATAAATCAATTATATCTGACTCACACATAATCAACACAAACTTAAATTGAAGTTTCTAAATGATTTTTTTTCTGCATAAATTGATTTCATTGTTCGATGACAGATCAAATCAATTGTAATAGCATTTTTGCCTCCAGCTAAACATGTTGCGGGTGTGAAAAATAATAACATGTCCCAGAGTATGTGCTATTAATCTTGTCAGCAAGTTTTTCTTGTTGGCTCAGTTTTTGTTTGATTCAGAAATTGATTTTTCAAAAGAATTTTTCATTGAATCATTCGATTTAGAGATTATTATGCCTTCGGTTGTCTGTCCCCCACTCTGTTCCACAAAAATAAACTTAACTTACTTGCAACATGTTTCCAAACAAAAGTCAACACAAGAAACGACAACAACTAGGTACTGTGTCCATCAGCAGCAACTCAAATGGCATTTTTCATGGATAAATTTATTGCTTGTGAATTTTCCGTATCGCTGACTTTGTTTTCAATTACTTGTTTGTGATTCACCCTCTTCTTCAACCAATATGGAATACGGATGTCATCGCACCCATATTGTGGGTGAAAATGGGGGTGGATCGTTTAGGAAACAATTTATCCAAGAAAATAGTTGATTTGGGTGCGTGAAGAATCAGCCTGCTGAAGAGATGAAAGGGGGGTGATGTCATTAATTTTCTTACGGAAAAGTCTTTAAATCAGAGTCATAAAATCAAATAGTATATCAAGAATAAGGGCCTCTTGCCATAAGAGGTGATGAAAAATTAATATGGCTTTCTCGGGCAAATTTTCCCCATCACAACTGAGTTTTGATTCTGTTCTGGTTCTGAGTTTTCCGAATTAGTATAGAGATAATAAAAATGGTTTTTGTTTGCTGGTTTATTATATTTGTTGTTCAATAAAGTTATTGTGTTTTTCGAAAATGTTGACTAAAAATTATCACATCGTTACTTTGCAGCTGAAATGGGAAATATGAGGATATTATCACAAATTATAACATTAAGGGAGTTTGTGTACTTGAATCGAAAAGGGAACAAACAGGATTTTTCAGAGCAAAAGTATCGCCAGAAGGAAAATTAAGGAAGCCGCCCATATTATATGAATTATATAAATAGCGAGTAGAACTAATTAAAAATATGTAGGATATTACAAATATTCAATTAAAAATTTAATAATATTTTAAACAAAATGTTTTTTTTCGTAAAGTTAATAATTTAAAAGTTGTTGTATAAAACCTAAAATTTAAATGTTTTTATTTATTGTATCATTCGAATAGCTTCTAAAATTAAAGAAAAGAAGAAAAATTGTGCAGGCTCTTGCTATTTTAATAGTTGAAAAACATTTTGGTGGCTAATTAAAGTACACTGTTCATACACAATAATCTCTAACCAATTTCAATGAAATTTTGTGAATGTACCTCATACACGGTTGCTTCTAGAATCGTTTTAAACCCGATAAATGGCTGTCTATCGTAATTTGTTCATAATTTTTTTTTAGATTTATCGTTCAAAAACATATAAGCAATAAAATGCACTACTGGCTCTTGTAGTAAAAGTTTCTTCGAATTTAAAAGATTGAGTGTAATATAAAACACATAATTAATAATTATATTAATAAATTGAAGAACGGAAATTTGAATATGAAAAAAGCATGAAATACATTCTCTAAATTGATAAAATAAGTACTTAAAATGTTTTAATCTCAGAATGAAGAACGCTATCTAAATTCTTGAAAAAAGGTGAATTTTTTGCAGAAATTTTTTTTTAAAATCGTTGGAGCTGTTTTCTTAAAAAACTATTTTGTATACATATATAAAATTTCTTGATATTTTTTAGAAAAAAAATTTGGTATGTCATTTTTAAGAATATAATAATATATAAAACCATAATTTCAAAAATATTCATCAACCGGTTTTCAAAAAAAAAAAATTTTAACTTTTTTTTAAAAATCCAAAAAATATTTTTTTGAAAATATTTGTATGCAGTATTATTCATACTTGATAGGACCTCCTAAGTAAATATTTTGATCGAAATCGATTAAGCGGTTAACTAGAATATCGAAAATTTAAATAAACGGTTCTATTGTTCTATATCGATTTCTCCTGTGGGAAATCACCAACAAATCTTATGCTGCAAGTTTGAAGAAAATCGCTTCAGGGGTTTAGGCTGTAGGCCGAGGTACAGACAGACATACAGACAGACTTACAGACATAAGGACATACATACATACAGACATACAGACATACAGACATACAGACATACAGACATACAGACATACAGACATACAGACATACAGACATACAGACATACAGACATACAGACATACAGACATACAGACATACAGACATACACACATACACACAGATGGAATTGCGGAACCCACTTTTTTCGTGTTCTCTGTCAACGTAGTGTCAAGTTTGATTGTTATTTCGAGTTCGATTTTTTGCACGAATTCATTATTTTTACCGAAAGGTAGCCTATATCTAACAAAATTTATATGTTTTTTTGTAGATAAATTTGTGGAGCCATTTTTGAGAAAAATAAGATTTTCCAAAAATGATAAAAAAAAATTATGTTCAAAAAATGCTAGATACCAAGTTTCAATAAAATTGACCCATGTATTTAGGCTGCAGGCGAACGGACAGACCGACATACAGACGGACGGATTGCGGGACCCTTTTTTTTCGTCTTCCCTATCATCGTAATGCCAAGGTTGATCAAAATCTCAAGTTCGATTTATACGAAACCAAAACTTGCCATATACTTACATCATATGTATGTATTACATATACCTATGTAATGTATATATCAGAGGTATAAAATTGGTTTAAGAATCGCTTACTCAGTAAATCAATGTAAGGTGATCTATTAAGAGGTCCTTTCTTCGTAACATAAAAAAAAATTGCTTGGTGCTTGGTCCTATTGACGTATACCCACAGAAATGGGCCTCATCATACAATACTTTATTCGAAAAAAGTCTAAAATTATAATTAACAAAATTGTTATTTTTAGTTCTCTTCATTTTGAATAAAAGTTTTTTGAATGAATCACCTTCCTCTACTCAATATGTTAAACATTTTTAGGGAAAACCAATTCAGGACAGGACTTAAGCTCCATTTTAAGGTGCCAGTTATAGCTTTCATTGAAAACCATCATTGAAAATTTTGTCTTTCCATTTTGAGGCACTTAAAGAAAGAAAAATTGATGGCATTTTTGTATCAAAATGAAGAAAATTATGAACATATTTTTTTGTGTCAACAGAATTTGTAATATATTTTAAAACTTTCTTTTAAAATCAATTTGGTTTTCAATGATCAAAATGGTTTCCAACGAACTGCTGATTTTTGTTTCTGCAAACTGGAACCCAATCGTTCCAATGATATCTGTTTTAATTTTCTTTCTGTGTTCTCATCTGTCATTATTTCGTTCAATGATCAACTCTTACCTCAAAATTAATTTTTTATGTGGGAAGTGCACCAGAGATGTCATTAACTTATAAGTTGTGACAAACTCTGATATGGCACCTTTAAATTTTGTCTGAACCAATCAAAGCATAACACTTCACACTGCACAATTTTTGATGAACATTAAAATTTTGACTAACTTACGAGTTACGACCGTCCCATCATAAATGAGCGCAAAAACATGTAATTTTTTTTGTTGTTTAATTATTAATCTTCTTATTCATTTTTCATCGCAACACATGACTTCAAGACAAGCCAAAAATTAAAACACAAGATAAAACCACGATCAAGATTCATAACCAATGTAAGGACCGATTCTACATGTTTCATTCAGATAGTGAAGCCCTGTACAGCACAACAAATTCCTCCTGCGTCTCCATTATGCAGCCATGGGTAGGTAAGGTCGTTAGGTACACAACAGCAGCGAACAAACCTCGCTCAGTGGCCAGGCAATGTTGCTGTATATGAAGAATAGGCTCCCTCTTCCTTCGGCCTCCCATATCGATGATGATAGAGTTATTACAAAATTGTTACCCTGTTCTTAATTTGTTGGCGGCTGCTTTGATGGGGTCTTCCAATTAGCTTGGCCGACACCTCAGGCGGCGGCGGTATCTTTGTCCGATTGTATGAAGAGTGGTGGACCACCACCATGTTTAATATTTTTGTCGTATATTTTTCTTTCTCTTTTATTCTGCTGGGTGGTTTTTGTTATTGTAAATTTTTGTGTTACCTATCCTTTTTGGTTTTGTATTTTAGCGTCGATTGCGCTGTTGGAATTTTAACTTAATGCGCTGCGCACACACAGCCATTATCTGATTCCTCTTTTTTGTTTACTGTTTTGTGTGTACCTTCATTTGTATTGTTTAATTCTTTTTGATAAATTTAATGGAGATTTAAAATGCATTCAAAAAGAGGGCATGACGGCGAACAATGCTCTGTAATGAGCTCAAACCTGGCTAAATACACAGAGGGTAACCATCAAGGTAAGATTTTGAGGTATCAACAATTACAGTGTTACCATCTAGTCATTTCAGTATCGAAAATAGAACCTGAATATAGGACTTATTCAACCTAGTATATATTTTCCATAATCAAATATTTAAATATGAACTTTTCTGTAGTGTAAACTGAGGTAAAAGGCACATATAAAACTTGAAAATTTAAATGCCATCATGGCTTATCTGGAGCAAAATTTTAAATGTATAAAGGATCCGAATTTTATTTGAAAAACCATCATAAACTTGACATCTCTTACTTTTCCGATCGTGGATGTACACACATAATTTTTAATATCAATAATCCCCTCTAATTACTAAACCTGCAGTGAGGGCCAGTCCCGCACTTTTGCTCAATTCACGAAATTTGAATATATGGATACCACTCCGTCGTACAAATATTATCCTTTCATATCCGTTCCAAGAGGGTTGTGAACACAAGCATTAAAAGTGGTAAAAAGTCCCTACCTCCCGAGGAGTAAAATGTCTAGGCTTCCGAAATTAATAACGTTTTAGGAACATATTTCCGGAAAAACTACATTCATAACTAAATTAAGTGTCATTATTACCCCAGTCTACCCTATTTTCATTTTAAACTGGTATACAACATAAAGCTGAACAACTGTAATTAAATTTCCTCCCTTTCTTTATTGCTACTCCTCATCCTTATCCTGTATATTCCTTTTCCTTTCGCATCCTACCCCCTACATTCATAAAAAAATTAAGTCTCATTATTACCCCCGTTTACCCTATTTTCATTTTAAACTGGTATACAACATCGAGCTGAACAACTGTAATTAAATTGTCTCCCATTTAAATTAAACCGAAACCAAACCAAAGTGGGTATAGGCAGTGCCAGTGATGTAAATTACAAACGTTGTCTTATTTCAAATCCATGTCACTGCCAAGTCAGTCAACTGTTGTAAGCTGATTTGCAAACTTTTAATGTCACCACATTACAAACTAACTACTTCAGGTGCAACCCACCTACTTATAAAAAAAGAAACTCAACACAACAACAACAACAACAATAACTCGGCCAGCGCAGAGGAAACCAAAGTTGATTGGTAACATCGATAAGAGCCTCACAGAGTCACAATAATTGTAAATAAAAAAAAAAAATAAAAGTTGACTTCACAATGGAATCACATAATTAACTGGCTTTAACTTTCGAGAGTTTCCACTTTTTCTTGTGATTCTTTTGTTAAAATATAATGTAAGTACACTTAACAATTTTTAAAAGTATAACTATCTATAAACTTATAGATAACATTATATCTGCAATATTTGCAAAGCTGATGGTAAGTAGTTCGCTGGGTATGCATCCCTAATTACAATATAATTACCGAAGACTTCCTTTTATCTTTTACTTATATTTGTATTGTTTGTGCGAAGTTTGGTGGTATTTAAGCAGGTGCGTTGTACTTATAAATGTAATGTGTGAGCACGGAAGTATGATTATCTTCATTTAGTTCCATTTTTTAAAAATTCATCAAGAAGCTATATGTTGTTGAAAGTAAAAATAGATATACAGCTCGGTTCACTTGGTTAGACCCATTTAAAAAAGAAAAATTATTGTGAAAAATAACAAATAAATATGTATATATTTTTCTATAGTAGGTACCTACGGCAGAAATTATTATTATTTTTTAAATAGGGAAAAAAAATTTTATCAAAAAAGTTTTTTCAATCGGCATAGGGTGAAGTCGGGGGATATGGCACTCAGTTTTGTTTTTCTTTATTATACTTAAAAAATAAAAAATATTTTTATATTAAACAAAAATAATTTTATTCTTTCACCGATTCTTTAACAAAAAGTAGGAACATAAGTTAAGTTCATAGGTTTTTTCATATATTTTTTTGCAAAAACAAAAAACATTGAAAAAAAGCGATACAAAAAAATGAAGGGTGCGATATCTCACCTGCTGCAGGGTTATATGGCACTCTTGTTTTTTTATAGTTGTTGTGGCCATATTTGTTATTATGTAGGTATTGTTGAATGAGATGTGCATGAATCGTGAAACCAAAAGTGGCTATTATGCTCATAAACTACTTATCCGGTTTTGTTGTCACAGCATTATTCTTGCAATATCAAAAATTTCCTCCCTGAAATCTTCAGGTCCATCTGATTCATCATAGAAGGAGATGCTTTAGTCCTATTAGTTACTGACGTCATAGCCATCGTTGGTACACTTTTTGAGAAATATTGGTTTTCTTAGCACCCTTCCAGTGAAAATTTGGAGCGGGGGAAATGGCACCGGTGCCATATATCCCGAAATTGCGAGATACCATATGCCCCTTTTGACATTACTTCTGCTTTTCCAAATAACACGAAAAAACACGTTTGCTTAGTTATTTCAATAAACAGATAAAAGAATTCACGGTTAACTGTTCTTTTTTTTTTACATATGACAAACTGGCGTCAAATACTTTCGTAGCTACACGTATTTCAGTGACACACAAAAAAACTTTTTTTTTTCATTCGGTTTTAAATAAATACTTTTAAGGGCTGCCGCAATTCTAAATAGATTTTGTTTCGAAAAGAAGTCATTAAGTGGGAGATATTGAAAGGGTGCCATATAACCCGTGGTGCCATTCAACGCGCAAAAATGAAAATTTTATAGTAAACTTTGTTAAAGATTCAATACAAAACAAAAAGTGCGTATACGCCATAGTGGACCGCCAATTTTTTTAATTAAATGAATGTCATCAGTTTTTGTGGAGCATTTCGGTTATTTTTCTTTTGTATTTACGACTGTATACATAAATATGTATTTACCTTGTATAGTATATTATATAGTTATTACCGACACTGTAATTCCGCGAACAGTATTTATAAAAAAAAAAAAACACATACCTACCCGAACACATTTGCTTTTATAAATTCGATAAATCTGTTTTCGACTTTTTTCGAGTAGAAATCGACACCGAAAAATGTTAACGTCTATCGAAAAAAAAAATATGATTAATAATTTTTTGCCACCCATTCTGTGCATATGGGAAATATAGCCCTGGTGCATTATTTCACCTCCCTTATATAAAAAAAAAAAAACTGAAAATTTCACTCTTATGGTTAAAGCCGTTTCTGAAAAACGAACGATCATGCGAACTTTCTCTTGTGATTAACAAAATGTAGCCTCTATAATGTTAACGAAAAAATTAAAAAAAAAAGTCAAAAGGCGTTTTTTCAAGCACAGAGCGCTTAGAGCTTCGAATTTGTTTTCGTTATTATTTTTTATTGTGATTTTACTACATATAGAAGCAAGTTTTGGATTCGTAAAAACTTGAAGTCGAGATTACAACATTGCGACAATAGAGAAGAGAACCCAAAAAAAGTGGGGGTCCAGTAATTCCGTGTTGTCTGACTGGTGGCCTAAGGCCTAAACCACTGAAGCGATTTTCTTCAAAATACGAGCAAATGATTTTAAGGTTACCCTGAGGAAAAATCAATTTTTTTTCACCTCTATAAATAATGGTTCTTGCGATACAACCGTTTTTAGAAATGTTTTTTTAGGTATCTAGTAGGTCTAAATTTTGGTGAACAAAAATTTACCAATAAAATTGAAACCTGCCATAGAACCGTTTTTTGGTTTTCGATTTTCTCGTTAACGACTGACTTCTGTTTTTTTAAATAAAAAAACCCTAAAAGAATAATTTTTCAACCCATCTCCATATTTTAAATGATTTATCATCGATTTGTATCCTTTTTATATTTCAAATCCTATGATAAAACATTAAATTATCAAAAAGAATTTTTTTCTGATGCGTTTTTTCTGATCGCTATAATCGGCACCTAACACAAATCAGAAGTTAGCTCTTTTAATCTGAAAAAAAACTCCCATAAAACTCTTTTTTAGCTCCTAAGAAGTTAAAGCATTTTTCAAATGTGAAAATACTTAAATACTGTAGCTAGATCAATTTAAGACTTAGAAGTATCTCATTTTGAAACTAGTCTTCATACAATCCCATAAAACATGAGTTCAAGAGTCGAATAGGAGCTAAAGTTTTTAAATGTCAATTCAACTGCTGGTTTAATTGAATTATACAGAAGTATGTTTTTTCTCCGAAGAAAGTTTGCTTCTGTTCATGTTTCTACCATTTTATTAATTTGTATCGATTTTTTCGTTTGGTGTTACTAAAAGAGAGGGATTGCAAAAACTTGGTTTATTGTTTATTCAAATAAAATTGGTGTTTAATTTTTTATATTTAACGATATTTAAAAGAAAAATCAAGTGAGGCTTTTTTTCTTTGGAAAATGCATGCTTAATATTTTTTTTTCACTTGAGGCATTTTTTTACCCAAAGTGGATGGCAACTCTGGGTGCAACCCTTCTCGTATCTGTGGCTTCAAGCGAATGGTCTTTCCATTGTCTTATTCACAGATTAAAAACGAATCTACGCAACAAGACTGCGGAGGAGCGATTAAATGGGTTGATATTAACATATGGGATATTGGGGCGAATTATGAAATGAAACTTCTTTTAATGGCGAAAATGTTCCAAGACGTATGGATATACTTTTGAAAAATATAGCAATAAAATAAGATATTTATAAAAATTTCAAATTTTTTTAAAAACCCCTCGCGAAATTATTTTCTGCGTTCGCCCCTGATAAATGTACTTAAATGTACTTATACTACACAAACTTGAAAATACTAAGCAACTTTATTAATCATTGTACTCCTAAGCCAAACGTCAATTTCAAGTAAAAAGTTAATATCATTACATAATACTTTTTTAAATCGTTAAAAAACAAAAAAGTTTTAAAAAAGTAGATACTTTTTATGTAAAAACTTAAAATTAAAAGAGGTGTGTGTTCAAAAAAGGTACTTATGCCCTTACAATATAGAAAAAATAAATACCAACATAATGTACAACGGAAATAAGTCGTCTCTTAGCGGATGTATGCATTGAGCATTAAGTATTGAGATTGTAATGAATAACTAATTACGAATAAATGATGCACTTATGTTTGTAGATACTTATATGTTTAGAGGTACTTATTATGATTAGGTATATACACTGTCAGACAAAAAAAAGTGCAAAAATTATTTTCAATAATATTTTATTTAGTATGATATGTTCTGATTTATTTTTCTTAAACAAAATAATTTATTCATGTTTTTCAGATTATCTTACGTCCACAAAAGTAATCGTTTAAAGTTATTTACAAAATGTAGGTTAGAAATAAAATAAAATCGCAATATTCAAAGAAAATAGAAGAGACAAAATAAAGTGCAAATTCGAAAGATCATCACGTAAAATAGGAATTCAGCTTCAGAAAAGAAAAATGTTAATAGGTAGTGGCTCCTTCTTTATTTTGAATAACTGCAGCAAGACGTTTGGGCGTGCTGCTAACCAGGTTCTTCAAGATTTGATCTGGAATTCTCTCCCATTCATTTGGGAGTCTTTCCCAAAAAGATTGTAAATTGCGACGTTGATCTAAGGGAATCCTTTCATCCAAAATGGACCAAAGGTGCTCAATAGGGTTTAAGTCGGGAGATTGGGTTGGCCATTCTAGTACGTCAACATTATTTTCGGTAAAAAAAACTGCTTAGCTACTCTGCTTGTATGCTTTGGATCGTTATCTTGTTGAAAAATATAACTTTCCAAAGACAGTCTAGAAGCAGAAGAAGCTAAGTTTTCCCTAACAATGTTCACGTAACTAGAACCCGTCATTTTGGTTTCAATTTTGACAATATTTCCAACGCCACTAAAAGAAAAACATCCCCAAACCATAAGTGACCCACCTCTATGCTTCAACGTTTTTTGTATACACCTCTGGCTGAGTCTTTCGGATTGCTTGCACCAAACTCGCTTTCTTCTCTTACAGTTTTTTAATTCAAATTTGGATTCGTCAGACCAAATAATGTTTTCCCAGAACGATTGTGGCTTCACTAAAAACTTTCTAGCGAAAGCTAACCGTTTTTTAATATTAACTGAACGGAGTAACGGCTTTCTCTTTGCAAAAAAGTTTTTTAAACCGCTTTCATGGAGTCGCCTTTGTACTGTCCTTGCTGTTATATTTAACTGCAGTTCTTCTTTAATATTTCTGGCGGAAGATATAGGGTTCTTTCTAGCCTTAATTTTAATTCTGCGGTCATCAACTGCAGTTGTCTTCCGCTTCCTTCCGCAAGAAATTTTAAAACTAGCAACAGTTTCTCGTTCAAAGAAATTGAGGCAGATTTTTCTTACCATAGAAATGGATAATCCATATTTTTCTGCCAGTTTATGGAATATCAATCCACGTTCACGGTCCAAAACAAGCAATTCCTTCACTTCAGATGTTAACGGTTTCATACTTAAGCTTTAAGTAATAAAAATAAAATTTAACACGGAAATTATTATAAATTGGGATCTTTTGCTTCTACCTTTTTATATTTTATCAATTGTAAATATTTTTCTTTAAAACTTAAAACTTTTTGGCAGGGAATAATAAAAATGCACTTTATTTTGTCGCGAGTTAAATTGTATATGCTCCAAAAACACCGCAACGAATAGTAATTAGACATAACAATGGATTGTTTTTTTTTTTTAAGAGTTAGCAGCTGAGAATATGTGACGTCAGAACATGAAATGGAATGATAAACACTCTTCGCTTTTAAATAGCGGTAGTTTGAAAATTAATCTAATACTTTTGCACTTTATTTTGTCTGTCAGTGTAGCTTGTAGGATGTTGTTCTAGGTGGGTACAGGGTACCTATTCATAGAAATTATTCCTAATATTACGTTTTTTATATAAAAGAAAAAAGATGACATTTTATTCTCATATAGGGTAAGGATACATTATGAAGAAAAAGGTTGGGAAAAAGGAGTTTTTGTACAATTTTAGATTAATGACTATAAAGGAGCATAATATTATCTTAAGGTTAAATGATCCACAAACAAAGCTGTCGTTTATGGGTTATATTCCGTTAAAATATATGTAGGATGACTACATCGTAAAAAGAATATAGTTACTAAATATAAGCCCTAACATTCAAGCATTTACATTACTTAAATTTCCAGTTCATGTAAGGACTTTTTGTACAAACATCTCATGTAAAAGAAAAATTCTAATGTAATTTAATTCGTTCTGTGAAAAAATGTCAAGCTCGGGTAAAGTCGAACTTAAGCCAATATCATATTAAAGTCAACAAAAGCCCGTTGTATTTTTTATATTTTTATCATATTTTTTAATTAACATATAATAATAACATATAATAATAACATATAATAATAAATATTTAAAGCTTAATTTTTATTTTTAATAAAAGATAATATTTAAATTTATAAAACTACCGTGTTTACAACACAGTCCCCCCTCATGTACATCGTGTCCTCTTATTCGTGCAGAATATTTTGATGAATGATTTCTGGGATTATTCTAGGGATAAATTGTATATTTATGTATTTTGAATTTTTTTTTTCATTTTCAGACAATTTTTCAAAAATTTCCTTCTCAGCTTCTGGGAGTGAGATAGAATCTTTTCCCTATAAGAATATTAATTTTTTTTTTTTTTTCAGAATGATCTAAGTAATCATCTCCCAAAATAATCTGCACGAATTAGGGGACAACCTGGTTTATCAAATTTAAACATTTATTACAATTTTTAGTCCGAGAACATATAAGTTTCGGGGCTAAAATGGATTTAAATTATTGAAAATAGTTTTAATCAATTTATCTTTAATCAATTTTGCTCTGGTTTAACTCACCACTTTAAATCTGTTGACCTTAGTTTACCTTCGAGTTTATGATCGAAAACTTTATTCAGGAACTATATTGCAGTGGCGTAGCATGGGTATTAGCCACCCGGGGCGGAAGAAAATTTTGCCGCCCTCTTATTTAAGTATTTGAATTTAAAAAACTATAGTATATAGAGTGAACTTACTTTCCGGCAAGGACATTCATTATCATTATCGTAGGGTTTACAGAATATATCTTTAAAAGAGAAACATGGTCTCTTTTTTAACACCGATCTTTCTTACTCTTTCGTTTTTCATCAAATTCTTTAGTTGTTGTTTTTTTTGTATGTGTCCTCTTTTTAGTAACTTACTTAAAGCTAAACGGAGAAAAAGTTATTGACAGTGAAAATTTTGTTTGCGTAGTTAATAAATATTAAGAAAAAGCAAATCCGTTAAATTCAAAAATAAAAAGTAAGTAGGTAAAATAATATCTCAATAAAAATTTAAACTTTTAATCATAAATAATACAAAATGTCGATTTTTGTTATGGCGTTTTAACTCTATACCTACATAAAAAAGCTAAAACACTAAAGGAAACATTGTACTTATAGTTACCTTCCGTTTTTTTTTTATAGTTTTAGTAAAACGACAATCGCATTGCTTGTTTGAGTTTAAATAACCCAGTTTTTTTTTGCTTGAACAAAAATTATGTTATAAAGCCCCGCTATTACAGAAAAATTCCGTCACTACTATTTCAGCTATATGTGTAAAGCATTCAAATCTAAATCTAATCAACAGATGCCACTATCAAAAATAAAAATAAATCCCATTAAAATTATTCCGCTTAAAAAGAATTAAAGACACAAATATTAAATGAACACCCTTGAAGATTTTCAAATGAAGAATTATTTATGGAACAACGTCATTTTAAGATTTAAATGGCTGTTAAATATTTAAAAGGGCTTTATGGAATTGTCTATGAGAGTCTGTTTTCCAATTAAAAAAATTGTTGGATATAATTACACGTTTTCATACTTTCTAGTATCGATAGTAACGTGATAATTCATACTTCTGGTCATAGAGTACCTATATTATCTAGAGAACCGACTCGTACCCCTCTTGCCTAAAACACCCGCAAAATTTATTTCAGATGAGTAAGAGAAAATTCTCTTATTTTACTCTTTTTTTTCCTATTCGTGAATCAGTGTGAATCGTGGATTCAAACACAAAATGGCGCCATTAGCTCAGTTGTTTTTTTTATAGAGTCGCGTTTTCAGCATAAATATACATGAATATAACTAGATTTGAATGCTAAAAGCAAGACAACACTAAACAAATTTGTTTCAGTCCATTAAAAAGTTATTTAAGGTATTTTTATTCAAAATTTTGTTTTTAAATTTCAATTTTTGAATTTAACGTATTGTTATTTTAAATATCTCAGCGCAAGAACCCATCATAATTGAGCAAAAACGTGTATATACTATTTGTTACAGCAGTGGTGGATGGGGTTCCATTTAAAATGCACGGGATCACTAATACTTGCTCAACGAATAGTCGACAAAATAGTCCCATTCTCTCACTACAGCTTGTAGGGTGAAAGAGAACGAACACCTTAAGTCGGTTCTCTAGATAATATAGGTACTCTATACTTCTGGTAATACAGTTTCCAACAAAACTCTGAGTTAAGTTCCGAAAATTTTCTAGACATTGGTAAGCTAGAATCATTTCATTCGGTGCGACAAAAAATGAAATGGTTCAAATATCAAGATATTATTAATGTCAAATCCCTTTCAACAAAAAAATTTGATTTCTTTAGAAGAAAAAAATCGATTTTTCTGGACAGATTCCCTTTATTGAAAGAATAAAAATCGATTCTGTTAAGAAAAAACAAAAAACAAGGTTTTTTTGCTGAAAGGAATTCGACGCAAGCATTATTTATTTTGAAATTTTGACGCCCCCTAAAAGTGCCGCCCGGGGCGGGCCGATCCCCTCGCCCAGAAGAATATACCTACATATTGATATTAAAACCATCATTTTTCGATGAACATTCTTAAAAGTGAAAACAACTTTTCATTTTTGCTTTTCTGCATTCCCACAAAAATTTATCATTTGAAAACAAGTAAATTACATTACAATAGCTACTTAAGAAAAAGTATACTGATCTATTATACTGATCGTTTATATTTAAAATAAATAAAAATAAAAATCAACTTGGTTGTTTGTTAGCTGATTCTGTCGTGTGACTTAGTTGTTATCGTTTCACTTAATTAATGACTCATTAACACGCAGCACTAACAACTAATGATGTCAATTGTCAAAGGTTTTTTTTTAGTCAAGTAAGTACTTCTACTTATACCTAAACCTATTTAAGGCTAATGAGACTAAGTAACTAACTAGTTTAATCTTTTAAATCTGTTTAAATTGGCTTTATATTATAATGATACCCTTAGTGTATGACTATATAATTTAGAAGTATTAACCTTTAGTAATTAGATCAAAGAGATCAAAAACATACCCAAGGCTTTGTATGTAAGCCATTGCCATAAGGAAGTGAAAACAAGGTATGTATAGGTAATGTAGGGGCTTGATATATAAAAAAAAATCTGAAATGAAAGGTTTTGTTTTTACTGGGGTACTGTGTACTATCCACACAAGCCAATAAAATTTAATATTTTATGGAATATTTACGATAAACAAATCATTAACAAATTAAAATCTATATAAGTCAGCGTTGTGGGAGTTTTTTTTTTCCAAAGTTTGGTCTTATTTCCCTTATTTGCCTAGGCTAAAAATTATTGGCGCAAAATTTTAGATAATTTAGAATGATTTTAAAGCATTTCGAGTGTGATGCTAGGGTAAAACAGTCTTTTCCAAATTTTAAACGAGCTAGCATCGTATTATCTTTTTAACCTTTTACCAAACTTATAAAATTGCCAAATGCCTATTTTATCTTTTAAATATCATGCTAAATCCAAAAATGTAACTTTGGCAGCTAACTGCAAAGCTGTGGATAACTGCATATTTTACTCCCATGGATACTAGACGAAAACTAGTGATAAGTCTTATTTTGCCACTAATAACTTATGCTGAATCGGTTTACAGTAGTATTGATTCCCTGTCTCAACGTAAGTTACAAGTGGCATTTAATGATTCAGTTCGTTACATTTATGGTTTGCGAAGGTATGACCACGTATCGGATTATGTAAATACCTTACTTCGATCTTCTCTTAAACGCTTCATCGACGCCAGAAATTGTATATTATTACACAACATTATATAGTCATCAACAAGACTCCGTTATATTTATATAACAAACTCAATTTTACGCGTTCGCCTAGAACATTTTGCCTTATTGCATCTCGATATCGGTACCTAAATTCATCTCGTCTATTTTTTGTGTACGCTGTTCAATTATGAAACTCCTTGCCGATAAATATAAGAACGATATCAAATGCCATTCGTTTTAAAAATGCAATATTTCTCGCTGATGATCTAAATACTATCTTTCCGTATACTACACTTTTTCTCTCTATTATTATCTCTCTCTGTTCAACTTTTTTAAAATTTTTTGCTTTCTATTTTATCTTCTCTTATCAACACATTTTCCTTCTTCTCTCATCTTAACGAAAAATTGTTAATTAGCTTTAAGTTTTCTTGTCTTATTGCTTTTAAATTTTAATTAAAAAATTTCTTTATTATTTACTCTAAATACTATAATGTACCAAGTTATTGTTATTAATAAATTGAATTGAATTGAACTGAATTGAATAAATAATCGGAACGAATTTTAATTAAAAAAAAAATAATAAAAAATGTTTAGAATGATATACTAGTTAGAAAATGTTCCAAACTAAGAATATTTTATTAAAGCTTTAAAGTTAGAAAATTGTTAAGTAGTATCATTCTAATACACCTTAACATCGGGCTGTTTTGAAGTTTGGAGTTTATTAAATTCAGCTGAATAAATGTAAAAATAAATTAAAATAAAAAATAATACAATAAAGTTTCAAAAACATTTAGATTATAAATCTGTAGAATGGCATAATTCTGAAAAATATTTAACTTTGTATCTATGAGTTATCCTGTTTAAAATATAAGTCCTTTAGCATGCTTAACAAGTTTTCAGATTTTTTATAGGTAAATCAACGAGACATATAGGTATACATAACATAGGTAGTCATGAGCTTATTAATTAGACAACATTTTCGCTCTCTTTGTCATTTTTAAACTATACCTTCATTGCTAGTTAGAACCATCCTAGTTTGTGTTTGATGCAATCTCAGGAAATCCATCTTAAGAACATTGTTGGTATTGTATAAATAAACGACGATAAGCCAAAGCGACGGACATGACATATAGCGTGACCAATTTTGTATCAATGATGATGGTCGTTTTAAGTGTGTTTTTGTTTTTATATATTTTTTGTTTTCATCCTGGACTCTAACGTCCATACTGTCAGAATACAAAAAAAACGATAAAAAACAAACACATTGCACAAAAAAAAAATATAAAAGTAATCTCAAACCCAAAAACAAGCAAATTAATAAAAAAAAAAAAAAAAAAAACAAGAGAAAAAGTCATTAGAAATTGATGTGTGGATGAGGTGTGCGTTTAGAGTTAACCGGCAAGCAATTTACTCAGTCAACCATCAAGTCCAATAGACACGATATATCCGAAAGCGAAAAAACATTATTGCTTAGAGATTCATGCATAGATACAAACATAGATATACTACACACACACACTGACACTATTACACTATACCTACAGCTGATTGGCAATTTATTTGTTTATTTATAGCTCATAAATTATGCGAAATTATGATTACTTTTAATTTCAGCTATCGATAGATTATAGTCTGGGACAAAAGGTTGTATTTTTGCTTTCATAATATACTTAAGGATTATCTTTATTGGATGGACTGTCATGCCGGAGGTCTAAGGTTCGATCCCCAGCCTCGCTCGTTTAAAAAACGGCTACTGCCTCTTGTGAGGAATTGACAAATCCTCCAAGAGTATCTCCTGTCACAGAAAAGTACCGCTCGTTAGCCGTTCGGATTCGGCAATAAACTGTAGGTCCCCTCCATTCCTGCAGACACGCACACAGGAATGGTTGAGAGTTGTAAGTCACTAGGCCCTTTGTTCTTCATGAGCTGTTGTGCCATCAAATTTATTTTTTTTATTTATTTTTATTTATAAGGAATATAATGGATGGAAAGGACGAAATGTTTATCCAGAATGGAATGTAACAAAAAGAATGGCAATCCAGTTCTTCTGTGAAATGTCAAAACAATTAAAGAAGCTGCCATAGAGAATAAAAACGTCAATTAAACTGAACACGCCCAGTATTCTTTTTATTCCATACTTAACATGGAATGAAAAGAAAAACGCATTGAAAATAGTCTAGATCAATAAAGAAACAACAAAATGGTATATCCGGAATATTCCGTGGAATAAAGAAACGCAAAACTGGTATTCCGAATATTCTAAACATATCCAGAATGAATAAAGAAACACAGTCATTATCCATAAAAAATGTTCAATATTGCCGCCCGCCGCACATCTCACAGAAGCTATATTGGTATAGGTACCTATGTAAGTGTTCTCTTCAAAAAATAGACAAGCCAGCTCACCAAATTTTTACAGTTTTTTTAGTTATTTTTTGTCGTGCTTTTTTTATAGCTAAATTCTTAACGGATGGACCGATTTTCTTCAAATTTGGTACAGAATATTTTTATTTTAATTTTTAATTTAACTATTGAATAAATAGGTACATTTTATTTATACAATGATTCTAATTTCATATCAGTAATTTACAAAGTGTTCATGTATTATGCGAAAAAATTTGCGGTGAAAGGAACTATGCATACTTCAAAATGGCAGACTCTTTCCCACTGGGAACTAAATAGTAGCCATGGATAGCGTCTAGTAGTGTGTTTCAAAAGAATCCAACAAAACGCGTTACACACAAAAAACAAAAACGGATTAATTTTTATTTATAATGTAAAAAAAAGATTTATTACTGCGTAACGCAATTCAAGTTTTCTGACATTTCAAAGAAGTTTTTCAGAAGGGAAATTTCCATTCGAAAATGGTAGAAGATTAGAACTTTACTACAAAGCTATGAAACAGCAATAATAATTTTTTTGATTAATTTTGTTGGCATATACCTACTCATTTATACATAAGATAAAAAAATTAGAAACTATAATTTACGTACCCATTCGCAAAATTTACGGAAACATACATTTTTGATTTTTCCGATGTGTTCAAATTGTGCGAATTGTGAACTCGTCACTGTTTTTCAGGAAAATAAAAAATATAAAAAAAAAAAAAATTACGTCCGTAAAATTGAGCTATGTATTTTCTTAAATCTCTATGTTATATTGCCATGATAGTATATTTTGAAGACAGTTTTGTTTTTTTTTTTTGAAGACGAAGATCCAAAATGATGTAACTAATTTCACGCAACGCAACCTGCCTGACTATATTAAGAGATGATAACCAGCCGGCTCTTTAAAAAAATTAACAAATCTTGCAGTGAATTGTCTAGTGTTTTTGGAATTTATAATGGAAATATTTCCAATTTTATGATTGTCACACCTGTGCATTAAAGATTAAACATTGTTTCAATTATATGAATTATCAGTTTACGATAAAATTATGGTGCTGTTTTAATTTATGTGTTACTAACCATTTAAATTTTAATACGCCTTTTGTATACTTGTCTCTGGATTTTATTAGAAAACGAAATTATAATAAATTTCAAGGCCAAAAATATTAATTGTATGTATAACTATGTATTTATTACTTTCAAAAATCAATTTATAAAAACATGCAAGTAATTAAAATTAGATGTTTGGTAAAAGATATTTTTTGTTTTTGAAAATATATAAAAAAGATAAGTTTGGACTATTATAGGTAACTGTTAAATGTGTAAAAGGACTTCTAGCTACTTGCTTATGCAGCCTTGAAAATCGTGCTTGGGACTTCTATCGCATCAGGACATAATTTTTAAATAAAAAACTAATTGCCTTATTTACGAACAAAAAATTGTTATTTAAGCTCTTGTGTTCAGGTTAACTACACCATGGAATACAAATTTTTTCGGACTCAATTGGAGGAGTAAGCAACTGCGTTTAGTTTGAGCCAGGAAAATTCTTATTCCATTGTGTAGTTATCCTGAACACAAGAACCGAAATTTTTGTTTATATATAAGGCAGTAAGTACCTATGTAATAGCATTTTGATTTTTGTTTGCCATGTTATATTTATCAAGAATCATTTAGCAATGAAAAAGTGCTTAAAATTAGTATATAGTTAGTAATGAGGGGGTCAAGATCAAGACAAAGAAACAAAAAATCTTCAAAGGTTTGCTCTTAAAATATTAATTTTTCAAACACAACAGTCAACACTACAGCCACTTGCAGAGCAAACTTTCACGTTGTACCTATAATTACGTTGGCTGAAGAAGATCAGTCCTTAGGTTGTTGCATTTGAAATTCCACCAAACCCTTTTCTTTTGGTTAAAGAAACAAAAAAAAAAAATCAGGCGCCAAAAAATTGCAATCTCATAACATAGCCCTTAATTTGATGAACATACCTGTAATCAGTTCAATTTCTATACCTGTTTACTGTAACAGGTTCTCCATATGATACCACAAAATTCTGGATACATAATTTGACTGCCCTACGTGACACTGCTTCCGCTGGTTTTATATATTGGTATGCCTGCCAGTATGCATATGAACTACATGTGTAAAAAATGGAAATTGATTCCTCTCCCATCAAGCCCAATTATACCGTCATAACCTTCACATGCGGCTAATAAACTCATACCCATCACAAAAACGATATTCTTGTTACCATAGTGGCTTGGCACACACAACACATCCGCCAGTCTTCGGTTCATTCGGCCACGATACAAAAATCAGGATCGCCGTGCTGATGGTGCATCATCTTTCGGCCAAAAAGAGAACACCGGCCTGGCGTATATGTATAACGATTATCTGAAAGTCAATGGTTTTTTGGAGCAGCACACAGTTCGATGCTGATGCACATACATATATGTGGCTGCTCCACGTCTACGCGGTCTTCCGGTAATTTCCTGTTCCCATTTCAATATGGCTACCTATTGCTCACGATTACACCAGCCACTGCGACGACTGTGAATTGCAGCAATAACAACAAAAAATGCTGAACAAAAATCAATCAAAGTCGGGATGGCTACTGATTAGCTGCACACACATCGCATCGCCTCAAAATGCGATTCAATCTCAACGGATTGATGCAATCACGTGATGTCATGGCGCATAATCATATTCATGCGGCCAAGCGTAAGAACAGTAGTAAGGTCACCTGGAAGGTGGTTTAATCAATCCGCTTCGAGAGAGTATCTATACAAGTCGGATGGACCAAGGGGTAACAGCACTATAATACAGCAGAGTGATTTCGGTGTGCATTAATGCTGTCTTTGCCAGCTTGTTAAGCCTCTCCACTCCAATGAAGACCTCAAAAATTATGGTCAAACAAGTGCGGCTACTGGTGGCTGATGGCTATTTTGCTACTGCTTCGCCGCTGTGGTTTACCGTCAGAGAGTCAGAGCGAGCGTCATCTTGGTTGTATTCTGCGGTGCACTTCTGTTGGGTAAATTGAATTTGCGCGAGGCACGTACGCACAAATCGGTCCATAATCAGAGGTGGCTTCAATTTCATTCAACTGACGTCCATTCGTCTGGCTATCGATTCGATTCAGAGATGCTGAAGCTGAAACTGAATTCTATGTTGCTTCTGTGTGTGCAATATTGTCGGCTCGCGGTGTCCGTAATGGAAGCACCAGATTTGCAAGGAATTCCGCAAAGGAATTCATCATTATTGTGGCTGCAGTAATCAGTGTTGTTGTTGCTGTTGGATCATGTATACCTTACCTACCTCCATCATAATGATTATGATCATTATTGTGGCTGCAGTAATCAGTGTTGTTGTTGCTGTTGGATCATGTATACCTTACCTACCTCCATCATAATGATTATGATGAAGCAATGCCCCACGATCAGCTACTGGGATTGAATTCCATTCCATCATGGGAAATGGCATAATTTATTTATGGAACTCTTTTATTGGGAGGGCCTTTTTTCCTGTTAAATGAAAGACTGTGCTTCGTCATACTGTTTTCCTTGTAGAAGATGCCTACTGTTTTTTATATGTACCTACCTAAGTAAACCTAATAGGCTCTAATGATGGTATGATAACAGTTAGGATCTTGATTTGTTTACTGAAGAAATACGGAATAGTTTCCGGTGTATCAAGAATTTAAGAGAAGGTATTATTCATTTATTGTTTACCCATTAAATTTGTACAGGTTCTCATCAAACGGCAAAATCGGTTGATTAGCGAATTTGATGAACAACTACTCAGATATAGATTATTTGGTTAAAATTTCAGTTGCAGTGTAATAATCATTAATCAAAGAGGCAATATGCAGTAGGTACCCCCTATAACGAACCTTCTAATGAAGAACTTTCTTACAATATACAGGGTGATTCACCTAAGGCCCATCCAGCCAGGTCGGTTCCTAGCAAGCTGCCTCCAGTTACGCACACCAAGTTGGTTGAGATCGTTCTCCACTTATCGGCGACACCTAAGGTGGGGTCTTCTTTCACTGCGCAGACCATTAGGGGCAGATCAAAGACTCATGGGGGCTCGCTCGGTGTGTGGGTGTCCATATGCTTCACGCGTCATATTTATCTCAGCTTCTCAGCTGGTGAATTTTCAGATTTTTTACCAGA
Source organism: Epistrophella euchroma (assembly GCA_947049315.1). Taxonomy (NCBI): domain Eukaryota; kingdom Metazoa; phylum Arthropoda; class Insecta; order Diptera; family Syrphidae; genus Epistrophella; species Epistrophella euchroma. Next base: position 25,591,427 of record OX346246.1, read on the forward strand.
TCAACATACGTCGCTGTAAAGCCTATAAAGCTTGTTGTTGAATCTTCGCCATGCTACTGTCCCATACATATGGACCACTCTGTGGCGTAGCTAGCCATTTGGGGGCCCTGTGTCAAATTTTTTTTGGGGCCCTTCCTTGTTGCCATACTGGATTAAAGCCTTTTAAGTTTTTTTTTATAAACTAAAAAACGTGCGTGAACATCCCAACTAACAATTTATATTGTATAAGGTCCAGTTTTTGGAATTTGGGAAGCTATATCTCCTTTAGTATAATCATAAGACTTATGTATGCAAGTCAATCATTTTTTGACACATTTTATATAAAATACCTTGTTTTGTACCTCTAAAAATTAGGTCAATAGGAGTCTGTTGTAATGAGGTCTTATGGAAGTCTGTTTAAGGCTTGCCGAAATTGATTCTATATACAAAAGATAAGAGCTTTTATAAAGCATTCAGCTAAAAGTCGTTATCTGCTTTAAGACTTTATTAAAAAAGCAAAAATGTTAATACAAATTTGAATTTTTGTCAATATTTAGTAAATAAGTAATAAATAAAAAAACATGTCTGTTATTATCTTTGTCTTGAGTTTTCTCAACAATGACATTACGTTCATAACACAAAATATTTTTGTTTTGAAAAGAAAAATATGGCTTTGCATTTTCTAAACAACAATATATACTTATTACAAATGTACGTATAGCTTTTGCATTTTGTTAATAGCAAACTTATACAAATGCATAGCTTTTGCATTTTGTTAATAGCAAACATAAACATGTTGTTAATTGCAAACTCATACAAATCAATAGCCAGGGTTCGTGCTTCACTTCGATGGAAGTAGATTTACTTCAGTTTTGAGGAAAAAATAGAATCTACTTCTCTACTTTGCTTTTTCAAGATCAGCTTCTATTTTTTATAATTGAAAAAATCCTTAATAAATAAATGAAAAAAAAGATCACCACCCACTTGTTACGTTTTAGCTAAAAAGCATTGTTGTTTCCAACGGGAATGAGACAAAATCCCAAATCCCAAAATCCCGAATGCCAAAATCCAGAAATGGACGGAATCCCGAATGCCAAAATCCCGAATGCAAGAACCCTGAATGACAAAAAATCTCGAATGCATTCGGTATTGAATCCTGAATATCAATACTATTTTTAATACTATTTCAGTACTGTTTTGTATGGCTTGGCTTCTCTTCATTTTTGCTGCTTTGAAATTAAAGTTAATCTCTTTGAGAATCATTTTCTTTCATAAAAGAACGAATAAACGAAACAAAACTGAAAAATTCAATATAAACATATACATTTAACGCAAGAAATTAAAATTTAAATTAACGTTTTTAAAATCCACTATTTCCATATCAAAGTATCAATTATTTTATGACAAAAAATACATTAAACAAATTAGAGTTTTTAGGCACGAACTTCTTCAACCGATCTTAAATATAGTATCTACAAATTAGCATAAAAACAAACATTAACAATAAAAAAAAAAACTATATTTTGAAGGCTAAAATCCCGAATCAGTACTTTTTTGGTATTTAAAATCGCGCGCGCGAGCCATTCGGGATTTTAGTATTCGGGATTTTGGCATTCAGGATTCTGTCATTCCGGATTCTGGCATTCGGGATTTTGTCCATTCGGGATTTTGGCATTCGGGATTTCGTACCCAACACGTTTCCAACAAATTCTTAATGTCAGAAATGTTGTTCTGAACGATTTCTTTTTCTTTAATCTTCGTTTTCATTCTCTTTCGCGATTAATTTATTTATCAATGTGCTTATTTTTAATTTTCATTTCAACAAAATAATCGAATAAATTAAATTTGCGTAAATTATGTGGTACTTTTTTGAGTTAATAGTTTATAAAATAGAACAAAATTCTCCATTGCAAATTTATTTAAAAAAAAAAACAAGCAATTAAACTTAAATTGTTATTTGAATAAGGAATAGGTCTGAATTCATTGTACCTAATAATTATTTAATTTACCTATTTTATTTTGTTGAAAAACATAATTATTGTTAAAAAAATTTTTTTTAAGAATATTTCAGAGTTTTGGAAATTTTTGATTTATTTCGCTTTTTTCCTTATCTGCTTCGAAATTTTTGAATCTCAAGTCCAAACCCTGTCAATAGCTTTTGCATTTTGTTAATAGCAAACTTATAGAAATTATCAAGCATTTGCATTCTTGACACGTGGAGTATCAACTCATTAAAATTTTTACACTAAGCTTTAAATTTGCGGTATGGCGTAGTGGGTTGAGTGCTGGATCGCTAATCAGGACGACGTGAGTTCAAATCTCGGAAAATCATGTGAGTAAAAGTGGGTTTTTTTAAAATTAAATTAAATTCTTAATATTCCAGAATCAACATAAAGGCAGTCCAAACCACGAAAAGATAAAGAGAAATCACAGAAAATATAAAAATAATGAAATTGAAATGTAAAGCAAGAAATATTTTTTCTTTATACAATCATTTTCTTTAAGTTGTTTGTATAAGGCCTTAATGATCATTCACATACGAGTTATATGCCGGCTTTTGTAAGAACTAATTACACAATTTTATTAAGAGCTTTCATAAGGCCTTATTACATTTGTTCAAGAAAAGCAATTGAATTGCATAGCACTTTTGATCATAGGTCTTATATGAGGTATATTGCTTCTATAATGTGCGCCAAAATGGTTGGTAAAAGGCCTTTTGGTGGTACTATACAAGCCAGGGAATAGCTTGTATTGAACCTAACACAAGTTAGATTGTTAGTTGGGATATAAGATAAGTTTAGTTTAAAAATATAACCAAACTATCTAGGTACTTTAAATTCATACATATGTTACATACATAGTATATGTATATATCTTATAAAACTTAAAAACAATTATTTTTGGACAAAAACTTCTCGAATTAACACTATTCTTGACTTTTTTTCTTCAAATTTATTGATTAAATTTTCCATAGCTGAACAAGATTTTTCAAGATTTTTTGTTTCTATGGACAAGATTGATAAATACGATAACCGTTCCTGGCCCATAAAAGTTCTGAGGTAATTTTAAATTATTTTAAACATAGAAGGTAGTAGCCGCAGCGTCATGGTAAGGGCGATGGAGATGGACTGTCATTATGGAGGTCTAGGTTTGATCCCCAGCCTCGTCCAAATTATAATAATACAAAAAACGGCTATTGCCTCTTGCAAGGAATTGACAAAACCTCCAAGAGTATCTCCTGTCATAGAAAAGTGCAGCTCACATTCGGCCATAAACTGTAGGTCCCCTCCATTCCTGGCAGACACGCATTCAGGAACGGTTGAGAGTTGTAAGCCACTAGGCCCTAGTTCTCCACGAGCTGTTTCACCATCAATTTTTTTTAATTTATTTTTTTAAGCTTGGAAAGGCTTTCTTTCAACTGTTGTAACCAGAAGCGTAAAAAAAACATGCAGGGGAGGTGAAAGCTTCTAGAAAACTAGAAGCAAGACTAATTCAATCACGCATAATATTGCAAGTTCTGTTATGTTATGAATTTTCTGAATTTCGAATTTTAAACAGTGTTTTAAAGCAATTATAGTTGCTCGCAGAAATCAACTGATAAGTCTTTTTTAGTTTATCTAAGCAACAATAATACACATGACTTTAAAGTAGGATTTTGGGTCTAAAATTCTCTCATCTTCTGATACCTTGTCAAAAAAGCGCTTCGTTATATTTCTCCTTTTATTTAAAAAAAAACAGATGATTTCTGAATCCTTGCAGTTAACTAAGTACGATTGCCCTTTGTAAATCATTATGCTCATTGACCTACACTTTCACTTTCTTCTCGGGTGCTCTTTATCCTCTGGGGCCCCAATATCTTGGGAGCCCAGTATCATTGATACAGCTGATACAGCGGAAGCTACGCCCCTGGGACCATTACATCCATCAATACTGACCGATACGCGTGCTCTCTTTTTCCTCCTGAGAAGTCGGAGTTCCTCCCTTCGTTTTCGCCCGTAGAGCTCTCGCGGTGCTTTTTGAGCTGCTGTGTTTGCAGAATTGATTGATAGGCCTGGTTCTTGTTTGCATGCGCCAACAGGGGATTCGTTGTGGTCCTTTGCAGTTTGTACTGGTGGCGAGCTTGCTAAAAAGTTAACAGAGACTTGATCCTCAAAAGTCTTGGCGATCTCATGCGATTTTAACATCACGATAAATCTTTTCGCAGCATCCGATCGTTGCATACTTACTTGAGCTAAGACCGTGTAAATGGCTTCCAGGATTCTGGAAGCATGTCTGGAACTTATAGCAATCTTATGAACAATCGATTGCGATAAATTTTATATGGTTGGAAAGCTACAAATGCAGAGATGTGCAAAATATACTTGAGACAAGCATTAACACACTGTTGGCCATTTTTGTTTTTGTACTGTCGACACTGTGCATATTAAAAATAATAAAAAATGTTTTCTTTCAATATTTTCAAACAAATTTTTTGCGAAATGGAGAGTTGGTGTCGAATTTCTTTAATACTGCATTGAACCAATGTAATAATAGTATTCTGATTGAATCTATAGATAATACTGAAAAAAAATATGCGAGTTGATTTTTTCTTGTGTTCCGTCTTTATTTGCTAAATAGAGGCAGCAGAATATTTACGCAGTAAAAGTGAAATTGCAATACTTAAAGCCAGTTGTTCTTGTCTTGTTGGCATATTTCAAAAAAAAAAAAAAACAAACGATTAAATCATAAATAGCATAAAAACATCTGACAAACCGTACCTTTCAAAAAACCGTAAAAATCAAAAATGGTAAAAAAAGTTTTTTTCTAAAACTTTCAAAAAAAAAAAATAAATAAATAAAAAACGTCTTAAAAAAATCGAAAAATGTTTGCTTTTTAGTTTCTGCTCCGGAGAAATGCATTATAAGGGCAATCGGTTCGTTTTTGTAGAAATTCGTAGTTTTGGACAGTACACGAACAAAGCTTTAATTTATATTCTATATGTCAAGCCATTTACTATCAAATTCAATATAAGACTGTCTACGATGAAGATGGACGTTTTACATTCGCCTTATTGATCACAGGTTTTTTTTTTTTGAAATTCCTGAACCATCTCATTCCCACTTCATCAGTCGTTTGTGTCACATTCAATGCACGCTCTCAAACTCCGATGGATTTTCGGCGCACACGTACAGTTTCGCAGCGTTTGATGTTGATATAGAAATCATGTCAAAATGATTTTGCGCAATTAATTAAGTTTTTATTGATCTGGACGCGGCTTATTAATAATTCATGTTCTGACACACCACCGCATCTTTTTTGTTCAGGCAATATTCACTATGTGCCTGTTTACATTGGATTTTTAATGCAGCACGTTTTCGTTCATTACAATATTCCTTGGGTTTACATTCCAAAGAAAAAATCCTTTCATTTTAATCTACCCATCCCTTACACCCTTGAAATCCATGTGTTTCTCACTTACACAAAAAAAATCTTCATGCTGAATCCGAGAATTTTTATTGAAACTGGCGCATCGTCATAATTTAGGTGGAATCTACCCATCTCTTTTTCACACACATAAAATCTACTTGTTTCACTGGATGCGCCATTCATTAAAAATCCAATATAAACAGGCATTATGAACATGAATATTCACCGAAGTTAATTTAACATGTCAATTATTGTCAATTGAAAATACTCAACCCAAACATTTCTCGGAAATTGCCTAGAGCAACTTTAGTTGCTCTGTGTTGCCGGCAACACCTGACTAAAAGTTTTCTCGTGAGTGATAGGCCTAAGTTTCTAACGAGCATACTTTCTAAATATTTAATGGCAGCACTTCAGTAATGCCATTACCCGAAGTGTCATCTTCTAATGACATTTCTCGGTGCCCCGTCAGATTCCTACAAAATTTTTTACCCCCAACGTCCTAAAAGAAGTATAACTTCAAAAAAAATTATGAAATTTTGTCTGGCCTGTAAATCAAGCATTAACCTTCTTTTTGCAAAAAAAAAGTATTAATGGTAACCCCTTATCTGATAAAATGTAGAAACAAAATTATTTGAATACGCATTTTTTTCAAGGCGCGTTGTTATTTTTCGAAGCAAAATTTTAATTGCAATAAGATTTTAGTACCTATACATTATGCCACAATTATCACAATTAAAATATCTATGTCAATAGAGCTTTTCACCAAGCTATCTCTTTCTAAGTGTTCCAATGGCACTTTGAGGGAAAACATTTGATTATTCGCTAATAGCGATACATTCTTTTTGCTATCCACTAAATGCACTTTTTCTCATCGTTCAATAATGCTTCTTTTAACACTTGCAAATAATATTATGTATCCAATCAGTTTTCCGCCAACAATTCTAAACTTCCACCAAACGTCACAACCAAAAAAAAAAATAAAAAAAAAAACAGCAAAAAGGAAATAGCAAACGAAAACAGAAAAAAAAAAACTAGATGGGTGAAAAACAAAAACACTAAGGCGCGAACAGTATCGGTGTGTATTTATGTTTTTTTATATTGTTGTTTTCCTATCTAGTTTCCCTATAGTGCTTCTTCTTGATAACAGAACTGTCAAAATTAGAAAGAGACAAGACAGAGTCAGATTCTGGAAAAGCCCAATGCTTTCCCTCAATGTCATTTAACTGACAAGTAAGGAGAAACTGACGTATTCCGCGAGTGCCCTATTAGCTTTCCCAATAAATAGATACTCGCATCAAAAAACACATCAGTTTTTTTTTATATGAGGGCATGACGCACACGCACAAAAAAGAAATATAAAACGTGAGAGATTTATTTTTTTTGTAGGTTGCGTATTCTCGTTTTCTTTCCAAATACTCCTATAGGAAAACACGCACTCTCTTAGCAAGAGATAAGAGTATGAAGAGCTTTCCATAACTAGGCCATTTAAGGCTTTTAACAGTCTGATAACAGTCTTGAAGTTCTCTTCAAGAGTGCTTTTAGCTCCCATAACTAAGTCTCATAAGGCTTTTGGAGTGTCTTATGAGAGCAAAAATGTTAATTGGGGTACTTAACTTATTTTAATAAATCGTCGAACGTTATGTAAGTGCGGTCATATATGCCCCGTCCTATCCCCTACTGAATAGCTCGCATATAGTGCCAACAAAAACAATATCTTACGGAAGTGAAATTTTTATAAATTTGGATAGTGAGTTTCAACGGAAACTTATGTACCATATAGTACCTACAACTTAAATTGATGCAACTGATACAGGAAAAATAGATACACATGGATCGTAAGTATGTGTACTTATTTAAGATCTTAGCAAGGCAAACAAAATGCCTGCTATCTCGTATCAAATTACACTTTACGCAATTAAAGCTCACATTAAGCGGGCATACAAACGAAAAAAAAAAATCACTTCAAAAAAGCGCGATGAATAAACACCCAGGAGTAACCCAAAAACCATTAGGTAAATGTCAGTAGGCATACACAATAATTTAAGACTTCCTCCGACCAGAAGTAAGGGTCTCAAAATTAAAAAGATTTTTGCCGGCTTTCACCTGTTAATTTTTCCGGATTCGTCAGTCTCAAGTTCTTACATTGAGTTCTGACTGAGCACTTCTTGTAGGTTGGATGAAGTATGACATATTTCATGGTGAATTACCAACAACAATCCACTCTTTGTAAACCTGGTCACAAAGTATACCTAATAAGGGCCAGCAAAACTCGTTAGGAAACCATAAAAGTTCACTGTACTTAAACCTACCAATACTTTTGAGCAATTCAAAACTTACCATTGACATCGTCAAAATTCTTGTTGGTCAATTGAAACAAAGCATCTAGCGGTGTTCCATTTGACTTTGGTTTATCCCGGTAGTTTGTTTTGGCTTCTGAGTCCCGCCTCGCATCGGGTTCCGACGATAATCGGTTACTAGCTGTACCAGTCTCAGATGAACAACAATCTTCACTAGCCGCCGAACTTGACCTCTCGGAGCCACTTTCTGATGCAGGAATAGCCATTTCAACACTCATCTGGCGCAAAAGTTGTGCCTGCAATTGTCTGTGATAATCCAAAGCCGCTAAATGTTGTTCATATTCCAGCAAAACGGGTGGAAAAAATGTAGGCCGAACCGAAATTGGCCCACGAACAGCGTCCCATGGCCTAACAATCAAATTCAAACTTCGCACTTCATCAGATTCATTATTGTGATTTTCATTTTTGCCCAAAATATCTGCAATCGAGAAACTCTTTAGGCGTTCTGTTCTGGCTTTGGCAGCAGATGATGCAGCAGCATCTGCCGCCGGGTTTAAACGTAAACGTTTCAATGGCTGGAAGTAGTCTTCCCCGCGGTGATGGGGTGGGGGACTGGGTGAACCTACTGATATTTCCGAACCCGCCGGACTATCCGATCGTTGGCTTGAACACATAATTTTTTTAATTGTTAATGTCAACACCTCTCTTTGGTTTGTTAATCACTTTATGTCATTAGTTAGCACCAAGTGACTTATCAAATCTATCAAACCATAACCACTCAATAAATAATACGACACTGTCAAAAAAAATCACTCAAAGCACTAATTTCTAGAATTTTAAATCACCATCATGGTATGGTATGCAAACAGTTTATTCGAGTTTTTCACGACGGCAAAATGCAAAAATACTCAACACAATTTTGTTTTGCCGGTAGATTTACATCAAACCGCAGAGAATTTCATTCGGCAACTACTGTCAGGTTCTCACTCAGGCACCAGGGAGCGAAACAAAACGAGTTTCCAATTGGAATCAGAGAGGGATGTCACTTTATTTGGTTTGGTTTCTTTTTGTGTGGTTGACTAAATGAGGCGTGGCGATGTTTAACAATGGCAGCCAATAGTGGCTGAGCGAGATGGATGGAGCGTGTATTGAGTCATTTTCTTTGTTTTTCATACCAGAAACTGGAAATGGTGTGCAAGAGACCGATAGACAATATGCGAACCCTTTGCTGGTTCGTTGGAGTTGACTGTTTTTATTAAATAGAAATAAATTATCCATCTTCTTTTGTACTCTTCTCCTCTTTTTTCTTTGATGCGTGCGCACTCAGCTGTCATTAGTGAGCGGCTGTCACTTTGAGTACGCGCATTCGAGTGGGGTTTTTGCCAATCACTCTAAGTTGAAGTGAAAAATTCTCCACATAAGTACGCATATACATACATCGTAAGTATACATAAATACAAACATAAAATAGCTCTACTATTGCATTGTGAGTAATTTGTTGACAGTTTGACAAGGAACATTGTTGGAGTGAAGTTGGGCCATCAACCCTAATCGTTTGAGTTCGTTCGTGTATGAGATGGATGATGGAACATGGAAGAATTATTTTTTTTTTTTTACAGAGATCCAATGTTTTAAGGTTTCAAGCATTGAACATTTCTTTTTGTGTGTTTTGTTGTGATATAAAAATAATTACGAACACGTTCAATTCAAGAACAAACATGGTGGAAATGATAATAGGGGGCGCGGTTGATATGTGCTTATGATAGATATCTTATACCTCAGACTATAAGTAAATTGTTAATGGGTTTAATTTAAAGGACCTTCCTATATCAACATATGATGTTACTTCCTAATAACCATGGTTAGCAATACCTAAGTATGTATAGCTAAACGGATCTATTAAAATTTTGAATGTGTGAAAAAGTATCCTTATCTATACCTACCTACCACAGGAAAAATTGATAGATAGAAAGATAGATAAATTCTTTATTTTATAAAAATAGTTGTACAATATTATCTCAGTACCTACTTAACTTCAGGAAAAAGGTCATGACAATTCTGTCGTTGTTAAAGATATTTTCTTTAACTAAAAGGCCTTCTACACTATCCCACTGAGTATTAACACATGTCAAAAATTTGGGAAGTAAATCCTGTACTTATAATAGTGTGGAAACAAAATATGAAATTTCATTGAGGTTATGGTGAATTGATTTTTTTGGATGCAAGTGTGGAAACAAAATAAGAAAATCGTTTTCTTCACACAAATTTGGCAATCGTAAGTAATTCTATCCCACTTTTTTTTGGACATGTAGGTACTCGATGGGATAGTGAAGAAGGGCTATAAGTAGGTATAGGTAAGTAAGGGGCTGGTTATAGCGATGAGGAAAACGCATCAGAAAAAATTTTCGTTTTGATAATTTAATGTTTTACGATACGATTTGAAATATAAAAAGGATACAAATCGATGATAAATCATTTGAAATATTTATTTCAATAAAAAAAATTTCTTTAGAATAAATATTTATGCTATAAAATGCATTTCCTAATGGAAACTCGTTTTCTGTACGGAATTTACATCAGGAAAATGAACAAGTACTTGTTTTAGGCAAAGTTTTTTTTCCAATTTAAATTTTTTTCACTTAAAAAATATTTCAATTGATTTACCATCGATTCGTATCCTTTTTATGCTTCAAATCGTGTGATAAAACATTAAACAATACAAAACAAAATTTTTTCCTGATGCGTTTTTCTGATCCCTAACTGGCCCCTAAGGTACTTTTCCTATGTAGGTATCTAGTTATATTTTGTGTAATTACCTACGTATACGTACCTACCTACCTTTCGACTGATTAAGTATTCCTGAAATTCCTAGTTCATTCTAAGAATAAAAAAAGAGGCTGGGTTTGACCCACACTGATAACTTCCCATTGGTTCTCTTTGAAATTCGACACCCGATATTATTTTTTATAAGAAAATTACCAATTAAAAATCTTCGAAAAACTTATCAGTTGTGCAATCAAGGGAAGGCTGGTTTGCTCTAAATATATGCGACACAAAAAATTTCAACAATTACCTATTAGCAGTTTCGTTTGCAGTTTTTTTTGGCTTAGAAAAAAAACCGTCAATTAAAATTTTTTACAAACCTTATTAATTACTAATTATGGCATTGTGTTTAGAATTTAACTATCCCGGAGTTGATATCATTGGTTATTCCCGAGACATTTAAGCCGAGACATTCGTTCCGAACGTTCGAACGTACGTACACAGACATCTCTCTAAAAACAATGTAATCCGACTCCAGAGACCTCGAAACGTCGAGAAATGTCAAAATTTTCAATTTCATAAATCGCACAGATTACAATAACTTCCAATAGGAAGTACTCGTAAATCAAATAATTTGCCCAATAGATTTATTAATTTTTAATGAGTGTCAAGTTAGCGAAACATCATTCGCTGATCGAAAAATTATTAATTCTATAATTTAAGTCGTGAATTAGTTGTGATAACTTTGAATTTGTCGTACGATGTTTTTTTTTTTTTTTGCAAAATTGTCAAATTTGTATCTAACAATTTCGTGAGGAACCCTTGAAAAGGCTTATTGCTTATGTTAAATAATAATTTTCCGTAAGTCAGTTCTGAATTAGTTGTCACCATTTCAATTTTGTCGTACAATATTTTCTATGTTTTTTTCTGATTTATTTTTATTAAATTCATATAAAGTTTGAGAAGTATTTGTCGAAAAGGGGTTAAAACTTGTTTAATCGTGCAATGTTTAATAATTTTAATTTTTTTAAAACATAGAAAACATTGTACAATAAAATTACAAAATGTGCACATCTAACTGCCGAAGGGTGGATTATGAAAAAAACATCATCGAGCGACAAATTCAAGTTTCAGTTAATTCACGACTAATTAGGTAACGGATAATTATAGAGCAGTAAAATATTCACAATCAGAAGTTTTTACATCTTTTCCAGAGGCTGCTTCGCTAAGTTGACACTAAGTTAGTAAAGCAGCAAAAAAAAAAAAAATATAGAAAACATTGCACGACAAAATTAAAATTGTCCAAACTAATTCAAAACTGTTGAATGGCTAGTTATTAAACAATAAACTATTCGACATGAGACGTTTTTAACCCTTTTTGAGGTGCTGCTTTGCTAAGTCAACTTAGCAAAACAACAAAAAAAAAATATAAAAAACATCGAACGACAAATTTTAAATTTATCATATATAAGTAGTTCAAGACTAATTAACGACTAATTATCCAATTAATAATTTTTCGATCGGCGAATGTTGTTTCGCTAACTTGACACTCATTTTAATTTCAATAAATATATAAAACAAAAGTTTTGTATTACAATTTTTGTAATTCAAATCAAAAAATGAATTTCTGGCTTTGAAAAATTGTAGCATGAAATTGTTCATGAAGCTGTTGAATAATTTTTTTTCTTTTTCAATTTGCATTTTTTTTGTTTTTGGGAAATTTCAAAAGTTTTATTTAATTTTATAATGTTTCAGGGTGCTCTGAAACTCACTGATCTTTTTTGATGAACAGAGTTTTTTGTCTGCTTAAAATATGTAATAAACTATGTACAATCACTTTTGAGGAGATTGTGAAAATAAGTATTTATACTCAAAAATCCGTCATAGCAAATGGTAGAAGCATGCGATGCATCCTATATGCATAATTGCACTTCAACACTTGATTTGCCCCAAGTAATGTTTCGAGGTCAGAGATGTTCTAAGTACAAAAATATTTCCAAAGTCCAATCAATTTATTTCGAAAAAATTTATCAAATATAAAAATTGCATAAATATGTACCTACTTCAGTTTTCTCCCAATGTCCCATTTCAATTAGGAAGATGTTGTATCAGTTAACGTGTTGCTGTTTGTTTCTCGTTTCAAATCTTTACCTCGACCGGATTTAATAAAACCGCAGCCACAGACAAGAAGATTGTATACCTACCATTCAGCTTTAGGTCAAACGCAAAACCAAACTTAATTTTTTTTTATAACCAGGCCATGGATGTGAATTGACAATGCTTTGACATAATCCCAAACCCTTTTCCCATACATAAAGGAAATAATCGGGATTTTGAATTCTGAAATTTATATTTCTTGAAGCCAAAAAGACTTTTGAGCAACTTCAAATGGGATAAATGACATAGAGCCGACACTTCCATCGCCTGACTCCGTTACCATTTAGAATCTTTAATCGAGCACACTTATATTGTCAGGCATAGAGGTTTTTATAAAAAAGGAAATTTGCGGTTTCAAGCCATCAATAGTCGGCAAAAAACCAAATTGATATACGTAGGCTATACTCTAACGGTAACTTCTAACAGATGGTACAAAATAAATTCATTTTTCCAAAGAGATTCTTAATTGAAATCAAATATTATTTAAATGTCTGCTGTATAGGTACTATTTTCTTCTGCATCATTTAGACCTTAATAATTTTTAAAGAGGATTATTTCAGGGTCGCCGATGTATGTACAAAGGTTGACCTCTATTTTTAAACTGAACTCAATTTTTTATTAAATGAACATAAGAAGAATGTCCCCTAAAAATGTCCACAACATCATGACCAGGCAAACCATTAGTCATATAGAATATTACCTACTCTAATTAACTAGGTAGTTATAGCCAACCCTATTTGCGGAAAAGCTTTCACTAGCTGTGCTGTCAGAAACTACCTCGTCATGTCATATGCCTACATGATGTCATTATAAAGAGAAAAAAATAAAAGATAAACACTATTTCCTGTTGGGGACATCTCATTACAGATAGATATGACTAATGATCTAAACAGGCAGGTATTTAATGACAAATGAGAGAAGTGTCATCAAGGAAATATAACCGTATGTTATTACCTAGAAAATATCTTAATTACCATGTTTATATATATATTTTTTATATTTTTTTTTGTATAAAACATAACAATAAACCTCCCATGTAATTATCGATTATTTTTATGACAAATTATTTCCGTACACAATTATAAAATCATTTTTATGGATTTAAAATTTGTGCCTAGCACTTTCGTCAAAATTTGGGTTATTTTTTTCCAAGGCCCCCCACCATTGGAAATAATAAATAATATATTTACTTTTTTAACCTTTTGCGTCGCACCTACATGCGCGTAGTTAAGGGAGGGGTTGGTATGAGGGAGGGGGGCGGTTTCCAATGCCCACCGTGGAAACATTTATAGTTAGAGGATAGGGTAAGGCGAGGAGGATTTGACACAAAAATGATGATACGTCATTTTGAACCAAAATCTAGCCACCGTTAAAAATATCGGGGTATAAAACTTTCCTTATATATTTGACTTCAAAATAGTGTTTATTCCAATAGGGTAATCTAAAGGGTTTTCGTGATGTGAACCGAAGAAGAAATAAAGTAAAAGTGACAAATCCTCCCACTTTATAGGAGAATTTGACATTGCCTTAGGAGGTTTTGACAATAGGTAGGAGAATTTGCCAGTCTTAGAACTTTCACTCAAAAACGTAACACACAAATAATTTTATTTAGAAAAAATGAACAAAATATACATAATAGTTCATAAATTAAGTTGTAATAAGTTATTATAAATTAAACTTCAAATTTGATCAAACAAAAATAAATATTAATTTAGCGAATATCAAGATTAGCAAAATCTGCTATAAATTTAAATTTCTTCTTGGATCTGGAGGTTCCAGGCATTTGCACAGGGCTTGGAAGTTTTGCTACTAAGTCCACTGAAAGTGCAAGGCTCATAAAAAACATTTGAGTTATTTTGTCTCCTGAAATATTTGATTGTGTATGGTAAAGGGGTATTCTCTGCAACATCTAATACCAGTCCAACGTAACGTAATAGAACACCTTTTTTTTTCCGAATTGTATGAGAGCATAATCTCCGGGACGAGCGACAATGTTTTTGCTTAATGTTAGTCCTTCCAATTCCTCGTCGTCGCTGCTTCGCCATCGTAATGAAGTGTCTGTGTCTCTGACGCTGAACTTTTCGCACTCATCGCTAGAAGAATACGATACGTTAGACCCTGTTTAGATTGGGCAAATTGAGTGCGGACTGGTGAGGGTCGTCGTGTTTAGATTTTAAACTTTGAGGGGCCTCAAAATACATTGATACAACAACAATTTCGAAATTTCGGCCATTGAAACAACAACAAATGATACTCATTAGTCCGGTTTTTATGTTTTCTTCGCGATTCACGAAACTCCCGTGATACCAGCTTCAATCTTCACAATCTAAACAGGGTCTTATATTTCCACGCCGTAGTTGTTAGCGTTTGTGCCCTATTACACGTTGACTCTAGAGTCATGACTCTTTTCAAAATTGAATGAGTGCGAAGGAGAAAAAAGATCGGATTTCACCTTCGCACTCATTGAATTTAGAAAAGAGTCATGAAGAAAGAGTCAACGTGTAATAGGGCACTTTGAATTTTGCGGTTTATATCGTTCAGTGCTTTTTTGAGGGCTTCTTCATTTAGGACCCTTTCAGGGTGTTTCCTTTTATAAATATTTAGCATATTTTGGTATATAAAGTAATTATTTAATAAACATTGATTCAAAAACAAATAATTGTCTTTAAAAGAAACGATTAGAAGAATTTGACAAATTGTCAAATCCTCCTTCTGCTAAGTTGTTAAATCCTCCTTTAATCGAACTTTAACTTTTTATTTCAACTTACCAAAATTTTGCAATATTTTCACTAAACACTGTTGTCATATTTAATATGAATGTATTAATAGTCACAATCAGTTAAGATACAAAAAAAAACTAAGTATTTACACATGGTTTCCCAACAAAGAAAATATACAAAATTACCAAAAAAAGTTGACCAAAAGCAAAAACACGTGCGTTGGGCCGTAAGGCAGAGGCACAACTGATGTTTTCATTTGTGCAATTGATAACATAGCAGGCACTGCAAATTCAGATTTTTGTTTCCTTTCGCGTTTGAAAATGACAAAGCCTCCTTTCGTCAAATCCTCCTCGCTCTACCCTACCTATACATGTTTTGTTTCCTTATTAATAATTAGAAAATAATCACTATCGACAAATTTATTGGATTTTTTTTATTAAAAAAAAATAAAAACAAAACAAACCAAAGCGCGTACACTTGTCCCCAGGTAGGGGTAAGTGCACGCAGTCTACGACTTAATGGTCTGAAGGGTTTTAGTTCAACGTTTCTATAATTAAAGCCCAGTTTTGATATTTCACTATATCTTTTCAAGGAAACGAAACTACTTAAATAAATGAAACTTTAACACGTCAAACATTTCAGTTGAATTAAAGAATTTATCTTACAAAATCCAACTTTACTAACAGGAATTTTTCTTTTAAATCGAATTTAATCAGAAACATATGTACCTATAAATTTCCATACGATTTCCATGCGTACACTTGTCCCAAAAATGATTGCGTATACACTTACCCCAAACAAAGATTTTTTCTACATATAAACAGTATAATAATTTTGAATTGAATAATGCTTATATTAATGTTTGCATTAAATTAAAGCTCATATTATATGTAGGTACTATTGGGCACTAACACCTTTTCAAAATTACAAAAGATTTTAAGAAAAGTAATGTTTTTTTTTTTAATTTTTTCTCATCGGCATATTAAATAAAATATCTGCTAAAGCACACTTGATATCGATGAGGGTTGAAAACCTCCTTAAATATGCATATTTACAAATCTAAATTTCACCTTCTTTTGGTTTTGTTAAAAATATTTGCTATTTTTCTTAACATTTATGAAGAAGTAAATGTAAAAAATATTCCAACGAAGAATTAAAAAATACGGGAGAATAATAATCAATTTCCTGAATTTAGTTCGATAATAAATTACGTAAAAACAAGTTCGCTTCAACACAGCATGTAAACGTGGTACCTATAAAGTACGCTTAAGCAAACATAAGATAATGCCAAAAATCCAAAGAAAATTTGGCTACGTTTGCAAAACTAACCCGTACCCCATAGATACCAGTGGCGTGGCGTCTATATAACACGATTCCTATCGAGTTACCTTTTGAAATTCTAACTTTCAACATTTAACGACGTTAATAAAATAACGAGCAACAATCTAAACAAATAGACATAATAATATGTGTCCATACCTCACATCTGCACACGCACGTGAGATTTTACCCGCCAACCCAACCATAACCCAAACAGTCAAACACATATCAATATGTGTACTTTTGTTCTACTCAACGCATGCAAACTCAAATCATCATTAAAAAAAAATGTAATGTCTCTCTTCTCGAACTCCACAATCCACATACCATGTCATAAAAAAATCCTACTTCTCTCTGGAACTGGATAGTCAAATTTGTACAGAAAAAATTTTTAAAGCTAGGTATATAAATTTCATCTGTTATTGAATCGTCACAAGTTTGCAATTACAAATTCAAATTTTCTAATGCATTTGCTAAAACATGCTTTGAAGGCTGTTGAATGAATTCCTCTACCGAAGTCTTGTCTTCAATTTCTATATCAATTAAAGTGGAATTTAAAGATTTGGAGCTATAGAGCTTAATAACGTCCTTGCCTGTAGTAAAGGTTGATGTACAAATATCGTTATCTACCGCCATATAATCGTCAATAGGTATATTGGTTGCTATATTTATTTGCATCATCCATTTATAATATTAAGCTTACAGTAAAATTTGATCTTCATCAACATTATTGTAGAAAACTATAGGAATGTCATTTTCTTCTTATCATGTAAAATATTGGCCAAAACCAGGGTTTCTTGAATCAATTTTCTATCGTTGAACTTTTGACGTGTACTCAAAACTTCTAACCAGCAACGCAATTTAGCTCATAAAAAAGTCAAATTTTTCAAACCTACAAATACATATGTGTGTATGTAGGAGTATGTATCTCGTTTTTAAATGAAAAAGAAAATCCCTTCAAAAAATTGATTTTCAAATGTTATGATGTTATTTCTTCTCTTAAAATGGGAATTCTCCTAAAAAGTTCGACTTGCTTGAGGCATATGCAATTTTTTTGTTCGAGTTAAAAAGAAAATCGAGTTATAAAAGTTCGAGTTATCAGGGAAAAAATGTATGGAATTTGAACTCTAAACGCTGATGTACACATAAATATGTTCGAGTTATAAAAAAATCGAGTTATAGAAGTTTGACTGTATTTAGGTTTTCTGCCACCCTGGGCTATTTAAAGCTTGCCAGTCCCTTACATCACCAGAATTTCGTCACGACTTTGGCATAAAATATTGAGCAAAGAATATAATAACACTTCAGTTTCTGCTTTTCACTGCTCGGATGAAACTATCTTGAAAGGAGAACTTTAAACTGAATTATTAGCGTTTGTCTGCCAGCTCCGTACCGCACCTACATCTTTTTTTAAACGGAAAATCAATTCATCAAAATAACTTTCTCAATCAGCATAAACCAACTTAACGTTCAAAAATTAAAATTGTAGTATAAAATTTGGTAAAGATTATATAAAATTAAAAAGTGCGTATACGCCCTAGTGTACCATTATTTTAATTCAATAAATTTCATATCTTTTTGTGAATCTTGTTAATTAAATAAATCTAATATTTTTTTGTAGTTGATACCATTTAAATATATTGTCGGTTCGGGAGAAAAACGACACAATAACTCAACAAATTTCATATAGGCAACCGAAACCAAATAACAAGACCACGCAATATCTCATTAAGTAGTGGAGTCTGGTATTTTTGCAATTGTTACTTTTCTTTTATTCACAAAAATGCACTGTAAGATCAAAAATTTTATTTGGTGAGTTGTGTCGTTTTTCTTTCGAACCGACGCACGATGTATCAATTTTAAAATTAATTATATAAAAACATAATAATAATAATAATATAAATACTATAAATACTAAAATAAACTGAGGACAATAGTTTTAAAAGCATCTCTGCTTAAATACAAGTCAATATTTAGGCAAATTGTGTTAAACTCAGAACAGGACCTTGAAATTGGATCAGATCTACCATAGTTTGTGTACGAGCGGGAAACAAAAAAGAGTGTTGTTTGACGTATCCTCTATCGCCTTGAAGGAGCATATAAAAAGAGAAGAGAGAGAAGTTTAGGACAGTTATTCGATTACAGAGAGTACAGAGGGCTTTAAATCTATCAGAAGACATCTATCACCATACGATGGCATGATGTTATCAACCCAATTAAGTTTACGCAACGCAAACCTCGAGAATTTTTTTTTGTATCGATTCTAGACGATTTATCTTTATGCAATGGACACTAAATACAACATGCATTCTCTAAAATTGGTCGTATAAGAGATAAATACAAAGATTTAAAGGTGTAAGGGTCCGAAAATTGTCTAGAGTTCCTTATTATGATACCTAATAATTTATTATATCCTTATTTCGTGATCTTTTCTTCTTAATATGTATAAACCTAACGCTGTGTTCCTTTCAACGTCTTTAAGTAACTACACACATCTGAGGAGATAAAAATCATAATCTAGTACTACAAGCAACACATACTTATTTATTTATTTATTTAATTTAATTAGTCTACAAGCGTTTACAGCTAACAGATTATGGGAAAATCTATAAATATTTATATGTATTTATGTATAATATATATAATATAATATTTATGTATAATAACAAAATAAATATAATTAAAATGAAAATAATAGGACTAAATTAGCCTTAAACAAATTTCTAGAGCTGCTTAGTTCAATAAATTGGCAAACTTCATTGAAATGCCTAATTGATCTACACACTGGTTCATTACTACCATAGCATGTTCTGTGATATTGCTCAAAAAGCAAATTCCTGGAACGTAAGGATCTTAACGGTGCATAAATTGGCATTAAAGAGAGTAAGGCAGGGCATCTAATATGATAGCTTAATATGTCCCTCACAAGCATTATACCATGAATAGTTCGTCTTGATTCGAGGGATTTAATACCGAGGAATAAACATCTCGTTTCATAATTTGGAATAAATCTCCATTTCATTTTATAAAATATAAATTTCGTAAAACGTCTCTGAATCTTTTCAATACGAAGAGAGAAGGTCTTAAAATTCGGATTCCAGATAACGTCTGCATACTCAAGTATAGATCTTACTAGAGCCATATAAAGGGATAATAACGCGTGAGGATCACTAAAATCGCCACAATTTCGCTTGATAAATCCAAGAATTGAATTAGCTCTTCCGACAACATACTCAACATGAGTTTTAAAAGAGAAAGTTGAGTCAAGCATAATGCCTAAATCTTTAATTTTTTCTACACGAGAGAGTGGGTTAGACTCAATTATATATTCAAAGCTTATACAAGTATTACACTTGAAAAAGGATATAGCACTACATTTTCTTGTGTTTAATTTAAGAAAATTTGAATTACACCATTCTGAGACACGATTAATATCAGACTGTATGAGAAAACAATCTTCAACGCAAGTGATTTCTAAAAATAGTTTAAGATCATCTGCATAAAGGAGGCACTGGGAATGTTTTATTATAGATGTAATGTCATTTATAAAAATATTGAAGAAAAGGGGGCCCAGATGGCTACCCTGAGGCACACCCGAGCTACATTCAATAGATCTCGAAAAAGAATTATTAATAATTATTTTTTGAGACCTACCAATGAGGTATGATGAGATCCAATTCAAGAAAGCAGAGTGGCAACCAAATTGTTCTAGTTTACGCAATAAGATGTCATGGTTCACAGAATCAAAAGCCTTGCTGAAGTCTGTGTAAATTGCGTCAACTTGACTCTTTTTCTCAATAGATTTTATAATATAAGCTGAAAAAAGTGCCATATTTGTTGTGGTAGAACGTCCAGAAACAAAACCATGCTGCAGGTGTGATATAGATTCCCTTGTTAAGAATTCTAATTTGGTTTTGACGATACTCTCAAACAATTTAGGAATTACTGATAGTTTGGAAATGCCTCTGTAATTTTCTATTAGATTCTTGGATCCAGATTTATGAATAGGCACAAGATAAGAGATTTTCCATTCCTTAAGAAAGTTTCCTTCTGAAAGGGATTTATTGAATAAGCAAAGCAAAGGAAAGCAGAGCGATGTCGAGCAATTTTTGATAAATATAGCTGGTATCCCGTCAGCGCCAGGTATTGTTTTAGGCTTCAACGATTGAAGCTCCAGCAGCACATCGTTACAACTTAATTGTAGTGCACCAATATCAACCTTACTTGGTATAATGGGCATACTTGTTAAGTTATTGGTATTATGAGTTGAGTATACAGATTGAAAGAAATCAGCGAATAAATCTAGTATCGAGGTGATGTTCGAAGCTTCGATATTCTTAAAGGACATGTTTTTTGGATAACCTAAGATTTGAGAATTCATTAGACCAGTTAAATGTTTTGAAAAAATTATTTAGTTCAATGAAGTTTGCTTTTTTAAAGTTGAAAAATTGTGAACATTGATCGGATTCACTACCAGAGAAAATATACAATTCAATTTCAATTAATAATTCTTTATGGTGAATAGATTCATTTAAAAGTGAAAAAGGAACTATTGACACTTTGGAATTAAGATAATCATTACATAAGAAAACTAGATCTAAAATATTATTACATGAATTTGTAATTCTATTAATTTGGCTAAGATTAAATGAGTAAAGCGAATCAATAAAATAAAATTCAAAATCTTTGTTCATATTACAAGCTATTAACATATTATCACTGACCGACCAATTCCATACAATGTTTGATAGATTAAAATCACCAAAGCAACATACATTGTCAAATTCAGAGCAGGCATTATTAACAGATTCTATATTCATTAGGTGTTGTTCATACACTTCAAAAGTACTTCTAGGTGCAATATAGCTGACAATTAAGAATAATATAACATTATGTGTTGAATATAAATTTACGGAAATACATAATTGCTCAACATTTAAGTAAGGCAAACCAACTTCTTTACAATTTAGCTTTGTACTAACGGCAATCATAATACCTCCTCCACGTTCAGGGGCAGAGTTACATCTGTCGCGTCTGTAGACAACAAATAGACTTGAATCGAAAAGTTCATACGATGATATACCAGGGTGTAACCAGGTTTCAACGATAATAATAACATCATAATCAAGATGACTAGAATTGTTAAAAAGTTCAGATACTTTCGTGCGAATGCCACTAGCATTATGGTAATATATCTTCAGCGAAGATTTATGACACTTATTAGGCAGAATATTATTATGAATTGGGTGTTCAAGAGAGCTTGAGGGCATAAGGGGTCCCTCTAACATTACAAGTTTTTTGGCTTATATACAAATGGACGAATGTTGACGCCTCTAGGCCAAAAATTATCAACATATATTTTCTTTGACCATACAACAGGAACACCAATTTTAAAATTAACGAATCTCAAAATACGGTCACATTCTTTAAGTTTAACGAGTTTGACGCATAAGATTTCATTTGGGTCAATTCCAAGATTGATGGTTACGAAGTTAATAACCTCATCAGCGGTAGTGGAGGGATGAAAGCTTCCGATATGATACCATTTTATATTTCTCACTATTTTGAGGTCGTTGCATTGTGGTTTAGAACCGAAGATTATTTTACTGTCTAATTTATTGTGAGTAACTGACAAACCTTTCTGCACCTTTGAGCCAACAGAGTCACCACCATCACGAGGAATTTGTGCATTTAATGTTTTTGACTAGGTACCACAAGGTAATACTTCATCAGCAGCAACAGCAGCATTTGCGGCATCGACATCGACAATAATATCGCCGATCATAGTACCAGCGACAGGAGCCGCAGCATCAGCATTGGAAACAGCAACAACAACTTTATCAGCTTCAACATCGCCAACATTAGCCTTCACGGCCGCATCAGCATCAGCATTAGAAACAACAACAACAACAGCAGCGACATTACCCATCAGATTCGCATCGGAGCTAACAGCAGCTTCTTCTACAGCCACAGTGTCACCGACATATGACGCATCAGAAACAACAACACTTACAGGAACAGCATCGCTCACCTTAGTAGTATCAGAAATATTTTTTTTCTTTTTCTTACAGTCTAATTCATACCTAAATAGGTACTATATTTTCTCACCTGAAAAGAAACAACTAAAAATTGATTTTGGTTCCCCAGCTTTAAGCCGTCTAACTGCACGCCAACCCTGTGTAAATGTTGTGTAACTCACACTAGTTTAAAAAAAAAAACCTCACTTTTTCTTCGATATGCCCATTCCGCTATTCCTTATTCTTCTAAGCGTACTTATATCCCATTTTGTCCATTTGGAAAATATAGCTCTGACTTTTACTATGAACTGAAGCGCTATCAAAATAAAATCCAAGATGGAAGTCAGACCACTTTGATATTCTCCCTCCAATTTGGGTTTTATTGAATAATTGTTCAGACCAAAACAACCACCAAATTTTGCTTCAATTTTCATTTTCAAATTGCAAAACTACCTACCCTCCACGAAATCGCTATGTGTTGGTAGGTATAATACTCCCCAGTAGGAAATTTCTAAAAATTCAGTGCTGAATAAGCTGCTTCTTCCTCGAGGAAAAGAAGCTGCACCCGCCACTTTTGTGCTCTTTTCTCTGATGAATTTAACATGGGCATGTCATTGGCGGTAGGCACATGCCACTTTCTCGATGAAAATTTAACAACGAAATCACTGGTTCGTTGGAAGTTGCTTTTTCACCAGCTTGGAATATGATGAAAAATATGATGAATATTAAACAGTGAAATCACTGCATAAATGTAACATGCTGATTCATCTGCTTATTTTCACCGATTAATAATGTGATGAAAATTCAATAGTGAAATCACTAGGTAACTGGGAGTTGATTATTCACGGACTTATTATTGCCCGAGGAAAAATGTGAGGAATATTCAGTAGTGAAATCACCAATTACAAACGAATAGGTTTTTCACCACCTTTTTCAATAGAAGAATGTACTTCCCTTATTAAAATAAAAACTGATTTAATTTATGTGGTACCTATATACCTAATTATTATCTTTTTATTGGATTATTATTTACATTATATAAATTAAAATAATTACAACAAATTAATAATAATTACAAAATTATTTATTGTGGCTCCTCGAGTAACCTAGGAATAGAAAAAATGTTCAGTTTACAATAATTCATACATATGTATGTAACTATAAAGAGTTACTAACCTTGGCATTATTTTCCACATAAATGTAACACCCGCTTCCATAGAAAAAGAACAACTAACTTGAAATAAAAATATAAAACAAAAGAAGATTTCTAAAATGTTCAACAAGCCAACAAATAAAGCACGCGCCACAAAAGAAATACAGAATAGAAGAAACAAAATTCCAACGATCACGTGATCAAGGCATGTTGAATTGAAAGGGTACATACTTTTGCACTACAGAAATCATCACATTGTTCGTACCAGGAAAAAGAAAGGGCAATTTTCAGATCATCGTTACTTTTTCTCGAGAAGAAGGTTATATAAAGCAGACGACGCGATTAAGAATTAAAACTGAGAGAGAATGAGAACTGACTACTTTTCATTTGAAAACGTCGACTTTAATTCAGCATGAATTTCATATTTGTGGCCGAAGTAAGCCAAGGAGAGTTTTCAGAACTTTTTTTCTCTCACAGAGTATCCTTTACAAAGCAGACGAGTGGATTTAGAGAATGAACTGATGAACTTATGCATGACTTTTCGTCAATTGAATCATCGGTTAATTTTTCCTATTTAGCTACTTTTAATTCCGTATTGAAATCAGTTCGATTTTTTGGAACAAGTAAAAGAAGGGGTTGTTTGGAAATGGTTTCCTAGTGCAAAGCAGATAATGTGATGAAAACAATGAACTGCTGAAACAATGCATTACTTTTTACTGATGTAATCAGTGCACACTGTTTCGCCTATGAAGTGGTACTTGAATTCAATGATGAATTCAGCTTTATTTTTCATTGAAGACGAAATTTCCTGCTGGGTCGTACGATGTAATACAAAGATGAATTCTGTATTTTATATACAAATAGAAACATATCAACACGAATTTTAATTTAAATTTTAAATCTTTTGCAAACACCGCGACAATAATAAATTATCAATTCCCGTCAGGATTTATATTTCGGTACTTAGAAGACAATTATGCTAATTCGTTGTGTCTACATTGCCCTCGCTCGTCGAAACGATTAATTGCGGTCGAGGCTTGAGGGGCCCGCTTTGCTTTCTCACAACTCAATCGAATTCACGCACCCATATTGTCTGATTCACATATAAACTAATTTGTTTGTCGTTTTGTGTGTCCCTCTCTATACAATTCCAGTCCCAAATCCGTCAATCACAATTAGTTACCCCATCAACTGTGGTGGCAACCAGTTCCATTTGCCATTTCAATTCCACAGAGAATTCAAACTTGTGATTCATTAAATCCCTATAAAAGGGGCCTCTCGTTTTGCCAATTTTCACGAAAAAAAAAACCCACTCAACTCATTCATATACGAGAATCATCGGGTTTTGTATGCGACAACAACGACAACTAATAATGTCGTTTTGTGTGGAAATTTGTCACGCCCTATGATACCGCCTCGCAGACAATGCGCCAGAATGTCATCAAATTTTTAATGAAGTCCTATATAACGTCATCGCATCAGTTGTGGCAGTCATGAGTTTTGATATGGCCATTCTGATGATGAGAGTATGAGAGACCCTTCCTTTAATCGGGGTCCTTGAAAAAATGTGGTTCATGTTCTTAATTAAGTGGCAATTGTTCGTGCGACAAAGCGACTTCTCGACATTTGCATCTGTCCTGTGACTAATCGACAACAAAATAGACTCCTGATCGATAGGCTATTAAGACTGGCTATACGATGACATCGACAAAAAAGTGGGAAATGCGAATGACGATTATGACAGTGACAGTGACAGGAAGACAACACGATCCAAACCACATCACACAAAAGGATCAGTCCGGGTGCAAATAAAAGAAAAAGAAAATAAAAAAGAACAAGAAAAACTAAAAACTAAAAACTACATAAATAGGAAATTCAAAATGACTTCTGTAGAGCAGCGCCCCTTCCGTTGAGTGGAATCATAAAATACTGAATCTTTATAGGAGCCTCTTCCTCTGCATGACTTTGCCAAATAGCTAATTCCATCAGCACACTTAATGATGATGACTTCCCCGACCGCGGACGCGGAATCTGCGCAAACATCGCCAGGTTTGGTTTTTTTCATCAGCCGATTGGCTCCGATCCGGGATTAGGTACCATCAACATATTGAAGCTGAAGGTCGTGGAATGCGGACAGCGCCATCTCGTTTGACGGCGCGGCGGTGGTGGCTATTAGCAGCATACCCAAAGCTAGCAACTTATCCAACCATCATAGTTGAGAGGCCATGATTCGAGAGGAGAGATCTCAAAACTATGATCAAAGTAGCACACCGCTGTGCCTGGCTGGCTCACTGAGTCTATGACTAGCTGACAGAGCCTTTGTGGATGAGTTCGGCGGTTCCGCAATATTATGCCATGCCACAGGAATGCCGAGGTGTGAATGGTGATTTGTATGAACATCTAATTGGATAGGTGATATCCAATTCGAACAGATTTGATCTGTGTGCTCCATGGAGGCTGAATTAATTTGCCTCACCGATACCTCCACGCATACAACGCACGCGAATGCATTTCATGTTTGATGCATCAACATCGCATCACATAGCCATCAGAGATCTCGGAGCGATGCATAAGAGACTTTCCAGATGTTATACATAAATGAATGTGAGATGCACCGCAACCTATACAACCTGAATCCAGATCCAATAAATTATTCAAATGATTTATATACGTGTGCCGCTGCTGCCGTCGTCACGCCTGGAGGCTAGGAAAAGTTAACCAGGTTTTTTTTTTTTTTTTTTTTGTACGTAGGTAGGTCTTCTAACTATGAGCTGCAAAAATGTGTTTATAAATTTAACACATGCGCTATAATGTAGATGGGATGCATAAGAAACATGTTTAGGCGACCACATAGTCATTAAATCAAATGGGTATGTTAACGACTCAGGTTGAGATTAGAAGACGGCTTTGAAAATTGTCAAGAATTATTAAAATTCGAATTGGCATTTTAAATTCTGTCACGAAGTTATCACTTTTATTTTAAGAAATTGTTGCAATTATATTTTCTACCTGAACATTTCATGGAAATCTTTGTATCACTTTTTAAGAAAAATAAGCACTGATAAAAGAAAAATGCTCTACAACAAAATGCCTTAAAACTATGAAAATTAGGTTGGATATTAAAAGAATTAGATGGTTATGATGGCAAACGTCATTAAGAGATTTAAGAGCCTGTTAATTGGTTAAAAGGGTTTTATGAAATCAGCAATTAAGCTCGTTGTTGTCCAGCAGGGTATTCTCAAAGAAAGCAAGTAAAACTCGAGCTTAAAAAGTAAAAACTGTACCTTATCATTTACCAGATTTTTATCTCTATCTTTATTTCGGAAAGTATGCGTTTACAATTTTTAAAAATTTCATTAAGAACTTTTTCTACATAAATAACAACGTGTTTTATATAATTACAAGCTGTTTTGACATGAGCTACAGGAGTGAACTTAGCCTACGAAATTTACATAGAAGAAAAGGAGTGGAGAAAAACGGTATATGAATCTGATTCCATCCTCTGGCTAATCCAAAGGAATAACTATAGTGGAACCGTTGCTCTTTTTAAAGAAAGAAGGGATAGTAACATTAGAAATCTAATTCCAGCCCACAGCTCATTAAAGCGAGAGGGGAGTTACAGTTTAGGTGGATAAGGGGTCTTTTCCGAACAAAAATGTTAGCTTTACTGAAGCAACCTGATACCTGAAGCTGAAGCTTTTACAATACACACGTTGATGCAAACTGAAATGAGCTAAAAATTAAAAATTTATTCTCTGCTCTTCTATAATTCGCAAATAAGAAAATTACGAGTCAATGGCGCAAAATTTTAAACATCCTGATGTTAAGGTATTAGCACGACACGATACTACTTAACAATTTTCAAACTTTAAAACTCTTTACTAAAATATTCTTAGTTTCAAACATTTTCTAACTAAAATCATACTAAACTTATTTTTCTAGTTGAACACGTCTAAAACAGTGATAGTAGTAGCGATAGCAATTGTATCTGCCAAACTGACATTTGGATTTAGTATGATACTTAAAAGATAAAATAGGCATTTGCCGATATTAACACAGTAAAATGTTGAAAAGATAACACGATGCTAACTCGTTTAAAATTTGGAAAAGCTGTTTTTAACGTAGCATCATACTAAAAACGCTTTAACGTCATACTAAATCGTATAAAATTTAGCGCTAATGATTCGAATTGATGACATTTTGTACTTCCTCTTATTGTTTTTGCGGCTACGACATACATATACTGTGAATTATAAAGGCAATGAAGTAGCTAAATCAAATTTTTTCAATGTTGTTGAATTTTTTGTCTGATGCATAGTGATATTGATGTGTGGTGGAAAGTTGGTTTATTTTCTGAACAGAAAAGAATGCTCCAATTGAAACTGGAGACAGAGCTGCAAAAGCTGTCAAAAAGTGTTGTACGCTTTATATTTTAAGTGTCCACAATGCAGTTGTTTTTTTTAAAGTATTTTAGATACAAAAAAAAATATTTGTGTACGGGCTCAGAATCCACATTTTTTATTTTCAATATTTTTCCTATTATTGAATAACTTTTTTTTTCGACATTCATAACCGCAATATCGTCAAAAGTGCTGCACGTGAAATGTTAAAAGTTGGCTAGCTCTTCCAATATGCAGCTATGTTGCGTTGTGTTTGTAATATTGAATTTGTGTGTGTTCAATAGTTTGACAGCTATTCCAGCTCCGGCTCCAGTATCCAGTACCGTCTGCGTTGCGTCACCATTCTGTTCAGCCAGTAAGCACCACTAAAGGAGTCTGATGATCGGCCTGGCCACCGTGAAATAGCTATAACTCCAGCCTATAAAAACTGGGTGGTAGCTCACTCAAGTTGTTGTTCTTTCATTCAAACCTTCAATAAATAATAAAGTATTTCTCGTCGTCACGTCACGTCATAAAGATCGAAAAATTGAAAAAAAGACGCAACGTGACGACGAGAAACACTTTAAATAAATAAAATAAATTTGATGGCACAACAGCTCATGAAGAACTAGGGCCTAGTGACTTACAACTCTCAACCATTCCTGTGTGCGTGTCTGCAGGAATGGATGGGACCTACAGTTTATTGCCGAATCCGAACGGCTAACGAGCGGCACTTTTCTGTGACAGGAGATACTCTTGGAGGATTTGTCAATTCCTCGCAAGAGGCAGTAGCCGTTTTTTCTTTTAAATAAATAGGTGGCGAGGCTGGGGATCGAACCTTAGACCTCCGGCATGATAGTCCATCGCACTAACCATCACGCCACGGCTACTAAGAGAAACACTTTACTATGTATTATTTCATTGTTTGAAACTCGTTTTTAAGAGAGAACAACTGCGAAGAGATCTGGTCGCGCAGACATCTCGCTTTTTCTCGTCGCATTGTGAAACATCCTTCAAGTGATTTTTAAACGTCTTCTAACGTCAAAACCAATAAAGTCAGAAACTTCAAATACACCATATTTTCTAGTGTAAGTTAGTCTATAATTAGTTGAGACAATTAAAATTTTGTAGTTCCACGTTTTCAATGTTTTTTTTTTGTGTTTAGTACCAAATTAATATAAACTTAGCAAAGAAGAAGCTGAATCTTCTAATATTTAATTGTTTATTGCTTTATAATTTGCTGTTAATTCATTGTGATAAGTAAGATTTGTTTGTACAATATGTTTTCCAAAAATATAGAAAATTAAAAAATAGAAAACAGACAAATTTACAGGACATAATTGTTATTAGTAAGTATAACAACTTATTGATGAAATTATTAAGAAGTAAATAACTTCATTGTATGGGAGAGTTTTGCTTACTTTATACGTACATATGTAAATATATAAATTTGGCAAAGCAAAAATAGAAAACGTGCAAGACAAAATTGAAACTCTCCTTGCCTATGAATATCGGAAGCAGTAGCGCATCGCTGATTCAAGGAGGGGGGCATATTCAAAATTAGTTGAATACTTCGTATTACTGTTTCAATATTTCACTTCTTTTTTTTAAACAGCAAATCAAAACCGGTGTTATTATTAACTACCTTTATTTAAAAATGTAATTGAAACAATCGAAGAATTGTTTCGGAAGTTTGCGACTAACAAAATGAATAAAAATAAAATTCAGAAACTTATGAATTTTAATTGTTTGAATAATATAATCATTTTTTAAAAAGTACCTACATATGTAAAGGATCAATTAATTTGTATCTGTTCAGTTTAAAAATGCATAGGTAGCGTCATAGCAAAGCATTAATATGGTTGAATAAATAAATTGCAGCCACAGTGATTATGCATTCCCTTGATAGTCATTCTTTGAATTTTTTTTTCATTCATATAAATTCATGTGTATCTCCTCTATTTAATGCTCAATCACGTCCGCTGTGCTGGCTGGCAGTTGGAGGGTTCCCGCGTGCATCGTATATGTTTATGTAGGCATAGTTACGTTCTCTAAACATGAACATATTGTTTGGGAAATAAAAATTCCAAAGAGAAATAAAAATTATGATGATGATTCCGCCTCAACCATATAAGAAGATAAACCATCGAAGCATCAGCTTCTGATTCTGATTCTGTCCGAAAATCTAGGGGATTTCCATTCCAGGCCAATGAGTGTGTATGATGAGATGAGTGTGTGTGTGCGATAGAGATATAAACCAAAAAATTGGTAACTCATTCTTAATTTGTTGGCGGTGCCTTTGAACATCATCCAATTAGCTGATAGCCGACACCTCGGGCTCGCGGTCGGTACCTTTGACCAGCGACTTACATGGAGGATACTCTGGACCACCACACAACATCAGAACCACGTTAAAACGATGACGTTGCTTCTTAATGCACTTCCCTGTGCTGCCACAACCCATTCATTGCCGCCGCCGTGCAACAGTATCAGCATCAACAGGTTCAACAAAAAAAAAAAGGGAATTTAATTCCCGTGCTTATTGTGTTCCCTATCCACACACGGACATGATGGGGCCCCATGAACCCATGGATCATCATAATGCTTCTTTCGATCTGGATGGCCCCGTAGAAGCAACAACAACAAGAACATAACCATTAGAGTCGTCGTAGTCGCCCAGGTTCTTCTTCTTGGTGAGATGAATGACACTGCAAGAAAACATCGATTCATGACGAAGACGCTATAGATGTTCCATCAGTACGATTTTCTTTCCTCCTCTTCTCGTCCTTCAGGGAATATTACAATGAAAAGAGAGCCTAAGCTTCGACGTAGGGCATCATTATGAGCCTTGTTCTATGCCAACTTAGAGCACAAAATACCAATTAGCCCCAAGAAGGATTTCCTTTTCCGATCACCGATTAACCTGAGACGGTGCTGGGATGGTGTAGTAATTGGGGAACAAGGGAGACATAAAAACGAAAGCCCTCTGATACATCACAGGAATGCTGATGTACGTAAAGTTCGTCTCACTCTCCGACTGTGGTTAATTTTATGCGGTGATTAAAGGTGTGCAAAAGCGTACAGAATTGTATCTTGTATCTTATGAATAAATTTTCTCTGGGCATCTTCCCAAGTCACTTTGGTAGACCTTTTCTACCTACTTACTTGCGACTAATTACAAAAGGAAATGAGCCTAATGTGAGGCACTTACATGTGTGAGATATAAACTTTGACGACTGAAAAAGTTATTAAATAAATACACAATTGTTTGAGGACGTTTTCATTTTGTTAGCTTGAGATAATATGGAGGGACGGGACAGTCATGCTTGACAGATTAAGAATTTAGAAATTGTTAAATTGGAAAGTACCTACCTACTACCTACATTTCTAATTTTGGTCGTTAAATGTTTTTATTCGACTTAAATTACTTAATCCTTAGGGCCCGGGCACATATTGCACATTGAGTGACTAAGTAAGAGGTCGACAACTAGCCATTTATTATGAGCGACAATATTCTTGAGCAGCTTGTTTGTTATAAAAACGCCGTTATTAGGTACATAACGTACTTAGCTACTTAGCCATTGAAATCATGTGGGCATTTTTAAAAACTTGCAGTCGTCGGAATCGATTGTCTAAACCTCGACAACTACAGTTTTTTTTTTTTATTTAATAAAGCATATTCCTGTAGCCGTGAAGTGATAGTAAGTGCGTTGACTGTCATGCCGGAGGTCTAGCTTCGATCTCCAGCCTCGCCACCTAATAATTTTTTAAAATAAAACGGCGAGGAATTGACGAAACCTCGAAGAGTATCTCTTGTCATAAGAAAAGTGCTCTCACATTAGCCGTTCGGATTCGACAATAAACTGTAGGTCCCCTCCATTCCTGTAAACACGCACACATGAATAGTTGAGAGTTGTAACTTGTAAGTCACTAAGTGGGCTTTAGGTCCTCTAAAAACCGTTACACAGAGATCCCCTATTAGACTAATGTTAAGAAATTAAGTCAGTTCTATGAAATGCCAGAATATATTTTTTGACCATATTTTTAGGGTTTAAGAGTTAGAGCTTGAAGATTAGGGACTTATTGAGTTAGGGGCTTGGCTCTTTATGATATCTGATAACTTTGTAACAGTGAAAGCGTTATGAGCGTTGTGAGCAGTGAGGGTAGTGGTTTATTAAGGTTTTTGCTGCCCTGATCTATTTCAAATCTGCCACCCCCAACTAACAAAATATAGCTTCCGATTTTGGCAACTTAAGTATTATTTGCTGCTATAACACTTTTATAGCCCTTCCAGAAGGGAGTTAAGTCGTTATAGGAGTTAATGTTAGTATAATTCATCGCTTAAGTATTCTTTGGAGTACATTATGTCAGCCTTACAGGCACAATGAGTCAATTTTTCTATAATCATACTATAGTCATACTATAAAATTACCATAGAGTTTTTGCTCCCAAAATTATCCTATAAAAAAGTTAAAGAACCTTTATACTAGTAGCTGTCGTTTCGTTCCAATATCAATTGTATAATAAAATGTTTTAAAGCTTTAATTTGAAAATTAATATGGGACCTATCAGTGGCGTGGTGTCCATATAACACGATTCCTATCGAGTTACCATTTGAAAATCTCAATCATGTTTATTAAAAAACGAGCAACATTAATCTAAATTACTAGAAAATTCCCTAAATATGTCGAAGAAAACCGTGTTATTTTTTCCATAAGAAAGCAACAAAATAACTCGGTTTTCTGCGTCTTATTTCGGGAGTTTTAATACAAATAAATGAGTAAAGTTCTATTTGTGTTTCTTGTATGGTATGGAGTTGTAGAAGAGAGAAGTTAGTATGTCTCACTGTTGTATAAAGTGCATTGAGCAGGGTAGGGGTAGTTTTCTGTGCAAAAAATTAATTTTAATTCGAAAAAATAACACGGTTTTTTTTTGTCTTATTTCAATAATTTTGTATGTGTCTCGCTGCCTTGCTGTGTGAAGTTTGTTGTGGAAGTCATGTAGGTTTTCTTTTTTTAAATACATTTCATACACCTTTTTATTTTATTGTAAAATTAACCTTTTATGACTCTTTCTATACAAAATTTGTAAATCAAAACTTATATCATGGCGTGGAAAGCGGTATAGACAATTTAAGGTAGCCATTCATAATTTAGTTACCTATACGTTTTCGGGTGACTAATTTTTCTTCGACTTACCATTTGAAATCATCCACGCCACGCTACTGGGACCTATACACGACATTTTAATAGAATGATTATTGAAGAACCTTTGGCCAAGACATACATTTATCATGCAATAATTTTTTTCTGTTGGGTGTTATAGTGTAGTATAGTTCCTAATAGATTTTGTATAAGACTGTGCAAATTCTAAAATAAACTAAGAGCTTCTACGCAGCCATTTTATATCATTAATATTTATCTGAACACCTATTTATATCTTAATTTATAGGTAAATGAATAATAATGAAATCGTGGCAAAAAATTAAAAAGTCGGACAACTATGTACTATAAAATTATAAACAAGGACCGCCAAAAATTAAAAAAAAATGATAGAAGAGAAACGGTAAACAACAAACTCAAACGATTTTAAATCATCGCTATAGAAAAACTATAGGAGTATTCTATTTTCAATAGCGATGATATAAGTATGCATACCTATTTACATTATTGTGCAGCATCTTTGATGAATGACTATATGAGGCTTATAGGTTATAATTTTGTATGAAAAAGAACGCAATGCACTGCATAATCCAGATTGGCCGAGCGGTTAGCGTGCTAGTCTATTGGTGCAATGGAACTCCGGTTCGATTTCAAGGAGTGTAAGTAATTTTAATTTCGAAAACAAATATTTACAATACTAATAATAATAATAATAATTATCTCTAAATACCCTTTCAGGTGATCATATTGAAAAATATACACCGTATGCAGTACAAATATAAAATTAAAATAAAAAATAAATACAAAAGTTTTTTTTTTTATAGAAATACATTCCTTCTTTAGCACTTTTTACAAATCTGATAAGAGTATTCTTCGGAGTAGAACGATTTTACTCCATAAGGGTGAAATAGGAGTGAAAAAAGGTCGTCTTTTTAACTCTTTGGAGTATAATACAAAACTAATAAAAGGAGTAATAAGAAACTTCTTTGGATGAATATATTTGGGCCCACTTCACTCTCCAGAATTTCATCGCACATCTTTGACATAAAATATTAATCAAAGAAAATAATAACACAGCAGTTTAACATTCTGATTTACTGTTTCAGCTTATACTTGAGGTTGCAGCTACTAATTGAGGATAAGTTCGTCGTATGGCTGAAGTAAAAAAAAATGGATAGTTTTCCGCTTGAAAAAAAAAACTCTTTCGAGTCTGCCCGCGAATTCTGTACCGCACCTGATTTTTTTTCAAGTAGAGAAAAATATGTAATTCATCGAAAACGCTTTTTCAATCAACGTAAGGCAACTTTTACGAACTACTTACAAAAAAATTGTAGCAAATTTTGTTAAAGATTCAATAAAATTTTAAAAAAAGTACGTATACGCCCGAGTGTACCACATTAAAAAAAAATTCATCTCTTTAATGGACCATCTTGCTAATCAAATAAATTTTATTTATCTATTTTAAATATAATTTATTCTGCTTATTGCAGTTAAATTTTTAAGGTTTTCCATTTTCCAAAATAAAACACGCACTACAATATATAAATTTTAAATTTTTTTATTTTTTCAATTGTTTGATAAAAATAAATAGGTAATATTGATATCATTATTCATAAATTATAAATAAAAAAAACAACTCAGATATGTATATCATTTTTATTAGATCAAGTAGAACTCCTTTTGGATGTAGGTGCTGGTAAGTCATCATTCCAAGTTCGCTGCCAAGAAATATTTTGAATAAGTATTGTGAATTATTTAATATAGTAAAAATAAAGTAGATTCTCAAAAACGGATGAGAATCTACTTGAGTGCTTTGAAAGGCAGATTCTTCGGGTGATTTTCGGTCCAGTCTGTATCGATGGGGTATGGAGGAGAAGATTTAACAACGAGCTTTACGGGCTTTACAGCTACGTCGACCTGGTCAAGAAGCTGAAAATACTGCGGCTGAGATGGCTGGGACACGTGGAGCGTATGGACACCGACGTACCAGCCCGACGAGTCTTCGAATCTATACCCCTGATGGTCTATGCAGCAGGGGAAGACCCCACCTTAGGTGGCGCACACAAGTAGAGAACGACCTCAACCAACTTGGAGTGTGTAACTGGAGGCAGCTAGCTAGGGACCGAGCTGGCTGGAGGGGCTTGTTGGTTGAGGCCGTAGTCTATCCTGGGCTGTGAGCGCCATCTAAAGTAAAGTAAGCAAGTAAGTAAATAGTAAGTAAAATCGTAGGTAAAACAAACATCAAAAACAGCTTTAAAGATCATTGTAGGCAATCGGTCCTATATTATTATTAGGGTCATCCACGAATTTACACAGATATAGAGCATATAGCTCTTTATTTTTTAAATAATAATAATAAAGTTTGACGTTTGATCTTCATAGATGCATGAGGAGTAACATAAGGGCTCCCTTAACAGTAGCTGCCTTATTCATTAACAAAAAATGGTTATTTCAGCTCTTGTGTTCAGCGAATCTTCACCATGGAATAAGAATTTTCCGGACTCAAATGGAGTAGTTGGCAATTGCCTTTAGTTTGAGTCCGTAAAATTCCTATTCCATGGTGAAGTTACCCTGAACACAAGAGCTGAAATAATCATTTGTTTTTTTATGAATAAGGCAGTAGGTACTTAAACAAAAAATTCACTTCGTTATGTTTATGTTGCGATTTCTGCTAGAAGCTATAGAACCATTTACTCAATACTTGGGTTATAATTTAAAAAAAATTGTCGTGAGAAATGTTTTTGCCAATCTGAAACCAAATTTTATGTAAGTAGATACCAAATAAAAAAAAAAAATACACGAAATTTTTAACGCTAATATTTTAAAATTTAAAATAAGTAAAAGCTATTTAATTTTTTCCTTCAATTTTTTTTTAAACTGTTTTTCTTTCCTTTTTAAATCTTGTATCTATACGTATTTTTTCTAATGCAAAACTGTGAAAAACTGAACAAACATTGTTTTTTTTATCTCATTTTAATTCTAGACACAATGTTGGACTTTAGTCATTGGGTCTTTTTTTTAAACTTTCGCGTGAAGAGCCAAAAAAATAACTGTAACCAAGTTTTGAAAAAGTCTTATAGTGCAGTAATTCAAGTGTATAAAAGAGCATCGCCACCCGAAATAAAATTAACATGCAATATTTTCTGAAAAAACGTGCCCATATGAAAAAACCTATATTTTGATGAGAAAAATAAAAACAATCAATTTTTTTACGGGGTGTAATACAAAAATTAAAAAGAAATCATTTGCTCTTTACGTGCATTATTAAAAAATATTTGTTTCTGTCTACTTTTTACGGAATTTGGACCAATTTTCCTTAAATTTTGTTGAAATTTGCTTTATTTTAAGTAAAATAATGGAAATAAAAAAACATGCCATATTGTATTTTCTCGTGCTACCGTGCCACGAGGAAATTACCATGTCAAAAAAGCACGATCGTGTCACTTCGGCAACGTTGTATAAAACTGTTGTAAGCTAAGTAATCTGTAATCAATTTGTTTTCACCTATCAAATATTTATTTTATTTTTCTTCACTTGATTAAAGCTCTTGTTTGAATCAACACGTTTAGATATTTATTTCATTTCAACAAATTATTTTATTTGGAACCAATTCAACATTTCTACAATAACTGTACTGCAATTTTTTGTATTATATCATTCGTTGCTGAGATATTGGTAACCGAAATTAAAAGTCTCTTTTTTTATTCAAAAGTAAAAACCATATATTCTTCGGCAAAAATGAAATGAAGAACGATGAAATATGTAATATAGAATTAATGATAAATAAAAACATTTTATATAACCAATACATTAATTTGACTCAAAAACATTCTTCAAAGAAAATTACGCTCTTCAGAAAAACAAGAAAAAAATTAAAATATTTATCTCGTTCTGTTTCTTATGGTTGCTCAATATCGTGGTATCTAAAAAAAATCACCTGCTAAAATTTTTCAACACAAAAAATATAATTCTTTAGAACGTTTTTTGTTCTATATAAAAACGACTATGATTTTCACAGAGACACACTAAAAAAAAATTTTTTTTAAATTTAATTCCTTCATGAAAATAGTGATAAGTATCTTGAAGCTAGATTTATTTAAAAACACTTTTTTCCAACCAATAATAATGCCACAAACAAGCGACACACAACATGCTGCTTGTATGGTATAGGTCGTAGATATCCTACGAAAGTCTTGTATTAAGTTAAAAAGTTTAATATTTATTTAAATTACATAAATATTAAACTTTTTAGCTTTTTTAAAATTTTAGTAAAAAAAAAAATAAATAAAATCGGTTTAATATCTCTCATATGAATCATATGGCGGCTCTTAAAAGAGCCGTTCTTTATTTGTTTTAGATCTTTTGTTTTGTTTTATTTTTTTTTTATTTAAGAAAAAATGTTTATTCTTGTCTTTGTTGCAAGATTTCTCCATCTGAATATCACACCTCTAAAAGTGTTTCTTTTAAGTAAAATCATTTCCAGAATCCAGCATCCAAAAAGGGAGCAATCAACTGCTTTAATTATAGCTTTTCTTCATTGCTCCATCATTCTTTAGTAATCATCCTCAAGCCAGGCATTAATTTACCTTCTTTGGCCATTGTGTTTCGTCATTATGTCATTGCAGTTAAAATCCATTGTTTTTTTCATTTAATCAAAGAAAATAATAATTCAATTTCTATGCGCGCATCAGTGAACCTGAAAGATCTATCTCATTGCAGATCTTTTTTTTTTCTTCTTCTTTATAGTAGATAAAATGGTTTCTTGGCGCAGCGTTATTTTACCCAGTGACATAATTTTTTTATTTTTATGTCTTGCGTTTTTTGTTTTTGTTGTGCTAAGATTACAGCGAACGCCAAATTGCACTTCATTTTTGCGGACTGTGATGGCTAGTCACAGATGATGCTACTGAAGTTTCTGACCCATCGTGCATGGGCTTCTTCTTCAGAATACTCAAATCGTTTACGTTTTCCAGGAAGCTTTTGTGAGCTGAAAAGACCTTAACGCTATCAAAATCCTTCTTCAATTCTTCAATGTCACGCTTTTGTTTGGCACGGCGATTTTGAAACCATGTTATCACCTGAAAGAACAAAAAAAAAAATTGTTAATTAGTTTAAAATGGTTTAACAATGTTCTTCAAAAAGCTTACAAAGCTGTATAATCATATAGAACAAAAA
This sequence comes from Epistrophella euchroma, assembly GCA_947049315.1. NCBI lineage: Eukaryota > Metazoa > Arthropoda > Insecta > Diptera > Syrphidae > Epistrophella > Epistrophella euchroma. The sequence continues at coordinate 25,629,955 of OX346246.1, forward strand.
TAAGCATTTTTTTTTTGTAATGTTAAAAATATAAGAATTTTTTGGTATTTATTAATCAATCTGTCTTATCGAAACTCACTTTGATCCAAGTTTTATTATTTTATAAAAAAATTAAAAATGTGAAGAATAAAAGACCATTAAAAACCGTTTTAGACCGGTTTTGAGTTGATGACAAAACTTCCGATTGGAAAGTTGACAAAAAAAAATGTTTCTTATTCAAATTTTATGAAAAGTGATAAAATTAGCTTGAAAATGAATTTCGATCCAACTCAAGAAAAATGAGTTCCGAAAACAAGATTTTTATCAAAATCCATATCATCGAACATGATTTCTGATTGAATGAGAGTCTTCAAAACCACTTAACCTCGCAACAATAAAAAAAAATAGAAAAAAAAAACTGATTATGGGACACCCACCTGAGCATTAGATAGTCCGAGTGCAGCAGCAATTTCGTCACGATCCGCAGGTGACAGATACTTTTGATATAAAAATCGTTTTTCCAATTCAAATATTTGATGATTTGTAAATGCCGTGCGAGACTTTCGTTTCTTCTTTGGCTGTGGGCGATTCGAGAATAGATCCAAATGGGATTTATCTAAAAAATAAAGAAAAAGAAAATTAATTTTTTTTTAGTTTACAGTTTTCAAGCCTTTGGGTATTATTTGAAAAAAAAAAAAAGATACCAGAAGCGCCCTTTTTGAGAACACCCAAAAAGTTATCAAAAAAAAATAAAAATTAAACTCGATTAGAATTTATTGCCTACATTACTCGTGCGCCTGTCAGTGATAGTAGCGTCGGGTTGCGGCGGCGGCGGCGGCGCGGCAGAGCCATCACAAAAGCAACAAAACTAAAAGAAATTCAAATTTAAAATTCAAATAAGAAGTATCTCAAGATAACAATAGACAGTAGCCACTTAACTCTAGGCCATCATGTATATTATATAGGTTTTGGTTTGCTATACACTTTTCTCGCTTAATGGCCAATCAATAAAAACCACCACAAAATAATAATAAAATAAAACAAAAAAAAAACACGTTAAAGTTAAGTTAGTTGAAAAATTTAAATAACCAAGTCATCAATTCTGCTACTAATGATCCAAAACAATAATTCAGATGCCCCCCATCATATATATATAAATTCATACAGAGATATGCTGGAGGAACGTGCGTTTTTTGGGTCAAAAATTTATGTTTATATGATGATGCTTAATATTGGACGAACGAGATTTTTGAATTTTATATTCTTAAAAAATAAAAATGACCTTAACGACAAAAAAAGACCAAAAAAGAGATATGAATGGCAATAAAATTAATTAATTATCAATTGATTGGGATGATGAGCAGAGTCAAATTAGTATACTGAGAGGCCCTTAGGCAATGTGATTCTTATGGGGCCCCTGTTGAAAATCCTTTTTATTTGAAGGTCTGAAAAATCATCCTTAGTTCTATAGACCTCAATTTCATAATAGGAGATAGAAGGGGACTTGAACTCTTATGTTTTTTTTTTTCTTTAATTTTGTAAATTACAAAATCTGTCGGTAGAGTTTTGAAATCGTGTTGGTGTTTTTTTTTTTTTTAATTGGAAAATTCTATTAAAAAAAAAATCAAACTCCGCTCGGTAAGGAGATATGAACAAAAAAATGCTTAAAATAAGAACATTGTCTCAAAAATTTAAGTTTTGTATGGCTGGAAGGAAGATTAATAGTTTTTAGTCAGCTATTGTGAATATAAAGATTTTGTTTTTAAACTAAACTAACTTTTTAAAAATCGTTCTTGAGTTTTTTTTTTTTTTTTTTTTTTTTTTAATTAGAGGGTAACCCGAAATTAATGAAAATTGTAAACTGCATTATTTTGGACATCGACGTATTAGGGCTAAACCACTTAAGCAATTTTCTTGAAACAATGGAAGATTTGGATAGAATAATTTTTTTTTTGCAGCTTTAAATATAACGGTGCCTGCCATACAACCATTATGAAAAAAATTATCTCGAAAACGGCTTCAACCAATTTAAAAGAAATTTCTATGTGTGCTGTTGTAGGTAAGGTCTGCATTTTGGCAAAAAAAAAAAGTACTAAAAACTGTGATTAACGATCCTATAGAACAGTTTTTTTTTTTTTTTTTTTTTTTTTTTTGGTTTTTATTCTCGATTTTCTTGATAACAGATTAGCCGATTTTAATCAAAATATTTACTACGGAGTTCCCTTGAAGTTTGATAAAATTAAAATAATACATATATTTAAAAAATTGTGTAGTGGAAACATTCGATAACCCTTCCCTGTGGCTGGAGGGGCAATTTTTATTTTTTTTTTTTTTTAATTTTTTACATTGACTTTAAAATAGTAAAAAATATTATTAAAATTCAATGAAATTACATACAATGACGTGCTATAATTTTGTTGAAAGCTTATATAATTAATATTTTTGATTTAAATTAGTTTTTTTTAGAAATTAAATTTCGAAGTCAAATTTTTTGAAAAGAATTGTAATTTTTTTTTCAAGTTGAGTATTTTCAAGATTTAGAAAAAACATTATGTAAAAACTTTTCTTAATACATATTTGAGAGATTAAAATAAACAAAAAGTACTTTTTGCCAAAAACTTTTCTTAATTTTTGAGAAATTAAAATAATCAAATAGTATATTTTTTGCCCAATAATCCGAAAAAAATGGTTTTAATTAATGAATAGAAATATTTTTTCATCATAAATACATAACAAATCAAACAAGCATTAAAAAAAAAGGAAGTATGTTTTGTTTTTTTTTTTTTTAATTCTCAAAAACTGAGAAAAATTTTTACATCTGTATTTCAGTAGGTATTTAACAAAGAATTGATAAGAGCATTGAATATTTAAAAAAATCTGTGGCATAATGTGATACAAACAAGATTAAGTTCGAGCGACCCAGTCGTGAATTATTTATTTTTAGTAAACAAAAAAAAAAAAATGTATTGAATTCTCAGCTCAAACTGCCCCAAAAAACCTAAGGCCCCAAGCACCAAGGCCCTACCTATCCAAAATCCGCCAATGTCTAATTATGTATGTATACACACGATGACAAGTTGTTTGTCTAAAAGCCTTTGAGTGCGTAAATTAAGCGGGAACATTAGAATTCAATAAATAAAAAAAAAAAGTCAAACCGATGATGTTCGATTTTAATTTATTTTTATTGCTAAGCGGGGGAAAAAAAACGAGAAGCTGATTTTCTTCTTGTTTGACATTTTTTTCCCTTCAAAATACACCAGACTTAAAATTGATCTTTTTTGTCTTTGGTATACATTTGTGGTATATCTGCATCGAATTATAATTTTTGTCTATACATATACGGAACATATGTATGTATAAATTCATATTTCGATTTATAACCGTTTAATATCGAATTCAAAGAACAAAAAAAGAAAACAAGATATTATATCTTTTGGTCTTTAAAAGGGTATCGCGGTAAAGAAGTTAAAGTATCTACTTATGGGTTAGACCGTACAAACCAGTGCGGGGACGGGGAGAGATAAATACTGAAAAGAATAACTAATACCATCAGGCGGTGAATATTCTTTGATCTCACATAATTCTTTGTATCCCAGCTTTGTGTTCGTGCAAAGAAGCTAAAATTCGATAATAAGATATTTTATACGAGGTGTGAAATATAGTTTCTATAAACATAAATATATAGATAGGATATAAGTACTAAAGAAGAAGAAGAAAAAAAACCAAGCCTAATGGATTTTTTCGATTTCTAGTTTTTTTTTTTTTTTTAAGTCGTTTTTGTAAATTTATGCGAAGATGAAGTAGAATTTGTGATTTTTTTTTTTTTTTATATATAAAATTATAATATTAACTAAAAAAAAAACAACAAATATATCAATGAGATAGGTGTTTCATTGAAAGTTTAAGAAAATGTTTATTAGACATGTAGGTAAGCTATGTGTGTGGAAGATGATGAGATTGATTGAAAGATCAATTAATTGACAATAGAAAAAATACTTACTGATAGGTTCAACCATTTGCTAACTAAATCTTATGTTAAATTAAAGATTAATTTTTATTTAAAAAAAATATATTAGTGAAATATTTATTTTTTTTTTTTTTTTTTTTGAGAAAGTTCGAAATCCATCAAAAAGATTGAGGTCATAGCATTACTCCTATACCTACAAGTTTGAACCTGCATACCTTCATATATATTAGGTCAACGACTTTTTCTACATTATTGAAACTTGGAAACTTGGAGACCAACTAATACATTTGATTAATAAGTGGGAGTATTTTATGAAAAATTAATTTATCTTTTTTCTTACAAAGTTTTAAAATTTTAAACTTTATTATTAAAGTTATACCTAGGAAAAGGCATGATAATTAGCTACTCGATTTGATACAAACTATTGTAGGTTATAGGACGTGGAGTACATGCAGATCTCCAGGGTCGATGCCCGAAATTAGTTTTAAAAATATTGTATGGGTGGAATTTAATAATTAGGGAAAAATTGGATTAAGGATAATTTAATCTTTAGAAACCCGTTTTCACTGCCACCATATTTTACCAATGAACCTAAAGAACCAATTTTTTTCGATTTTCGTAACTTACACACATTATCCAGATAACCTTATGCTGTTTTTATTTAAATTAAGTTTGGTGTAGCAAGAACTCGTGAAGATCCAAGGCCAAGTGGACTCCTAATCATTCTTGTGTACCTATACGTGTTTGGGAGGGGACCTACAGTTTATTTCTGAATCCGAACAGTTAGGGTGAGAGGAGCTTTTACATGACAAAGAAGCTCTTGGAACATTTGTCAATTGCTGATGGCCAGTGCCGTAGCAACGTAGGGGCTAAAAGGAACTTTTGTCCCCCAACTTTTGTTCCCTTAGGCGTTTTTTCCAATATATGAAATCGATACTAGAAAAAGAAGGAATAAATTAAAAGGCAATCGAAAGCAGAAATAATATTGAAAACTTTTTAAAGTTAATTTTTTTTGCTCTAAACTAGTCCGCATTTTACTTAGAAAACCTTTTGAAATATTTTAGTTTGGTTATTGAATAAAAGTCATTCAAATTTTCAAAATTAATTATCACAAAAACAAAAACGAAATTTTAAAGAATTTGCCAAAGCAGTTGTGAACTTATAATATACCTAATTATATTGAATGGAAAACTATTTTTTGGTAAATTATTAAGTTAGGGCTTTTTATCGATTTTTTATTTTGACAAAATAAAACCTAGAATCCAGAACATCATCAGTCTTGAGAATTTTACATTTCAATCAAGAAGTTATTTTTTTTTAACATTGCAAAAATGCCGTACATAAAAAGCTTTAACCTTTAATCCCAGTTTTCAACTACATATATAGAAACCCATAACTGATGAGTTTCCGTCAACACACATTGAACTTTTTTTTTGTATTTAATATTTTACTGGGGCAGTTTTTTTTTTTTTTTTAGGACATTAAATCCCCATATTTTCGAGTATTAAGTACTTTTAGACCAGTGTCGCTATATCGAATACAAGTTGAGTGCGATTTTCTCAAACTGTTAAACCCATTTTAACTTGTTGCCAAATAAATCGCATTGCGGAAATAGGGACTTGATGTTTTTTGAGAAAAATTTTTTATTTTTGAGGTACATTCGAGTATAAATCGAACGATTTCGGTATTATTTTGGAAATTAAACGTAGCGTAACATTATAAATTTTAACTATACGAGCGAGTTCATGCTATCCAGTCGCGCATATTTTTTCAATTTAATCTCCTTAAAATTCATAAGTTCATAGCTGAAATTTAATTTTTTTGTCTAAGTATACCTACCCCGATTTTTTTTAGTAGGTACATACAAAATTAAGGAAATTTTTATGAAAAATTAAAATTCGTAAAACAAAAATAAATGGTTTGAAAAACAGGGCCGATATAAGGTAACACTAAACAGATCTGTCGATTGAAATTTGATCGTTTTTACGACAGCAACTGCTTATACTTATTTACTAGGGAAAGATATAAGGATATCGTAAAAGCGATATTATCGTTTAATCGACCCACTTTTTCTTTTAAATATCTATATCGGGAGTTTTGACGGGAATTTTGTTTCCCTTTGGAATATTTTATTCCCTCGACAATTTTCCTGAAATCGTAAGGCAGGGGCGCAGGGCGCTCACTGAAGTGGTGACGAAGTGGAGTGGTAGTAGAGTATGGTAACTAAGTGGCATGTGGAATCAATAAAACCTATGTAAACAAATGAAGACGCGTTCATCAAAGTGGAGTGGCGGTGGCAAGATATTTTGAAGGTGGTGTGGTGCCAGTTTGGTGCCACTTATCTCGACTCGAACATGTTTAATTTTTAAGTGGCAAGTGAGTGGTGACGAAGTAGATATTTTTTTTAATTCTAGAAGATGCTGGTGATTATTGACTTAAGTATGAGTGGCACCATATGTAGTTTGCTACCTCACTGCGCATTAGATCACTTTCATATCACTTCGCCACCACTCCATCAACAATCCAAATGTTCACTACTACACTGCCATTCGCTGCTCCACTACCACTCAACTTCGTCTCTACTTAAGTGAGCGCCCTGCCTAAGACTCCGTCGTAAGCTTCCATCGTATACCTATACCAAAAAACAGACAAAACAGGTAAATTTATTCCCGCTATATCAATAAATTCAGACGGAAACTTTCGAACATCATTTACGTCTTCAATTTGCAAGGAAGTTAAATATTCCCAAGGAAATTTTTTGTCCCGATAACCTCCAAGTTTAATTGACTACTTAGATGGCTCTTTAAATATGGGTATAGATTAGATATGTTTACCTATAGGTACTTCTCACGTTTCAATTGAAAATTTAAAAATTGATTTTTAAAAATGTGTCCCATCAGATCCAAGAACGCACTTTAATTACTCATAATTTACATCTGATAATTAAATTAATCAAATTTCCTGTCTTATAATTTTTGTTAGCACTTCTTAGGACTAGGAGCATCATATTACTTTTTATCGTAATTAATCTGCGATTGTTATTAATTAACATCCGACATTTGCATTGAATTATCATAAAACATACACACCATCACCTCCTCTAGGTAATATACAAACATTTTACAAGGCAAAAAGTCACTAATTTGTCAACAAGCGCAATATTATTTAATCGCGCGTCTGTATTTTTCTAATTAAAACTTGAAAACAATTAAATTTGATTAATGAGTATCTATTGAACCTTGTGACATGATCCATAATGATGGCTGGACCACCGAACAGAAGCTGTTAAATAATGAAATGTTGAACGCAAGCTGCTGCGTCGCACCGCACCGCACCTCATAACCGATGTATGAAAGAAATCTACATTTATTTGCATTACAACGGCAGACAAATGCCCGCCCGCCATTGCCATTGTGCCATTTCATTACCTTGTCGTTATGAACAAACTGTCATTATTCGCGCCCGGTTTGCCGCCCATAAATTAGTTAAGTTTTATTGTGTGCGCGGTTATTAAAAAATTTCTTTTCATTAATTAGAATCCGGACTCTGATGGAAGTCGGAGTCGGAGTATTATTCATATCTCATTAAGAAACCTACCGCAGATATTGAGGTTCTTGAGAAACTTAGAGACTGATTAATCGATAACCATATTTACAGTTTAGGTAAAGGTATCAGCGTTGCCGCCCGAAATAAAATTAACGTGCCATATTTTCTGAAAAAACGTGCCAATTTTCGTGCCAAATGAAAAAACCAGAAATTCTTCTATTTTTTCTGCCTTCTTTCTACGGAATTTGGACCAATTTTCATTAAATTTTGTTGAAATTTGCTTCATTTTCTGAAAAAACGTGCCAATTTTCGTGCCAAATGAAAAAAACAGAAATTCTTTTATTTTTTCTGCCTACTTTCTACGGAATTTGGACCAATTTTCATTAAATTTTGTTGAAATTTGCTTCATTTTAAGTAAAGTAATGGAAATAAAAAAAAACGTGCCATATTGAACTTTTTCGTGCCACAGTGCCACGAGGAAACGTTCGTGATGTCAAAAGCATGATCGTGTCACTTCGGCAACGCTGATAGGTATGTGATTGCAATATTCTGACTATCTACCTGCAATCTAGTCTCAGCAACAATCACACAAAAGATAATTATTTCAAAGATAAAATAATATCTTCATATACTTATCGCGTAACTGATCAGCATTAGAAAACCGATTATATTTGAATTTTCTTTCTATTTTTTTTTTAATGGATTGTTAATAGCTTCTCAGTGAATAAGCTTTAATAAGAAATTAATTTGTATAAAAGGTATGAAGTTTATAAGCATTCAATAAGCATTCATTGGTTAGACTATTTTTTTTGTTTATTACTTTTCCTTGGTCCTGGTCAACTGGTTCAAAATAACATTATTTTTTCAGATTTTTAAAATGATGTTTACTCGTATTAGGGGTTGATTATAAAAAAAATTTGATGAGACATTTTTTTTTTAAAGCCTAGTACGCAGATCTGGAAAAGACAAATTTTATCTCTAAAATTCTAATCTCTACAAAAACGTTGGAAAAACCACGCAAAATTAATGTTTTTCTCCTTTTTTTTTCTTTTTGTAAGATTATCGATAAATAATAGTTGATCCTGTTTATCGTGCAAAATTATTGACTTGTCAAAGTTTTTCCCGCAAAATAATGCTTCGAACAAAGACAAATAATTTTTAACAACAAATTTGAATTAAAAAATGAATAAAAGAATAGAATTCTGGCTCTCAAAGAAAATATTGCATGACATATTGTAAGTGTTGCCATTGTTCTTTTTATATTTCAGGATGATTTTTTCAGATTGCCCCTCCTGCCTTAACGGGGGGAAATAGACTCCCCTTACATACAATTTTTTTCTTGTCTCGACCCAACCTACATGGCCCTAGCCTTTTTTCACATCTTAGATTTTTGGTAAATCACTCTACCTGCTTTACAAAAATATTGATCGGAAAAATAATATTTGTTTCAAATTTTCAAATTTTTTTTCAAATTGATCAGTTTTTCCCTTCTGGATAATTTATTCTTGAACATTGTGTTTTTTTTTTATTATCAAAAGGAATATCAAATTATTTCTAAAGATATATTTTTACAGTTTTTCAAAAAACAATTTTTACATAAAAATAAACCTAAAAAATTTAATATTTTTTCAAAATTATCGAATTTTTAGATCAATTTTTTTTTGCAAAATTATTTAGGTAGGTACCCACATTTTTTTTTTTATTTCAAGTCTTTCAAAGCAAACGAAATTTTTTATGATGCTTCCATTTTATTTCATAACAATAAATGCAAGTACGAAAACTTTTCACGGAGATGAAGCTCTTCAAAAAATCGCTGATTTTTTGAGCAAAAATGTAAAAATGTTTAAAATGCAATTTTAATTTTTTTAATTTTTAAATATTTATAATACTGTCCTGTCACGGTCGCCTTTAGCCTTAAGCTTTAAGGCTTTTGAGTTTTTACGGAATCAAGAAAAGCTTTTGATTTTGGACTTTTTTCTGATATGAAACTTTAAAATGTAAGTTTAACTGAAATAACGCTTATAATACTTCTTTAATTTTAATTATTTTAATAAATTTAATTTTAGTACAAAGCCATAGCTATTTCCATTCACAATTCGCTACGTGGCACCAATCCTAGTATTATTTCAAGTTCATGTTTGTTGTGTCTTAAAAGTTTTTATTTAATTATAAATTATTACACAAAACATATCACCTAATAATTTTAATTTTACAAACCAAAATTTAATGATTTCCATTAACACACTAATAATTTTAATTAATTCCTTTATTCCAACATCTCCTTGAAATTGAATTACACTAAGAAAACTAAAACACTCTGATTTCATGTAATAAACTTTAAAATCTAATTGCCCTGATGACAAGCAAAACATCATCAACATGCAAACATGTTGCAGCAACATCATTGTGTTGGTGTGGTGATGTGCTTTAAATTATCGCCCAAGACCGCTGACAAATATATGTAAATAATAATAAAATGATCAGTGGGATTCCCTCTTCACTGATTGATTTACGATTCCCGACCATATACTATACACACATTTATGTAGGTATATTCCTGTGGGAATTCATGTGAATATCAATATTTTGTATCTGGAACATCACGAGCTGTGAAGTTATTAGTCATGAGATGATGTTGCATCAGGCATCCTTATCCTATTCATTTCCTACATACAATATCTACATGATGTGCGAGGGGAGAAATAATTTTTAAAAATAAAATTTATGTGAATATTTTGTGTCATTAATTAGTTGAGTTGTCATTCGTCGTGTATAATGAGTTGTGAAGAGTTCATTAATCGTTTGCGTTCAAAAACTTGTATGCCTATCGACGAAAGAAAAAAACTATAAAAAGATACGAGTCGAGCAAATGCATTGAGGTGAAATTTTATTGCTTTTATATGATGCGGTGATGCTGATGATATTTATTTGTTTATATATTTGATGATGATGAAAATGAATTAAAATATTTTATACGATGTGATGGAAAATATAACTATTTAATTATTTGAAGGTGATGTGCATTTTTCAAAAGAAATATATTTTTGGAATTCATCAAAAAATTAATTGCGTGACAGCAGAATTTATATTAGGAAAATTTGAGTTTGAAAAAAAAAATTAAATTAAGACCACCGCACAAATTATATAAGGAAACAAATTTAGGTCCATCAAGCTGGGTCTGCCACAAAAGAAATTTAAAATTATAATGATGCAGGAATTTAGTTCCGATTTTAGTGCTATTAATTTCGAAAACACCAAATTAAATACTCCACCACTTGACGTTGAAATTAAGTACCAAAAACACAACACAAGTGGAGACTTACTATATGTGACGTCAACTTAGTCCTCGATAAGCTTGAGGGTGAGGGGATTTTAGTTCCAAAGATCGGAATTGTGGAACTAAGTTGGAGCTTAATTCCTGCATCGTTAGAATTGTATCGAGACGAGGCAAATCAACCTCTGAAGTATTGTAAGTTTGACGAATAAGAGTGAAAAAATAATTGCAGTGTAAACATTTCAAAAAATAAAAAAAAATTGATGGCACAACAGCTCATGAAGAACTAGGCCCTAAAGTGACTTTCAACTCTGAACCATGTATGTACCGCGTGGTTGCAGGAACGGAGGGGACCTACAGTTTGTTGCTGAATTCGAACGGCTAATGTAAGTGCCACCTTTATATGACAAGAGATACTCTTGACTCTTGGTGGAGGTTTTTTCAGTTCATCGCAAGAAGCAGAAGCCTTTTTTGCTTTATTATTAGGTGGACGAGGCTGGGAATCGAATCTAGACCTCCGGCTTAACAGTTCTATGCAATAACCATCATGCCAAGGCTACTACAAACATGTACACATAGACCCAGTTTTTCAGTGGAAGACTAAAGTTAAACACGAGTTGACTTACCAAATTTAGATTTACTCTGGATTTACTAAACAAATGCTTTTGATTTTGTATCCTCTGAATTAGTTTGGTCAATCCTCATGAATTCTTTACTAAAAAGTGCTTTTTGAGTTTACTGTAAATAAATATAGGCCCAGTGTTAATTAACTTTAGTTTAACACACCACTAAAAAACTGGACCTATAATTTAATATTTAATCCGTGGTTCAGCAATTTTGACTTAAAGATTTCGGCGCATTAACTGAAGCACATACTTAAACCTTGAACCTCAGTTAATACGTCCAAATCTCTGAGTTTAAATTTCTGAACACGGACCAAGATTATCAGGGGCGACCTCCAATAGTATTGGTTGTGTCTTTCCCAGACAAGAGAGGTTTGTTACTTGTGTGGTATTCTATTGAGGCAAAGCTCTTGGGTATATGTTTTCTTTATGTTTATACATATTGTCGGAAAACAAAGAAGGTTCCTGGCAAGGTAGCTACTAAACGGATAGGGTAATAAAATGTGTAGTATAAGTATAACCGTGGCATGATGGTTTGCATTGGACTGTCATGCCTAAGATCTCGGTTCAATTCCCAGCCATGTCCTCTTAAAAAAAAAAAAGACGGCAGAAAACGATAGGTCCCCTCTATTCCTGCTAACATGCATACTGGTTGAGAGTTATTACTATAGGCTGTGTTTTACACGAGCTATCGCCTATCAGGCACCAAATTTTATTATGTAGACTAAGTACACAGTACACATATTGAAGGTAATATATTGCGCATCTTCGAAAATTACAGTGACCTGACTGTCAGAATTTACAAAAACAAAACACAAGTGTTTCCGAATCGCAGTGACCCTCATCCACAATTTACAAAAACAAAATACAAGACATGCGCATAACTGAACAAAAACGAAAACTCGGAAGATATTACCTTCTATATGTGTACTGTGGACTAAGTAGACGAGATTTCTAGAGATTTCCTCAATCCTCAGCTTTTTTGCTAAAAGAGACCCAATATCATCCCATCTAGGGACATCCCTCGCATTTGGCTGCGAGCTCATGAGCACATTAAATCAAGTGGAACCAGGAGGTGATCCGTGGTTTTCAGAGTCTGAATACGTTGGTTTTGGTTCCTGTGCAGTGACTGCAGGTTTTCAATGAACAGAAGAAGAACATCTTCCGAGATACATTTTCAAATGCATCCATCTGACACACCGCACAAACCACTCTTCCATATAGCATCTTAGTGGCAGTTGTACAATCGTGGTTTAAATGTTGATCCGTGGTTCAGGAATTTTAACTCGCCGATTTTGGCGGGTTAACTGAGGTTCAACGATGGTTCAAGGTTCTAATATGCACTAATAGCCAATTACATGCCTGAACCATCGTTGAACCACAGTTAATCCGCCGAAATTGGTGAGTTAAAATTCCTGAACCACGGATCAAATATTTGTACAACTGGCCCTTAGAGTTATATTAAATATTATGAACAGTGGCGTATATGACTGTTTTAAACTCATACAAATAATATAATAACCCATCAAATAGATACTTTTCCTATTCACTATCAGAAATGTATAAATATTTACCTATATTAACATGATTGCCCTCACGCTACTAATTCAATTAATGAAATCGCGTGACGCTAAAAACTATTTACGCTATAATCAATATTCTGGTTAATAGAAAAATTCTTTAGCAAATTGCAATTATAGAATAGGAATATCTTTATAGCTTGTATAACAATAAGTAGATATATAGTTAAATAGGTTTACCTTTAGCTATATATCCCATACATGTATAGGTTAAGCAGGTATAGTGAAGCTATAAGTGAAGTCAAGAGCATGACAGTTAGATTATATTGTTCTAAAAATTACTTACTTACTTTACTCATTAATTAATTAACTAAATAATTGATATCCAATTAAAAAAACAGAACACCATAATTAATCATGCTTCACCAGAATATTTTTTATAGATAAAGACAATTGAATTTTAAGGGCCATTTTTTCAGTGCGAGATTAAAGTTAAACTTGAAACTACATTTGGCGAGTTAACTCTAGATTTACTGAACAGATTGTTTTGATATTTTACCCTGCCAGTTTGTAACGCCGATCTGCATGCATTCTTTACTTAAAAAGTGCTTCCTGAGTTAACTGTACACACATTTATATCTGGAGTTAACTAACTCTGGTTTAACTCACGACTGAAAAACTGGCCCTAAGTTAAGATAAGATATGAATTTACTTTTCCATAATAACACCATATTTTGATGCGGGAAGTTGCCATATTTCAATAAAAATACATTTGAAGCGAGCCTTCGTTGAAAGAGGAGTGGATTTTATATAAAATCTTACTTGTGATGATAAATTAATTGCTATCTATTACATGGTCATAAATATTCGAAATGTTTTTCAGTAGTTTTGTAATATGACTCAGTCAGTCCATTTTAAGGCTTATTGCGAGCTACAAGTGTGGCAAATATACCACAGGTTGTGTCCTAATTCGTGCAAAATATTTTGCAGGCATTGATTCGTAGGATTGTTATGAGAAAAAAAATTACAAAACTAAATAATTATGGGAAAAAGTATCAAAACCTAAGAAAGATTTTTACATGATTTTCAGTGAGTATTTGAAAAAGAATTGATAAGAGAATTGAATATTTAGAAAAATAATCTGGGACAAAAAAGTAGCATATAAAATTCTCTATAAAACAATTATGACTAAATTTTGCAAATCTTTTATAGTTACATAGTTATTTTGCACTGAAAACGTCTGGGCCCTAAGTTTTTTAATCAGTACACAATCCTTCATTGTTTATAGAGAGTGGTTGGCATAAGATGTAACAAATAGCTAAAGCGTATATAGGTTGGGTTGATACAAAATAAAAAATTAAATTGGAGGAGGGTCTATTCCCCCCAACACCCCCCCTTTAGCTAGGTGGGACAATTTTCTAAAAAAGTGACTTTTTGTAAATCCAAAGATCTCTTCTTTTATTTTGTTTTGACATAAAGTCTTTTTAGTGGAAATAGGATCTTTGGAGTAAGTACAAAAATAAGGGATTGAACTCAAATTTAGGGAAAATTTTCTTTTGTTATTTTCATTTTTCTCAAAAACTGAAAGGCATTTTGTTTTTGACATTTAGTTTTTAGTATTTGCCAAAAACTAATAAGGGGCTCGAATATGGAAAACAAAAGTACCTATACTGTTCAATAGTTTTTCATAATTTGAATTTGAAAATTGATTTTTCGAAAAATAATATTTGCAATAATTTGAATTAAAAACAATATAAAAGAAAAAAAACTATAGCATGACGTTGTTAATGTTGCCGTTGATTTTTAATGATTTTTTTTTCTATTTAAATATGATTTTTTAGAAAACTGCCCCTCCCTCCTGAACGAGGTAAAAAGAACCCACCCCCTTCAACTAAATTTTTTTCTTGAATTGACTCAACCTACACGTTTTAGCTTTTTGTCACACCGTATATGAATTTTTATGTATTCTCCATTTATATAGAAAAGTAAAGACCTATCGAAAATCTTTTTCGTAGGAAATTTTTTAAGTTACAAATTAGTTCATAACATTTTTTATGAACGAAGGACCGTAAAGGAGATATAACACAGTTTTATATAACAGTTTTGGGGGCCTTTTACCCCCAATAAAATTGTTATCGGCACTCCTATCGATGGGGACTTTTTAAAGTTTCCAAAAAATACAAACATTCAGCTTGCCGCCGATTTTTTGAAGTCAAATGTTTTTGACTGGACATTATATTACATAAATGGAGGTATTAAGTTGACTGGAAAACAGCGTTGCCGCCCGAAATAAAATTAACGTGCCATATTTTCTGAAAAAACGTGCCATTTTTCGTGCCACTTGAAAAAACTACAAAATCTTCTATTTTTGCGAAAAGCCTGTAATCAATTTTATTACAGGGTGGAATACAATAACAAAAATCAATGGAAATCATTTGCTCTGTTCGTGCATTGTCAAAAATGATTTGTTTCTGCCCACTTTTAACGGAATTTGGATCAATTTTCATTAAATTTTGTTAAAATTTGCTTCATTTGAGTAAAATAATGGAAATAAAAAACCGTGTCCTATTGAAATTGTTCGTGCCACCGTGCCACGGGGAAATTATCGTGTCAAAAAAGCACCATCGTGCCACTTCGGCAACGCTGCTGAAAAAGTTTTAAATTACAATTAAACTATAACATCAAAAAAAACTAAGGTTTTTTTGTTAGGCTCTTTTAGTCTTGTTGATTTTTGAATGCAAATAAAACACTTTTATTTTATTCTTATACCGACGTTTCGTAACTATAAGTTCCTTACTTCTTCAGCAGTTGCATTTATTCAATTTTTGTATTAATTCAAATTCATTAAATATTGTCAACTTTACTCCCGCTATTGCATTATCCCAGCAACGCGACAGCACTAACACAAAATTGAAAAAAAAATAACAAAAATAAATATGAACCACACAAAATGACAGAAAACAAGAAAAACTATTAAATTAGAAAATTAGATTTTTAATTGAATGCCCCTGATGACCCCACAATTCATTCTTCACATTTTTTTATTTCATTTTTGAGCACTTTTTCTACATAAAGCCTTAAGCATAATTTGGTAATAATTTAGGTAACTAAAATATTGCTGAAAGTTTAAAAATAATTTATTATATATTAAAAAATTGATAGGAAATAATGTACCTAAATTTATTAAAATCAAAAAAATTGATTCTCCAAGATTTCAACTGCACATGATTTAAACAGAAATTAATGCAATATTTTTAACTGTGTATACCTATCTATAAGAGTCATCAATTGAACGGAACACCCACCAAACGCACACCTGACAACCTTTGCGATACAATATACTTTGTAATTAACTGTGTATGGCATGTATAACTACCTCTATAAGCGAACGTATCTATTAATTCCCTCGGTTTTGTTCCTAATGACCTTTTAAATGATTAAATGTTATTACTCAACTAATGAGGCGAAAGTGTATAATATCTTCTATGATGATGTATTGGTTTTTATATCTATGAGATATATGAGCTACTGAAACAGAAGTCATGAATTCTTTTTAGACTTGAGCCCATAATGCTTCGTCGGCCTACGCGCTCCGCCTTGCGCCGCACCATAAAAAATATTAAAAAAAAAAAAAAGTAAAAATAAAACAAAATTAAAATCGTGATTTATGAACACATTTCGTATTTGTTTTATTTTA
Organism: Epistrophella euchroma; assembly: GCA_947049315.1. Lineage (NCBI taxonomy): Eukaryota > Metazoa > Arthropoda > Insecta > Diptera > Syrphidae > Epistrophella > Epistrophella euchroma. The sequence continues at coordinate 25,646,561 of OX346246.1, forward strand.
TTTAATTTTTTTTTTTTTTTTTTGAAATAGCAAATAAAGTATCTTAGTATTTTGTATTTTCAATTTTTGTCACCTCAGTCAAATGGCCCAATAATTTACTTGTGGCTTTAATATTTGTCCACATTCTTGGCAATTTGTTATAATTAATTTATTTGCTTGTCTTATTTTAAAATTTTAAATTGCATTGTCAGTTGTCACCTCGCTGGTGTTGGGAATGTATAAATACCTGTTTTTGTGTGCTCGTTTGGCTTGATTTTTGTTTTTTCTTTTTTTGTTAAACCTCAATTACGATTAAGACTTGAATATTTATAAATGTCTATCTAGAGCAGAGGTATAAATACTGTATTTGTGTTAAAAAAAAAAAAAAAAAAAACTCCGACTGGTCCCACAAAAGTCATGTAAGCAATTTATTTTGCCTTTTCTCTAAGGGCCTGTTTTTTTCGTTAACTATAAATTAGGGGGAGGTTTGTTTTGGTAAACACATGTCATAAAGGACTAAATGATCCTTTTATTTTTTTTTTCTTACATACGAGATATGGATAGAGTTTGAATTATTATTACTCAAGGGTATAATAGAGATACCTACTTGAGATTTTATGAGAAAATTTGAAATTTGAGAAGTATGTGTGTATGTATAGGTACCCGCGCAGCAGTTGTATCTGCTAAATACCAAACAAAATTTAAAGAAAAAAAGGAAAATTTTAAAGACCACGAGATAGGCACTTTAGTTTGATAGGTGAAGTACATATGTATCTACAATCTACTTATAGTACCTAATAACCAAATGGATCAAATTCAGATGGTCAATTTTAGTTTTTTTTTCTTTTTTATAGATTCTTGGAACTTTGTGTATTTTTGATGTGCTAGTGTATATCTTCATGTAAGAATGAATATTAATTCGACAGATAATTATACTAATTCGAAGAAGAGATTGAGATCTCCAGAGTGTTTATGGCATGTTTTGACAATATGATTTCAGATTCCTAATATAATTATGAGGTTTCTTTCTTTTTTTGGTTTGAAAAGTTTCAAGACCATTTGGTTAAGGCAGGAGAAAGATACATAAACTGGTCATGCAATAATATGTCAGAAGAAAGTCGACTTCCAAAATCTACACTGAATGATAAATTAATTTTAGAAAAACATGTAAATAGTTTAGGCTTTTGCTGATGGCTGAAAGAATAGCTTTGTAGTTAGGTGTACTAGATAGTGCATTTGTGACTATCGCGTCGAAGGTCTGGGTTCAAATGTTTTAACCTATTTGGGTTGTTTACAAGTCCATAGATCAATTTTAAATTTTTAACTCACCTAATGAACAAAAAGTCCCCAATAAACTGGGGTCGATATACTCTGATTTTAAAACAAAAGTCAGTCATAATCATAAGCCCCCAACTGCTTTTACCAATTTTTAAAATAAATTTGTAGGAACATACATACTTTAAATATACAATTGCTCAGAAAGCGAGATACAGTTTTTTTTTTTTTTTTTTTAATAAAAACCATTAATTGAATTAAATGTTTCTGAAAAACTTAAGTGGCCTGGAAAGTCCACAAGAATTTTATATGTTCATTAAGGTACATTATGTTTAAAATTCATAATTGGTTTGTGGAATTGTACATATAATCCGTTCAAGTAAGTAGATACATTTTGAGTTTTGACCTGTGGAATTATAAATCTGCGACTAGCTAATCACATAAAAATAAAAATAAAAATTAAATTTGATGGCCTAACAGCTCAGGAAGAACTAGTTCCTAGTGACTTACAACTCTCAACCATTCTTGTGTGCGTGTCTGTAGGAATGGAGGGGACCTACAGTTTATTTGCCGAATCCGAAAGGCTAATGAGAGCGGTACTTTTCTATGACAAGAGATACTCTTGGAGGTTTTGTCAGTTCGCAAGCGGCAGTAGCTGTTTTATTTTAAAAATTATTAAGTGGCGAGGTTGGGGATTGAACTTAGACCTCCGGCGTGACAGTCCATCACACTAACCATCACGCCACGGCTACTACAATAACATAAAAAAAAAAAACAAATTTGAAGTGAATAGGTCCAACTGTTTAGGGAGGCTTTGGCTGATATTACAAGCGAAGCACGAAAGCACACACACCACCATCGCACGAACGCACAGATCGGCATAAAAAACCCACTTTTTCGGACTTCCCCAAACTTCACTAAACTTAACTTCTGCTAGAAATATTTCTTGAACAAAAAACCACATTTGCTAATGTTTTGACGTCTCTCGGAGTTTTATTCTAATGTGAAAAACTATTTTTCTTAAGTTCCAAAACATATTCGACAACGTAAACTCTTCAAAATTCAAAGATATGCCTGGGTTTGAAATTTTTTTGTTTTGATTTCTGAAGTTCTAGTCCATTTTGTGGTAGTCATGCTGCCACGGGTTTACTTACACAAAAACAGAAATGGCGCCCAACATGAGTTTTTTTTTTTACGGGAGAAATACCAGCAATCAAACTACTTCTGTGGCAAACATTCCAATAAGTAATTAATTAATTAATCGAAGAACAAGTTTCCTTGAAATCATATACGTTTATATAGAAATACATACATACATATGTATATGGATGTCTTGCTGAAGAAAACCTCATACATGTTCATGTACATGCACTGCACATGAACATGTACAACATAACCGCCATTGGGAAACTTGGTTAATTGTAAGCGCAGGCAAGTAGGTAATAAATATAAAAAATAAATAAATTTGATGGCACAACAGCTCATGAAGAACTAGTGCCTAGTGACTTACAACTCTCAACCATTCCTGTGTGCGTGTCTGCAGGAATGGAGGGGACCTACAGTTTATTGCCGAATCCGAACGGCTAAACGAGCGGCACTTTTCTGTGACACGCCACGGATACTACGTAATAAAAACTATTTCTTATACAAATTATCGTCGGTTAGGTAGAAAAATGGCACAACTTAAAATAAATAAAAATTTGTCGGTCGTCTAACTTTATACAGGGATTCAAGCTGTAAACATATTCAATTGTTTTCTAAAACTAGTTTATTACTTAGTGATAAACCAAACAAAATTAAGAAATTCATCAATATTTGCTCGGGCGCCACTTAAGAACTACTTTAGGAACAATGAATAACTTTGGAGTGAGTGCTGGCCGTTTGGACGAAAATTGTTTAGCGAATCTTACGTCGTAATTATCAAAATAAATTTTGATCGATTCGCAATAGTTGTTTCGCGAATTTTTGTTTTGTATTTGGATCAACCCGCAAAATGATCATTTCGAAAAAGTTCCTTCGCGGTTTTTTATATTGCATATTTATTAGGTGAAAATTTGTTGTTTTGCAAGATCTCATTGCGCCAACTGTGAATTTCCGTTTTGCTTTCTAGCCGTTTAGTTAACCCGCCATTCAGTTATCTGGCCGTTTTTCTATCTGGCCGCTCTCTATCTGGCCGTTTTTTTATCTGGCCGTTTTCTTGTCTGGCCATTCGTTATTTGGCCTTTCTTTATCTCGCCGTTGAGTTATTTATTTGGCATTTTCCGTATCTGGCCGTTTGGTTATCTTACCGATGGATGTATACAGAAAAAAGCACTGGATTTTTTCATACTTAAACGTAGGTTTTTTAATGTTAAAGGTGTCTGTTTTTTTTGTTGCTTTTTTCGGAAAAAGTAAATATTCGTTTTGTTTAATAGGAAACAATTTAAACAATAATTTTAGGTACATGTTAATGAATTTCGCGCGAATAATGCGATGTAATATTTTTTAATAATTAATTATTTTGCGAAATAATAAAATGCGAGATAAAAATTTTCTTTGTGAAATTTGCAGAAAGATGATTTTGCGAAACAATAATTTAGCGATATAAAAACTTGCCAAACAATTAAATGCGAAATGACTACATTGTAAAACAAGAAATTGCGAAATGAAAAACAGCCAAACATAATCCGCCAGATGACCCCTACCCTCTTGGAGTATTTCCGCGTGCAAAAAGCTATACATATTGCAAACAAAAACATTTGCGTACAACTTTTATGTCGCCTGTGCGTGAAAAAACTTCAATGGTAAGTTACTTCTGTTCTCATGAGATAATTAAATTATCAAATTCTCAAGCCTGGATTTCTAAGAATTCGACTATCTAGCCGACTCCCCAAAGCCAAACAATAATCTATTTGACCTTAAAATTCTTATATGTGTGTAAACTTACCTTCGGATTCATTGAAGTCTTTGGTTGTCATTTGAAAGAGTGCATCCAAAGGAGTTCCATTGGGTTTCGTTTTTCCATTTGTTGCAGCCTGATTTGCTGCCGAAGACGCAGACGACGAAGATGATGATCCAGTTTGTTGGGCATTGCCATGTGACGATGGTGATGTCGAATGACGGTTATGTCCGCCATGTTGTTGTTGATGTGCATCACCTGATGACAGCCTATTGGCAGCGATCTCTGGCGAACAACAATCACTAGCAGCCGAGCTGGATCTTTCCGAGCCACTTTCCGACGGAATTATATCCATTCCCATGTGTCGCAGAAGCTGAGCTTGAGCGTTGAAGTGCTCTTGCAGTTGGCGGTGATAGTCCAATGCCAAACGTTGCTCATAGTGTAGCAACGCTGGTGGAATGAACGGTCTTACGGCTGGAATTGGCCCCAGTAAATGGTCCCAGGGACGGACAATCTGAGTTGCTGGTATCAAAATCGGATGATGAGCTGCGGCGGCTGCTGCTATGTCTAGCTGGGGATGAGACGGAAAGGCGGCTGCCGCTGCTGCGGCTGCATTTCGGGAGCTCTTATCGTGGCCGAGGATGTCGGCAATGGAGAAGCTCTTTACTCCTTCGATATTGGATTTCTGGTGGTTTGTAATAGCCGGCGGCGGTAAGGCTATCGGTGCTGCTGGTGGTGGCGGGGGCGGCAGGGTAGCACACGGGCTTACAGATCGCTCCATTTTGAGCTTTTTAAATGGCTGAAAGTACTCATCACGAGCTGTCAGTTGCAGTGGCTGCGAATGATGATGCAGATGGTGATGATGATGATGCGGCAGTGGACTTGGTGCGCCAACTGATATTTCCGATTCAGCTGGACTCGGTGGTCGGATAGTTGGTGGGCAAAGCATGATCTTAAAAAATTGTTCTAAAAAATTCACTATAAACGGCTTATTTTATCACAAAACCCGTTGAAAAATATTCAAAAATCACAATGAGATAATTCCAAACTTTTCAATCAAAATCAATTAATTTATGATTATCTATAAATATTCTAGTATCGATGTCACTATAGTTAGATTACTAACAAGTATCTCCTTATCTAAACTGTATTCCACTTAGCTTTTGATTTAAAAGCTCACAACACAAGTTTTTCTTGTTTCACAACAAAAAGAAAATCAAAATAAAAAAAAATATGATTTCTTGCTTTTGATTAAATAATTTTTTTCACGTCAAGTTTAAAATAAATCCACATAATATGATGACCTCTCTACACGACGATTCACAATCAACTGTTCTCAACTAGATTGAAGATTGTTAAGCAGCGGCAGTTGCTTTGCGGCAGCAAACACAAGCTAACTAGACAAGTCTGTGATTCCCACTTAGCATTCCATCTCGTTCCCATAACCAGCCGACAGATATATCCGGTTATTCGGTTCGGTACAAAGAACCAATGCGCAAGAGTTAGAGAGATAGAATAGGTATTGTTGGGCGCCAGATAGAGAGAGTCTGATACGTGCTTGTTAGTTAGAGGGATTCCATCTTTCCATCCCCTTTATCATGAAGCTTATGGACTGGCATAACGAACGAGGGGTATTTTGGTGGAACAATGGGAAAAAGGCGTTTTGTATTTGAAATGAGCATCCAGCCAATGGAAGAAGCGGTCGCAAACGCAATGGTGGTTCTGCTCGGCTAATTATGGCGATCATCATCGCATCGCGCATAGAGTGTGGCCCTTCGTTGGAGTTATTGTTAAAAAAAAAAAAAAAATATTTTTTTTTGGGTTCTGAATTCTGAAATTTATAAAATTTTTTTCTTGAGTAATTTACAATGATATGGTGACATAGGATAGGTTTCAGAATTTAATTTGACACCGAAAAAAGTGTGTTGAAAATTTAACGAGGGTTTGTTTTGTAGGTATTGGTAGGTCTACAGATACCCACATAATATATCTCTATAATATACAGTTATTTGGAAAAAATGATGATAATTAATGGAATCTTTATCATGGTTAAGGAAGATTTTCAGTGCTAAATCGTTATACATATAGGTGCGATGTATGCAGATGTTAATTTTATATTATAGAGGTTGGATAATTTTTTATATTAAATATACTTTTTGTATCTACCGCGCGAACTTTAAATTTTCACACCCCAAATTGATCTTCTCTTGAGCAAAATTTTGTTTCCGCTGCACTCACATATTTTAAAATCAAACATATTCCAGTTGATACAAAATTCAAACAGTTTATATAAACATTTTAGGGGAACCTTGGATAATTTGCACGTTGCATTTAACGTTGCGTTGAAATTTTATTATCCTAGAGCTCTTAGAAAAGATCATCGGAAAAAAAAATAATTCCCGAAAAGTTTTAATTTTTTTTCCCAACCTAAATTGATTTTCTTTTTTGCATTATTTTTGTTAAATGGTTTCATGATAAACGCTTTTCCTTTTTGTGTACCTATGGGCACACTATGTTGCGAATACAACGCAACGTAGCCGCATACGGAGATGCAGCCGCAGACGGAAGAGTACGGCACTTTTGAAAAAAAAAATAACTTTTTGGGTCGGAAAGAAATGTTGTGATGGTTACTTGTACCGTGGAAAAAATTATAAATTAAAAGGAAAAGTATTGGAAACAAATAATGTGAATTTTGAGCTTGTAGGTATACACAAGAATATTGTTTTATTTTTCTTCAAAATACTTTCAAAGCTGTACAGCTACATTGTTGGCACGTAAAAAAATAACGACCGACACTTATTTGCCGAAAACAAATGTGCAGTTTTTTCCAATGCAGCGAAAATAAATTTACACAGGTTCTTATGAGGGCTGAGTGGCTGACTTTTTTCAGGATAATTTCGCTGCATGGGAAAAAGCTGCACATCTGTTTTCGGCATTTGACAGCTCTTCCAATTCCGTCTGTGGCTCCAGTTGCAACATTCTATTCTGTCAGGCAGTTAAGAGTCAAACCATTTCAAGAAGATTTCGGTTTCCTGGAGATATTTGCATTTTGTGACCGAACTGGAATACAATCCTATATAGGTAAGCGATCTTATTAAGAAACGGGATCGACCAATTAAGAATCCTATAACCATAAGAACCACATCGCTCTAATAACTTTTTCCTACTTGCCTTGCAGAGATAATATATTGTTCTTAGAGTCCCGAATTATTTCTTTTTCAGTGTTGGAGTTAGTTATCCCTTTTCTCTTCCCGCTAATGCATTTAGATCACGAATTAATATTACTATATTTTTGCGTGATCGTTAGCATTTGATGTATTCTGTCAAAGTCGAATTTCTATATCGGTTGCAATTTATATAACTTGGATATAACTTTAATGTTTCTTTGTCAAATTGAACGTTTACACAAGTATGACCGCTATTAATTTGGATTGCCCTTCAGAGATTTCTTTATACCATAATAGCAGCCTCCACTTGCTATTTTCCGTGATTATGTCGTCTTGTTGGTAATATATTCATTTAAATTCATAACTCTTAAGAACTCTTCCAAAACTACTTAGTCTTTTTTTTGTATCAATATGAAAGATGAGTCTATTTCCCTCCGCTAAGAGGGTAGGGCAATTTTCTAAAAATCGACTAGAAACATAAAAAAATAATTATTGAAAACCAACGGCAGCACTCTACAATGTCATGTTATACTTTTTTTTTTAAAGCTATAGAAGTCCGTTCTTAGTTGTTTTAATAAACAGTTTTTTAGAAATTAATTCTCAAAGTAAAGTTAAAAAAAAATAAAAAAATTGTGTTCAATCTGATTTTTATTCAAAATTGTATGTTATTAAGTAGTATTTTTGTGTTTAGTATTTAATGTTCCCATCAATTTTTAGTCAAACACCAAAAACCGGAAGCTTAAATGTGTTTTTCTTTCTGAGAAAATTGAAAATAACGAAATCTACTACTTAATTTATTAAAAATAGGATCGGATAGTAGTCATCAGTAAGAATAACTTACTTTTGTTATTTTCAATTTTCTCAAAAACTAGAATAAATTTTACATCTGATTTTTAGTATTTGTCTAAAAATTAATAGGAGCATTGAATATTGAAAACAAAAACAGTACTTGATATCGTAAAATTTTGAATAAAATCCGTTAGAACAAAATATTTTTAATTTTTTTTTTCAAAATTTTAAGTTATAAAATAAATTTTTGAAAAACTGTTCCATAAAACAACTTTATTTAAAAATAAGACAAAATAGTGAACAACAGCAACAACTTAAAGGCGCTACCACCAATTGCTTGTTGTTGTTCACAAATTCGATAAAATAGTGTTACCGTTGTTTTTTTTTTTTTAATTTTTTAAGCATTGTTCAAAGTATTTTTTTTTTTTAGAAAACTATCCCTTTGATGGGGAAATTAGACCACCCTTTCAATTCTTGTAAACTCATCAACATTTTTTAAAGTTTAAAAACAAAATATCGAAATTTTGAACTCTAAACTTCGACAAAAATCAACTGCTTTGATACAAGAAGTCGAGCAAAATATCAACATGAAACGTAAGGTAGAAATTTTTGCCAATTTTTCTGTGGGATAGTTAAACTTGAATAATAAAACAATTTTTAAATACTATCTAAGTATATTACAAGAATATTACAATTTTCAACCTATTCTAGTTCCTTATCCTTTTCTTACCTTGCTTTTCCTTGATTTTCTATAAAATATTTGTAAAGTTCAGTAGAAACCTAGTACCTAGTACCTAGTACCTACTTATCAATCTTAAAGTATTTTGGAAAAGCAACAAAAACGGGTGCCCAAACAATTTTATAAACCGAGTGGAGCAGGTATAGTCCATACACGAGTCTAAAATGCGGTCTTAATATGCTGATAAACCGGCAGATGAACGAAGAGGTAACCGAGTCAGGCGGACTTTTATGTGTATTCAAACAAACCTTTTATATTTTATCGCGTTTAAAGCTTGATTCACACTATAGTGCCGATACCGATATATCGTTCTCGATACGATAAAATATTTTCATATAAAAAACGATCATATCTAGAATCAGTAGTGTGAATGTTCTCATTGTTTGTATCTTGTGTATAATAATATTTTATCGTATCGAGAACGATATCGGTATCGGCACTACAGTGTGAATCAAGCTTAATAGTTTTTTTTGTAACAATTGGCGCCCAACGTGGGACAACACCTTTTAACCATGATTTCATTAAAAATTTCGACTCTCAAAATGATGACGGTTGAAATCTTGACTTCCTAAATTCCGATTCACTTACGACATTTTAAAAGATCGATCCATTCAGATACGTTGATCTGCAGTGTTAGTTTCTTCCACCCTCCAATAATAAAGTTTTTTTTTTTTTTTTTAAATAAGTTATTCATATATGTACTTACAAAATCATAAATTCACACTTAAGATATTTCTGATATTTTTAGTAAAAGAAGCAAAAAGAATCTTATAGGCGCACAAGTCTTCAATCTTCAAGTACCTATCTTAACTTTTGCAATATTTATTCTTTTTCTTTTTTTTTTTTTCTTATAAAACAATCTAACTTCAATCATCATTAAAACAAAACCTAATTGCCCACTTAAACTGTATTTTTAGTTTAAGATTTTTTTTCCTATTTTAAAGATATTTTTCTATCTTTTTAAAACCAATCCAGAGTAACAAGAAACTACTTAGGTAATAAATTTGTGTTTGAAAAAAAAAAAAAAATGAACGAACAAGAAATGTATTTAAGGAGGTACAAAGGGTATAGATATGTATACTTATATCTACATGCAGATGAAAATGTAGATTATACAAATGAACATGAAACGTGTCTTATGTTCCCCTTTTTCATCTTGAACAAAGGTACTTAATTTTCCCTCGGGTATTGTTATGGATTGAAATTGCTGGTTTGGTAAATTAAATATGGCAGATACTTTTTACTATGATAAACCTAACTATAGATAGATATTTACCTCTACCTACATAATATACAAAGATATGTTACATATAGATGTGTATATATAAATTTATATAAACTTTTGTTTAGTGCGATCTACACTGTGTATAATGTCAGTATTTTGGGAATAATTAGAAGTAACAATAAGCGGTGCCGTTTGTGTTATTTCATTTGAATATTGGTCTCGACACTTTATTTTTAGTCCATAATTAAGGCAGGCACAATCTGATAAAATGCTTTTCAGTGGTATTCGGTGTTGGTTTATGGCTAAAGTGGTAAAAACGTTTACCGATTATGACTAATCTCAGTGCCATTTTTACCATAGGGGCAATAGGGGCTTATACCCAGGGCGGCAAACTTTGGAAGGCGGCAAATTTTTAACAACAAAATTAAAATATCTCCTTTTTATTCAATGATTATGAGTATTGCCTTCACCTTCAGATATTTTGATGATTATACGGATGTCCAGTTGAACGATTTCTAGTTGCTGTGCCTATCTTCAGTCAGATTCATGACATCTCTTAGAAGATGTAGACATGGAAATTCTGAAAAGTCTTGCTCTGGATATACAAATATGTCGAGGGCAATGCTACGATAATGGCAGTAATATGTCTGGCATTTACTCCGGTCAGCAATCCAAGATAAAACGGCATAATACCCTCGATACGTTTGCACAAGTTATTCTCTTAATCTTGTAGAAGATTCAGCGGCCGGCACAGGAACCCACAAGATTAAGAGAATGACTTGTGCAGGGAACAAACGTATCGAGGGTATTATGCTGTTTTATCTTGGATTGCTGACCGGAGTAAATGCCAGACATGTTACTGGCATTATCGTAGTATTGCCCTCGACATTTTTGTATATCCAGATCAAAATTGATACCTTTTTTAGTTCCATTACAACGATGGAAGAGAAATGAGTGATTCTCTATCCCATCTCCAGAATTTTATTCCTTACCAGATGTGTGGATGGACGACACTCAAATTGACGATAGGTATATGAAAACAAGTGATTTAGAAATTAAGAAACCCGAGGTCGAAACACTTGCAAACTTTTAAATTGATAAAAATTCCGCCAATTATTTTAAAACAAAGCATTGTCGAAAACTCATAATGAAATCTTTGAGTGGAACTCGCTGGCCTGAAAGATATAATGCGTCTGTAGATTTGTTGAAAGGTTATGATTCAATTAATTCATTAAAGAAAATGCTTGCAGAAAATGGGTGATGATATTCTACTAAATTCCGAAACGCGCCATGAATCATCAGCTTTGTTAAAAAAAAAACTTAGATCAGAATCAATTACTGCCTGAACAAAATAGAATGCTGGAACCGGAGCCGCAGATGGAACTGGAAGAGCTATCAAAAGGTGTCGTATGCTATTTTTTTTTTTTACGTCCCCACAATGCAGCTGTACGGCTTTGAAAGTATTTTGAAAAAAAAAAAAAATATAACAATATTCTCGTGTACAAGCTCAGAATTCACATTTTTTGTTTCCAATAGTTTTCTTTTTAAGAAATATTTTTTTTTGGCGATACAAATAACCACAGTATTGTTTCCGACCCAAAAAGTTTTTTCTTCTTCATACAATTTGTAACGTCAAAAGTACGTGAAAAGTTAAAAGTTGGTAACTCTTCCGCCTTCGGCTGCAGCTCCGTATGCGGCTACGTTCCGTTGTGTTCGCAATATTGAATTTGTGTGTATTTAATATTTTGACAGCTATTCCAGCTGCGGCTCCGTTTCCGTCTCCGTCTCAATTCTGTTCAGGAAGGTAGTGTTCATTTGGACTCAAATATTGAAGGGAATCAATTCTACGAAAAATCATTACAATCCGTCGATCTAGATCTTAAAACGGCTGCTGGTTTACACTTATCATTGGGAAAATATTTGTAGTAGCCCGTGGCGTAATGGTTAGTGTGTTGGACTGTCACGCCAGAGATCTGGGTTTGATTCCCAGCCTCTACCACATAGGAAACAAAATTTTTTTTCAGGGCTACTGATGCCTTTTGCGAAGAAGTTACAAATCCTCCAAAAGTACCTCCTCTCATAGAAAAAGTGCCACTCGGATTCGAAGTGGATTCGAACTCGGCAATAAACTGTAGGTCCTATCCATTCCTGCAGATACGCACACAGGGTGGTGGGGATTTGTCACTAGGCCTTGATTCTTCATGAGCTGTTGTGCAACCGACTTATTTTTTTTTTTTATTGGGAAAATATTTATAAAGCAGTGCCTAATATGACGGGTAAAAATTGTATGGATGAAGACGAATTCCCGACGATAAGGACGAGGAAAAGGCAATTCGATAAGAGCACTAATCCAGAAGGTCGTTTCAACATCATACAGAAAATGGAGTATGATTGTTTCAATCCAATCTTATAGATAATGTGATATTTGAGCTCAAAAGACGCGAGAACGCATACACACATTTTTATAATATGTTTGGCCTCTTGCTGATATTAGGGGATACCGAAAAAAATATTCGAATAAGGCAACACTTGTGTTGCCAAACAGCTATCCTAACGATTTGGATGAACAACTGAGGGTGCAGAATGTCTTTAGTTCAAGTTCAAGGAGTTTCTGCACATCATCAACGATATTAAAACAAAAATAACAACCCTTATTATTTTGGAGTTAAGTTATTGTCAGCGAAAATCTGATTTCTTCATTTCAGAATTTGTACACTGCGCATTACCAATATTTTTTATCGATTCCTGTCTGAAATGCATCTGGAGAAATTAGTTTTTCTGCCTTAAAACGAATTAAAAATTATCTGCGCAGTTCTTTGATGGGAGCGGGTCAGAATTCTGGCTATCAAAATCCTGTATGACCAAAATTCAGTTTTTTCTTTTTTTGAAAATACTGTTCGACCAAAATTCTGTTTTTCAGAATTCTGTATTTCAAAATTCTGTATATCGAAATATCTGTATATTCAAAATGCTGTAAGTGTAAAATTCTGTTTTCCAAAATGCTGCGGTTATGTCCAAGTTCAATATTTCGAAGAAAAAATTGTTAGAATCATTCGCATTAATTTGTTCAAAAACTCATTCAAAAACGACTAAAAGACTTATTTGTAACCAACATTATCTCTATTTTCGTGAATATATTTTTGTTAAACTTCGATATGTGGAAATTGTAGAATTTAACGATGAAACTTAGAATTCTTCAGCAATATTGGTTCAAGTCCGAAATGTTTTATTTACAAAATTCATTATAGAAAATTTGAGTATTTGGAGGACATCTTTATACGATCAATTTTAAATTAAAGGTACAAAATAGCTGCATGAAATTTGGTCCCATTGAAAAATAGCCCCAAACAAAAAATTAAAATTTTTACAAAAATTTATATAAAAGCAACAACAACAAAAAATTGATAAAATTTAATGATTTGGGGTCATTCTTCATTAAGACTTCCTTTAATTTTTTTAATTTTTCGGTTAAATTTCAGTATGAAAAATGGCTTTTTTTCATTTAGTTGGGGTAATTTTTTAATTTTGAAAATGGTGTAATTTCTCCAATTTTGGGGATATTCATTATATTTTGCTTAGGGTAATTTTTTATTATGACCAAATTTCATGTAGCCGTACATAATATGTATAATGAGGCTTGAGTGTAGCAACAAGGAAGATTATTGTAATATAAGATTTCATTTCATTCGAATTTTCAATGTTCATTCTGTATTTAAGTAAATATGTATGAGTAAAATTATTTATTTCAATATTCTGCTTTTCAAAATTCTGTATTTAAAAATATTATTTTGATAATGTAAAAACGTGCGCACTTTTTTACATTATCAAATCAATTTTTTTAAATACAGAATTTTGAAAAGCAGAATATTGAAATACAGAATTTTAAAATACAGAATTTTGTGTAACCAGAATTTTGAATTACAGTATTTTGAAATACAGTATTTTAAAAACAGTATTTTGATCCTAACCCTTCTTTGAGTCGATGGAAAGCTCAATAGCCTAGCTGTCATTTTGGAATTGAAAATGATATCGTAAAAACGATCGATTTTGATTTAATATCGCTGATCAGTTTTCTTCGGTAAAAGCACGCCGTAAAGTAATATAAATTCAAAAAAAATCGATTTAATTTTTAATTTTGTAATCTTCCGTCTGAAATTAAATACATATGTACCTAAATAAAGCTTTAATGAAATGAAAAATACTACTTTTTTATATTTTAATTTTCTTCAGCAACACGTTATCATTAAAATTATTATTTAGTTACTGCAGCTAGGTACTAACTTTTTTTTAAACCGTGAAGAAACAAAAATTAAGGGCGGCAGAAATAAAACTGTCCAGGGCGGTAAATTATAAAAAATGCCTCTGTCTAATCCACGAGTAAATTACACCTTAGGCTACGTTAATACTCGTACACACGTTTATTACTTTATTATAAACTTTTAAGTGTTTTTTTTTGCATATAGGTATACCTACTTATTTACTCAGCATTTTATCTCTCTTAAACATATGAATCTGATGGATTCAATTCCATTTCAGATTGTGCCGCATCGATTTTGTGTTCTTGTATATCCACTTCTACAAGTTGATGAATAGGTAAATTGATATCCATAATTTAAATCCTTCATTTGTTGTATATCTGTGTCTGTGTATCTGCGCTGCCAAACTAACCATTAGCTCTGATTTTGTGATTGATGAATTGATTAGATACATTTTGTTGGGGCTGAATGGGTGGTTCTTTTAATTTGTTGCTTTTGGATTCAATTTCTATAGCGATGAAGTGCGGGCAGTTTCGTTGGTTGGCAGCTAGATATTTATTTATTATACCTTTTAAAGGCCATTATATTATTGATATGTGTGCAAAACTAATTAATTTAATTAATATGTATATCTACGAATACGAAATGGAATATTTAATTAAAATGTTTATGTATAGGTAGGTAAATTTGCCCCCACAAATTGTATATATTTTGGTATTTGTTTTAGCTGCTATACTAGATATATGTAGATACAATTAAATTTAATTTAATGACTTTTTTAGATATGGCATTTTATTTCACTTAACTAAAAGCTGTATTTTTTTTGTGTTTTTGTTGTTCATTTTAATTGATGACTATGAGGTTTTAAATTTATTGAGTGGTTAGAAATTTATGTTAAAAAAATGTAAATTTTGTCATATCCAAGGATGAATAATATAATAATTCATTTTGTGATTTGTAGATTGGGATTGTTGGTTGATTTCATATAATATTTATTTCCTTATATCTACATACATACATAGTTACAGGTAGATATAGATAAATTTAAATACTAATTGCTATATGGTATTAAATGGTTAAGGTAATTTTGATGAAATAGTGATACAGGTATATTGATGAAAATGAGAATGGCTATTAACTTATCAGTAGCATCATTAAATAAATTTTAATTGCAAATGATGGTTATGCTGTTATTGGATGTAGGTATTGGGGTAACTGGAAATATCTAATAATAAATTGATCTTTAAATAGGTATGTAAATACATATGTATGTAAGTACATAAACACAAAATATTCTAGGATTTTAAAGTACACTGAAAGAAAAAATTATCAGCCCATAAATATGTACATTTACTCTAAGAATATGCACACTGCACACATAACTTTTGTACTCGTTACATGTTTAAACCGGACAGTCCCTTTTAAATAATTCTTTGGATCTTTAATACATTGCAAAAATATGTGTCAATTATCTCCGATGAGTTCATGATTATGTATTGATTAAAGTTCTACATTTATGTTATGAGAACATAAATATTTTAAACCCGTGGATGGCTACACCTAAGTACAAAAATTGTATTAATCACAGCAATTTTTTTTTTGCTGAGTAAAAGCAAAACGCGCTTTGAGTCTATATATTGGCATTTATGGATTACAGACGCTGTATACTCGAGTACATATCTGTCAACTGTCGATAAATAATTGAAATCCGCCAGTCAACCTGATACAAAAAAATGTTTTCATCATATCCAGGTGCATATGTATGTATGTACCTACACATGTGCTAAGTGCAAGCAACGTAATGAGGCTATATCGACACGCCACACGCATTAAACACAGAGTATGTGTACTGATTACATATTTTGTGTGCTAATTACATAAATATAAAGGGTGATTCACCTAAGTTACCTATAAGGTGTAGAAAAATCTAGAGCGTGTAAGTTGAGTCGAAGCAAGAAAAAACTCGTTTCGGAGGGGGTCTATTTCCCTCCGTTTAGGTGGACTTAAAATAAAAAAACAATCATTTCATTACTAAAAAACGGCAACACTTGCAATGTCATGCTATGAAATCCGTTCTTTTATTTTGTTTTAATCCAAATTTATTTGAGAACAGTTTTTGAAAAATTAATTTTAAAACTTAAAATTTTGAAAAAATTAGTTATAAAGTACCTAATATTTTTGTTTTTTAAAAGTTTTTAATACCGGATGCAAAACAGTCTTTTAGTTTTTGAGAAAATTGAAAACAACCAAATCTTCTTTACTACTGTAACTTTATTAGTAGAAATAGGATCTTTTGATGAGCAACAAAATAGTGGATGGACGTCGAATTTAAGAAAAACTTACTTCTGTTATTTTCAATTTTCTCAAAAACTAGGATCTATTTTGACATCTGGTTCTTAGTGTTGACTAAAAATTGATGGGAGTATTGAATACTAAACACAAAAATACTACTTAATAACTTAACATTTTGAACAAAATCAGTTTGAGCACAATTTTTTATTTTTTTTTTTTCAAAAATGTAGATAAGCTTGGAAATTAAGTTTTGAAAATCTTTTCACTAAAATAAAAAACAACTTAATTTGAAAATAAAATAAAACAATGGATTTCTATAAATAAATACAAAAAAATTGAAGAACTAGGGCTTAGTGACTTCCATTCTTGTGTGCGTGCCTGCAGGAATAGAAGGGACCTACAGTTTACTGCCAAATCCGAACGGCTGAGGTGAGTGGCACTTTTCTATGACAGGAGATACTTTTGGAGGATTTTTCAATTCATCGCAAGATGCAGTAGCTCTATAAATCATTTCTAGGTAGGGTTCCCAACTTTCTTGAAAATCAAAGGAGGACATATTTTTTCGAAATAAAAACAAAACAAAAAATTTGAAACCTCAGTATAAGTAAATAAAATCCTCCCCGCCCTAAAAAAAATTTAGTTTTAGATGAGGCCCTATAGAAAGTCTTACATAGCTTATTAAAAAGGACCAGCAAGGGTTACTATCGAAATCATACTAGGCCCTCGCCTAGTTTTTATTTATTTTTGCCTCAAGATAAAAATAAATAAAACAATTTGGTGTATTTGAGATTCGGTACTGGGATTTTTCGCTTACCGGTCTGATCCGCAATACAAAAGTTCAATTTTGAATAACTATAAATATAAAAGGTTTATTTCTGATGGGACAGCAAAGCTTTCTCAAAGAGTTTTTACTATCAAGGGCCTAGCGAGTATATTTGCTTCGTTTTCCTCGACGGAATTTTCCATACAGAAAATGTTTGAGGGCCTTGGTTAAACCTGGAAAAATTAAACATTTTTTCAAGCTCGTTCTGGTATACTTAAATTAGAAAAGGCATAAATAATATAAAAATAGAAATACAAATTCTATTTTGTAATTCCTTATGCTGTTAAAAATTATAAATAAAATCATAAAAAATTTTTAAAATTCGAAAGATTTTGAGGAAAATTATAAGTTTTTGCTAAATTGTTCTTATTCATAAGAATTTAAACTGTATTTCAAAGCTTAAAATTATTGGCAAAAATTATGAAATTTTTTCACACGCATAGAGCATATGCAAAAAAAATGTGTATTCCAATTGATCCTGCCTGCGAAGTATGTAGTAGTGCTTATATATCGGAACTACATTTACCATTGAAAAAAAAAAGTATTTGAGAACTTTAGACGAGTGGAAAAATGTCATCTTTAAATAATAAAAGTAATGACATTTTTTAACATAAAACATCAAATCCTTCAGATTTTTGAAAAGAAGGACATTTCTAAGTGAGGAAGGACGGGGGACAAATACTTGAAAAGGAGGACTATCCTACCAAATGGAGGACAGTTGGGAACCCTATTTCTAGGTGGCTGCGGCCGGGAATCGAACCTCTGGCATGACAGTCCAACGCATTAACCATTACACCAAGGGCTACTAGAAGAGATTACTATAGCTTCAAAAAAAAAAAATAATATAATATTAATATTTTTTTTGTTTTAAGTTAATTTTTTTTTGTAAATTTCACCTATTATTCTTAATTTTCCAAAAACTAAAAACACAGGCATTTACTCTTCACTATTTGACTAAAAATTAATAGGAGCATCGAATATTAAAAGCAAAAATACTACTTAATAACGTAATATTAAAAAAAAAAAACTAGTTTGAACAAAATTGTGTACATAAACATGTACTGAGTACATATAAATATGTTATGAGTACAGAAACTGTAATCATCACAGATCAACCAGATGAAAAAAAAAATCAGCTAGTTTAATGCTAAACCTTTTTCTCAACTTTTTAACATTACGCATACGCAATTAAAAGAGAACTAATGTGGTTACTTTAAATGCACGTTTTGGAGTGAGAAATCATTTCAGAAAGTTAAATGAGTGTGGAATTGATGCATTTCAATGATTTATAACGGAAAAGCAAGGAAAAATACTCACCTCTTTTTTTTAAGTTTTGAAATAATTCCAACATTACCATACTGCTCGCCCCACTGTGCGACGATGGAAAAAAATACTCATAAATTTGGGGAAAAAACCCCAAACTGGTAACCCTGCTTCACATAAATATTTGTTAGTCGCATTTTCTTAGCCTTTCTGGTTTCTGCTGTAATGGGTACAGCTTCTTCTGCACTTATTACCTATTTGTGGCTTTGTGAGCCACCTTTTTATTCTAAACTTCGTTCCCTGTTTTTTCCCCTTTAGTCTTCACTGTCTTATTCGCTGCATATATCGTTGCCGATTTTCCCTTTATTTTGAAAGTACCTATACAAATTAATATTTTATTTTATTTGAAAAAAAAAAAATAAAAGTACCTACCTACTTGGATTTAACTTCCAGAATCCGATCGATCACACATCCATTAAAAAGAAAATAAAAGAAGAGATTTCTGACTTTTCGAAAAAGTAGGTAGGCATAGCATGAGGTTGTAAGGTTACAATTGTTTTTTTTTTTTTAATATTTTATTTACTATTTGAAGTAATTTTTTTAAAAAACTGCCCCTTATGCTAAACAGGCGGGGGAATAGACCCCCTCCCATACAATTTTTTTCTTGTATCGACGCAACCTATATGATCTAGCTTTTTTACAATTCATAATTAAAATTTTACATTCGCATTGGCGTGGGTTTCAATTTGTACCTAGGTATCGCATATTCTATATTATGAGAATTAAATTAATTTCTGTTATTACAGCTTCCGTTGAAACAATAAATCAAGGCTTTGAAAACAACACTTCTATAAGTTAACCAATTTTTTCATTGATTCATATGCAACGCCTAAGCCTTCAACTATAATTAACCTCATAAAATATTTCTTCGCTACTGCTGCTAATGCACCACCGGTACAACCCAAAAGCAATAAAATGAAATTATGAGTATAAAAAAAAACAGAGGCGTCAAGTCGTCTAATCACACTTACCCTGCTGAACTCCTACTGTTTTGTCGGCTTTGTATAAGACTCCATTTACACCAAATCGGATACCCACTGTGCACCTGTGTCGGTGTCCGTCGATAGCCTTTGATTTTCTCTAAATGGTTTGAATTGAATATTTTTACCCAGAGCGATAACAGATACCTATACGAATTAAAGAAAGAAAATAAATAAAATACATGGACCATCACTTCTGTATTATGCACCAAAATAGCCTTTAAGAGAGGGATGCGTGGGAACTACAATGGAACTGGACATTCAAACGCCATCCTGATGTTAATTATCTTAAGTAGGCCACCACTATCGCACTGCTGATGCGCTGACTATGAAAGGATCCTTATTTTCTATATGATCGAACGGTCCGGTTAAAAGTTATTTACACCACAAAGGAGCAACAAGAATTTATCAAAAAGATATAACTTAACCTTTATACCCATTCCATGGGAGAATGATTTTAATTGGACTTTGTTAGTCTCATAAGGGTTACATTTGATTAGAAGCCAGATGTGAATTGAAAAGTGCTTTCTTCTTTTTCTTTTAGTTTTAAAATCAAAGACAATTCGATACGGTGAAGATTTATTCAAATATAGAATCCTTTCATCTTTATGGTGCAAGCTGCTAATTAATTATTCAGTGAGGGAAATGGACCTCCGCAAGGTGGTTGATAAAATAATATACCTTTATCCAATAAATATACTATACCGCCACGATAATTGAACAGAAAACTATTCTGTGTATGTATTTATAGGGCAAAAGAATTTTTACACTCAGAGAAATGTTTTTTTTTTTTTTTTAACAAAGGTTTGCTTATAATACAAATTACACTACTACTACTACTACCTACTACTGAAATAAATCAGCCAAGTAGAAGACTTTTTGAATTGGTCAATTAGTCGCTATCAGAGCCAGTTGCGAAATGGTTAGTACGTTGGACTCACAGTCAGCGTTGCTATAATGTGCCTGATCGGGCCATTTGGCCCTCTATTTTTCATTTTGGCCCTTGGCCACGGGCCACCAAGAAATGGCCCGCACTTCGTAATTTTTTGTGTTCATTGGGAGTTTACCCTACAAAAAAATCATTGAGCGCTTATTGTAAATGTGACGGAGGTGGAATCCTTTCACAAGAAAAGATGCTTTATTATGTGAGTTTCACCCCGAAAAATATTTCATGTTCCGATAATTTTCCTTTTTGTGAACATTATTTGCAGGAAAAATATCAGAATATAATACCATTGACAGCTTAAATTTATATATATTTTTAGTAGGCGAAAAAGAGGGCAATAAGGCGGAAAACGTTAATTTCATTCGGGTGAAACTCACAACAGCTTTTAAAATTCTAGGGGAACAGAAAATTTTAAAGTGAAATATTTTTCGGGTGAAACTCACAATAAGGCTGATGATCAATTTAAAAAAAAAACTCAAGCAAAAATATTATCGTGTGCCGAACATCTGGAAAAAAATTTTCAGGTTTATTCCATCTTTGTTTATATTTATTAAATGCTTTGATATTAATTTGTGGACCCACCAGCAGATTACAATGTACCCGTAGTAGAAGCTTTAGCCGTTTTGACCAAGGTCCAGATGCACAACAACCGAGGTTTAAATTAGACTTTAAAATTTAAACTTGAAATCCACCGATTTCAATGTATCTGATGTTCAACGCTGATTCAAGCATGTTATTGGCTTTCATCATATCATATACTAAACACCAGTTAATCAGCCAAAATCAGTGGGTTAAAATTGCTGAACAAATTTTTACATGTTTGAAAAATACAAACAAAATGTAGCCGGAATCTCCGAAAAAAAATCTTAGCTCTTATGTGAGATTTTTTGCCCCCTTAAAAAATCTGAGCGCTTAGATGTTTCTCTCTAAATTAGAAAATAAATATTCTACAAAAAATAAATAATAATAAAAGCTTTGTTCGCGTACTGTTGAAATCTATACGAATTTCTACAAATTTTCAGCAAAAAAACTTCATTGTTCAAAAAATAAATTGTGTAGAAATTCGGTTTTGGACAGTACACAAACAAAGCTAATATAAACTTTGTTTGCCACAAAAGAATATAAAAAAGTTTGTATTAGATTAGGTATACCTATATTTAAAAAAAATTGATCTGACGGATTATGGCCCGCACTTTAAGGAAATGGCCCTCAAAGTGGCCCTCAATAATTTTTTCTTTGTGGCAACGCTGCTCACAGTACACATATAGAAGGTAATATCTTCCGAGTTTTCATTTTTGTTCAGTTCTGCGCATGTCTTGTATTTTGTTTTTGTAAATTGTAGACGAGAGTCACTGCGATTCGGGAACACTTGTGTTTTGTTTTTGTAAATTCTGACAGGCAGGTCACTGTAATTTTTGAAGATGCGCAATATATTACCTTCAATATGTGTACTGTGCGTTGGACTGTCATGCCATGGGTTCGATTCCTGGCCGCATTCAACCTAAGAAACAAAACAAAAACCTACTAACTTTTGTGCGTGACAATTCCTTAAAAGTATATCTCTTGTCATGATAAGTGCTTCTCTTCTTAGCCGTTTGGACTCGAAAAAAAATTGTAGGTTCCTTCCATTCTTCCCTAACAACACGCACACCAGGAATTATTGAGATTGACAGTTTTAGTTTACAGTTCTTCACGAATGTAAATTAGCTGTTAGGTATTAGTTGCTAATTAGTTACGCAAAAACCATTTAATCATTCTCTTCGTTTTTCGAAAAAAACAGCATTTCCTTCATCCCTTTTTTTCAAAAACGGAAAGAGTGATTAGATTTTTTTTTACGTTACTTATATTAGCAATTAAGTAACAGCTAATTATCATTATAATTTAAATCTGCAATGGAAAAAGTAATCTGCTAAGTTGATACACATAAAATGCGGCTAAATCGTTTAAAAAAAAACAAAAAATTGAAACCGTTCTTAAAAATTCATTTTTTTTTTAACCTTAAACTTTTCAAAACATTTTTCATTAAAAAAAAAAATATCAAAATCAATTGAACCGTTTTAATTTTTTGAGATAGAGATCCTATAACTGCACTTGTATTAATTTACAAAAAAAAATCAATAATCGGTTGTAGTTTGGCAAAGTTAAACCCACTTAAAGAAACGAGACCAAAAATCATAAAAATCATTTTAAGTCGCAAAAGAAGCGAAAACGAGAAAATTACCTCTTAAGATTTTTTACTTAAAATGACCTCAGGAATTCATGGTTTTCGTCTGCATCGTTCCATGTGGGAGGTGGGACTCGTTGTATATTTGCTCAATGTAATATCAAAATATTAAAAAGTATAAAAATAAATAAAATAAATAAATTTATAAATAAAAATAAATTAAAAAAACTCAAGTCTGATTAAAATTTCGAGTTCGATTTTTTACGAATCTAAAACAGGACCTACTATAGTCCAGTTAACGAAGGACAAATAAATGCAAAAAATCATGTAGTCTGGGTTATTTTTTTAAGTGGTAGGGGTGACCATCAGGTCCAACATACTAGGGTCGGTTTTCTTCACTATTTTTTAACTTGTCGAAAACTCTGAAGTTGACCAACTCTAGAGCTGATAATTTTTACCAAATCGAGAGTTGGGCAGCAAGTTGGAAATTGCTTTTTTTCACTGCTCAAATTCTCAACTCCAGAGCAGGGTTGCCATGTCTTGAACTAGGTCCAAAGCCCAATTTAAAAATTTTTGTAGCCCAAAATCGGAGCTGAAAAAGTAGCCCAAATAGTAGCCCAATACCAATAAAAAAAAAAACATTTCTAACTTCAATCAAAATTTGTTTTTTTTTTTTAAAACAACGAATAATAAAATAAATTTTTATTAACGAAAAATAAAATACATTTTTTTTTAAACAAACAACGAAAAATAAAATAAATTCGTTCATAAGAAAAAGAAGAGTTAACAATATTATCAGATTAACTGCTGAAAATCAGTCTATAAATCTGATATCCTCATCAAAATTATTGTCATTTTCATCCTCGTGGTCATTGTAATAACAATGATAAATTGTTTAGTTCAGTTTACTTATCATTTCTTTTAAGGGTGAAAAATTTTTACAGCAATTTTTTTTAAACCGTAGCATCAATACGCAAAACGAATAATTGTATCGAGCGATGCTGTATAGTTAATCGATTTCTTGGTTATGCAAAGTTAACAATTGTATTACGAAATACGCCAAATAGGTACCCGAAATCTAATTAATCCGAAATATTTTTGACGTTAAGAGCCAATTCAGTTCAAAATTCTTCCAAATTTGTTTGCAAATTTGGAGTGAAAAAACGAAACTCCAATCAAATTGAGGGAGCTTATTCCATTGTTCCTCCAAATTTGGAATATTTGTCAGGGTTTTCTTGCTTTTTGGAATTATCTCCAAGGGAATTATCATTTCATTAAGGGTATATGTTAAGAGGGAGAAAAGTGTTTTATTTATATGATTTATTTGTATGATAAAATATAGCCCAAGATTAAATTTGGGCTATTTATAGCCCAATAATGATTGGGCTGTCATACTGAAATTTTTGTCGGCAATTTTGGAAAAAGATAGCCCAATTTCCGATAAATAGCCCAATCTGGCAAGCCTGCTCCAGAGTTATAATTTAAAGTTGGCTAACTTTAATTTTTCAAAAAATCCCTGGGATATTTCTGACAGATATATCAGTTTCAATTGCATAGCTTTGAATTGGCCAGTTTATATTTCAGAGATCTCAGAGGAATCCGTATTCTCAGAAATATAAACACAATTCCTCACAAAAATTCCTCAGTTTTGCTGTCAAAAAACTGAGGAAGGTTTTTTTTTTATTCGTTGCTTAATTATTTTTTGTCGCATTAATCAAATAAGAAAGGAAAAGAAAATGTTTTTGATGAATCTTGTTTATATTTTAAGCTCTTTCAAAGTGACGGAGGAAAATTACTAAGCGCTCTGAAATATTAACTCGCCTAATTTATTGCGTTTAAGCCACGGGCTACTACCTTAAGGTGGAAGCGGCTAGTATTGAACTCCAGACCTCTGGCATGGCAGTCCAATGCACTAAACATTACGGGTCTGGAGTTCAATACCAGCCGCTTCCATCTTAAGTTTTTTTCGGAGCTACTACCTCTCGCGAGGAAGTGACAAATCCTTCAAGAATCAAGAGTATCTCTTGTCATAGAAAAGTGCCGCTCACCTTAGCCGTTCGGACTCGGCAATAAACTGTAGGTCCCCTCCATTCCTGTGCAGTGCGCGCCTGGCCTAAAAGTCCCCAATACAGGGCCGCGAGCTTAAGACAGTAGAGGGGGTTAAAGATCCCCTCTTTTAGTTTTTCGTGAATATTTTGAAAACCAAGCTTATAAGTAAATTAAATTTCTTACAAAACATATTCTGTATTTTTTTTAAAGCTGGGAGCAACACTAACGGCTATATTATTGACTTTCTTCAAAGCTAGTTTTACTGAAAAACTAGTTCTATAAAGGGTTTTCAAGTTTTAAGCTTCTCAAAAAAATTATTGATTTGATTTAGATGTCAAACTATGTATGTCAAAGTAATACAAATTTGTAGAAAACTTAAAACTCGAAACCGCTATAGATCTAGTTTTTCGGTAAAACTAGCTCTGAAGAAAGTCAAAAATATGGCCGTAAAAGAGATGCGGGGTAGAGAAATCTCGAGATCTAAAAAATCTGTCATTAGCTTACAAAACTCAGTTGTTATTGATCAATTTGACCCAAAAATTATAAAAAAAATGATTTTTTGACATGTACAAAATAAAATAGTTAACATTTCCGAATAGGTATGGGCACGGCATGTCTTGTTACAATTTTTTTTTTTCGTTAAAAACTTTTCTCTGAGTGTAGGATTAAAACAATACCACAAAGACAAATATTTGAAACGAATTGTTGAATTTTTGTTTATAAGTTCTTAAAATTCTTGTGGTATCTAAATACTTTTTTGATTTGAATAACTAATCAATTGAAATATGTAGGTACAGGTATATGGTTAGCCTGCAAATGAACGTTACATCGTCACTTTTATTGTTAACCTCTACTCTAACGCGCGTGCTTGATTTCATTATATTTACATAAGTATGGTAATACCTTCTCGTACAGGTTTACCAATATTTTATTTAGCCGATAAATTAACATTTTGATGCATGATAAGGTGTGAAGTGGGTGGTAGTGTCTTGAGGTTGAGGTGATGTTGTTATGTGCTCATAGATGCAATCGGTTGACAAACTGACGATAGCTTGTTCCAAAGCAAAACACATAATAGTCAAGTCAATCAGAGAGTCCTTGTTAAAAAAAAAAAAGTGAATGCCAACACACATTATACACAATCCATAAAGCCATTTTGTGTATAGGTACCTAATAAGAAATATGAATTGCATCTACTTTCAAAATAAACTGGTATAATATCTACAGCCTAATTGCAAGATCACGATCGAGGTGAATCAATTTGATTTGGCTTGAGTTTATTTTTCGTTAAATAAATCCATAAATATAGCGAGTGCATTTCATATTTCATAACTAACGAACTGAAAGATGTTGCAATATGGGCAATTGCCACTTGGTCATTTAAAATAAAATGCATGGCTGGCCATACGAAATACAAAATGCAGACTTTGCGGGTGGCATTAAAAAAAAAAATTAATTTCTCGAGCAAATGATTCAAAATGGTGTAAGAAAACTATTTAGTACCTACAACACTACACAAATTTGTTTATAAATAATCGAAAAAACCTTAGCTAACGACACATACATAGATAAAAAGATTCAAGAAGCGGGAAAATTAATTAGATGGATGTTCGTCGATTTTGTGTATTTATTTTTTCGGTTTTATTTTTTATTTGTTTTTCATATATAGTTTCGTTTTTAATTTAAATAATTATATTGAATTATTTTTATATCTACATAACTGAACAATTTTGGGTCGATTTCTAAAACCAGAAAATTGTATTAATACCTTCCTAAAATGTTTTTAAAAATGCGAACGTTTGTATTGTCCTCAAAGTAAAGTCGTTGGTGTGTTCCAGGTGCTTTAAAATTTTAAAAATTATTTCAAAGAAAAAAGAATTTTAAAAATCGGCAAATGGTTTCTGATATTACACTAAAAATTAATTTGCTCTCGTGCAACTTATTGGCAAACTGTAAGACGTATTTTAAAAAAAACAGCGCATCTTAGAATACTACCTAACATTAATTTTTAGCACAATATGTTTTTTGAAATTAGTTCAAAAATGCATGCGCTGCGCTGCTGCATTCTTGGCGAACTGCTTAACCAATTTTGACCAAACACACTCAGAAGCATTCTCGAACTAATTTTTTTTTTTTTAATTTGAGCAAAATGGAACCGTGTTTTCTGAAATTAATCGGAAAATGCATGCTTTTGTGCACCTCGTTTGCAGACTGCTAGACCGATTTTTGGATGCACAGGAAAACTCTCGCATTTCCAGTTAAGATTTTTTTAAATTTTGAACAAAATATGAACATGTTTTATAAAATTAGTACGAAAATGCATGTGCTGCTACACATTGTTCCTTTAAGCAGAACACATATCGGCTCCGTAATAGGTGTCATAACGACACTGTCTTGTAGGCAAGCACGCACCACGGCTTGGTGTTTACTCTAATGATTTCTGCAGAAGCTGCAGACGAAGAGGAAGAGGAATCGATTCCTCACCTTCTCTGCACATGCCCTGCTTTATCTCAAAGACGCAGACTCCATCTGGGAGATTTCTACTTCAATGATCCTAGTGATCTGGCAAACATAGACATAACTAATCTCGCTCGCTTCGTAAGAAGCTTCAAGTGGTTCAACGACTAGTGAGGAAGTCCCCTAGATTCAAAGTGGTATCACAATGGACCAACTTATGGTCTAAGTGTGTCGGCTCTATGCTGGCAACCATACGTAAACCTTACCTAACCTAACCTGCACATTGTTCGTAAGCTAGTAGACCGACGGAGGTTGACAAAACAGGCAGAGAAACACTTTTGGACTTGTGTAAGATTTCCTGAAAGTTTGAGCTCAGTCGCTATGGTGGTATCGGAGTCCATTTATTGAACTGAAAAACGAAATGTGCGCCCAACGAAATGTGCGGCTATGATACCTGTTAGAAATTTTCCGACTTTTCTTTTTTGCCTAAACCTTTGCGTATAGCAATTACCTATAAGCAAACCCTCAAAAGGAACTATCTAATTTGGTCTAGTTTAAAACATTCAACTAAACACCGATCCATTTTTTAAGCTACAGATGTTGTACAGAGATGAAATGATTCCCAACAATTGGAGTTAAGGTTAAGCAAAAAATGATATTAATGACCTAATTTATAACCTAGCTAAAAACAAAATCCCTCAAAACTTAAAAAAAAAAACAAAAATATATACATAAACGAAAACTTCATATTTAATATAAAACATTTGTACCCAAACTTCAAAAAAACATCTCTCCTATAATACACCTAGGTACCTTCCTAAGGCTTAGTAGGTAATTGTTATGCTTTCTTTTGAGGTGTGACATTGCAAACCCCAAATGATAATTTACCTGCGGCTTTTGTGTTGACACGCCCTCTAGCGCATCTCCTACCCAAACAAGAAATTCAAACTTAAAATTTAATAACCACAAATCCACAGCAACAACAACAACAACAACAACAGCAACAACAATTCGATCGACATTAGCACAGGCCCAAAAGGAATTAATGTACCTCTAGCTCTTCTCGTTTTGTTCAACCCATTGTTTGTTGTTGTTTCGCTTTGTATCCGATCTCGCCGATCCTGCATCCGATACTTTTGCCCTGCGCATCGTATTCACACTGTCACACATACACTCATACACACAGAATTCAACCTCTTTGGCGGTAGGTTGCGGCCCTTTTTGATCTTTTGCCGACAATGCAATCAATTTTCCTCAGATTCATCAATATTTTCTTTAATCGCTTTAAACGTTTTGCCCTGCACTCTCGTTGAGATTAATGTTAGCCTCTTTTGTTGTTTTTGTTATGTGTATGCGCTCTGGTTTTGGTTTGGTGGCGGCGTCGTCGATCTGCAACAGGCAACGAACGGCGGCGACCAAATATGTATCTAAACATGTATCTGGGGGGATAAAAATTTATTGATGAATCGCGTTTGATCGTATTTATTTTATTTTTTATTGTTTTCGAAATGATAAAACGAGATTTAATAGGGATCGTTTCATTTTAATTTTTGGTCCATTGGTGTGGGTATACACTGTACGTATACACCATCAGCTTTTGATCTTTATAGGTGGGGCGAACCGGCGGCGGCGTCGGCCACAGTTACTATTTGATTGGAATTTTATTTGTGGGAAGTAATTAAACTCAAACTGGCTATTATATACAACAGTTATTATGGCTTCCGGAATTACATCAGTAAATATAAATGGCTGATAAATTTAAAATCAATTCATTTTTTGAGAATTAAAAAAAAGTGCGCTGCTATTAAAATTTTTATTCATTTTATCTGGCATTAAGAAGTGCCTCTAGGAAGCTATCGAATAACTTTGGAAGTTAAAAATATCAATATTAATTTAAGTGAACTATAATCAGTTGAATTTATTTTATTTAATAGGTTGGGACCTTGGGAGGTTTAAATAAAAATTTTAATATATAAATATTTATGAATGTTATCTACTTTACAACTCCGAAATGTGAAAATTATAGAATATACCGAAAAAACTTAGAATTTTTCAGCAACATTGGTAACCGAATTGTTTGTTTTCATTATTTTTTCTGAAGTTTCGTCAATAACTTTCTTTTGATGGGTGGACCCTTTATTTTTAAAAAAGTTGACTCTTCGCGGAAAAAACAGAATTTCTTCAATCAAACAAAATCAAATCTAAAAACAAAACTTTTTTTTTTACATTTTTGTAGATATGCTTTATAGTCCAGTCAACGAAAGAAAAATAAATGAAATAAATCGTGTAGTCTGGGTTATTTTTTTAAGTGGTAGGGGTGACCCTCAGGTCCAACATACCAAAAGCCCGAGCCCAGGGCCGCGAGCTTAAGCCAGGAGAGGGGGTTAAAAAAGAAAAAAATTGTTTAGGATAGGGGGGTTTATGTGCCCCCGTTTATAAGAGAGGGGCCATTTTCTAAAGCGTTGACGTAAAGTACATAAATAATTATTTAAAATCAACGGAAGTACCTATAATACAATACTATAGGTTTTTGAAAATCCAAAGACCTATTCTTTTATTTTGTTTGCTTAAACAAGTTTTTTTATTTAACAGTTTATGAAAAAATTGAATTTGAATTTAAAGTTTTGAAAAAAAAAAAATTATTAATTTTATGCTAAATTTTAGGTCAGTATTTATTACTTACTTACTTTAGATGGCGCTCACAGCCCAGGATGGACTACGGCCTCAACCAACAAGCCCCTCCAGCCAGCTCGGTCCCTAGCTAGCTGCCTCCAGTTACGCACTCCAAGTTATGGTTGAGGTCGTTTTCCACTTGTGTGCGCCACCTAAGGTGGGGTCTTCCTCTGCTGCGCAGACCGTCAGGGGTAGATTCGAAGACTCGTCGGGCTGGTGCGTTGGTGTCCATACGCTCCACGTGTCCCAGCCATCTCAGCCGCTGAATTTTCAGCTTCTTGACCAGGTCGATGTCGCTGTAAAGCCCGTAAAGCTCGTTATTAAATCTTCTCCTCCATACTCCATCGATACAGACTGGACCGAAGATCACCCGAAGAATCTTCCTTTCAAAGCACCCAAGCAGATTCTCATCCGTTTTTGACAGGGTCCATGCCTCTGCCCCATATAGCAGGACCGGGATGATTAGGGTCTTATATAAGGTCTCCTTGGTTCTCTGAGAGAGGGCTTTATTACTTAGATGCCTTCTTAGCCCGAAGAAACAGCGATTGGCAAGAGTAATTCTTCGTTTGATCTCTGCGCTGATGTCATTTTGCGATGTTACAGTGGAGCCCAGGTAGACAAAGTCCTTGACGACTTCGAAGTTGTATCTATCCATCGTGACGTTTTGCCCGAGCCGACGATGTTGAGATTCCTTTCTCGATGATAGCATATTCTTCGTCTTGTCCTCATTAACAGCCAAACCCATTTTCGCCGCCTCCGATTCAATACTTGCAAACGCGCCGGTAACAGCTCGCTTCGTTCTCCCAATGATGTCAATATCATCTGCATAAGCAAGTAGTTGAACAGACTTTTGAAAAATTGTACCTCTGTTGTTGACTTGCGAGTTGCGTACAATTGCTTCAAGAACGATCGTTCTTGAAGGTCAGTATTTATTGCTGTTGTTAATTCTTAGTCGAACGCTAAAAACTTAATAGCTGTAGGTATTTCAGTTTTTGAGAAAATCAGAATTTATGAACCCTACTACTTTCTTAGAAATTTTTTCTAAAGAACCTTTACCCCCCTCCTGTCTAAAGCTCGCGGCTCTGGACTGGGGACCAGAGCATCACCCGTAACTTAGGAAAAAATAACCGAGACTACATGATTTATTTCAATTATTTAATGATTTTAGGTCTTCGTTGACTAGACTATTATTATTTGAAATTATAATTAAGTCTTGTAGAGAAAAATTAATTAATTATAATTCAACAAATAATGCAACAGTCCGAAATCAAAAAATATGCTAGACTGGATCGCACGAACTTGCTGTTTTAGGCTAAAAACTATAACCGAAGATCTATTTTAATATTTTAATTTTGTAATGATCCAAATAAAATGAAGAACTAGGGCCTAGTGACTTATAGCTCTCAACCATTCCTGTGTGCGTATCTGCAGGAATGGAGGGGACCTAAAGTTTATTAACGAATCCGAACGGCTAAGGTGAGCGAGACTTTTCTATGACAAGAGATACTCTTGAAAGATTTGTCACTTCCTCGCAAGAGGCAGTAGCCCAGAAAAAAACTCAAGGTTGAAGCGACTGGTATTGCACCCAGACCTCTGGCATGACAGTCCAACGCACAAACCATTACGCCACGGGCTAATGTAAATTTGTTATGGATCATTTTTACGTGATTGTCTTCTAAAGTAAAATTTTAATTTTCAACTAAACTCATATGTAACAAGTCGCTGCCATACAAATGTTTCGGATTCTATAAAATAATAAAATTGCGTATACGCCCTAGTGAACCGCACTTGAAAGAACTACATCCCTTTATGGAATATCTTGTTCAGCAAATAAATCTCTTCTATTTTTATAGTTAAGACTAGGTATATACTCACATATGTATTTACCTTTTATAATCCTTAATAACTGCAGCCTTCCAGAAGTGGCTCTGCAATGAAATTAATTTTTATACATTTTTTTTCGTTTTTTTTTTTTCAATGTTCTGTTACAGTTTTGGTTTTTTTAATGTTATAAATAAATTTATTACGTTCAATTAATTCTTTATAGTTTATTAATAATTGAAGACCATTGTTTCTGTACATACTTTTTAAAGTTTTTATTTTTTGTTTTTATCAACTATTTCATGCTAAAATAGCTACAAGGCTGCAAAGAGTGTCTTAGCTTTGCGCAAGAATAATTTCTCCAACTGTACTGTCATTGCGGATAAGAAAATGTATTGCAATAGAGTGTTATCAATATGGTATCAATGACAGAGCTTTTTGAAACCGACGAAATCCACAAAAATTACTACAATTACCTACTAAGGCGATGACCGGCGACACGGTCCAGCCAGCAGTCTCAGTTTTCATATTTTACTATTTTGAAACGGAAGCAGATAGTTTTTTGTTTTAGATTAAGAGCCCACAGCAATTTTTGGGAGTGAAGTACAGCAAAAATTCAAAGATGCAATAAGATAGGTCTTTACTTTCTATTCGCCAATATGCAAGTCTTGCAAGCTGTGGTGGGGCCGCCCCAGGCTATAGCCCATTCTGCCCACTAAATTTTTTGTAAGAAAACAGTGTTTCAGACTTTTTCCAAAAAAATCGGCATTACGGAAATAGGGTTTTGCAGTTTATTGAGAAAATTACTTAATTTTTGAGTTATTCTCTGCTAAGTAAATTCAAAAAATATTACTTTAAGTCCAGTAACTACATACATATACGAAAGACTTTGCGTTAGATCCGGTCGTTTTGATTTTTTGAAAAAATGTTTTTGATATGTAGTGAAAAACCCAAGTTTTCGAAACTCGAATGCCGAACGAGAAACGGGGAGATGTAGGCCATCACTCCCATATGATTTTTTTTTTTCTTTTGACGCAACTTACACGTTGTACTATTTTTCGTATTATAATGCATATTATACTACTTTATATAAATTGATTATTGCAAAATATTTGAATAGCTATATTTGAGAAACTGCTATAGGTCTGCACAGGTGCTTTTGGACTCAAAAATTGAGGAAAATTTACAAATCGTAGAGCCAATAAATGAAAAA
Organism: Epistrophella euchroma; assembly: GCA_947049315.1. NCBI lineage: Eukaryota > Metazoa > Arthropoda > Insecta > Diptera > Syrphidae > Epistrophella > Epistrophella euchroma. The sequence continues at coordinate 25,679,610 of OX346246.1, forward strand.
ATGCCCAAAAATTTCGCGTTTTTTTAATTTTTTACATTTTTGACCATGTTTCGAGTTCGAAAACTTGGCTCAATATCATTAACAACTCTGCAAAAAATCAAAACTTTCGGATCTAACGCATGGTCTTCCTCCTGTGAAACGACAAGGTTACTGGACTAGCCGACTTTTGTTTTTTTTAAAGATATCTTTCCATTTTTTAAAAATTGATTATGTATATCTTTTATATGAAGCTGTATGTAGTTGGTACAAAAAAAAAAGAAATCAAAAATAAAAAAATTAAATAAATCAGCCAAGATCTCCCACTAATAATTGTAAATAGGAAAATTTTTCTAATTCTTTAATTTTTTCCTCAAAAGTTATAAAAATAGTCAAATAAATCTGTATAGGTGCAAATAATAAGATCATTGCATGTGAAATGCATCTGGCTAAGGGTATCACACATGAGATCATATAGCCATATGTATGTACCTAATGGGATAAAGGGAACAAAAATAAGTGTTCGCTCTTTTTTAGTACTTCAAAGTACTTATGTTATATAGCATAGCATAGTTTTTGCGTCTCGAAAGTGCCATCTTAAATCTTATCACACAAACCGACCAATTGACAATCGATTAGTTCCCCTCTGTATACCAGCTGTATGACGGTAGCATTTTTGCAACAAAGTAGCAATTCGACTCAAATCGGGTCACTTTTTTTTTTTTTTTTATTTGATAGCCATCATTTTGACAATAAAATCACGAATGACTTTCTAATGATTATAGAAGTACATTAGGTAGGTACCTACTTGCAGGCCTCTGAAAATGATTCTCTATAACAATGAGTCTTAATTATAGAGTTGTAACCGTAATTGAAATACTTAATTTAATTGAAACTGTTGTCATTTGAGCGAGCTATTCCATTAGTTCTAGTTTAAGCCGACAAAACACATCCAAAAGTGCAGATGTGAAAGTAAAAGAAGGGCGCTTGTTTAGTGGCCCTTTAATTGATTGCAAATTTAAATTGTTAGGTTATAGGATGATAAAATTTAATTTTAATGAGCTTGCGATTTTAGATAAACCCAGAATATTGTTTGTATAAAATTGGTGTATAGGCACCTATAGAGTTCTGGAACAGAGAGTTCCATTAACAGAAATGTATTAGACGTGAAGTTCTTACTTATAAAACTAAGGTCTTAAGGGCGACTAATATGTAGTACGAACCAATCATGCTTTTTCCAGTTTATATTTAAATTGAAAAAAATCTAAAAAAAAAAGATTAAAAATTATGCTAGGTTACTGAAGAAAAAAAAAACATAAATATCACTCAACGTCATTTGTTTAACGCCACATTGTGTCAAGAAAGTTTCTCACGCCATCGCATGACTTCCATCAGCGGAAGTCAAGACATCATATCAATCACATTAATCGAGGCGAATCTTCGCGAATTCATTTGAATTCACTTTGAAATTTGACACCAATGCGCCAGCGCCAAAAAATGAAACAAAAACATAACCGACACAGCCATAAGATTGACAAGGTTGAGTTATAAAGATGACAAAGTATCTTTTTTCTTTAAAACGGATACGCCGCCGCCGCCCGGTGACCAAATATAAAAATTTAAAAATTAAATACTTATATCCAATAAAAAGGAACATTCCCAGGGACTCTTCTCAGGTTTAATCACCTAATTGCTGTCTGAAATTGAAATCTGTGCATCCGCCAAAGGATGTTGGTACGATTATTTACTTTGGACCTCCGAGTTTTATGACCATGGCTTATACAAACAAACAAACAGACTATGGAAGGGGCTGAAAATTGACATTTAATATATCGATAGCCTTCATACCGACAAAAGTGCACTTGTCAAATGTGTGAACTGAAACGTCAAACAAACAAGCAAACAAAAATAAACAACCAGAGGCATTCACATCTCAATTTGTAGCACATGTTCATCAGACGAATCCAAAAGATTCCTCGCCTCGCCACGACGAACAAAGATTCTTTATGACTTCAAAATAAAGAAAAAAAGGAAACCTTCAAACGCGGTAGCTAGTTATCCACTTAAACGGGATGCCATTAAAATCATCCTCGGCTGTGCTGTGAGCGCAGGTATGTGAAGAAAACACCTGAGAAAATTCCAATGGTCATTAGGCGTATCTACAAATGACTATGATGATGAAGAAGACGCACGATTTGGAAGAACAAAAGAGTTAGAGACCTACCGCTATGATAATGCCCCATCAACCGGCTTTGATCTCCCACCCGATGTCCCATCCAATCAGAAGCTTGAGTTTATAAGTGTGATTAGGGATTCCATCAAATGAGTTTTTATATTTTTTTTTCAATATTCTTGAACACCTATACAGATGTGTGGTTAATTTGGAATGGAAGCTGACCGCATCGTTTTTAGTTATACACCTCCCAAAGCTTCACAATGGGTCTTCGGTGGTGGTCATATAGGTGTTTTGAAATTGTTTTTGTAGCCCACCTAAAGCACAGTTCCGCATTTAGGGCAGTAAAAATCCAGGATGCAAAATGGATGGGGGGCGCCAAATTTTACTTGCGATATAAAGCAATAGTAGGAGACCATGCTAAGCTGGGGATCAATTTTCTAAGGGCCCAGTTGTACCAAAATTACGGTTAAAACATTGATCCATGAGTTCTGCGGATTGAGGTACGACAATCGTTTCAAGATTTTAGAATGTGCAGTCACTATGAAATACTTGAGACATCGTTGGACTTCAATTAATTCTCTGAACACGGTGAATTAAAATTTTTTAACTCAAAGCCTTCACAAAAACAATTTTTTTTTTTGGGGGGGAGTATTTTGACAATTACTTAAAACCATCAGGTTGCCAAAGATGAAGTTTCAGAGTCCTTACACAATTAGGATCATGGCTCATCCTACTTCCATTCAAACTCCTGCGATCCCCCTAGCTTAAATCTTGGTTGAACCATGAACTTGTTCTAATTAATGTATAAGTTACATTTATAGTATAAGTTTATCATTTTTTTAAGTGTATTTTTGCTTGAATTTTATTAAAATTAAAAAAAAAAATAATTTGCATTACTTAAAAAAACAAAATACACGACAGGGTCACCCGCTTGGAGGTCCGTCAAGCAACGGACAGGAATTAGGGGCTAATTTGGGGCTAATTTAGTACCCCAATGCCGAAGGAGCCCCAAATTTCCTTCACCCTTTAGAGGTGAGCTTCCACCTTAAGTTTTTTTCTGGGCTACTACTGCCTCCTGCGAGGAAGTGACAAATTCTCCAAGAGTATCTCCTGTCATAGAAAAGTGCCGCTCACCAGCCGTTCGGATTCGGCAATGAACTGTAGGAGGATTTGTCAATGAAGGATTTGTCAATTCCTCGCAAGAGGCAGTAGCCGTTTTTTCTTCAACTATTTATTTAAAGAAAAAACGGCTACTGCCTCTTGCGAGGAATTGACAAATCCTCCAAGAGTATCTCCTGTCACAGAAAAGTGCCGCTCGTTAGCCGTTCGGATTCGGCAATAAACTGTAGGTCCCCTCCATTCCTGGAAACACGCACACAGGAATGGTTGAGAGTTGTAAGTCACTAGGCCCTAGTTCTTCATGAGCTGTTGTGCCATCAAATTTATTTATTTATTTTTTTTGGATGGGTATACAGTAGTAGTAAAAAAAATCATACATAGGAATTTATACTTTAAATTTTTTTATTACTTTTTCGCTTTGATTCAGTTTTTGAATTTTTTATTAGACTTAACAGGTGTTACTTGAGTTGCAGCTGATTGTGCGAGCCAAGTGTTCAAATTAGATAACTTAAATTACCTGATTAAGATCACCCAAAAAATTCATATCGCAGATACCTACTTCTTGCACTGAAAATTCTTGCGTTATTTTAGTTGTCTAGTTTTTTCATTGCTCCATATATAGTAACAGATAGGGAATTTGACTCAAATATATATTTCATTAAATGGTAACTACCGTAAGGTACCCTAAAATCATATTATATCAAAAAAGACAAAAATGTAGTTACCTAGTTCTTGCATTCAGGTGGCGATATATAAAATTTCTTAAAATTTTTTAGAAAAAAAATTTGGTATACCTACAATTTTTAAAAATACAAAAAATAATATATAGCTAAAACCATAGTCAACAAGTTCAGCAACCCGTTTTCAAAAAAAAAAAAAAAACAATTTAAAAAAAAAAAATTCTGGACCTTCGACCTCGAGAAAATCGAAAACAAAAAAAACGGTTCTATGATGGCAGGTACTGTTAATAACGGTTTTTGGTAAATTTTTTTTCATCAAAATGTAGACCATACCACCACTAGCACACACAAAAAATTAAAAAATTAAGTCGTTAGAGCCGTTTTTGAGATAAGTAACCTTTTTCAAAACGGTTATATGGCAAGTATTTTCCCACTAGAGAATCACCCAAAAATCTTATGCTCCAAGTTTGAAGAAAATAGTTTTATTGGTTTAGGCTGCAGGCCGTACAAATATACAGACATACAGACAGACGGAATTTCAGAATCCATTTTTTCGTGTTTTCCATCATCTTAACTTAATGTCAAGTTTGATTAATATCTCGAGTTCGATTTGTTGCACGAATCCTAAACTTGCCCTAGTACCTACATAATATATCGCAAGTAAAAATTACAATGTTATAGGGGCTTAGCGTATTAACCGAACGTATAGTGAGGAGTTATAATAGCTTACACAATTCGCCCCTTTACAAGTAGTATCTATGCCATAGGCGCCATTTTTTCAAAGGCTGCCCATGACTCTCATCAGAGATTGAAATTAAATAAAAACGAATTAAAAATTATTTAAAAATATCCGTTAAACAATATTATGAGGTATGTTTTTTACCTAATAATTTATTGAGTTGATGCTAATAAATCATGAGTTTTGAAGAGGTGTTATAGGTGAAATGATAGAAACTTCGTTTTAGTAAAATTTAATTAACTAACGATAATTAATGAACACCTAGATTGGCAAAATAAGGAAGGGATATAAATCATATTATGGTCTTTTCTACTGCGTGTATCAGTTATTAATGTGATTTGAAAGTTTCTGTTTTGAGATGTTAATTGGATAATATTTTTGAACTGTATGACTTCAAATTTTTTGGATGTGCGAAAATATCTGTATATGGAGTAGTTAGTCGTGTTTATATTTTTCAACAATTAACTTGACCCATATTTGGAATGAGCGGTGTCGAAGATAGAAAAAAATTGATGCAGAAATGTTTAGCACTCATCAGCCTTAAAAATTTTGGATACGTTTATTAAATCAGCTATATCTTCTATAAGCGGTAAGTCGGATAATGAAAAATGTCAAGACTTATTTTATAGAAAATTTTAACATACATATAGGTACAAGCTTTGCCTGAAAACTTTATCCGTTAAAAAGTTATATGCGAAAAACCGTTGTTTTCGACTAACTTTGAATAGGTACAAGCTAGTTTCGAAAATGGGCTTTTTAAGAAGTGTGCCTTACGGTATGCCAAAGTTAATTTTGTTGCCATTAAAAATCTTCATAAATAAAAAAATAAATAAATTTGGTGGCACAACGGCTCATGAAGAACCAGGGCCTAGCGACTTACAACTCTCAACCATTCCTGCGTACGTGTCTGCAGGAATGGAGGGGACCTACAGTTTATTGACGAATCCGAACGGCTGGTGAGCGGCAATTTTCTATGACAAGAGATACTCTAGGAGGATTTGCAACTTCCTCGCAAGAGGCAGTAGCCCGGAAAAAAACTTAAGGTGGAAGCGGCTGGTATTGAACCCAGACATCTGGCATGACAGTCCATCGCACTAACCATTACGCCACGGGCTACTACAAATCTAAATTTACATTCAAATCTTCATTTACATTTTTTCTGCAGTTAAAACTAGGTATGTAGGCACTGCACATCCTATACATTTTGCCTGGGCTAATTGTTTAAGACAGAGCCTTCCTACTTTCAGTTTCTCTTGCCTTTAAATAAATACATTTTTCGATAATTATTTTCTAAAGGTCTTTAGTCTGTGATTGCCAGAGCTCTGAAGCATAAATACATTTTTGAAACTTTTTTTTGGAGACGAAATTGTACCTCACACATGCCTTTCTCCCCTAACTCATTTGTAATTTGTTTTTCATTTTGCATAAGGATTAGTAACAGCACAATCCTTGAGCACATTACACACATCAAAATGTACATCGATTTATACATAAAAACCGCGCCTGCTTGATTTCAAATGCACTCATAAAGGTCATCAACACTTCTTTTAGTTCTATGTTTGTCAATAGTAAATTGCTCTAATGGCCTCACAAGTATGTGTCGCTGTTTAGGTAGACCAATACCCTCTTCTCCGTAGCAGAAAATTAATTTAGTCGTTTGCAATTAATACCTCTTCCAGTTAACCAAACAACAACTCCTCTATTGCTATTAGCATCCGCAAACCACTTTTTGTCGAGACCTTTTGTTATGAAGAAGCAAGTGTGGGTCTATAACCCACCTTTACCTTGATATGCCTATCTTCTATGTTAAAGTTGACTTTTTGTTGCTTTCTCATGTTATACGGCATTAAAGCGTACAAAGCCATTAGAGTTTTGTCGCAGCACATTAGCGCGCTAGGTAAATTTTCTAATTTGTTCCGGGACAGGTGAGGTACGTATAGTACACCGCTCCTTCTATAGAACACCTCTTGCAAAGGCTCATCATGGCAGCACATCACTCAGAATGCCCGCATTTAAATTGCGCATGCGCAGCGCACCTCTCTCAAAGTGATATGATTAAGAGAATTAATAATGGATCATAGGCAGAGAAGGCAGGTGTCTATGACACCAAGGAATCAATCTAAAACTACGGCCATCGGGCAATAAAAAAGACCAAAGAACTAATAGTTTATTGATAGTATGTTCTTTGACTCCACCTAACTTCGCTCGTCGTTGTGCGTCAAAGGCTAAGGGGCTCTGTCGCTCGAAAATCATAAAATAGACCTTGTCAATTTATTAAAGAGTACATTGTCCTTTATCGTTCACGGAATTGTTCGTTCATTCACCAGATTGGGTAGGTACGATATTTTGGAACTTCTTGAGGCGATTGAAGGAAATTCAGCTTGAAAGCGCTGAAAATGCACAACGTTTTTTTTTTCTATACAGTTACTTATTTGAAGTACTTATCTTCATCGTATATCAAACAATATACAAAAAGGATTTAGCTTTTTAGCTCTGAGGAAGGTGATGGAAGGGCCAAAGTCAGGGCCTAACATATTGAGCGCCATCTCGTTTAATGCCTTTAAGGCGTGACCATAGTATTTTATAAAGTTAACCGATCAAAGGATACCGCGTGCTTTTATCTCACGCCGCCGCGCCACACCGACTGGCCATGCTGAAGAGAAACTCTTTGGCGGTGGTTTATTTCCACCTCCTCCAGAGGTGAAATTGAAATAAAGTATCTAAATCTGTGTAGCACCATCAGTGCAGAGCACACAAAATTACGGAGCGGAGAGGGCACGAACTGATTTTATTACAACCCTTTTGGCTGTTTAAAAGTTGATGCTTGATGGTGATGCGCATTTGTTTCTTTAACTCTTTTTCTTTTTTTTTATTTTTGTGCACATAAATTTGTAAGTTTCAGAGATGGCTAATAATTTAACGACTCGAAATCAGTTTCAAATAACATCAAGTTCACTTCTGGTCATTTGTGATGTTGTTAAATGAAGTCAAAGTTTTGAACTTGGGGCTTTTTGAACAGATTCAAAACGAGGACCCAAAATCATAAAGTAAATGCAAAAAATCATTGTCATTGTCATAGTCATTGCTTTAGACCAGGCTTGAAAGGCTGAAGCCCCTCTTAAATGATTTTAAGGCTTTTAAGGTAACGAAGTAATAAATTCCCTTGATAACATAAAAGAAAATGCCGAATAGTTTTTCAGAAATGTTTCTTAATTCATTGGCAGTGAAAAAAGTGGGCGCAGAAATTGTTGTTTTCGTTTCCATTTTGATGACGATTTCACAATATTTATGAACCATACAATTTGTTCCTTTAATTGGTTTGTAGGACTTTGATCATTTGGTACGGGAAAACGGTTGTCTATAGTGGTGGTCTATAGTTCTTAAAAATGTCTTACAAAATTAAGTCCTTTTGTCAATATTTGTAAAGCAGTAAAAGATTTTCAAAAAGTCTTTAGAAAGTCGTTTTTTTACTTTTTCTGAATGTAGCGGTGAGGAGCCAAAAAAAAATAATCTTGTAGAAAATTAATTTTAATTTTTAAACTACCCTTAAATTTTCTGTGTTGCCATTTCTTTTGCGAAGATATTGGTAGTCAAAGCCAAAAGTCTGTTTTTTTCATTCAAAGTCAGATATTCTTTTGAAAAAAAAAAATTAGAATGACGAAAAAAGACGACCTTAAAGCTGAATAAACAAGTTATTGAAACAAAACATTAAATTTGCTCAAAAAATTTTTTTCAAAGAAAATGACAGTGTTCAAAAAAAAAAATTAAAATTAAAATTTTTGGGTCGTGATGCTTCTTATAATTGCGCAATAACGGTAGTACCTTAAAAAATTCATTTGCTAAAATTTCTCAAAACAAAAAATATAAAGCTTCAAATGCTTTTTGTTTCATCTCAATACGACCACTTTTCACAGAGATACAGCTCTTCAAAAAACACTTAAAAAAAAGTGAGTTTGCTTAATTGTTTTGACAAATGTATATCGAAAGCAGCGTTGCCGAAGTGGCACGATTGTGCTTTTTTGACACCATAGTTTCCTCGTGCCACGGTGGCACGAAAAAGTTCAATATGGCACGTTTTATTATTCTTTTTATTTTACTTAAAATTAAGGCAAATTTCAACAAAATTTAATGAAAATTGGTCCAAATTCCGTAAGAATTCCTTTAATTTTTTGTTGTATTAGATCCGGTTATAAAATTGATTACAGTTTTTGCCAACAAAATAGAAGAATTTGTGTTTTTTTCATATGGCACGAAAATTGGCACGTTTTTGGGCGGCAACGATGATCGAAAGTTATGTATTTTCTGAATTGTCGTATGTGCATTCAAAATGACATATACGACAATTATTTACCAAACTTTCACCGAACAGATTCTTAATGAAAAGAATGTTGTATATGTTTTTAATTTGTCCTAGGTGTATGGTGTAGCATTTTATACCTATACGACAAATTTTGAACGATATTCACCCTTATTCCGAGAGGTGTTTTTCTAAAACGCCAACTGTCGTTTTTGGAGTCGTGTCGTTTTTTTATTGGTATTCCGTAGCTAAACGCCAGCGATTTTCTCGCTCTTACATTCCACAATACGATCCACAAAAAAAATCTGATATTTGACATATCAAATTGTTTACAAATTTAATAATTTGGTTTTTGAAAATTATATTTGTGTTATTTTTGTTTTAAACATAAGAAAAAAACAGAAAAATGTATAGTGTAGCAAGTTATTTTTCTTGGAGCAGCAGTGACGACGAAGTGGAAGAAAGAAAAAAGAAAGGTTTGATACTGCAGAGGAGGTATAGATCCCATCTAAAGCAATTCCTTTTCCATCCATAATTTTTCTCAGAACCTCTTTTAAAGTTTTTCGCGAGGTGCTTAATTATTAGGGTAGACAAATGCAACAAACTGAATGTATTCGAAACTGCGCTCCATACTTTGACCCTCCACCCTACCCTAAACAAATAATTTTAAATTATAAAAACCAAAATAAGTTTTAAAAAATCTTACATTTTTACTCCTGTCGTCAACAGATTTCGACGTTTTTATAGACATTTTTCTTATGGAAACGACTAACAGAATACAGAAAAAAATACAGTAAACGCGTTCCACAAAAGAGAATCGACAAATTGACGATTATTTGGCGTGTAACGCTTTACGTAATACCAAGTTCATACTGTCGTTTGTTTTTTGGCATTCATCGCCTTACAGAATAAGGCTGATTATCTTGGAAATTAAAGCAAATATCGAAAAACGGATTTCACTTGGTTGTAGAGAAAAATTCAAATAACAAAACTGCATTTAAATTTCTAAACCTCAATTTTTCACATACGACAATCTTTTATCCAAGCGACGATTTTACCAAGACAAATATATTTCAGTTTGATAAACTTCCACCTCAACCCTCTTCCCCTCATGAAAATCATCAATGCAGGGATTTTTGTGGACTTTGGATTTCCTGTAGAGTATGAAACTCTGTGTCGTCAACAATCTATACTACTACTATTTTTGGGAATAACTTAAGCCCTCCTCCGCCAAGATGGTTTCCCGCTCGCAGTACGCTTGGGTACGGGAGGAATTAAAGTTCTGATGTTCTCCTGCGTTTTTAAGTATTCGTCCGATACTAACCACGTAGCCAAGAGGGGGGGGGGAAGGGGGCACTGAGGGGCTGAAATACTTTTATCAGTGACTTAAAGCGAGAGAGTTAAGGTCGGTTTTCTTCACTGTTGTTCAACTTGCAGAAAACTCCGAAGTTGGCCAACTCTTAGAGTTGATACCAAATCAAGAGTTGGGTGGCAAGTTGAAAATAGCCTTTTTTCACTACCCAAATTATAACTCAAAAGTTGAAATTTAAAAGTTGGTAAACTTTAGTTTTTCAAAAAATCGCTGGGATATTTGTGACAGATAATATCAGTTTCAATTGTTGATTTTAATTTATTGTAATTAATTTGAAATATAAGTTTCGGGATTATGTTTGTTGAAAATCAAAAATTAAAAAAAATAATAATTCACGAAAGCGGTCAATATCGCAGCACTCTCAAGCCGCGGCCGGGCTGGAAAAATATCAGAAAATAAAAGAAAATTTGAAAAATTTCATTTTCTGTTCTTTCATGAATCCAAAAATCCATATTAACATATAAACACCATATAATTATTTCAGCTCTTGTGTTTAGGGTAGCTATACACCATGGAATAAGAATTTTCCAAACTCAAACTAAATGCAATAATTGCTACTGCTCCATTTGAGTCCGGAAGATTCTTATTCCTATAACTATTATGTACATACATAGTTAGCCTGAACACAAGAGCTAAAATAACCATTTTTTTTTTTATAAATAAGGCAGTTCGTCTTCTTCATCTTCGGTTCCTGAAGCAATGGTGACTTAATTAATAATTTCCCGAAAATAGTTGGATACCTATTAAAAGCAAAAATAACTTTTGATAGAACAAAAATCTCAAGTTTGCTTGCCAACGTCTGCTTTTTTTCGGGAGTTGAGAAAATCAAAAGTTGATAAACTCTAGAGCTGAGGACTGAAAGTTAAAACTGTCGACTTTGAATGAAGAAATACAAAATCGCAAGTGGAAAATAAAAAACTCCAAGTTGTGTTCAACTTCAAGTGAAGAGAATCGCCATAAGTGTCTTTTCAGTATAAGTATCCCAACTTGTTGACGACTTATTTGAAGTCGAAATAAGAACTCCATAGAATTTCACCGTTCCACAAAAATCATCTACTGAAGCATATTTTAAAGTGTCTATCTACCTAACCTACTCATTCCTTGCATAGATTCGTTAGTAACAAATCTTACGGAAAGATTCAAAGTTAACGAAGACGTTCTATATGTACCGTCGGCGTCGTTTTAAGCTCTACTCCCATCAGGTTTTGCTGCGGTTGAGCGAGTTAATAAAATCGAAGAGCTAAGATATTACTTTGACCACGCACTTTCCTTGTCGGCAGTGAATGCGAAAAAATATCGCCGACTAATTTTTCTCCTGAAGTTTTGGAAAATCTTGATATATGTGAAGTGAAGGTATATAAACTTCATGCTCATATGGTTTTGGCCACACTTCCAGTGACAAAAACTATTTAACGGTGTCTCAAAGCGTTATGGGGAACGCATGACATAGCTAACACGCTATAATATCGCTTCATTCGGAAATTAATATGGATCGATCGAAGAAAAAAAAAGTCAAGAAGTCTTCTGCTTTAAAAAAAAGTATGTACAAATAAATTGGAAAGACGGCAACTGTACTATAGCCCTTCTGTCAGCGCTGCCACAGTGAGAGCACGTCTTAAAATTAAAGTTTTAAAATCTTAAGTGTACCAAAGCTAACCCCGTCAAGTTGAAGTTCAAGGTTGATGTAACTAACTGCCCCTTTACTGCTTTTCCGCACATGAAAAACTTATTATTTAAATTGGCCATCTCTGTCTTAAGTTCTATTCAAGATTCAAGATAATTTTATTGAACAGTTAGTGCCAGTTGTACAATCGTGGTTTAAATTTTGATCCGTGGTTCAGGAATTTTAACTCGCCGATTTTGGCGGGTTAACTGAGGTTCAACGATGGTTCAAGGTATTAAAATTGCACTAAAAGCCAATTACATACCTGAACCATTGTTGAACCACAGTTAATCCGCCGAAATTGGTGAGCTAAAATTCCGGATCAAATATTTGTACAACTGGCCCTTAATATTTACAATTGGCATAATGCTAGCTATCTTAAAGTATACACACAGTGATTTTTTTTTTTTTGATATTATGTTGGCACAATAGGGGGCCTAACTTTATACATTGTGAGTTTTTGTTAATTTTACATTAAATTGTCATTGTGTTTATATACATAAATCTTATTTTACATATTGGCTGCTTTACTTCCCGGACTGTCCAGGTCCGGTTGTTATTGTTGTGTTTGGTTGGGGGTAAGGCTTTCAGCCACGGTAGTAAGCTGACCTTGGGTCAGCATAGAAGGGAATGTTCTCTTCGTCATAACGGTTGATATCATATCCTCATTTAGCAGTTCCATCGCGTCGAGGTACCGCTGGTGGGGATGTCTTGGCTGGTTCACAGTTCCTCCTATCAGAGGGTTCGGGTGGGTCATCATATTTTGTAGACATCTTCTGCTGGATTCGATGAGTTATCTGTCTAGCTGTAGGATGTTCGCTTCTTCATAGAGTCCTTTGTTGCTGACGTGTTTCCTTCGTATCCTGTCGTAGTGCAATCCTGTGCAGACCCGCTAGATCTACCTACGTGAAGTTGGCCCGCAAATTTTCCGAAAAAAAAAATTGAAAATGTTTTTAGGTGGGCTTTTGTTTGTAGTTGATTGTAGTGAAATTTATTTTGTTTGTAGTTCAACCCCCCCTCAAATATGCCCCCCCCTGTTTTTAAGGGGTGGATGAAATTTCGTTTGTAGTTGTCGGGATATGTCAGATTTTTAACTGCTTAAATGTGCATTGCGGGTGAGATTGCACTTAGTTCATCTGTCTCAAAAACACCCTTAACTCCGAAGGCTGGACTATATGAGATGGGGGGGCATATTTGAGGGGGGGTTGAACTACAAACAAAATTAATTTCACTACAATCAACTACAAACAAAAGCCCACCTAAAAACATTTTTAATTTTTTTTTTTTCGGAAAATTTGCAGGCTAACTTCACGTAGGTGCAAGATCTTCCTCTCGAGCTTTAGATTTATTGAAAGCAGGGAAAAGTTTTGTATACCTACAGAAATGCAGAACATTTTTTGTTCTACAAGAATCATATTAAGCATTTTTTTCAATTAGATCAACGTAGGGCAAGATAATCAGTCAAAACGGTTTTCAAGTGCAATACAATTTTTTGACAATATTTTTTTTTTTTTTTTGAAAACAGTTTTCACAAAAGTTTTGTGGCAAAAAGTTCATACAAATTGAAGTTATTTTTTTTATGTTTTGTATCTACTTTTAAAATTAAGGTTTATATGAGCAAAGCATGCATCCAACCAATCAATAGTATAACACCTGCTTCCAGGATACCCAACCTATGTACCTACTATTTTCAATGAAAGAATCAATATTAAAAAAAAAAACGCCTCACATCTTTTCATTTTCCAATGACTTTATTGATGTACATACACAACATATACGCACCTTGTAGTATGATTAAGCAAAAATTTATTGCTGCCCTGGAAACAATAAAAAATAAAGTTCACACTATGTCAGAAATCCAGTGCTCCGCATTTCCTTTTAGCGGTACCATAAACTGAATTCAATAAAATTAAATAGCTATAAAATATCTGCCAAACACCATCACAACAAATTGGCTTGAGCCTTTGCATCCCATCAGTCTTGCACAATCCGGATTTATTCCATCAGCGCTCTTTCTCCACACCTGTATCACACATTATATCCCTGGTATTACATGTCGGCGGCACAGCATGCTTTGAAGTCCTTGTGCATCAACAATTAAATGTTTCACGCGTCCTTCTTTAACTGTGTGTATAATCCAATCGAAGGCAATGTATGAATGTAAGGTGTTAAAATCCAACCGAAGATCAATCCGCAAGGATATGTTAAGCAATTGGCAGGTACGATGTGCATGTGCTGTGCAGTGTATCCTCAAAGGCTATTAATGTTGATGATGATGAGGCAATCCTGATGGAATCCTCTTAACTATGTGTATCGAATTTTATTGTGCGTGGGATACAAAACACATGAGGGTGGGATGCCGATAGATTATCCTAGCTAATGGAGAAATTGAAATCCATTTAGAATTGGACAAGAAGAAGGACAATTACCGCCGGAATCACAAAAAAAATAGACTTTCCATAACATCCACACAAAGGGACCACCAACAAGGACCAACCAATTATTAATGTATAAGCTGGCCCGCTGACTGACTGAGGTGATGTCAGCAAGAGTTTTTGTTCCCATTGTATGCCGAAGAAATAGTTTTGTCCTTTGAGTCCTTTTTTGAAGTCTATTAATGAGATGACGAAAATCTTTTGTTTCCCCTCAAAAGGAAAGGAGCTCAAATTTCATAACACAATCAGAAAGAAACAGGCACAGTGAAATTTATTGCATTAATGAGTGAACAGGAAGAATCCCAATCCGACAATGTCCTGGGAAACATAGAGTGTCCTTTTTTTTCCATTTCTCTATACGTCTTCTAATTTGCTTATCAAAACATGCACAGTGATGATAACTTTTTTGTTTTTCTTCGACACCTCTATTTCTTTATTGATTCTTATGCGGTGTTTAGTCTCATCATGGAAAATCCTGGATCCTGGTGCTGACAGAAAAATCCATGGCAATAATTCACTGTAAGTGAAATAAATAAGAAGCATCTACCAACAATGAGATTTATTGCGTGTGTCACCTGGAGTGAGGACATTAGTTATTTGCCATAGCTTCTATAAATCACCATCGCAAGTTATAATACTTGACTGCAAAAAAGGACTCATTTGCTACGCAGATTTTATAACACAGATTGAAATTGTCAGGACTTGGTTTCTATATGGGAAAAACACAAAGTGACAATAATTGAGCAATTTGTTCCTATTAGATGTATGGGGAATGACGACAACACAGGCTTTATGAACTCGGGGGTTGACTGGGTTAATGTGATATTGTGTGGGTCGTTTTGTGGGCTGGATGTGTGGTGGTGTTATATTGATTTAGTCAATTAATCCCGGAGGAGCTGTTTAGATTAATGCTGGAATGATGAATTGGTGACAAATAAATTTATTTAACAGCAGCGTCAGTCGCTTGAATCGATTTGTAAAAATGGAATAGAAGTTAATGCAACCATCATCAGGGAATAAATGTTTCTCATTATTTGAAAAGAAAACCCTAATTAAGAATGGGAGATTAATGAGAATTGATCCTTTTTTAAATATGTAGGTATACAAATACATGAATGTGTTAATAAAATCATTGGGATCGGGTAGGGGTATCTGAGGAAAGAAAGAAGGAAATAGTCAAGTAAAATTGTTCGAAACAATACAAAAATCTACAAAATTTCCTTAAGCGAGATTTCAAACGAAGTCGGACATTATCCCGAATACCAAAATCCCGAAAACCCAAAATCTCGAAAACTTGCAAAATCCAGAAAACCCAAAATCCCGAAAATCTAAAATCCGAAGAACTCAAAATCTCGAAAACTCAAAATTTCGAAAAATCAAAATCCCGAAAATCCAAAATCCCAGGAACCCACAATTCTGAAAACCTTTAAGTACTCCCGAAACTCTAAAATCTAGAAATATATACCAATGACAAGAAAACTCAAAATCCCGAAAGTCCAAAATCCCGAAAAGACAAAATCACAACTTAAATCGAGAAATATATGTTATTCGAGTTTTTTTTAACAAAAAAAACTTTTTTCGTGAATTGGGTCTTTCGGGATTTTGGGTTTTCGTAATTTTGGCTTTTTTAACCTTGGGCTTAGTGGGTTTTTAAGTTTTCGGGATTCCGGGTTTTCTGGATTTTGTATCCCTGGGATTATGGATTTTCGGGCTTTTGGGTTTCCAAGATTTTGGGATCTTCGGATTTTCGGGATTTCAGATTTTCTGGATTTTGCGAATTTTCGAGATTTTGGGTTTTCGGAATTTTGGGTTTTCGGGATTTTACGTTTTCAAGATTTTGGGTTCTCGAGATTTTGGGTTTTCGGGATTTTTAGTTTTCTGAATTGACAAGCGTAAGTACCTATGTACATAGTATATATGATGTCCCCTAATAATTTCAAGAAACTTGTATTATAAGCATACCTCTCCCGGTGGGGCAATTTCTGAATACTTATTGAAAATTTGACTTAAAATGATAAAAAAAATATTACAAAATAACGAAAGAATTTACAGTAGCAATTGTGTTACCTATAGAGTCTTTTTGAGAGTAAATATACTATTCTTTTATTTTCTTTTTAAACCAGTTTCTTTAAATTAACAGTTTTTGATTTTTTTTCTAAGTTTTGCGTTATTAAGTTTTTCTGGGTCTATGACCATATCTAAAAAGCAAACTCTAGAAAAAAATCTCGAATGCAAGAACCTAGAAGTTTGGAGACAATGTTTACAATGTTTCTTCGAGTTTTTTTTAAATACATATATATTTTTTCGAGATTTTTGTGCATTGCGAGATTTTTGCTTTCTGGATTAAAAAAATTGTTTTTTTTTGGAGATTTTTGTCATTCGAGATTTTTGTCGTTGGAGATTATGTCATGATCCCGCAAAAGATGCTTCTTCACGAAAAAGGTTTGAATTTATGAATGCTAATTTTTTTGCGTCATAAACATAACAAAAAAAAAAATGAGTAGCTTTCGATTTTTTTGAATTTTTCAAAAACTAAAAAAGAGAGTTATTACATCTGGTTTTCAGTATTTGATTTAGAATTAATAAGAGCATTTAAAAACGCAAAATAAAAAAAAAAAAAATCACAAATTTTTTCAAAAGTTTTTAGTTTGAATTTAGTTTCTCAAAAAATGTTCGTTTAAAAAACTTTACTTAAAAAGATAAACAAATGGAATATTTACTTTCAAAAAAGCTATAAAACATCGTTGTTTGTACTTTTGTTTATTTTTAATATTTTTTTTCCATTTTAAGTAAATTTTTAAGAAATTGCCCTCCTCAAGGGGGAGGGGGGGGAAGGGAGATTAGGGTTTTTTGCCCATAAGTTTTTTTTCTTAGAATGATCTCAACAATCATCCGCCAAAATATTATGCACGAATTAGAGGACACTTTGTACCTATTTTTATTCTGTTTCTTAGTAAATTTTTCTTTTTTAATTTTTTTAATACTTAGCAACTAGTGTTTGTTCCTTATAAGTTAACTTATAAAATCATCAAAGTATCTATGTGTTATGTAGAATAAATGTATATTAAACAAAATGATAGCAATCATTGAAATCATCCCTTCGTTCTCAAAAAGTTTTCATTGCATTAAAAGAATGATCGAAATCCGGAAGTCAAGTGCGGCCATCTATTTCAAACCAATCAGTTTGGCAAATCTTAGAAAATATTCACATCCGAACGTATAGTAATTCATCATGACATCTGAAAGATTACTTAGATGACTCAATACCTCAATCGAGGTAAATAACAAATTTTCTCATTAATTTGCCAAATAAAGTGAATTTTCTATCAAAAACTGTCAATTCCTCCTTCAAACGTCTAAATAAAAACTATTTATGAAATATTTAAAATCAGATTGTAGCTCAGTGTACTCGTGTACCTAGTGGCTGTTAATTTATGTTAATTGCTTTGCTACTTTCTGAACGCGACGGGCAATTTACACTTGCAAAGCAAGGTTTTTGGCAAACGTCTGGCTTGGATGATGGTGGGAATATAGATACCACTATCGCAAACAGTGGGGCATATTATTGTGAGCAATTAGAATTATCAATAGAAATAGTTAAATTTTTATTTTTTTTTATAATTCTAATTGCACTCAATAATATGCGCTAGGGCTGGCAACGAGACGAGACCAGGCGAGACTTTTGTTAGTCTCGTCTTGTCAAAATCGAGAAATTTCAGTCTCGGTCTCGGTCTAGTCGCCTAACTAAGTCTCGTCTCGATCTCGATCTCGGTCTCGCCTTTTTCTCGTGAAAATTTTAATGTGCCAGTCTGGTCTCGGTCTCGGTCTCGGTCTCGGTCTCGTTCTTCGTCTCGGTCTCGGTCTTGGTCTTGGTCTTGGTCTTGGTCTCGGTCTCGGTCTCGGTCTCGGTCTCGGTCTCGGTCTCGGTCTCGGTCTCGGTCTCGGTCTCGGTCTTGGTCCCGGTCTTGGTCTTGGTCTCGGTCTTGGTCTCAGTCTCGGTCTCGGTCTCGGTCTCGGTAAAAAGATGTAAGATAAGACGCCTGTTTAGATTGAAAAGATAGAGTACGATATCTCGGCAGTTTGTTGGTAAGAAAAATGCGGGGTTTGGAGTCTTGTGTGAAGCACGAAGAGAATGAATAAAACAGGCTCGTGAGTCTGTTTTTTCATTTGTTGTTGTTTCAAACAGTGAAATTGTAAAATTGTTGTTTTTTCTTTCAATTTATTTTGAGGCGAATTAAATTTTTTTATGTAAATACGATGAAACTTGTCAGTCAGTACATAATACTGACATACTGACATTCCATTATCTAAACAGGGCCAAATGCATGCAAAATATAATGAAAATTGGTCTATATTCCGTATAAAAAGTGGACAGAAACATATATTTTTTGAAAATGCACGAATAGAGCAAATGAATTCCTTTGATTTTTGTTGTTGTCTTAAACCCCGTTATAAAATTGATTGCAGTTTTTTCAACAAAATAGATGAATTTGTGTTTTTTCATATGGCACGCAAATTGGCACGTATTTCATAAAATATGGCACGTAAATTTAATTTCGGCCGGCAACGCTGGTTGATATCGAAGTAATAAAATAGGAGTTTGTGCAAATAATTGCAAAAGTATCGTGTTTCTTTTTTCGAAAATTAATTTGCAAGCCGTTTAATGTGAACACTTGCCAAACGACTCGGGTTGGAAGACGCTTCGCTAAATGTGAGCACTTATTCCGAACCTAAAAATACAATTGGAAAAATTTCGATTTTTACAAGATAAAATTTGAGTTTTGTAGAGGTTTTTTAATCCATTTAAATCGGAGTCATCCTTCAATGGATTTTGACAATGATGGCTTTACAGGTAGGCAACAAACTATATTTTGACCTTTGGATAATATTTTTTTTCCAAATGTCACCCAAAAGGCTTAAAATACACTTTTTCCGGATCAAAAACTAAAATCAGAAAAATTTCGAATTTTTTGAGGTAAAATTTGAATTTTGTAGAGGTTTTTTAATTCATTTAATTCGGAGCCATATTTCAATGGATTTTGAAGTTCATGGCTTGACAGGTAGAGGCGATGAACTATTGACCTTTTCGATTGGCTATCCGGAAGAATAGTCCATTGAAATGTTACATTAACCATTTTAGAAAAGGGGGCATAAAAAGGTTATCGCGATATCTTGAGAACCATGCATCGCACAATCAAAAATTGTGTAGAGAATTAAATTCTCTACAATTTATGTTAACACACTTTTTATCGTAAAATTGAATACAAGAAAGTTATAACCAAAAAAAGATGACTGTTCTTAGAAATTTATCTTAAAGAGGATATAAAATAAATAAAAGAAGACAATAGTCATATTTTTTTGATTATAATTTTTTTGTTTTCAATTTCACGAAAAAAGTGTGTTATATTAAATTTTAGAGATTTTAATTCTCTACACAAATATGGTAAAATTTTGTCTGTGCTATGTATGGTTCTCAAGATATTGTGAAGACCTTTTCACGCCCCCTTTTCTAAAATGACGGGCAAATAGAGGGGAGTTCAACCCCGAAAACTCGGTTTTACACTCACACTGATCCCTCCTACAGATCCATCAAAAAAAAAATTTGTCCTGTACAAAATGCAAGGTTCGGCCAAATTTTTGTAACATTTCAATGGACTAGAACTCTGCCTGATTCGGAATGCCAATAAACAAAAAAAAATGCCCAATTCGATTCTGAAGTTTTCTTATCATTCCTTGTGTTCGGGTGATAGTCAGATATGCTATCCACCTATCCCACCTATCCACCTATCACATAGCTTGAGTTGTTGTTGTTGTGTCAGCTGACATCAGAAGTTTTTTAACAAGGGATTACAACAACAAAAACCTCTTCGGATAGCTTTGGATCGTTAGGCGAACGCGCCCATTGTATTTATGAAACAACACAGGCAGCCGCCAAAAGTAAAATGTTTTAAATGGCGGAGACCAATATGGAGAAATTAATATTAAACTCGTATCTTCAATATCTTCGATTTTTACTTTATTGGCACATTAAATGTCCCCCAAAAGGTCTAAAATCAACTTTTCCCGGAGCAAAAAATAAAATCGGAAAACCTTTTCCCGGCCGGGAAAACAAAGTCGGAAAAAAAAGCGATTTCTATTCCAACGACATGCATACGTATTTTTCTCTGGATTTTCGCAGTGCACTTGAGTATAAAACTATGAACATATGTGGTTCGATATTTTAACGGGCATAGAATATTTTATATTTCGCAAAAAAGAACTTGTAAATATTATAAAAATTGAACATGAGTACCTAATAAAAAAAAAGGAAATAAAAAAATATTTCTTCTAGCGAAAACCGAAACAACCTCCGAGACCGGCGAGACCAGCGAGACTCTCGGCGAATTTCGGTACCAAAAATACGGTCTCGTCTCGGGTGCTTTGAAAGTAGTCTCCGAGACTAGTCTCGTTTCCAGCCCTAAATATGCCCCACTGTGTGCGAATATACAGGTTTAGTTCTCCGTTAAAAAATATTCCATACATAAATTATGTAGATAACTTAAATTTCAAATTTCACAGAGGCAAAAAGTAGTTCAGAAATCCTTTTTTTTTTATATGTAAGTATAAAAGTAACAAAATAGTTTCTTAGACTATTTTCTATAAGACCCTTTTATTATTTTTTTTTAATTTATTTGTTTGTTTTAATTAAGCGGAATAAACAAGATTTGTTATTTCTTGCACTTATATTAAAATTTATTTCAATTTTAAGCCAAATTCCGCCCACTGTGCTCAGTGCCCCCATGCCGCACCGCTTTCAAACTAAATTAATGGACATGTCAGCCAATTAATAAATTCAGTCGGCATGCAAGTGGAAATCACAATTATGCATCTAGCAGGTTGTAGTTTATGTACATCAAATGCACAAACTACATTTATACTCTTGCAGCGTTCAATTAGTTTTACATTAATTGCCACTGCACTGCACAGGCACAAAATATACCTACTCGACCGACTGATCGACCGAATGTTTTTTTTTCTCTGAAGCAGCCCACCGCACTAACGACTGCTCCAAGCAGTGAAATCTGGGCTGATTGCCAAAAAAATAAAAAAAACACTCAACGCTACGTTTGAACTACAAACCAACGTACTAACAGAGTTAGTAATAGTCATATACAGCGCCATCTGTGAAGCAACAAGGTACTCAAAGACACACCACCACCAAATAACGTCAGCAATTCAGCATTCGTGCAGGCCACACCATCAGCATATAAGCACAAACACAAAGACATCAACATCGCATCGAGGCAATTAGTGTAATTGCAAATAATTTAAAGGATCTTTGACTGCGGTATGAATTGCATGCCGAATCATTTATTTGCATTTTTAACTCATTCCGCACCGCAGCACGCCTCTTGATGGTATAGCGATGTCGAACTAGCCAAGCCATCACTATATATATAGCATGGTGGTTATTAGCTTGGTTTGGTTTGCATTTTGGCTTTGGAAAGACATCGCGCCGGGCAGTATTGGCATCGGGCATCAAAGGGAGCCAATCATTAGGTAAACTTAATGACAGGTGATGTCCATGTCTGGATGTCAGAGTGGAATTGTTTTTGACGAGCAAACTTATAGTTTTCTTTTCCATGATGGAGTATTTTCAAAAGTGTCTAAAAGTAGTAAGTGGCTACAGACACTCTTCTTCGGCATGAATTAATTCTTCTTTATTTTTGTTTTCGACTTAGTACGTACATTTTCTTTGGGTAGTTGGCCCTTTCATCGAGTTTGGGGGGTCTTTAAATATTTTACAATATTACAAAACATTCAATTTATTGGGTTGTTATGATCATTAACACCGTTTTTCTTTTTTGCCTTCGTACTTTAAGATAAAGGCACCAGCGTTGACTCGTAAAAAAATCAAATTCAAAATTTAAAGAAATATGATTATTATATGAAAGTCAAGTTAGCGAAGCAATTCACCGATGGAAAAATAGTAAGGTGGAAAATTTGCTATAAATTTGTCATTTATTAGGCTGGTGTGAATTGCATTAAAAGCACGTTAAATTTTATCTGAAGATTAAGTTGACGTCAACTTAGCAGGTCAACTTTCTCAAAACTACAGATAAACGGTCCGGGAGTGGATAATTATTGAGAACTACTTAATTGCTAATTAATTACGAAAAAAAAAAAATTAATCGCTGTTTTGGTTTGCGAGAAAATGGATGTCCTTATATGATGACGTCATCCCTATTTATTCGAAAACGAAAAAAGTGATTCAAATTTTTTTGCGTAGCTAATTAGCAATTAAGTAGTTCTCAATAAATATCCATTCCCAGATCGTTTATCTCAATTTTTGAGAAAGTTGCCCTGCTAAGTTCACGTCAACTTAGCAGGACAGCCATTTTCTCACAAACCAAAATAGCAACACATTTTTTTGCGTAGCTAATTAGCAATTATGTAGTTCTCATTAAATATCCACTCCAGGATCGTTTATCTCTATTTTTGAGAAAGTTGCCCTGCTAAAGTTGACGTCAACTTAGGAGGACACCCATTTTTTCACAAACCAACAGAGCAATTAATTTTTTTTGGGTAACTAATTAGCAATTAAGTAGTTTCAATACATACCCACTCCCGGACCGTTTATCTATAGTTTTGAAGAAGTTGGCCCGCTAAGTTGATGTCAACTTAGCAGGACACCCATTTTATTGCAAACCAAAATAGCAATACATTTCTTTTGCGTAGCTAATTAGCAATTAAGTAGTTCTCAATAAATATCCACTCCCGGATCGTTTATCTCAATTTTTGAGAAAGTTGCCCTGCTAAGTTGACGTCAACTTAGCAGGAAACCCATTTTTTCACGAACCAACAGAGTAATTAATTTTTATTTTTGCGTAACTAATAAGCAATTAAATAGAATTTAATTATATACTTTTTAATCTGCAACGGAAAAAGTGACCTGCTAAGTTGATACACATTATTAGATCAGCCATCAGCTCAATCTGGATATCTTGCAATTTATTATTCGGGTATTTAATTGTTGTGGTATTCGGTTCTCTAGTATTTGGGTATTCTATTATCTATCTAGTACTATAACGGTACTACGACCCTGGTGGCTTAGAACGGCAGGATTTCGCACTGGTAGATCAATGAGGTTAAGGCCCCTAGTGACAGGAGATCGTGCAGGTACTATGCCCCTGGTGGCTTTTGAAACAACAGGCTTTCGCACTGGTAAATGAGTTGGTTGTTAGTGGCTTTAAACACTTCATAAATCAGTAGGTACCAAAGCCCCTCGTGGCAATCATATAAAAATTCTTAACTTTGAACCTCGGGTGAGAGGAAGTCAGAAGAATGAAATGTTCGAACAAGAACCAGCTAAGAGACCGAACACTGAATCGACTATAATATAACTTCAGTCTGACCGAAAGGGTTAATTTCCACTAATCGAGAATAGGTCCTCATATGTTACTCTCTGGTAAAAGCTGTGTCGATTGTGAATTTGTGAGTTGGGCCGAGTTCAATGCTCGTTGATTGGTGGTCTGGTGATGAATAACTATAGGTACCTACCCATTCCGTAAGTTGGGGTGTGTGTAGTGCGGTGATGGAACGCTTCAATACAACAATTTAATGTAGAAAATCAGCAAGTGAAAGCATAGAAAACAATTATTAAGAAGTGATAAACAACAAATTATTAACCAATTCGATATAAGAATTTTTTTGACACATTTTGATCAGGTGATTCGCTAAGCTGATATAGGTTCCCGATGTAATGCCCACTGG
Source organism: Epistrophella euchroma (assembly GCA_947049315.1). Classification (NCBI taxonomy): domain Eukaryota; kingdom Metazoa; phylum Arthropoda; class Insecta; order Diptera; family Syrphidae; genus Epistrophella; species Epistrophella euchroma. The sequence goes on from OX346246.1 coordinate 25,703,820, forward strand.
TTAGTGCTGCGGGGCCACAATAACAGTTCCTATCTTTTTAAACAAAGCTATCATAAAATTTCTTTAATTATTTCGTTTGTAAAATACAAGTAAAACGCTAATGTTGGCAGCATCTTAAACGTGTATTACAACCATAAGTCAATAACAATTATTATAATCAGAGAATTGAAGGCTTAGGTAGGGTATAGGAAATTGAAAAAGTTTTTTTTTTTTTCACGTCAAATCTGAGTGTAAAAACCACAATAAAATATGTTGCTCACACTGTTAATGTCAAAACTGTTAATCTTCAAAAAAATAAACATAATTTAATATTTTGGGATGTACCTATAGAGGACTCTTCTGGGATTTAATTTTCTTCAAAAAATGCGACGGCAAAATAACAATATCTTACTTACTTTACAGTACCGATGTATCTACTCCTTTTTCAGTACCTCAAATGCCTCCATTCATATCGATTCCGAAAGTTCGAATCGAACTTCAAACTTAATTCGCACTACTCTACCGACATTCAATAAAACAACCATAATTGCACTGTCTTTTCCAGAGTGAGATAGAAACAAAGAATCGAACCAGTTTCTAACTTGCGCAATGGGTGTTCTTTTTTTTGTCCATATCCCCACTTTATTTATTTCTTACCAAACCAGCCAAACTCACTTAACAACTTTTTTCTGTTCGTTAAATAACGCCTCCTTACAACTCGCACACACAAAAAAACCTTGTTGGCCACACAGCCAATCACATGACAGAAATAAAACACCGCAATGGTGGCCAGATTAATTGAATGAGATCTTCAACAATATAAATTGCTGATGTGTTGGTTGGTATATGGAGAGAGAACAGGAGGACACCTACAAATCCGGACACGACTAGCGATAATAATTCAAGTCCTGATGTGGATTTCCATTTCCAGCATCCGACTCCTAATTGGTATTTGGTTCTTCAAGGCAAAATGAGAATTCCCAACGTCAATTTAAACGTAATTGTCTTTTTTTTGGTGTAATATAATGGTAATAGAGTTTTCGGAGCCTGATAGTGAGTAAAAGGACGAAGGACTCAGAATGAATGGAAGTTGGACCCTATTACTGTATAGAGCTACACCCCACGTTCGAGATCCTTATGCTCAAATGAAAAGAATAAATTAAGTTCCCTCGTGTAATTGGATGAAATTAAGTTCCCTCGTGTAATTGGATGTAATTGAATTTCAAATAATTGATGCTGAAAAGCTGACGATGTTAAAAAAGAGTGTGTGTGTATTTGTTTGCTTTTATATCTTTATCTATTATTATTGTCACTGTAATCTGTAAGATACACACACACAGCCTTAAACTATAGTAGGTAAGACTTGCTGATGGGCTGGTTCGCTAATGTGTCTGGAACTGTGCGCATTAGGAAGGAACATACATATATAGAAGACAACACATCTACACCATAAAATCCTTAATTTAAATTTAGAATCTAATGGGCAAGGGCTTTATTAAAGGTCATTAATTTTAATATGTGCGTGCAGTGTCACCGTGAATGTGCTATGTGTTTGTAGCCCAGTAATATAGTGAAATTGAAACCCGAGTTGTTAGCGCAGGTTAATTGTGATGAAGGCAGATTAAACTTGAACTAATGTAGATAATATACCTACCAAGCTTAGCTTTTATATCTTACTAATGTTGTTGCTTTTCGCTGGCAAACATTAAAACGTTAATTTTGTTAATAAAGAGATATAAATATGTAAGGTACATGTATTATCTATGTAGGTACATACCTTAAGGCTTTTCGGGCTAATGAAGTACGATTTTAAGTATAGGTAGGTACATACCTAAACCTTAATATCTATATACATTGTGTAGGTATACCAATAAGAATATAATAAAATAACAGCGCTATTAAAAAAAAAATCGCTGTCCGCTCCTTTACTCATGTGTAAACTGGCACACGGGTAGAGAACTTATCCATTGGATAAACTTTTTTTTATTAATAAACATATCACAATACTTAGCTCCAGACTGTACAGATGGCAACACTTCATCAAATCGTGGGCATATTTGGATAATACATACAATACATGTATGACACATGAACTGCTTGATGACTACTATACTTTAGTTGAAACGGTTTTGTGAAATTAATGTATGCATGTGTAGTGTATGTCAAACTGAATATAAAGATATGAATCTTTCATACGTTTCACCCTCCAAAACCCTTTTGTTTACATTGTTGTATTTGTAACTTAATTTTGTGTCGATGAATAGATGTGAAATCCAACAACAATATAGCAGGGTGGTGTGAAGATAAATACTGTGAATGAGTGAGTTTTATACCGCCGCCATTTTTACACATACTTTCTCATTTTTTTATCTGATAAAGCTTGTAGGCAAACTCAAATGACAGCCGAGGATTCATATCTTTATATTCAGTATTTTTGGTGTATGTTATGATGTTATCCATCCCTTTAACGCCAAATTTCTCGACTTAAAGTAATGCGCTTGATTTTACAAGTTGACAAATGTGTATTATTGGTTCATACCTACATAGCGGAAGCGTTTTAGAGTACCGCTTTTTAAAATTCCGTTTTAAAATACCGTCTTCTAAAATACTATTTTTTTAAAATAAGTATTGTTTTCTAAAATTCGCGTATTTTTATAATCCCGCTTTTTAAAATCTCGCATAATCCCGCCGAGACCGTTCTTTAGATAGGTATATTAACATGATTAAAACTCATTAAACATGAATTGGTTGTTTTCATAGGGCCCTATACCAATAATCAAATTTAGTTACGACTTAAATATTTTACTAGAATGGACCATAATTGAAAGGGCTCTAATTAATAAACCGTGTATGGTATTACCTAAATATTTACGTGGACTATAAAATAATGAACCATATATCGAACTGACTCCAAAAAAATTGAGAATATAATTTAGAATACATAACGTTATGGTTATTTTCACTGCACCATTTAAGTCATAACTAAATTTGATTATTGGTAAGGCCCATACTTTCCACGTTTTATACTTTTCAATTGTATGTAATTAAGATCTAAGAATACCTACCTTGGAACGTTGCGCACTCTCGCAAAAACTAAATTATATTTATTCTGCAGAAAATTATTGCAGTGCATGGTAACGACTAACGTTTTTACCGTTATCGTTTATTGCAGTAAAAGTGGTTGAGGTGTTCTAGTTCGACGAAAAAGAGCTAGGTTGCAGAAAATAATTAGCTAAAGAATTGCGGTGCAAGTGCAAGCAGAAGTAAACTTATTAAAACACTAATCTATTAAAATCACAGGCTATAAATAATTACTTATATAAGAAACAAGAACGAAATGAATAAAATAAAATATTACCTTAATCGTTTAGAATTTCCTTTTTCATAAAGAATTTAATTTATTTAAGAACTAGATATATAATTTATTTTGTTATAAAAATAAATTTGATGGCACAACAGCTCATAAAGAACTAGGGCCTAGTGACTTACAACTCTCAACCATTCCTGTGTGCGTGTCTGCAGGAATGGAGGGGACCTACAGTTTATTGCCGAATCCGAACGGCTAACGAGCGGCACTTTTCTGTGACAGGAGATACTCTTGGAGGATTTGTCAATTTCTCGCAAGAGGCAGTAGCCGTTTTTTCTTTTCAATAAATTGGTGGCGAGGCTGGGGATCGAACCTTAGACCTCCGGCATGACAGTCCATCGCACTAACCATCACGCCACGGCTACTACGATTTATTTTGTTACTTATATTAAATTTAGCTAACTACAAAATCTCTCTTTATTTCGCTTATTTTTAAATTTCTTAGCATCCCAAAAAAAATAAGTACAGTAAAACCCGCTTAAGAGAAACTGCAAAATGTCACAGTCTTTCTTTCACTTAAGGGGGTTTCTCACTTAAACGAACCCCGCTTAAGTGAAAAAAAAATTTCACTTAAGCGGATCTAAAAATTCCATTATGGAGATAATTAATGCTACAAACAATTGCATTTGTCTTTTATTTATCTTTGAATTATGAAAATGTAATTTTATTTTAAATAAATATCTCTCTTGAGCAATTGAAATGTTGTTTTGGATTTTTGTTTGAGAGCACAAAGCAATTTGTTTATAAAATGTAAATGTAAAGGTTTGTGAAATAATCAGAAATTCAAATGTCATTTTCGTGGTGAAAATGGTGAAGTTGAAAAATTAATTTTAAAGTTAAATTATTTCAATATATGAATTTTCCTTTCAAATTAAATCTACAATCAAAGAATATTTAAGAATAATGCCAAAAGTTTTGTACTTTAAGTAGGTACATGTATTAATTTTTTTTTACAAATCAACGGGTTATGTTTTCCGTGTGGTATTCAAAAACTCCTAGCATACACAAACACATACATACTACACCACAAAAGATTAATAAAGGAATGGACAATATTATTTTGTTTATATGTTTTCTGTCTAGTTCAATATAACAATCGTCATTCGTCATATTTTCAATTTCAAAGGTCAATCTATATGGTTCTTATTTGTAATTTTATTTGATGTTAATGGTCATTGGAATGTATGTTATTTTTTAATCTACTACATAAAATTTTATAAAATTCGAAAAGAGAAAATAAATCCCATTATTTTAAAAATACGACTAGGAACTGTTAAATTAAATAACAAATTTTTTTTTTTTTTTTTGAAACTACATATTTGATTATGTACCTTAAAAGGACTTGTACATGTACATTAATGTATATGAGCTGTGAATAAAAACTAAAAATAAAAAAGTTGAAAACAAACTCAAGGTTTTTTTTTGTTAAAATGTGGTAATCTGGGCGGTTTTAAAATTTTTCCTGGGGGAGATTTTTTTTGTCCATCTTGGAAATTCGCCGAAATCAATCAATTCTTCCTATGCCATCAAAATTCCTACAAAACAACACGCCTACTACCGAATAGTGTGCTCTTCTTCAGTCATGAGTTAAGCCAGAGTTAGTTAACTCTAGATATAAATGTGTTTACAGTTTAATCGGAAAGGACTTTTTTAGTAGATAATGCATGCGGTGGCGGATCGACGTAATCAACTGGCAGGGTAAAATATCAAAACAATCTGTTGAGGAAATCTTAGAGTTAACTAGCCAAATGTAGTGAGCTTACCCAGGTTTAACTTTATTCTCGCACTGAAAAACTGGCCCTTAGAGTTAAGTACAGCACATAAAAAAGGCTCTAACAAATGAATAGAGGTTATCCCGGAAAAATATGAAAAATCATCCTGGACATATCCCGCATATGCTAAAAAGAGACTCATGTGGTATAACAATGAACCAGCAACAGTTGCACAGTTCTGATTGAATTGAGTTCAGCTGAACCTGTACCTACTTAAGTTTTAATTTTAAGTTCAAGTCGTTGGATTTCATAGTATAAATAGAACCTTACAGTAGTTAAGGTGCCAGTTATAGCTTTCATTTAAAATCATCATTGAATATTTTTAATTTATCTATTAATTAATTTTTGAGACATTTCAAAAGCAAAATCAGTGATTATTTTGATGCCAATATGAAGCTGAAGTCTCAATTAATATTTGTTGAAAAAACAATACATTTGGGCCCAAACCTACACAGTAATCGACTTTCATTATTTCAATGATTGCACTACCTTATCAATGATCATTGAAATATTAAAAGTCATTTCATATGAGAACGGTTAGGCCGAAATTCATTTTTTTTTTGGCCAGATATATTAATTAAGTCATAAGCTTTATTTTTTCATCATAATAATCATAGATTTTGCATCCTAAATGTCTTAAAATACATCATTACCATTTTCAATTATGAATTTCAATGATAGCTTTAACTGGAGCCTAAGGCGTGAGGTATAGCTATCATTGAAAACTATCATTGAAAATTTTAATTGTGAGTTTTGGGCCATTTGGAAAGCTTATGACTCAGTTATTATTTCTAGCCAAAAAAAAATTTAATTTTGGCCAAGCTTTCCACATAAAATGACAATTATTATTTCAATAATTGAACTACTTTACCAATGATCATTGAAAAATTCAAAGTGATTTTATGTTGAGGTTTGGGATGGAATTTAATTTTTTTTTTGACTTAAATAATAACATAAGTCATGGCCTATATCATGGCATCAAAATTTTTGTCGATATGACTTTCTAAATGTCCCAAAATTAACAACTAAAATTTTCAATGATGATTTTCAATGATAGCTATAACTGGCCCCTAAGGAATTTAAAGGCCTGTTAAATATTTATGAAATATTAATAAAAGTAATAACTATTTGTAAATTCACTTTATAAAGAATTTGAATTGATTAAAAAAGAATAGGTAGAGATTGAAGCGATTCGTGGTGATAATTTTCCACATAGAAATTGGCATATAGTTTAGGAGCTACTAGTAAATTTATTTACTTTAAGGGGCCAAAAGAGATCTACTTACATAATATAGGTATTGACTAGAAGGCACACAAACAGAATTATCTGCACATCGAAAATTCCAAAAGATCTACATTGAATAAAAGGGGCACAAACATAATTCTGTCGGCCTCGAAAGATCCATAAAGGGCCCACATACAAAATTCGATGGACTTCTTAAGATCCATAGGGGCCTAAATTGACTAAAATGGCCACAAACATAATTATGAGGGCCTCGAAAAATCCATAGGGGGCCCAAAAACTGAATACAGTGGGCCTCCAAAGAGCCATAAGGACCTTAATTGACTAAAAGGGCCACAAACATAATTCTGTGGGCCTCGAAAAATATATAGAGGTCCACAACAGATTTATATTCACTAAAGGTGCCTGCCCCCGAGTTGTGGCACCACACCCTAGTGGGTTTCGAATTATTGATCAAGAATTCATAAAAAAAAAACACTATATTTACTATAAGGTCTCTCGAGAGTGAGTTTTATAAAGAAGTTTTCTTTTAAAAAATGGAATTTCAAGTGCTTTTAAACAAATTTTTGTTGTCCGAGGGCCTACCGGGAAAAACCTGGAGTACCCGGTGGGCAAGTCCGCCCCTGATCACTGTTCAGCTTAGAGCTCTCCGATTAGATTATGTATGATTTATGAAACACACTTTGAACTGAGCACTAAATTGTCATATCGTTTCGTTAGTTATCTGCCCAACAACATATGGAAATTATATAGTTGTTAACGGTCAATTTGTTCTGAGCTCATGGAGCATGCTCCGATTGAAAAAAAAAAACATTCCACAAGTTGAGCGCTCGGATGTAATAAAAGTGCTGAAGGAGGAACACATTCAACATAGTCCCATCCCAACTCTTACATAATTAAAGCGACATGTCCTTGACCATTAGGTATATGCTTTCGAATCATCTGTTGACCGTTTTTATTTTGCCAATGCAATGGATAATGGAATGGCAAAATTCGTCTTAGAAGCTTCCGAACTCGTCCTATGAAAAATGATATTAATATAGAGCTTCTTCAATGCACAGGTGTCAACTAAAATTGAAAAATATATTGACCCACATTTGTTTGACAATTTCTGCCAATTTTAGACCCAAGTTATGTCAAAGTTAGTATAAAAAACTAAAATTATGGACTAAAATTATTAAAAATGAGCAATTTTAGTAATTAAAAGAACAGACCTAACGACGGTTTTCAGATGAAGACTCATTCCGTGCGTTGATCATTTTGACGTCTCCTTATTTTATCTCACTCCCACCTAAAAAAAAATTGACAGCTCGTGGTAGAACTGAACTAGGGCCTAATGACTTAAACCTCTCATTTAGAAGTGCCATATTAATTTAATTTTTTTTTCCAAAATTTGGTGTAAACGATTTTCTTAAAAATTAAAGGGGGAGAGTACGATAACTTTGGAGCCAAAAATTGATAAATGTTTTTTGTGGAAGGGTGAAAAACAAATATTTTTTTTACTACGGGACGGAATTTTATAAAAAAAATTACTTAAAACGAAAAAAAAAAAAATATTTAAAATCAAAGGCAACACTTAAAGTAAAGTAATATACCGTTTTCGAAAGTCAGAAATCTGTTCTATAATCATACATTTAAATTAAATTATTTTTGTTTTAAAAAATTGGCATGCAAACTCAAAATTTTGTTTAAAAAAATGAAAAAAAAGTTTAGACCAATTTTTCTCAAGATTGTGAAATACTGCGCTGAATTGACTTTTTGTAATCAATGTAAATAACAATTCTAAATCGAACACAAAAAACCGAATGGATTTATGTCTTCTAGTTTTTAAGAAAATTGAAAATTACTAAAAGTAGTTTTTTATAAGATTTTTGCTTTGGTATTTACGATGATTAGGTTCATCTTTGTCAGTAAAGTACAGCAATCTATTTAGCGTTACCCAGAATGCACATCGAGGAGGTAGAATTGTATTGCATTCCGCGTCCCAGTCAGTCAGTTTGTGAGTAAGTCAGGAGTTAGTTAAAAATAGTAAAGTCAATTTTCAATTTATATAATTATATCGTCCGTACTGGTGTTACTGTAGAGTTCATTGAGTTCGTCGTTGATGGTTAGAAGCCGAGGTTGTTTTGATGGTAAAACACCCTCTAAGTGCTCACTGTGAACCGTGGGAGGGTCGAACCCATACTTTATTCACTATCGATAAATCCTGGGTACACTTTTTTTTAACGTCTATAGTAAAAATTCCATGATTTGGGAGCCCAAGTCATCTTTATATTTTTTTTTTTTCAAGGCAGTATTTTCTATAAAAGAAAAGTGCCATATATTGGTGAAGGTGGTGCGTTGTTTTCCGGCATAAAATTCGTTTTTTTTTTAGAAGCTTGTTCTGGTTCTCCAAATCAGCCAACATCCAACCGAACTTAATATTTTTAAATTTTTCCAATTTCATTGGTATGTTGCAACAGAGTGGGAGAGTTGACGTTTTAGTGGGAATTGGACCAGTTTCTTCCAAAAAAGCAATGCTTTTTTCGTTGGTCGACACCGAATCCCCGAACGAACAAAATATTGAAAAGTTATTTACTTTATGATGAAGTAATGGATGCTTAGCCACCATTTTTTATTCACAGAAAAAAACACTTCACTCTACAAAGGTTGAATAATTAATGACCTTTGTAAAAAATAACCTGTACCACGCATTTGCATAGTAAAATAACGGTACAAAATTCGAATGTCTGTTTGTTTATTTTTATATGATCTAAGTAGGTATGTATACTTTGAACATTACAATTGCATTATATAGGTATTTAAGACACAAACATACATATTAAGAAATTATATATTTGCTGCAATCGTACAGTAGTACTTAATGTGATTTTTTTTATAATGCATTACATTTTCATGTCTGAAAAATTTAAATGTGCAAATTTGGGCCATGTATATGTATATTTAGAAATCAGCTGTTTACATTGGATATTTTTAAGACAAATTGAAAGTTTCATTAAATCCAGATTCTTTAAATGCAAAAGAAATTTAAATCCATATTCCTTATTAAATGCAAAAGAAACACACCCAACCTCGCACATACCCCAAATCCTATAGTGGACCAAGCAGGGGGGTTGCAGGGGGGCAGCATGCCCCCATTACATAACTCTCTGTTAATACGCAGTGTTGTTCCTCTACGTGTCGTCGACTTTAATTGTCTACGTTTCAATGTAGACAATGCGTCAACAATGTCAACAATAGCTTCTAGATCTTTTAATTTGCCAACAAAATTTTGGGGTCGTCACGGTATTGGTCCGCAGTCTCGTCTCTGAGTCGTCCCGATCTAATTTCGTTACAGAAATTCCGTGTTTTTCTGTATTTTTTTGGATGAAGTATCGAATTAAGTTAAAATCTAGAAGTGCTAAATTTTGTTTTCATTTTTATTTTCAAAATCACCTAGAGCACTGAAACTCTCGGTAAATTTTCTGTTAAAAAAAAAGTCTTATTTCAGTCTCGTTCCTAGTGGATGTAGACTCGATTTATAAAGATAGAATTCAATAATTTGTTGGGTCAATTTTAAAAGAAAAAGGTAATAAGAAAATCTTATTTTATGAATTTTCTAAATTGTTTACATTGTTGACAAGCTAATGTCGATAATGGTTAATTGTCTACCTTTGATTGTTTACACGTAGGCAATCGTGTAGTCTACATTTATAGTTTACATGGCACAACACTATTAATACGCCGTAATGCTGAGTACTGGCATTGTATATATGTACATATGTATGTAAGCAATAAAAATAACAAACATCTTATAAAAAAGTAATTTTAGTAATTTTCAATTTTCTCAAAAACTAGAAGACATAAATCAATTTTGTTTTTTGTGTTCGATTCAAAATTGATATTTTGATTGATAACGAAAAGCCAATTCAGCGCAACATTTCACAATTTTGAGAAAAAATTGGTCTATACTTTTTTTCCATTATTTTTAACGAAATTTTGAGTTTGCATGCAAATTAAAAAAAAAAAAACTGTTGATAAAAATAACTTAATTTAAATGTAGGATTATAGAACAGATTTCTGACTTTCAAAAACGGTATATTACTTTACTATATGTGTTGCCGTTGATTTTTAATAATTTTTTTTTCATTTTAAGTCATTTTTTTTATAAAATTCCCCCTACCTCCTAAACGGAGTGAGATGGACTCCCCCTCCCATAAAAAAATGCTTGTTTTTTACCCGCCTAAAAAAATTGTTATAAATTTTAGGCGCACTCGTGCCAATTAAAGTTGTGCTGTTTTGTGGCTGTCATGCACTAAATAGATAAATAATATAACGAATTTAGAATTAAAAAAAAATTGTTCCTCCGAAAATTTTGCACATTAATTAAATAACAAACATTTTTTTTTGAAAATCGAAATTGACGGTGATAATATTCTTCTGTGCACACCACATTAGCGCGCCCGCCGTTGCATATCATCATATCGTTCAGATGTATCGCTTTTCGAATCACTTTTGGCCTTGGTTCTCGCCGGTCGAATTGCCTTTCCCACTCGATTGTGCTGTCTAAGTTTTTTTTTTTTTCTAAGTCCCCTTTTTTGCAACAATTGAGATTTATTATTTGAATAATATCTATCTCTTGTTGATACGTAGATACATAATCTACCTATAGATACATTTGCTCTCGCAAATCGATGACACAAACATTTTGTAAGAATTTTATCCTTTCTCAAATAAATACAATAATTTCAAGATTATCTTAAATCCCATTGTCACCACCACCCAGATAAAGGTTCGTTTTAAATTGTCCTGTGACAACAAGAACAAAAAGTGATAAATAAAGAAATCAAGGAAAAAACACCGACAAAATTAGTCTCCAAATAATAATACCTATACGGAAAAGAAACAACAATCCACAACAACAATAATAATATCTAATAATTCCTTATTCGCTTCAGAGCATTAAATCACCGAAAAAATTCTTGTTGTCTCACTAGCACTACCAATATATTGTGTTGCTGTCTCCGCAAAGCATTCTTGTTGTTCAACAGCACGATTAACAACACACAAAATAAAATGAAAACAAGTAACAAAGATCCGGGATCGATTTGATTTTAAGCTGCTGCTCCTGCTTCACGCCCGCCTTTAGCAAAAGATATACAGTGAGACCTACCGCGATGGAAATGATGAGATGATGGTGTGAGGCCAGTGTGAGGTACCAATGAATGTTCCCGAGTTTCACGCCACATAATTCACGACGAGAACAGCTTAATCATAATGAAAGAGTATCTTTGATCCCCCAAATGCTCAAACATGGTTTCGAACTCGGTATACAGTACGCGTGCATGGTATCGTATACCGCTGTGGTTGGTAACGGTCGGTGGGCAAAAGAATTCAAATCATCATTGAATAGATGTAGAATCAGGATGAGAAAGATAAGTGCATCTTAGGAATACGTTCGATACCATAATTTGGTTCATGAGGTGAAAAAAGTAAACAGAATAATAACTTTATAGATTCAAATGTTGGTACACAAGTTTAAGTTACTACACATACCTCATACATACCACATAGATACTTAGATACCATCAGGAAAATGTTAATAAACATTGAATGCAGTGATATGGTGATATTACACCGAACAAATGTTCTTTTAATATAGATACAGGGTCACTCATTTCGTGGTTGCAAGTTGGTAACATTGGCATTTGACACCTGTCAAACTCAGTGTTAGTAAAATGTTTCCATTTACGATAATGGATCGCTTAACAATCGAAGAACTCGTTAAATTTATTAAAAATTACTACAAATGTGTTGATTCAAACGTAGCCACTTTTCGGGTGGCGGTGATAATGGTGAAGAACTTCAAAGAGTGTGGAAGCGTTACTGATGTCGTAAGGCCTGTGCCTATGTATAATCGTTATGCACGCTCAGCGAAATATTGCTACTGCAAGTGCAAGTGTTGCTGATGATCCGAATTTATCGATTTCCCGGCGTTCGCAGCAATATGAAAGAGTCGTACACCTCACTTTTGGACCCGCGGCGATTGAAGATCATGACTCGGTCGATATGTGGGTCCAATAAGACGAAACCAAACACAACAACACCAATTATGGGTTTATTGCGTGAGAAGTTTCCTAATCGGCGTAATTTCACGTTTTGGCGACGTCAATTGGCCACCAAGATCATGTGATTTGAAACCGTTTGATTTTTTCTGTGGGCCTACGCAAAAGACCGTGATTACGCGAATAATCGACGAACTCTAAACGCATTAAAAAACCAACATTACTCAAGTTATGGCCGAGATACTGCCAAAAATGTGTGAAAAAGAAAAATTACCTCAAAAGAATCGCATACTTTCCCGAGGCGGCTATTTGAATGACAATATTAGCCGTGTTTTTTTGCAAGCCGAACAACTGAGATATTCTTAATTTTCTTGTTGATTTTTATTATATACTTATGGAAGAAAAAAATCTATAGATAATATTTTAAAAATTATTTACTTTCTTATGTAAGAGGCACAGGTTAATGTCAGAATTTGTTTGTAAATAAATTTTGTATAGGGCATAAACTTTTGATTTATACTGCGTTTTTATTAGAGCAAATGAGGTAATTTCGTTCAAAATTTCCAAATTCAATTCAAAATCATCTCAATTCCCATACAAATTCAAATTTCCAAATGAGGTAATTTCAACCAAATTTGCACGAAATTCGGCAGAAAATTACGTAAAACTTTTATGAACACACCCAAATGGATTCCATTCAAAGTGGAACCCATTTAAAATGACAGAATTCAGTGTAAAAACAACAAAAACAAGCGATTGACAATCTGGACCTTCAAACAAAATTAGGAAATTTGAAATGTGAACACTTTTTTTGTAATTTTCCAAATTACCTCATTTCAGCTGTAATGAAAACACAGTATTTGAATGATTGCAATCAATGACAAAATTGAAAAATTGATTATTTTGTAATACTAAAATTGCAGTAGATTTGATTTAAGGGCAGTAGATTTATTTTGAAAAAAAAATGCAGTAGATCTACAGCAATTGCAGCAAAGTGGCAACCCTGCATAGTAGCTAGTAAGTATAGAAATCTACCAAAAATTTTAAACGTTTTGTTTGTAATGACGAAGGACACAAAAATGTAGGAAACTAATAATTAGCTCGCCCTCCGCCCTGTCCCCCCTCCGTACACCCTTGGATCTCCCTTATTTTACTTTGTGATTGGATTGTTTATGATTAATATTCAACGAGAATGACTTCTACACTTTAAAACTGTTTTTTTCACAGGTCACGCGAGTTATGGTATCAAAATGGCGAACTTTACCGCTGATTGGGTCTCCGAGCTAGGTTTTGTTCGGGCCGCCATTTCTACTTACATACCTACCTACCTATTATAAATTTGCACGTCTAGAGTCATTTCGAAAAATCAATATTTTTTGCGTTGTTATTGTGTTTTATTTTGTAAAATTTTGTACTTCGATTTTATTAGTGGACTGTGAAATTTTATTATAGAAATTTGTACCTTCCGTTTCCGGGGGGGAAAGAGACCGCTATTCTTAATTTTTTTTTGATTTCCCTTGATTTCTTGGTCACCTAAACCTTGAGGGGATGATTTAATTATTTTGTCGGAAGTATACGTTGTTAAGTTCAAATCAAAATCCATTAACCTATATTACCTATACTTATGTATTTTTATAAATCCCATGCATAATATGGAACAGAGTAAATAGTAAAATATACGAGCTGGAGGTGAAAAATCTAAATCACGGCTCAAAAATGAAATTACTTGAGTTGGTATGCGCGGCTATAGATATCGAGCTAAGGCTGACCTCCCACTATGAATTATTATTATGGGTACATATTAATATTATACGTGCGGGTGTTTGAACGACGACGACTATAAACATAAACCATCCAACGCCGATAAAGTTATTTGCTGGAGCGGGAGCTGTATTCCGATCGATTTTATTGGCGGTACCTTTGAGTCTTTGTTATACCAATTAGGTTTTTCGCTTGCATCAGAGCTCGGCTTTAACAAATTTATCCAATGGCTCAGTTAACTATAACCATATGCCCCATCGAGTTGGACTTATTTTATTGGAGTTTCTCATCTGGCAGTTGGGCGCGCGTCATCGCCTTTAGCTATGTATATTAAACCTCCTATACGGATCAGCAGCTGATGCGGCGCGGTGAAGCGCAGCGCAGTGGTCTAAAATTGCAGTAATATCATCGATAGTGGTGGTGCTTGATGGTGATCCCCACACTACCATGTTAGTTGGGTTCGCTAGATGGTGATGATGATGATGATAACAACGGTCCTCAGATTTATGAGTATTTGATCGTGCATCTTCGTGGTAGGGCGCATCATGATTTTGTGCCTTGTCGTGTAGGTATACATCTATATGATGGCGATGGTTTCGCATAAATGATGGTTTTTCTTATATTTCACCTGGCATGTGGGTGGTAAAGAAATAAAGTCATATTATTTCGCACAAGATTAACGATTTTTGAAGGGAACTTTGGTGGGAGATGGAGATCGATTCGGGTTATTTTGCAATTGGATTTATGATTTCTTTGTTTGATGCCCTTACGGCTTTAAATGAAGAGGTTTGGATATCCCTATTGGAAAGATACTTAAATTATACCCATACACTTTTAATGGAACAAGATATTGGTATCTCTATATTTTCTTCAGGATCGTGTGTATCAACTTCTGTACCAACTTATATCAATCTTTTTCAAATATAACTGATTCTCTTAAAGGATTTAAAAATGTCTTAGGTTTTTTTTTTGTGGCGACTCAAGGGAGATGAGTTTTCAGAAATCTAGCAGAATATCAATGCAAACGAGACAAAATAATTAAGCATCTTTTTCGAACTGTTTAAAGGGGTTTAAACTTTTCTGCACGTCATAGCTGTTATATCAAAAGTACAGTGACTTCATAAAAAACTCATTTAGCAAAATTTAGAACTTTCCACCCCCCATACTTTTAAATGTTCTACTGAATTAATAATGAAAATTTTTGTTTTTCAACCACTTATGTAAGCACAAAGCAATAAACTTCAAACCCTCATGAAACCTAATGCAATCAGCTTCGTCCTCGTATAAACCATCAATATAGATTTTTATTACTTTTGACAAATTGAATTGTGGCTCGTTCACTTGGAAAATTCATCTGAAGATGCTTCATTCAATACTCAGCAGCACACAAAAAAAAAAAAACCATCAGAAAGTTGTCACATTATCGCCAAGTCATGATTATATTGTACGCAATGAGTACATCAAAGCATGTTTTCTTTTATAATGAACGTCCTCTTGAGGTGGATGTTCATGTATTTTCTGCCACTTCCGCACCCCACATTAATAGGCAATATTTACCGGAACTAATTTTTGACTTGGATGAGATTTTTTCGGTTCGCATATTTTACGGGTTTGTTTTTAATAATATAGAAAAAAAAAACACAATAAGGGAAAAATTGACAGGAAAAACCTGTTTCATCAGGAAGACAGGAACAAGTGTGCGTTGATAATTCAATTACTTGCACTCGAGAGCAGTTTATCGTCCTTTTATTTTATTGAGGCTGGGGAAGTGGATGTCCTTTATTGTGGGTAGATTAGGTATAAGGTAATGAGGATTTATGACTTTTTATAATTAAATATTTTGAAGAAACTAATAGATGAATTTATGATCTTCACTCTTGATATAAAAGCTAAAATAAATCAAAAAATCTGCAGGTGGCGTGGGTTAAAGGGAAGCGGTTTAATATAGGCACAATAAATATGAATCGAAATTATTTTCGGTAATTAGAAACCGTGAATTTTTTTTTTTTTTTAGCTTTGTATTTAGAATTTCAATTATATTGAATACGGTAGTTAATACTAAATTTTTCTTAGCAGGCGAAAAAACATTCAGCAATTTTGTATCTTTTTGCAAAAACTGAGTAGAGCTGGATGAATTCTTCTAAAGTTCACTTATATAACTAAAATAATGTCGTTTTCCGTTGGTCACTCCTAGCACTCTTTTTTCACTCCATCCACACTCCCAACACTCCAAAAACCTTCCATTTGCTGTTCGGAGTGATGATTTAGGAGTGTTTTTTCAGTCCGGATTTCATTAAAGAGTGCTAGGAGTGCACTCTGAAAACACACATACTTTTAAAAGTATGTGTTGGATTAATTGTCAAAATAGTAAATGCTTGTTCTTGGGATGTTTTGGAATTAAAATTATTGAAGAATTCATTTTATTTTTAACTCTACATAGATACACATATTACGGAAGAGAGTTTTCATATTCCATTGGAATCAAAAAGGAGTGAAACACTCTGAAAATCCAATCGAAAACGACATAAATAAATATAAGTTTGGTGGTAGCCGTGACGTGATGGTTAGTGCGATGGACTGTCATGCCGGAGGTCTAAGCTTCGATCCCCAGCCTCGCCACCTATTTATTTAAAAGAAAAAACGGCTACTGCCTCTTGCGAGGAATTGACAAATCCTTCAAGAGTATCTCCTGTCACAGAAAAGTGCCGCTCGTTAGCCGTTCGGATTCGGCAATAAACTGTAGGTCCCCTCCATTCCTGCAGACACGCACACAGGAATGGTTAAGAGTTGTAAGTCACTAGGCCCTAGTTCTGCATGAGCTGTTGTGCCATCGCAAATTTAATTATTTATTTATAAGTTTGGTGGCTTGTGTGCAGGAATGGAGGGGACCTACAGTTTATTGCCAAATCCGAACGGCTAAGGTGAGCGGCACTTTTCTATGACAAGAGATACTCTTGGAGGATTTGTCACTTCCTCGCAAGAGGTAGTAGCTCCGAAAAAAACTTAAGATGGAAGCGGCTGGTATTGAACTCCAGACTTCTGGCATGACAGTCCAACGCACTAACCATTATGCCACGGGCTACTACTTATATAACTACATTACCGATAAAATATACTTAGATTAAAACATAATATGGGCTCTTCAAATCGGGACTTGCCAGATTCCACGGATTAATGGATAAAGTATTTGTATGACGGAGGGTGGAGTGAATTTTTTTTATTTTTGAATATACACAGGCAGGTTGGGTGCCATTTGCAGTCATAATGACGGATAAGAAATTTAAGATAGATCAAAAACGTTTTAAGGGGTTCACAAAACACAATTGAAAATTTCGAAAATGGTTTAAAGGTTAATATGAAGGTTTCCTATATGTACTACAGCTGATTTTTAAATATTTTGACGGATATTTTTCAAGTTTATAAAAAAAGTTATAAGTAATATTAGTAAAATACATGTTCACATAGTAAAACTCTCTAAATCGAAAGCTATAGGCATGAATCGCGCTCTAAATTTCATGGTTTTACTGTTTTTTTTTTTTTTGTTTTAAACAGAAATTCGGCTTGGAGTTTTAAGATTTAAAAAAAAGGAGGGATACGAGTGTACCTGTTTCCAGCATTATCATGTAGTTTGGAGTGCGTGGAAGAAGGCGAAATGTTTAGTTTTATGTAAAATCTCAGCAGTTTTTCCACAGTCTCGCTTCTTTTGCCTCCCCACACTTCAGCTGCATTAAAAGAATAGATTCAGATACTGCTTCGAAAACTTTATATTTACTGCTAATCGCAATGTAACAACAGGAACATTACTTTCTCTCCATGCTATATTAATCGCGGTTTTTGTCTTTATCCGTTTTTCGGTAAGATGCCTTAACATATCTAAGTTCTTTGTGAAATTGACTACTAGGTATTATTTTTACTCTTTCACAACTTTGATTCTTATTCGTTGTTGTAGCAGTGGCGTAGCGTACTAGGAGAGGGCTGGGGTGCAGCAAAATTTCACAATAAATAATATTTTATAATATCTTGATATTTGAACCATTTTATATTTTTGTCGCACCTACGATTCTGTTCCATTGAATTGGGCATGAAAATTTCTATTAATTATACCTATGACGAAATCGGAGAATCCCCTTTCTTTAAATAAAAGTACACTAATGACATTTTGCTCATTATAGCGACTGGCAACATCGCCAGAACTGACTTGCAGGGATCTCCCGTATTTTATTTTGTGCTTGGATTGGTTATGATGACTAATATTCAACGAGAATGAATTCAGTTGTAGAACCATTACTCGTTTGCGTTAGACTTATTACATTACATCGACTTATTGACATTAACCACCAGATTTCATCGTGTGCAATATGCAAATAATTTATTAATAATGAGCAGGAGTGATCCGAGAGTATTGTAAGCAAATTTCACAGTATCATCTGCAAAGAGCAGAGCTTTAATAATGACTCCTTCGTAAGTAACACCACCTGGTAGTGCCAGTATGCCACCATATTATTCATCGATGAACAATGCAAATAGACTCGGACTTAGCGCTTAGTCCTGTCTGACTCCTGTCTTTCTCTTGAACTACTCCGAAACACTTTTGCCATTCCAAACCGCTGCTTTGGTGTCCATATACAAATTATGAAGTACTCGAACAAACTTAAGAGACATATCTACCTAATCCAAACAACTTGAAAATCAAAGAATGTATAAGTTTTTTTTTTTTTTTATTTCTTAAAAGAAATGATTCCGCACTTCAAGGCCTGCCTGAATACAGCCTGGCTCTCGCTTAGTAGTTTATTTGAGTCTATCCATGATATTAGTCTTTTAAGTAAGATAGATGTAAAAATTATGTAGAATGCGTTTAGAATGGAGATTCCTTGATAATTCCACGGATCTTCAGTGCTTCCTTTATTATGAATTTATAAAATCAGGAATGATTCCATATTCTAAAATTTGGTTAAATAGTCTCATAAGGTTGATATCTTAATTCTCCCTACCATATTTTTAGCATTCGCCTGGTATTCTGTCCGAAACTGCAGGTTTTTCATCAGATAGCTAGTCCATTTATCGATGCAAGAACTTCTTCTTCAGATATTGGTGTATCCAAAATGTCGTCGCGGAAACCGGTTTGGGCATATTGCACCATGACTGTCATTGGCGTTGTGGATATCTACTACAATTATCAATTTTGCTCATCTAACAGTGTATATCGCAGTCGCAGAAGAAAATTTTTCTTTTGTGATTTCGTTGTGACATTTTTGTATGGGATCTTTCGTTGTGCATCAATAGCGAACTAAGCTTCAATACTTAACAGACACAAAAAACTGGAAAGGAGATGAAAAAGCACCAACAGACTGAAAAATCGGGTAGTTTTGAGGAACAACCAATAATTGGTTCGAGCTCCCCACATTAAAGTTCACTGACCATAGAACTGGACTGGGAAAGTTTTACGTAATCGTGGCGGTGGCCTATCTTTAGCTTAGGGCAGTTCATTTATTCTTTGAATGAAACACTGACGTTTGTGTCTACAAAACTTGTTTGAAGCTCTGATGGCATTTCTCTTTCTGATGGATACCTTCAAATAGAAATTCTAAAATTCGATGACATTTCCATTAAATTATTTACGAAAAAATTCCTCTCATATGTTGAGTTCTCATACAGATGTTCATTCATACACGTCAATCATACCATACCTACCTTAAATTAACAAACATAAGAATGACATCTTCTTCTGCTTCGTCAGAATATGTATGGTTAAACTTTCACATCAAACTCATCATTTCTTTTAAAAAGGGAATACATTTAAATAAAAAATATATATTCACTCCATTAACCTCAGAAATTGCCTTCCTTTGATCTAAATTACACCAATCAACCAAAACGTTTAAATAAAGAGTGTTTGTCATTCTCATCGTCAACCAGTCTGATGCGTCAGTTCGTTTTTTTCTGTCATTCTTATGTCACATTTGTGGTTCTTTTTCATCACACATTTAGGTGATGCGGAAAGCTTGTGGTTCTATATATTTGCCAGCCCACTAATCACATATAATTAAACCGAATCGTAATTACGATCAATTACATTCATCAGTCGCCAGGGGGCGTACGGTGTTGAGGACAAAGATGAAAAAAATCAAGAAAAAAACGTTACTATGAAAACCAGTTGCGGTCATCAGACAAATTCATACGGATATAAAAGAAGAACGACGAACTGTGTTCCTGCGAATAGCTTATTAAAGAGGGAATTTTGTCACTAACATTTTTTATAGGTAACTTTTCATTGTCAATAGCTTCGGAGCTATCTTGCTAACAGAACGCACGTTCAATAGGTTGGCTGATGGTCCTCCTGTTTACCACCCAACAAGCTTATTAAAACCGACGCCGAAGATGACGGCGCGCAGTCGCGAATATGTGCGAATTAAGAAGATGCTGGGGTCCAGACCTCTGGACCCCATGTTCGCACTGAGATGACGCAAAGTCTTAAGAAAAAGCATATAAAAGCAATTAGATGCCAAGACTCGTCATCCATTCAAGACACGCTCATGTAGTTAAGGATTTATAAGCAATATTCACGTAGGTTACAAGATGGGTCTATATGTGTTGGTATAATTACCACCTGGAAGCACTTTGATGTTGTGCCGACGAGCTTGCCAACCGTCCAATGTCCAATCCATCGATTTTTAACGCGGACCTGACATTAATGGGCTTTTGGGTGTAAGTAATGAGATAAACCTTGCCAACTGCAGAGAGTTATGACAGTTGGGGTTTGAGTATACCTATATATAGTCGCACTGTTGTTTTGGTGTAGCTGGCGATGCGAGGTTGTCCACGAATATATGATGCTTTTATGATGCTATAAAGGTGATGGCTATACGGTTCTGACTGCTTTAAAGTTAAGTGTAGATGTTCCACATAAGAAGTGACTTTTGGGCGGTTTTGCATGGTCGCCTATATGAAATAGACTGCGATGTTTTAATGAAGTTGCTGCGATGAAGTTATAAGATAACCGAATACTAATTAATATGCATAGGAAAACTTGTACCTACTGCACACTGCACGGTAGGTCTTTAAAAACTTTTTAGATTTTGAGTTGACACTTTGTCTATAGCCTAATTTATGAAGAGATAAATCTCTATCGCAAGTTTGATGTATATAATTCTTCAAGAAATGAAAATAACTAGGCACACAAATGGCTACCGGTAAAGTTTTAGCGAGTTTAATATTTGCAATTCAACTCCATCATGCTTCTGGTTCTCATAACAAACAAATAGTACGCAAAAATATTCTTTTTCAAAATTATACGTGACTAAACTTTATTAGAATAATAATGGTCAAACTTCCAACCCAACTCATATGAAGTCTTGAACTGTACCAGAAAACGAAGACGCCGCCTTCGGCATGCCAAGATCCTGGTCATTTTGAAAAACCCGAATTAATCCTTATCTCCACTTTAACATCTGCAGAACGCGGTTAAATGATCACTATTGAAATCTATATGACTATAGTGCATCTGGACAGTACATTGTTCGTTTTTCCCCAGGTTAGAGTAAGAGCTCAATATAGACACGTCAGTTGCTAGTTGCTACATATCATCCCAGTGGTTGGATTTGGATTCAGACAAATTTATTTTTGATTTGGTTTAACCATTTTTGACATCATCCGAATTCAACAAAAGAAAACCTAGTGTATATTTTCCAGCACTTTTATAATTCACACTTACTCCTTCCCACGAATATATTAAGTATAAGTGTGTGATTTATGTATGCACCAATGTTCTCTACTTTGATCGGCAGCGGAGAAACACAAGTCGCACAAAATAACTTAAAGAAGGATTTAAGAATTCTAAAGCGTTACTTTCATTCCTCCTTTAAAAAGGTTTTAAGTTAAAAACCTCTTAAAATCTTCGTAAATAGGAATAATATTCTTCTTAAATAATTATTAAGTCCTTTTTCAAGAGGTATGGCATTTCGGAAGAAAACAAAAAAAATATTTATTTGTTTGTTTTATTTTTATTATTTATTTGTTTTGGTCAATTTTATTTACTTCCTTATGTTATATTTTCAACTATTTTTCTTTTTTGTAATGACATTATTATTTTACATTTTATTTGTAGAAACTATTTTTTTTTAATTACCTGGGATACCGCCGGGATTTGAACTTGAGATCTTTCGCATGCCGTTTCTCTGCGCTAATTACTGGGCCAATCTGATAAATGTCAAAGATTGTCTAAAATAGCTAGTTATAAATACCTATAAGTTTTCTATAAGTTTTTCTGTTGTGTTAACAAAAAATTCCTTCCTAAATTTATATATTATATAGGAATTCGAATTGCTTTTTGTCTGCATTAATGGCTTGTTTTTTTTTTATTCCACAAAATTTATTAACTCCATTTATACATTCATACATTTAATGTTGTCTGTCTTAAACGAAAACGATAATAAAAAAGAAGCAAGTATAATGAAAGACATCATATCAAATAGCGCAATTTAAAAAAAAATTGATGGTAGCGAATAGGATTCGAACCCAGAACTTTCGGCTTGACATTATTACGCACTAACCATAACGACGCGTGCAAAATATTATCAATACTTCATTAAGAAGGCTTAAAGAAGTATTAAAGAATTACACAAATACCGATTTAATGTCTTAAAAAAAAGACACTTTTAAGAAGGATTTTAGGAGTATTAAAGAAACAAAAAAATACCGATTTAAGAAATGCCAATTGAAGAGTATTTAAGAATGACTTAACTAGAAGTGAACATACCAATTAAGGTAGCTGAAAAAAACTTTTTAATAAAGAGGAAATTAAGATCAAATAAAAATGCCAAAATTTAGCATACCAATTAAAGATTGAATAAAGTATGAGTTAAGAAATGTGATACCGAAATTATACTATACCTACGGTTACCATCCTTTCATTATAATAATGAAATGTTCTGTATTTGAAGACATTGTTTATTATGAATTATTTTGTATTAGAAAACATAAAAATGTTCTGTATTTTAGCAGTTGTTCATTATCTGTTCTGTATTTGACTTAAATTCTTGAAAACAAAGTTCAAAGAAAAAATAGAATCGTATCCTTACCAACTGAACGAACAATTTGTTTTTTTTTTGTGTAGGCACTCTATCGGTTTTTACATCGTCAACTGTTAAAAATTCAAAAATATATCGGTTGTTTGAACAATGCGAAAAATTGACAGTAAGTTTTACTGTAAATTATAAAATATTAAAAATTATTTTATGCGGCTATAGCTCAGTATGCGATTATGCGAAGCAAATTTCGTCTGTGTTTTTCAAGAAGACGAAAAAATTCTTGCAAAGACATAACTATTATGGGTCCTACGAATTAGAAAAAAAATATCATCAAAAGCCATGCAGTAATAAAAAAAATTAAAAAATAAACAGAAAACAGAGCGGAGACTTTTCCAAATAGTTGATCAATTATTAGTTGATTAATTTTTCCTTAAAAAATTTAATAAATGAGCTGATTTTATTTTCTGTTTGTTTTGTTTGTTATTCAGCATTTTGAGATATGGTCACCGTAACTATACCATACACAATAATAATGTACAACGAAGAAGCAGTTTCCTTCTACGCTGGGTCGGCATATCAACGTACCTAAACATCATTCTCCTAACAAATCAGAGCGGGAAGGTCTCCCAACTCGAAAAACGTCGAAGCGAGCAAAACAAGGTACCTTAAAAGTGGCCGTTTTTTTAACTTTTTCGGAATTAATTATTTGTTTTTAATATTTATCAAAGTATCATAATGAATGAACAGACTTGCAGAATAAAGACTTTCTTTTCCTTAAAAAAATTAAATTATCTATACACAATAAGATACGAACAGATGAGTCGATATTGATGCTGATGGTTGTCCTTGTCATGACTGGCAGGGGAAGCACCTTGTTTATTTGCATGTTTTTACCCGGCCTATTTCACTGGGGCGATTGATCGGAAAATGTTTATAGTCCGGTAAGAATAGACGAAAAAAATGCCAAAGAAAAGAAAAAAATAGTTAGAGCCTTTAAAATTGAGAGTTCCTCATCGATCAGATGACAGCTAGGTCAGTTATAAGGGGTCCAAGGGTCTAAAAATGAGTTTTTTGCAAATATCTCAAAAACTGTTTGTGCTAGAGTAAAATTTTATTCCTCTATCTTGTAGCTCATATAAAATTTACAACTATTCAAAAAGTCACAAGTATAGCACAATTTGGTAGATTTTGCGATAGTTGCCATGTTTAAAATGCTATAACCTTTTAACGGTAAATGCTACGAACAATGTTTCACAACCATTTTTATGGCAGATTATTTCAGCTACAAGTTTGTAAAAATAATATTTTCTTTAAACCAACAGTTTTTGAGATACAACATATTTGCAAAAAACTCACAACTGACTTTTTAAATTGTTGTAATTTTTTAACGGTTAATTCTATAAAAAAATTGCCAAAAACATTTTTATGGGAAATTGCCTCAGCTACAAGATTGTTGAACAAAATTTTTCTCTAGCACAAACCGTTTTTGAGATATTTGCAAAAAACTCATTTTTAGACCCTTGGACCCCTTATAACAGACCTAGCGGTCATCGGATCGATGAGGATGAGGAACTCTCTCAGTTTTTAAAAAGTCCATTTACCAAAGCGTCCATGCCAAATTTAAGCCTCTAACTAATAATTTCCTTGTAAAAGTCTATTTTGCCTGGAATATTAAGAAATCTTTTTTTTTTTTTGCTTTTAATTCAGTGCAGTGTGAATTTTGGAGTTGGATGGACCACACAATATTTTGCCGATAATAATGATTGGGGGCTCATTTTTGTAGATAATTTAATTTATGAAGTTTTGGTTATAATATTCTGCTATAAAATAAAATGGGAACGAATTATTCGATAAAAACCAAATCAATCTCTTTTTCAAGATGAAGGCTCTTCCCTAACCCCAAAAATCCCAAAAACTCAGTTTTATACTTAAGAGGCTTCCCCAAACATATACAATTACCTAATAAAATTTTGTTTATCGAAAAATGCAATTTGATTTCCTAATTTCATTGGGTTATATAGCAAAATTCGAAACGAAATAAATCATTTGATTTTTCTGAAATTTCTCATGCCTATTCTATTTCTAAATTTAAGTTTATTATTTGTAAATGTTTGAGGTTTTTATAGAATCGACCAAACATTAAAAAGCAATTACTATTAGAATCCGTTTTGCTTCTGATATGCCTTAAAATATCATTCAGCTGCCACCACTGGTTTCTAATATGCAATTATTTCCACCCCTAGATCAATTGCTGTTAGATGCAACCCCTAATTACAAATTTGTTAGACCCGACCCGAACACACACCAAGCCCAACCATTGGCAAAACAAACTCCTATGTGGTTGCGATTGCTGCTGTTAGTCTGTTAGTCCTGGCACTGCTGTCAAAAAAGAAATCCTTTTTTTAACAATTTATTTAACAAAAGGCAAAAAAAAAAAAAATAACAAAATTTGAAAAACCCCTTTAATTTGTCTATTTGTTCTGGAAAAAGACAACAGCTTGGATAAAGAGGTTCATATAATACCATCACCATTACGTTACGGAGCCAACACATCACCACACAATGAAGTCATTCTTCCAGAAATTAACCCATCAGAGAATCCCATTTTGGATCACACGTCAGATGGTGCGTGAACAAGAGAAAAACAGCGAAAGACCCAAACCAGAACAAGAACACCCAAATCGATCGCGGAGGACAATCCCTTCGCACAACACACCTAAATGCGGGCCCGGTTTTTTTGTCAGTGTTCCTTTTTTTTCCAAGCCTATTCCATAATGTGTTTCATAAAAAGGTAATTTCGTGGTGATTCCAATGATGAATCGGTCCCCGTGGCCATTAGTCGACGATTATAAACAAATTTCCGCGCAGGAAATGGAAAATGAGCCTTTTGTGGCGTTTTGTTGTTCGGGAATTGAGCGATAAATATTATTTGTTGATGACTGAAACCAATAAGCGAATGGATATTTTTTTTTCAGGTTTAGGGTTTTGATATTGTGATTGTGAGACAAACATCGAAGAAATTGATTAATAAATACTCCAAAGGAACGGTGAAATCTTGATGAATTAATTTGGGTCTCTGATGTGTTTTTTTTTTTTAGGTGGCGGTAATGGGTATCGGGTGTATGATCAATGGCGGGTTATTATGCTCAGCCCAATGGCAGACCATTAATATTCCTCTATAGGCAGGCGTTTGTTCCATCTAAACGGGGTGGCAGACTCAATTACTGTCGAACACGTAACTTCGATTAGATCTATTGGATTCGGGTGGGCCTAGCTAGGCCAGACCAATTCACATATAATAGCGGGTGTTTCTATATGTACGACCATTAAGTGGAACAAAAGTTGCGCTTAATTTATAATTAATCGTTTTTAATTCTTTAGTGGAATTAAGTGAAAGGGATGAGGCATGAGGGTTGTGCTTTTTGTATAGGATTATTTTTCTTCAGAAATTTGTTTTGTTATTTTTAAATGCCTTGAGTGTGTGAGGACATGTTAATAAAAAAATAAAAGAATGCTTCTTTATGTTGTTTTTTTTTTTTTTGTGTTCCTAAGTGATATGAAAACAAATTAGTTTTCAGAAAAAAATTAAATAACGGTTTTTTTTTTAACCTGCCTACTGAATAATGTGTGTGAATAAAATATTACAATAAGACAAAATTGACTTAAAACAATGTGATTATTAAACCAGAACAAGTCAAGGCTTTAAACATCGAATGATTAGGTACTTACTCATTAATGTTACCACTTTTTTTGGCATAATATAAACTTCTTTCTCCAAGAACACGATTTATGTAGGTGTGCCTAGTTAAGCTAGTTCGAGTCCAGTTAACGAACTCCTGAAATCATAAGACAAATGCTAAAATCCATAGGTTATTATTTTTTTTAAGTGACACTCAGGTTCAACATACTAAAAAGCACCAGCCTATGGCCGTGAGCATAAGCCAGAACAGGGGGTTAAAGGTCCTCTTTTTTAGTTTTTCCCGAATATTTTGAAAACCATCAAGTGTATAAGCAGAAAAGTCTGTGCTACAAAATTAAATTAAAATAAATTTCCTACAAAAAATTTTTTATTAATATTTTCGCTGGGAGCAACACTTGGAAGAAATAAAAGAAAAAGTAACTGTAAACATATTATGTACTTACATTTACATTGGCTAATTCGTGCTTGATTAAGGGGGATGAATCCTGATATCATTCTAAGAAAAAAGTTATAAAGATTTACAATATTTATCTCCTTCCTGAGGCGGGGAGGGGCGATTTTTGAAAAATTTACTTACAATGTAAAAAAAAATAATATTAAAATTAACGAAAGTACATACAAATGTGCTTAGATTTTTTTTTATTTTCTTTTCAAATCAAGTTCTAAAGAAAAGTTTTTAAGAAATTAAATTTAAAAGTTTCTTTTTTTTAATAGTGAATTTTTTTTTTCAAGTAGATTTTTTTCGAAATTTTGCATAGTAAATTGCCATTGTTTTATTTTCTTGTGTTCAATTCTCTTATCAGTTTAATTACATATGTTTATAGGGCAAAAAACTACCATTGATAAATGTACCCCTTTTTTTAGGTTTTTTTTTCAATTTAAATTTCAGAAACAGCTTTCAATTTTCAAACACCGATTTTAGCGGATTAATGGAGGTTTAATATAGATCTAGGCATGCAATTAGCTACCTTAAACCACTGTTAAACCTCAGTTAATCCGGTTGGATCGAGATAAAAAAAATTGTATGGTTGGGGTGGTCTGTTTAGCTGGGAGGGGCGATTTTCTCAAAAATTTACTTAAAACATAAAAACAATGGTTACACCTAAAAGGCCATGCTTTACCTTTTTGTAAAGCCTGGAATCTCTTCTTTTTTGTTTTTAAATAAATCAGTTTTATGGAATAGTTTTTGAAAAATTAATTTTCAAACTTAAATATATCTCTTGTCGTAGAAAAGTGCCGCTCACATTAGCCGTTCGGATTCGACTATAAACGGTAGGTCCCCTTCATTCCTGCAAATACGCATACAGGAGTGGTTGAGAGTTGTTGTGCCATCAATTTTTTTTTTTAATCATGATCATCAGATTGCATACTTATAACAAAATTGATCGACCCATTAAGGAGCTATACGTGAATAACTCGAAAATAAAGCAATTTGGACAACAAACACCAGAACCCTGTATTAAAATGCGATGTTTTCTGGCAAAAACCTAAAATGCGGTTTTCTTAAAACAGAGATAGGAAGTTTAATCAAAATCGTAAGAGTTGTTTTTGAAAAAAAAATCCTAAACACGGAAGCGCAGATGGACAGCCTTTCATATGTGTTATTCATACCAGTATTTGTGGAAACATTTTTTTTAAGTTCCCCTTTCTTTTAATTTGCCTATACGTTTCCATATTTTATCATTAAGTGTTGAAAATAAATCTGTGAGAGTTCACTTTAGCTAATAGGTTATATATCTTTTAAAATTGGGCTTGAAATACAGCTCTGTTATTCTTTTATTCTAAAAATATTTAACATAAGA
Source organism: Epistrophella euchroma (assembly GCA_947049315.1). Taxonomy (NCBI): domain Eukaryota; kingdom Metazoa; phylum Arthropoda; class Insecta; order Diptera; family Syrphidae; genus Epistrophella; species Epistrophella euchroma. The sequence goes on from OX346246.1 coordinate 25,732,514, forward strand.
CTAGATGTAAACATTTCCAAAGAACGGTAAAGAAATAACAGTCCCTCTGCTGAAAACACTTGCTTATCTTACTAGGTCTTTTTTTTTAAGTTTCAAAATACCTATACAGGGTGCTCCGTATAAGGTACACTAAGGCGAGTAGGTTGGGATAAGTCAAGAAAAAAATCGAATTGGAGGGGGGTCTATTTCGCCCCGTTTAGGCAGGAGGGGAAATTTTATACAAAATTGACTTAAAACAGGAAAATTTTTTTTTTAAACAATGGTTAAACTTAAAATTCCATGTTACACTTTTTTGGAAAGCCAGAAATCTCTACTTTAATTTTCTTTTTAAATTAAGTTTTTAAAAAAATTAACTATCAAGAATATTTAAAAAAAAAAATTTCAAAGTTATTTTTTTGAAAATTTTACGTATAATAAAGTACTACTTAATTTTGTTTTCAAAATTCAATGCTCTTATTAGTTTTTAGTCAAAACCAGATGCAAAAATGTCTTAGGCCGTGTGTGAATTGGATTAAATTTGATCCCAAAATTAAATTTTGACACTATTGAGGTGAATATAAGACGTCAAAATTTAACATGGTCCGGGGGCACGTTAAATTTGTGCTGCTAGATTAAATTTTGACGTTTACCAGCACCCACGAAAGGTTTTGTTTGTTTTCATGTTCATGAAAAGAACATATTCAATGAAGATGCATTAATAGATAAGTCAAAATATAATTAAATGATTTCACTCTAAAATATTAAGAAACAGTTCAACGCCAATTTGTATAATCTTGTTTCTAGAGCCACAATTAAGACTACTGGATCCTTGCTTGCAGAGAAATAGAAGCCATCAGAAGTAGAAGTAGAACATTGTTTGTTCTCTTGGATACAACTTCTTTTGCACTACGAGTTTGAATTGACGCAAAATAGAACCCTGGATCTGGTGGTTAAAATGAAATTCTTAGAAAAACACATCGTTCTGAATGAAAAGTCTCCATCCAGGTCATTACATCTCAAAGATGAATGGATTGATACCCTTTATTCATCTGAAGAACAACATTTGCTAATTGCAGCAATGATAACAAGCATTAAATAATTAAATAAAGTTGCCAGCTCATCGTGACCACCACAAGCAGCTAGAGTTTTTTGCGTCTTGTGTTTTTGATCTGCAGCTGCTTGCAACAGAATGCGAACCCTAAGGCCCAATTCACATAGAACTGGCTTATGGTTTTGGTATGGTTCTGGCGTGGTGCATACATATGCCACGTTGTGGAATTTGCATGTTCTCTTATGGGACAATACACACACAGATGACGAGGCGATGGTATGGTGCGACATGTCATCGCCACGCCATATTGAAAACTCCAGTGGCCTACGTGAACCGGCACGCCATATTGAAATCACTTGAAGATTGAACATAAAACCACTACTTTATTTATTTTGAAGTATTTTTATCACTTTATTTGTGTTAAACAAATCTAAAGAAAATCACAACGATTAGGAAAATTTTCCAAATACTAAAAAAAGCATTTCTTTGCATCAATTCTCATTAATTCACTCTGCGTTTTCAATTTACTTTGACAAATGTCGGTTCATTATCACTTCTGTGTAAATTGAGTACATCACACCCACTCCACTCCCGAAGCATGCCAATGACACACTAGAACCATGAGCCACTTCTGTGTGAATCAGGCCTAAGCGTTCTGTATAACAGACCCAGGGCAAGAGCACTATCTTTAAAATAAATAGAATGGGCGTTTAATTTTTTAGCTCGCGAAATTTATTACAAAAAAATGTGTTCTACTTTTTTCCAAAACTCGCGGACGGAAGAAAAATATTATGATTAAAAACATCCCTTTTAATTGAATTCACACAGCAAAAAGAGGAAATTGTATTCACCACTGAAGAAACGTCAAAATTTAATGTGGGATCAAATTTAATCGAAATTTTAAACGAATTCGCACACGGCCTTAGTTTTTGAAAAAATTGAAAATAACCAAATCTGATTTACTACTTAATTAGCAGAAACATAATCTTCGGAGCAACAAAATAATGGATGGAAGTCGAATTTAAGGAATACATAATTACTTTTGTTGTTTTCAATTTTCTCAAAAACTAAGTAGACCACATTTTCAAACCTGGTTTTGAATTGATTAGAGTATTGAATATTAAAAACAAAATTTTGAATAAAATCAGTTTGAACACAATCTTTTTAGTTTGAAAATTAATTTTTAAAAAACTGTTCACTAAAACAACTTAGTTTAAAAACGAAGTGAAAGCACATATTCCTGGCTTAACATAAAAGTATAGCATGTTGGTTTAGCCATTACCGTTGTTTTTTAATAATTTTTTTTTTGTATTCAGTCAGTTATTTTAGAAAATTGCTCCTCCCGTTATTTTTAATTTTTTCAAAAACTAAAAGAATTTTAGCATCCGGTTTTCTGGTTTTGACTAAAAATTAATAAGAGCATTGAATTTTGAAAACAAAATTAGTACTTAATAAAATAAAATTTTGAAAAAAATAAGTTTGAAATTAAATTTTTTTTTTTAATCAAATTTTCGAGTTTGAAAATTATTTTTCAAAACTATTCACTAACATAACTTAATTTAAAAAAAAAAATTAAAGAAGAGATTTCTGACTTTGCAAAAAGGTAGCTTGCCATTGTTAATTTAACCGTTGTTTTTAAATAAGTTTTTTTCTATTTTAAGTCAATTTTTTTAGCAAATTGCCCCTCCCGCCTAAACGGGGGGAAATAGACACCACCCTCTTCTCATACGATTGTGTTCTTGTCTTAACCGAACCTACTCGCCCTAGCTCTTTGGTGCGCCTTATACGGAACACCCTGCATATACCATAGGTATGTAGGTATAGGTATACCTTATAGTGTGAAAGTAAAACAAGACATATTTATCTGCCACTTAACATGTCTCCATATTGTTATAATAATACTTAATTCCATTAATAAGATATACAGTGAAAAACCATAAAATACTCGTATTTTGAAATTTAATTTCTTATAAAAACAGACCAAAATGCCAAAAGCCATACCAACACTAATCCATCCCGGTAATAAAAACAAGCTTTAATCAATAAAAAAAAAAATAAAAAACGGTTGTCTTGCACAAATCCAATGGACACGTCAATAAAAGAGAAACTCTAATTAGTATCATTGTTGTTAGAGATCTATATGTATCTAATCTTAACTCAAATTGATTTAATCAATTGGCCTCGCTGATGTGATGTTCAAATCCAATATGCGTGCAATCATCAACCATGTGGCATTAATTAATAAAACTCTCTAATTTCTCATCTCATAATTCGATACAATCGATGAAAATACCTTCGAGAAGTTAAAACAAGAAAATGCTTTTAATTATCACTCAAGTTGAATATTGAAACCGCAATAACCAACCGAACCTATTGAATATTCAATAAAAGGTACAGCTACGAGGTGGTATATGCAGTTGATCGAATGACTCAAGCCAATCATTTGCGGTATCAATTAGCACTCCTGTGTGGCAGAGGAATCTAGCTATCAAATAGGTCTATATACCTACATACTTGGGGGACACTTAATAATCCTGAGCTTCTATGGAATGTGAAAGCGTTCGGGGATCGGCGCGGCGGCGGCAGCGCGACGTACCAATCAACTTAATTAGCTGAGCATCGTTCTTTTACCTTTTGGACTTACATATATTATGAAGCCTTACCCCTCTTCCATCATATGTGGTACTTTCAGCGTACCTAATGGACCTCAGACCTCACCCAAACCCAAGAAGACCCACCATAACGTCGCACACTCTTTGATCTCGTGCCGATCCTCATCTTATCGTGGGCTTGTTGTAGCCAATCGCAATGGATCAGGAATCTTCGTGGAGAATACCGGCCGCCATGGGCGATGTTGAAGAAACTCATTAGTGGGGAACTTCGGTGCGGTTTGGACATTCCTCCTCCGATTGGTCGGCCATCCAGCATTGTTCCATTTGTGGGTTCGCTCTTTGTCCATCATGTTCATGTTCATGTTCAGTGCAATTGAACTAATGAGGCTCAGTATAGTTGGTTATATATTGCGCATTGAATTATCAGAGTTAAATGGCGGCTTCCTATGCGGAGGTACACTAGAGCCAGTGCTTGCAAAAAAAAAGATAATTCCTAACGTTCGAGTACTAGTTTACGAGTCAGTAATTGTTTACTTAGCCAACAATTAGCGAGATAATACCTAACCTAGCGCTACTGGAACCAGCCAGCGTGACTAATCTAGTTCATTAAAGCAATTATAGAATTTCCATAGTTGCAGCGTAGATGATGGTTAAAAGATCATTAGGATTAAGAAGTGCAGGCGTCCAATAAAGCAATTAGATAAATACAATTTTATTTTATGATTTTTTTTTAAAGAGGTTTAATCTATCAATAAGCACTTTCGTCCCTTTTCTACAAATGTGTGCCAGCGGTGCCACTGTGCTGCAATTGCAGTAGATCTACTGCATTTTCCGCAAAATCTAAATCTACTGCCACAAAATATATATAATTTTACAGTTTTAAAAAACTACACTTTAAACTTTTTTTTATATTTTTTTCCCCAAATTTTAAGTTTAAAACCAGTTTTTTTTTTTTCAAAAGCTATGCATATAGATTTCACTTGATTTAAAAATAATCTAATATAACAGAGTATTAGCGTTAAAACAGGTATAACACTTAAGAAATTGTAAGTACTATCGTTATTTTTTTTAATTATTATAGTACTTTTTTTTATGAAATTGTCCCTCCCACCCAAACGGGGCAAGATAGACCCCCCCCCCTCCCTTAGTAAAAATTCTTGTATTGAACTGTTCTACAAAAAAACCGTTATTATTTCTTGGATCCTAAGTTAGCGTACTCTTGCAAAAGAATATTGAAACTTTAAATGATTGATTTAAGTTTTTAAATTTTATTTTTTTAAAAATATTCTTAACATTATTAAAATTGATACACTTTGTAGTTTTTTTTTTTGTTAATAAAAAATCTACTGCGGAAAGGTCCAATCTACTGCACTTTTATTGCATGATCTACTGCGAAATTTTTTTTCGAAGTGGCAACCCTTATGTGTGCCCTTTGAAACTCGATACCCGATGTTATTTTTGTAAGTTAATCGCCAATAAGCATTAAGCAATTAAGTGACGAATAATGTCCGAACCGAAAAACAAGTTTCAACAATTTTTAACATTTTTTATTATTTAAACAAAAACTGTTATTTGAATTTGTTTTTTTAAGTCCTATAGCAAGTCATTTTACAACTTTTTTTTTATCAAAAAGCCGTCCATCCTAGAAAGTTTTCCGTGGTTCAATACGAATTCAAAATCCCGCGAGTTACGAACAAACCAGTAAATGACGAATTAAGGTAATTTTGCAACTCTTCAAAATCATTAGAATTTGAAATAGTTCTGAAGATTGTAACATCGATTGTCCGCATAAATGAGATATTTTGAGTTCTTTACTGATGGTAAATCAGTTATAAATAAAATAAAAACGACAGGGCCTAAAGTGGCTACCCTATGGAATTCCAGAAATAAATTTGAACTTATTTTATACGCAATGTTTGAAAAGTACTGAGTATGATCTATCGAACTAATATGATTAAATCCACTTTACAAAATGTTCGCTAAATCCCATCTTCTTAATTCAAAAAACAAATCCCTATGTGACAGTTTATCAAGCGCTTTACTGATACAGTAAAAACAAAAATACAATAATTGTTTCTGGTTTTTAAATGAGTCGATACAGTTTTCTGTTAGTTTTAAAAGTTAAAAAGTTACTTTCGAGCATCCTGTAAATCCGTGCTGATTTGGACAACAATTGAATTCACATAAAATCATACCGTTTCACAGATAATAGACTCAAAGAGTTTAGGAATCAAATATAATCTAGCATTGTAGGTCTATAATTTTTAATTTCGTCTTTTTTACCTTTCTCGTGTAGAGGAATTATAAAGAAGCTTTTCCAAATAGATGGAAATGCAAAAGATAGAATAAGAAATTAAAAAGAATGGACAAGGGCAACAATAAGTGACTTACACAGTTTTTCAAAATAGTAGATGGTATACCATCTGGACCTGATATACAGCTGTTGTCAAGATTAGATATATACACCTTTTAATATGTTAAAACTAAACTTGATGGCACAACAGCTCATGAAGAACTAGGGCCTAGTGACTTACAACTCTCAACCATTCCTGTGTGCGTGTCTGCAGGAATGGAGGGGACCTACAGTTTACTGCCGAATCCGAACGGCTAACGAGCGGCACTTTTCTGTGACAGGAGATACTCTTGGAGGATTTGTCAATTTCTCGCAAGATGCAGTAGCCGTTTTTTCTTTTAAATAAATATGTTATCAATATTAATATTAAGTGAGTAGGCCAAAGTTTTGGGCAATTTCTTCATATTAATCACAGTTTGAAGTATCACAGTTTAAGATATCACAGCTTATACTTTAAGTTATACAGTTATAAGTATCACAGTTGAAGGCACTTTGTAAGAAGTCCAAAAAAAGTTGTGTTAAGTTTAACAAGCACCTGAGACTTGACCAGTATCATAATATACGCCGGCGGGTGGCGTTTATATAAAAATTGACACGATGGGAAATGATTGCCTTATCATTTCCCATAAACCAAATTAGTTTTTTGTATTACATATATTCAATTCTAACTCCATTAGCCGCTTGAAACCAGACGAAATGTGAGCTTCATTAAAAGTTCAATGCATTATGTCGACTGCCCACTTTTTGACTTGGCCCTCTGCAAGCCTTCTGATTCGTCGACAACAAACACTACAAGTCAAACCTTCACACAGAACACCCAATTAGTTTAATAAATAAAATTTGTACATACAGTAAAACCCTCTTAAGAGAAACCCGCTTATCTGAAACACTTTTTTCATTCCCGAGTATTTTTCGGCCAATAACCTTTAAAACACTCTGCTTAAGCGAAACTCGCTTAAGTGAAAAACCTGAAAACCTGAAACATATTTTCAGTTCAATTTTATATTCTTTATTGAAAAAAACTCTCTTAAGTGAAAAAAAAAATTAAATCGCACAGTACGAAAAATTTGCTGAATGCTTTCGTTTCTTCCTTATTTTTCACCTTCACCATTTTCACCACGAAAATCACATTTGAATTTTTGATTATTTCACAAACGTTTACATTTACATTTACGTGTTTTGACATTTATTAAAAAGAAAATTACATTTTTATAATTCAAAGATAAATAATAAAATACAATTGTTTGTAGCATTAATTCTCCCTTTAATGGAATTTTGAGATCCGTTTAAGTGAATTTTTTTTTACTTAAGCGGGGTTCGTTTAAATGAAAAACCCGCTTAAGTGAAAAGAAATATGCACGACTGGATCGCACGAACTTGGTCTTGTAGTTGAAAACTAATGTTATGATATCTTTAATGAAGAAATGTTTTAAAAAAATTAGAAGTACTAAAAATATCATTAATTTTATGCTTGAATTTTTTTTTTTGTAAGTAATAATTACAAAACTTTTTAATGAAATATTGTTTGAAACTAAGAAACATTAGATCTCACAACTAAAACAAAATCAGTAAATATATTCAGTAGATTTAAGAAAATAACGCATTTTTCTCAAAAAACATCAAATCCCTATTTTCGAGATGCGAATTTTTTGGAAAAATGAAATGCAATTTTCTTTCAACTACTTTCGTCATTACAGACATCTATATGCGGTTTAATTAAAATCGTTAGGCGCGTTTTTGAAAAAAAAAAATTGAAAAAAGCGAATTATTTGTAGGTATGGCAGCTTTCTGTTTAGATGAGCTAAATCAAAAATTTTAATTTCCCCTCAAGGGAATTACTTACATAAAAATGCTCCGGTCCAAATTCAAAGTAAATCAGTCCACCCGTTTATGCACAGACAGGCGTATATGTTATGGGGAAACCAATTTTTCGGACATCCTATCATTGCAGTGTCAATTTTGAGAAAAAGCTCGATTTTTTTCTTACATGAAACTAGTGCATCGCCCTATACAGTGTGATTCGCAAAAGGTGTGACAAAAAGCTAGAGCGCGTATGTTCAGTCGAAACAAGGAAAAAATCGTATAGTACGGGGCGGTTTATTTCCCCCCGTCTAGGAATGAGGGGCAATTTTCTAAAAACTCAACTTAAAATAGAAAAAAAAATCATTAAAATACAACGGCCAGACTTACAATTACATGATATACTTTTTGCTTAAGCCAAAAATTCGTTCTTTCATTTTGTTTCAATTCGAATTATTTCGAAGGAAATATTTGTTTTTTTTTGAAAAATTAATTTTCATACTGGCACTTCAGTGGTCCAGAACCAGACCGAAGAAAGGAAAATACTCGTTTACTCGTTTATAAAAATATGCATAGGTTTAGGTAATACACCTAAAAACCTTAATTTTCAAAAAATTCATGGATCCATTTTTAAGAATTTATATCTTTTTAGTCAAACAAAATAAAACAAAACGAAACATTTTGACAGAATAAAATACAATTTACCTAAATCCTGTAGCAACCATTGTCAACTTATCTTCTTAAACACCAACAACATTTATTCTATGTGTAACACCACGTTACAATAATTTCGTGTATCAATCAACACTTTACAAAGGAAACATGATTCCTTGCTTCGACCCTTAAGCCAATAAAACATCCCTAAATATGTCAACAATCCCGTTTGTATATACAAATACATGCATACATATTATATGGGGGACTATCGCCCCTGTTTGTATTTCTCACTTCGATAGCACGAAGGTACATTATTTACTTTCATCGTCCTCCACCCCAAAGACACCAAAGAGAAGTAAGTATATTTAAATAAAAACAACCAGCAGGCTCATCTGCCAGGCCCAGGATAATGGTGGCCACAAAACTGAATTGACTGACACCTCGAAACGTCTTCTCCTGCTGGTCGTAATTGTCAGATCATTTATCCGCATTAGGCTTCGATTGAAAGGTCATGATGCGAGAAATCATCCCCGAATCTCAGCCCCATGATATTGCTATGAATCGAGAGGGAACTTTATTTTATATTATTCAAGTCAGGTTTTCGGTTGTCTATTTTGGTCCTTTTTAAGAGGGGATCTTTTGGATAATAATGCTGCTTCTGTTGTGATGTCAATGTGGCCCTTCCTGTGGAAGTGTCACCCTCATATCATTCGCTCGGTTGGACTCGAATGAAATTTGTTTTTATAGAAACACATTTTGTCTTATAGTACTGGTATTATGGAACAAGGGTGTTTTCGTGTTTTGTGTGACAAAGCCGGATCTGAAATTTAATTCAATTTTATGTAGCGAAAACAAGCGACTTTGTGGTGGCAGGCGAATTCAATTTGATTGGTTGCCTTTGATACTCCCGCTTACCGATTCCCTCTAGCGCTATGGATAGTGGTAAAGGTAAACAACCCTCGGAATTAACGACGAGAAAATAATCTGTTTGTTTATTTTTTATGGGTTTGTTGTTATTTTAAGGAAAAAAAAAAAACCAAAAGTTGTACTTATTTGCCAAGATTAAATTAATTGCAATGAAATAAAGCGCGCACGTGTGTGTTCTATACACAGATATTGTATTTCGAATTCTTATGCGATGGGGAGCCGAATAATTGAATGTGTACGAGTACGAGTAGGTATAATGGAGGAACTCTATAATGTGCCCCATGAATACTTATTGGTATACCTACGTGAGTTTCGAGTTTAATTATTAATTTTTCCTATTTTTCCAAGATGCGAAATTGATAAAAATTATTTCAATTACATTTTATGATGATGTTCCATGTATGAAATTGAACCCTGAATATAGATATCATATGCATTTTATCACAGATAAGATTAATTTCTAATTGGGGACTGAGATGGGGATTATAATGAGCATATTAAGACGGTGTATTTTTATGGCATACATTGTATACCTTCGCATACATGTAGCCTACCTATTTGAATAATGCCTTTTTAATTTTAAATTATGAAAGAATTGAAACCGGAGAGTTTTTCTTGAGATTGTTAGTGAAGTATTTCATGGTTTAAATGTCAGAGAGGCAAACGAGTTCATATCTTCTTTTCTGCCTTTATAAAATTATATTATTTATCTGAAGGTAATTTTTGAAATAATTTCCTCGCAGCTTATACATACTTACAACATGTATGTACACTAGACTGATTCAAAAAAATTAAAATGTCTCCGATTTTTGATGCCATCACTAGCTTCTTAGTTCGAAGATACGGCTCAATCATTTCCGTACAATAACTGGTTGTAAAGTTATAAAAAAAAAAGAAGTAAACAAAAGAAAACTTTCCATATATAGTCTTAGGGTACTTATTTATGTAAAGTTCAAACAAAATATGAACAAAATTATACGTATAAAAGTGATGCAATTCATTCAATTTAAATTAGTGCACTCGGGCGTATACGCACTTTTTTATTTATTAAATCATTTACAAATTTTACTAACATTTTTGTTTCTGCCATGCACGTAGTTAGAAGGGGAAGGCCCAGAGGTTAATGCCCCCCTAAAAAAATGAAAAAATTTAACTTGAGTTCTGCTTCGTACTTACACCTGGAGGTAGTTCTTTTTGATAAAGAAAGTACTTATCTACTTATTGACAAACCAACCAAGTAGCAAATATTATCTGTTTTAAAATTATGATTGGCCTATACGTAGCAACTGGTCGTCGATTTTTTTTTCTAAGCATGTGTAAAAACAAAACACACACAAGATCACACAGAATTATTTTTGCCCATATTTATGGTGTTTATAGATATTGCACATCTGCCATGCCCATGGGGGTAGTTACGGGGCTTATAGGAAGCTTTAAAGATTTTTTGTACCATTTGCAGAGATTTCTAAGCTGAATTTTTAAAGCTGAGTTTTTAATAATAATACATAATAGTTTTTGTAAATTCGTTAAAACAATAATTATTAAAAAACAATTTTCAAAAGCAGTATTTTCTTAAATAACGTTTAAAAAAGAATTTTTGACATGAGCCCGATAGCAAACCTCTGCAAATAATGAAAATCATAGACATTCGACGATTCAGAAGTATGTATGTACATAAATACTTATATTTTTTTCTCCATATTTGATTTCTGTTTTTTTTTTTTCATAAATGCGGTTTTGCTTCCATACTTCAAAGTGGTCTTATTATTTCGATGATTCGTTTGAAATATGTTCCACTGGACGTTGTTTTCATTTTTTAATGGAAAATAAGGTCACTATTTGAATGTTTTCAATGAAAGTATATTTAAGAATACACACAATTTTAAATAGGTACTAGTATCGTCCCGTGGCCGAAGCTCGGCCAAAAAAACTGACACACTCTAGGAAGGAGAAAACTTTTTAAAACTTTCAATTTCGCAAACAATTTGTTTGAAAATATTGAAGGAAAAAACATTTTTTTAATTTAATTTTTTTTTCTAAATATGCACAGTGTTCGACAGTACAAAAACAAAAATTACCCGCAGTGCGTAAATGCGTGTCTCAAGTATTTTCTGTATATCTCCGCAATTGTGGCTTTCCAACCATATAAAATCTATCGAAAACGGTCCAATACTTTTTGAGAAAATGGTAGGTACCACAAAATTTGTTTAATGCTATTTATGTAAAGATATGTTTATCCATCAAAAATTTGCTCAAAAATTCGTTATCACGCCAATGGTTTAAACATGTTAAGAGTTAAGTCGATTGAAAAAGCTATTTTGATGAATTTTCTTTTAAAAAAAAAGGTGGGCGTGGAGTATGCGGGCAAACCTAGGATTATTATACAGGGTGTTCGTATACGGTGCACCCCTTCGGTTAGTCGGGAATATTACTTAATATTATTAACTAATAACATAAAATTTTGAAAAAAATTAGTTTGACCACAATTCTTAGATTTTTTTTTCAAAAATTTAAGTTTTGAAATTAATTTTTTAAAAACTGTTCACTAAAATAACTTATTTTAAAAAGAAAATAAAGGAAAAAAGTTTCTGGCCTTATAAAAAGTATAACATATGCCATTTTAATAGTGACCGTTGTTTTTTAATCATTTTTTTTTCTGTCAAGTCATTTTTTAGAAAATTTCCGCTCCCATTATTTTTAATTTGGTCAAAAAAAAAATATACTTTTTTTCTTTTCCGTATTTGACAAGAAATTTGCAGGAGCATTAAATATTAAAATTAAAATTACTACTTAATTACGTAAAATTTTGAAAAAAAAATTGTTTGAATACAATTTTTTGAATTAAAGACGAAATAAAAGAACAGATTTCTGGCTTTAGAAAAAAGCAAAGCATGACATTGTAAGTGTTGCCATTATTTTTAAATGATTTTTTTTTTGTACATATTTCATGTCGATTTTTTTAGAAAATTGTCCCTTCTACCTAAACGAGGGGATATAGAGATTCCTCCCTTCCATACAATTTTTTTATCTTGTCTCGACTCAACCTATACACGCTCTAGCTTTTTGTCACGCAGTATGCAAATCACATTGTATACTTACTTGAGTTGTCTTATTTCTAGGCAAATTGATCAATAAACACTAAATTTTATAAGGATGAAACCGATTTTTTACATTTTGTTTACATTTATATTTTTGGATAAAATACTTTTTTTTCAGCAAGAAAATCATTAAAATGAGGAAAATAATGTATATACATATGTTGGGGAATGATTCCTGTGATCATTTTATTAGCAAAAAAAATTGTATGCGCAAAAAAAATCTATTTCCCCATCCTCCTGAGGCGGGGAGGGGCAATTTTTAAATAAATTAACTTTAAATAGAAAAAAAATTATTAAAAATAAAACAAATTACCTACATTGTTATGATATAGCTTCTTTGAAAGTAAATATTCTATTCTTTTATCTGCTTGAAAAATCAAGTTCTGTAAATAAAAAGTTTTTGAAAAAAAATTGTGAATTTTTTTTTTAAGTTTAATTTTTTTTCAAAGTTTTGCGTGATTAAGTGCCACTGTTTTTTGCTTAGATTTTTAGAAATTAAATAAAAACGAAAGATACATACTCACATTTGTTTTGTTAAGTTTATGACCCTAAAAAAATACCGTTCATAAATTAAACCATTTTTCGTGTTTTTTCTCCCCGGAATGTTGGATGCATTTTCTTCTTTTGTTAACCAGAATTCATCTTCAAAAGCATTAAACGATCTATCTTTATAAAACGAAAAATTATAATAGAAATATGCCAATTTATAACAGTTTTAAAATTGTTGTAATAATTTTACGCAAACAAAATTATGAAATAGTTTAGTTGAGTGGTTGAGGGGCCTGATGGGGCTGCGGGCCTGTATAAAAAGTACCCACACAAACATAACCGTTATAAATTGCGGTATGGCTTACTTAATTCCAAAACAAAAATCCAATTATGTAATGTAGTTCAAAATACCATTACACTCGTTAAAACACATCATAACCTTTGTAATTTTCTTGTAAAAAAATAATCAACATAAAAAAATTAATCAAACATTCCCATCAACTTCACCTTAGTACGGTTTAACGATCCATCAAACCATCAACTTAACAAAGCCTTTTAAATGAGCTTCACACCCACAGCAGGAATTCGCTTGATCCCCATATAATCATTATCGATCCGTATGATCTGCGTGGTTTAGGTATAATCCAAGAAACTCACATTCAATCTCATTCACCTTCAACCTTGTTAAAACCTTTTCAATTATAAATCAACGAGTTCGAAATGAGAATGATGCCCTCCCAATCCGTTTGTATGGTTCGAAATAATAATGGTCCTTCGTTCAATATACAATATATCGAGACTGATGGCACATCGACTATGGGTGACATGACAGCTCGATGAGGTTGACCGCAAGTCCATTTCAAGTCTGTGCAGCTCATCTTGGGATATCCTCACCGCGGCGTCAATTTTGTTAAAAAAGGCGATAAAAGTTTGCTTTTTTAGTGCAACTTTCATCCTTTGACTGGCATTTCATTTCATCAGGCAATCCATAGCTAACAATACTCAGAGGCTCCGGGCCAGGTTACCTTAATAAGTTGCGGTCAATTAACAGCTTGCAATAATAATTTGTTGAATTCAGCCATCGTCACCGCAGAATATTTGTGACGCTTCGTCGTCGGTCGTCTTCATTGTGACGTGTTATAGTTTGGCACGTGAAGTTGCATAAGGTGCAGGATGTTGGGGTGAAAATTTTTAATATTGATTGGATTTTCTTTCAGTGGATGGGAGTAAGCCCCATTGAGGACAGTGTCACTGGAGTAAAAGTCACAAGAGTTCAATAGGATAATTTACACTTAAAATTTTTTAGTGGAAAGGTGGGAAAAATAAAAAGCAAACTATTGGGTTATCTTCTTCTAGCTTGACTTTTTTTTAATGGTATTTTTAAGTAAGTTTTAAGTCACTTAAATGGTTTAATGCCGACATTTTATTTTTAGTATCGTTTGAACGCACTCATCTCTAAAATCTTCTATGAGTATTTAATTTTAGCATTATGTATTTTCAACCCTAACTCCAAGACTATTAAGGTTCTGTTCTTTTTGTGACTGAGAAATACAAAAATAAAGACCAAAGAAATACTTTGGAATGAGCAACAATGTGTTGTCGTCGTAAATGGTATGAATTATGTGTTTGTGGTTTGCATGCAACTATATTGTTGTTTTGGTACAACGATTGTGGTCGGAATTCGGAATGGCAAAAAAGTGGGGTATATAAAAGTTGCCCACTTCATTATATTTATGCCTAACTCATTTCCATTCCGATATTGAACATTGCATGCAGGCTCGCAGAACTAAATGAGAGGTGTAGATATATTATACGCAGATAAATCGTCAGGTAAAATAAAAATAATAACCATCAAAGCGTGTGCATCATGAAAGTATCATCTAGCATGACAAGTATAATGGCCCATCAGGTGCAACATTGTAGTGCAAAATAGTATGGCACTACAATTGTTCAACTTATAGTCAGAATTAATAGAAATAAGTACATAGATATTTCAGATATATTTCTACACTGAAATAAACTTAGAAAATAAAGAGATCATAATTTAGTAAATTATAAGACTTAAGTTAAATATTTAAAAAAAAAAGGAAGAGTGTTGAAAGTTTTTGTCAATTTTGATTTTTCTTGTTTCAATTCCAAGGTTTCCAGGCTTGATGTTCATAGACAATGCATAAAATAGAAAGAAACTTGAAATTGATGACGAAAGAATTTCTTAAATATTTTTGACAGCAACGCGATTTACACTACACTTATGTTATGAAGGTATTTCCTAAATATTTTTTTTTAAGGGAACAAAAAAAAATTAATTTTATGCGCAATTTATATCTTTTTTATTTTAACAACATACATTTTTAAATTTTTACTTTAATTATTAACAAATTTGGAGTTAAAATTTATTTAAACAAAAAAATCACCCATTTTTATATAATATAATTTTATATATATAATTATAATTTTGTATTTTTTTTAAATATCCAAAACATTCAATATAGCTTTTAACGGCCTTTAGTCCATAAAAATTGGCGTTTCGTCGCGGCGATCTCACTTGGACTCATCAGTTGACTAGTGAGGGCCTTGTCAATATGCAATTTCTATTAATTTCAGTTCATCTTACATAGATTTCATGACGAATACCTAGTGTGAACTATATCTAACCAGATTAGAATTCCTAATCATTAAAGCTAGAAGTTTTTTTTGTCTCCGTGGCCTGGGAATGTTTACATACGAAGATTTTTTAATAATACAAATTCTATATACTACTGAAATAAATCAGCCAAGTAGAAGACTTAGCACTATTTAATTGGACTTGTTGGCCGTTAAAAGCTATATTGAATCAATAATTCAACAAGTCCAATTAAATAGTGCTAAAAGTCTTCTACTTGGCTGATTTATTTCAGTAGTATATAGAATTTGTATTATTAAAAAATCTTCGTATATCCAAAACATATTTTTTTGGAAATTTTAATAAATTATACTAAATTTGGACTTCTTGCAGCATCTGGATGTATTCGAAAATAAAAAAAAAATGTTTTTGTGATTTAGGTCCTCTTAATAACGTTTGTATCGTTAAATTAAATGTATTAAAACCATTAATAAACATTTTGATCGGATTTTTTTTTTTAATTTAAAGAGTCTAGTCTATACGTATTTTTTTTTTAAATAAAAATGATCAGCAGGACTGTTTTTCCAAAAAGTAACAATTTTTTTGAAGGTTTGAACGGGCTCAGTGAAATAACTCCCCAATGAAATAACCCCCCAAACCAAAAATGAAATAACTCCCCAAAGATATAACAAAACTACGGCGTATAAACAGTGAATTATGTATTGGGGAATATGCTACCCCCCCTTGCAAGGTTGGGTGAATGCAAAGTTTCTTTTGCATTTAAAGAATCTGGATTAAGAGAAACTTTGCATACACCTGCACCTACCCCAAATCCTATAGTGGGCCAAGTAGAGGGGTTGCAGGGGTGGCAGCATGCCCCCCCCCCCGTACATACTTGACTATTTATTTCATGATGAAATAACACCACAATTTAAAAATGAAATAAGTCCCCAAAAATCGATGAAATAAATTTTCCCAATTTTGTGTACTTATTTCTTTGAAGAAATAACAAAATTACAATATTATGAAAAATTATGAAAAAACCTTCCGATTTTAATATACATTTTGGGAATTTTTCATTTATTTTTGGGAATTATTTCATTGGGGAGTTATTTCACGGAGCCGTTTGAATGAAACAACAACAACTTGAGTAATCGAGCTACCACGAACTTTATAGGCTGGAGTTATAGCTATTTCACAGTCGTCAGGCCGTTCATCAGACGCCTTTAGTGGGGCTTAGTCTATGTACTATGTTCAATTTTATTTGGAAAACTTTTTGCCGATACTGAGGCTCGAACCATAGACCAAGCGTCTCCGGGTTAAGTGCACTGCGCGATGCGTTACCGAAAGCTTTGCAGTCTACACTGCGCGGGTGTTATTACACAAAACCCTTTCAATTAACAATATTTTTAACGACTACATTTTTTAATATAAAAGGTATGTAACGGTAAAATGTATAGGTGTAAGAAACTCTAGGGGTGAGTGATAATAAAAGTAAGGGTGAATCCTGGCTCAATTTAAGTTTACCCTAAAAAATTCAAATGTTATACGGTAAGTCCAATGTTCCCAAAAAAGATAAAAAAATTTGAATTTTAGTAAATTTTTTCTATGATGAGATTTTAGCTTTAGGTATGTATAAGTATTTATGTCTACTAAAAAAAAGAATTAAAATATAAATGTTGGGTCTTCCGTACGGTAAATTAAGCCGAAAAAATATGAATTTATGCAGAAAAAAATTCCAAAAATCGTTGCAGTGGTTTTCTTAAATACAAATTTGCATGTCATTTTTATGATTTAGCTAGGCAACTAAAATTACAACAAAAATCATCAATCTGCTTTCAAAAATATGATATGATTGAAATATGATTGTTCCAAAAACAAAATTAATTTTTTTTTTTTTTTGTAAATCCAAAAATATTTTTTTTTTTTTTTAGAAATATGTAGACTTGAAAAGACCTACTATTAGTAACAGTTTTTGTTACATTTTTTTTTCTTCACCAAAGTGAGTGCATATACCATACCAGCAAATTTTACACACAAATTTTAATCAAAATCGTTCGAAATAAATAATAGTCCTCTTCAAAACGATTGTATTGCAGATTGCAGGCTTTGTTATATTTTAAGCCAAAAAAAATAATATTCCCCTCTAAGAAATCACCTAAAAATCTAATGTTCCAAGTTTGAAGAAAATCACTTCATTGGTTAGGGCTGTAGATTCGTTCAAATCAGTTATCAGTTTTTTTGCTTGAATGGGAAAAAAAAGTATATATTTATGGGTCATTTCATTAAACTTCTTATTTATTATTCTATGTTTTGTGCATTGTAGGAAAGGAACAAAAAATGCAAAAGGAAGATATTTTTTCTTCTTAGAATGAATTAAAGGAAATAGGAAACCCGTAACGATAGTTGATTATTTTTAAAGGTAGGGCACTGGAGTTTAAAGGTAAGGCTCTTAATAAAATAAATTAAAAAAAAATAGCCATGAAGAAACTACAAAAATAAATGAGATTTATTAAATAAACAATTTACTCCATAAGGATTTTAAATTTATTCAAATGTGGTCCACTGGGGCGTATACGCAATTTTATTTTTTTATAGAATTTTATATTTAGCAAATTTTAATACTTTCATTTTTTATTTTCGGGCGTCAAGTTTGTTTTCGTCTATAAGAAAAATGTAGGAGCGGTACGTAGTTCGCGGGCAAACGCTCATTCAAGTAAATAATTTCTCCTTTCAAGATTTTGACAAAAAAATTCTTATAGAGTCAATAACATGAAATTAAAATATTTAGTTTTTGCAAATTTTCAAAATTATTTATTTATGGAGATGAATGGTAATAGCCGCTTTTTGTTGGAAGGCTATTCAACGATTTTCACTACAACCCGTGTCGATTTGTGTCCACTTTAATACATAATTTTGTTTTTCTCAGTGTAGGATGACATGAAGGTATATTATACCTACTGAATATCATGTCTTCATTTATTAAATTTATCTATACCTACATTTTGTATGAAGGTACTCGCATTCAATTAAAACGATACCACTATCATCATTATAGACTTTGTGTTAATGTACTTATCTTAAATTGAAAAAATAAAGACAAACATGGCGCATGCATGGATATATAAAATGTATAGAGGACACCTAATGTGGGTGCGAGATAAATTGCAGTAAATTAACTGGAGCTATGACAACGACAAAAAGCCAACAACAGCTTAAAACTGATAAGCCTCGACATGCACACACATATGAAAAACCTAATTTACCTATACAAAATGGCCCCTAATTACATTGAAGTGCAGCGAACCACATTCAAAAACTTCTGCCGGAATGCGAAGTCAACCATCATTATAATTTACTGTCACCCAATGCCACACCCCCTGTCCGGCAATCGGCGGCGCAATAAAGTAAAGTACCTTTCAAAATTATTCGTATGAATTTCAAATAGCTTCCGCTCCCCTTGCCCTTGATGCACTGCACCCTCGCGAGTAAATTGCTGAACTACTTTACTATGCCGATACAACATTCATCATTGCACTTGATGGCCAAAGTAAGTATGTTTGTTGACGGTTATACGAGTATTCGTACGACTACGAGGGTTGTCAACTACCTGGGTAGCAGAATGGCTGTGGCAGGGACAGTCATATACGGGCTTTCGCTGCAACATTGGAGCATATTAACGTCAATTTGAAATGCACATCAGTGATGGAAATCGACTTTTGTCAATAGTACTGAACGCTGAAAAAAAATAGTACTGAAAATGACCAAATAGTACCGAAATTTTTCCAATCGTGAATTCTACCAGGAATTTAATATTTTGTTAGATGTTGCCATCTTTACGCGCCAGTTATAGCTATCATCGAAAATTTTAATAATGAGGTTAAAAAATCTATTATTATTTTGATGCCAAAATAAAGCTTATGACTTAATTAAGATATCTGGTCACCAAAAAATATCATTTCGCTCAACTTTTCTCATGGAATGACTTTTATTGTTACAATAATCATTGATAAGGTACCTAGTGCAATCATTGAAATAATAAAAATCAATTTATAAAAAGTGCCCAAATGAAATTTTTTTTGGCAATAATAATGTTAATGAGTATGAGTAGTCAACTTCATATTGGTAATAAAATAATCACAGATTTTGTTTTTTATGTACCCCTAACCTTAAATTTAAAATTTTCAATGATGAGTTTCAATGAAAACTATAACTGTCACCTTAAAAGGAAGATTTGGTTCGAGTATTCTGCCATCGACCCCTTGCAACCATATTAATTTGGAGATGAAATAATGTTCACTATTTTTTGAACGAGAAGATGTAGAAGCATTTTTTTCTAATCGATATATTTTTTAAATTTATAGGTCAAAAATTCTGAAAAATCTAACGTTTAATAAATAATTTGTGATAAATCGGAATCGTAGTAGGTATGTTGTTGAATTTTGTATTTTTGGAATTATAATAGACTGTTTGACCCATGTTTGAGGAATATTTAATTTACTTGTTTTTTTTTCGCGGAGAGAATTTTTTTTAAACTTTTTTTTTCGTGAGAAAATTTTAATAGTTTTTTCTTTAAATTACATTTTTATTCAATATTTTGTGTCAAATTTTTGTCAAAAAGCGCAAAATCCATAGTATTTTTCATTTTATTTATATATTTTTTTATCATATTTGGAATTATTAATAAGTGAAAACCGAATTTTCAAAAATTGTTGACATTTTTTGGACAAATATGTACTTTTGTTTATTTACGAGTATACAAGGTGTCCCCTAATACGTTGACTATGTTTTGAGGGATGATTCGTGGGATTTTTTATGGCGGAAAAACTCTATCTTCCCTCTCTACTTTAGTTTTTAAGAAATTAAAAACAAATTTTGTATATTACTTGTTTTATTTTGTTGAGTTTATGACGCAGAAAAATTGCCATTCATATTTTATACAATTTTTTTTTAGAAATTTTGACTTTGAAATTTAATTTCTCAACATCAATTCATTTAAACAACATAAAATATTAGATTTCCAGAATCATTTTGTTTTTAAATATTTTGTTTCCATTTTCATGCAATTTTTCATACACTACCTAAACGGGGAAGACGAAAATATCTACGCAAAATATGAAAAAATAACTTCGATCTACACACAATTTACAGCTTGTTTATAAAAAAAGGGTTTAATAAATTGATTATTTTCTTATACTCAGTAGAGTGATTGTTAGCCACTTAGTGGAAATTGATTGTTCTAAACATTTTATAATAATGATTATTTTCATTAGTTTTTTAGTTGCGAAAAAATATTTTTAATGTATACCCAGCTATGCAAAACTGAGGCAATTTCCTACCGCACCAAACATCTACATTCGAAAGGTACATTTTTGAAATGTTCAAAGTTCATATTAATTGAAATTTATATAAACATTTTTTTGCACGAAACAGAATAAATTTCATCAGACCTAAACCAAAAAAGCGATTGAGTGATGTGTTGAGCTCAGTTGATGAAAATTTCAGTATTGGTCTTTTGCCAATAATTGAAATAGTACTGAAAGTTGAAAAGTGGTACTTACGTACTGGGAAAATTAAATAGTACAAAATTCAGTACAATAGTAAGCCTTTTTCCAACCGTGATGCACATGCATTTATCAATTGACGAGGCGGCCCAATGTCATCGAGTGCTACAGCACAAGCGTACATGCCATCAACCTGCCTCCATCAGACGCATACTCGTACATCAGCATTGCGGAACAAGGGACTTTCGTGGAACTAACTATACCAGCAGTTCATTGCACGGAATATTACTTGTGATGCCCCAAGGGGAGGCAGGTAGGCGAGCAGGCAAGCAGGCCCTCAGGGAGCTCTAGGCTCCAGCATTTCGTAGTGCAAACATTTTTTGCTTTAATGGAAATTTAATTGGAGCGATATGAGCTGATAATTATCCAAAGTGGTGTTGTAGCTGAAGTTTGGTTGCGCCCACATAAGACATTGTTGCGTGTGTAAGGCTAGGAAAGCACTATAGCTGTAAAGGAGTTTAAGATAATGGCTTTGCGTTCACCAATGTGTATTTTTGATGTCTTGTTTGCCACCACTGACACTGGCATAGCTGTTTAGCATAAAATTGCGACACACACAGTAAATAAGATGTCATCGAAATCTACACCACTTCTGTTTTTATTATATTGATAGGAAAAAATTTAAAAAAACAACTTGAATTGTATTTAAAGAAACATGATTTTAATTTTAAATTAATGACCTTTCAATTTATCGCGACTAGATGACATTTCTAGCTTGGTTGGATAATCGGTAGAGTTTGTAAAAAAATTCAATTAACGATTTTTTTTTCTAGGCCAAAAAAACTGCAAAAAAAACTGCTACAAATTGTAAAAAAAAAATTTCGACTCAAATGTCTCGAGAACAACAAATAATTTCAACTCCGGGATAATTTAAGTCTACACACAATGCCATAATTTGTAATTGGTAAGGTTTTTAAAAACATTCAACTGACGGTTTTTTTCTAGGCCAACAAAATTCCAAAGAAACTGCTTATAACTTTTGAAATTTTTCGTGTCGCATATACTATGTATTTAGAGCAAACAGCCTCCCCTTGATTGCACAACTAATCACCCTTAAGAGGCCTCCACCCATATTTTCGATAAAAGTGGAAAATTGGCAAAACGGTTGCATACGGATCTTAGCCCTGGAACCACGTATTGCCAAAATTTAAACTGCATATGAAAGACTGATATCTTGGCTTCCAAATGTTCGAGCTATTTTGTTTTGAATTTTGGTTTTTGTTTGTTTTATTCAAAAATTCCGATGACAGGTTTCGAGAAATTACGAAAAACTGCCAAATGCTTTCAGACCGATCTGAAAACAGGAGAGGGGTAGTCGTATAATATATATATATTTTTAAAGGTAATAAATAGGGCTTCCATTTGTTCGTGACTGATTTTTGAACTTAGTCACCATTTTTGAATTATAAGCTTTTGAAAACAAGTAAATTTTCTAATTTTTAATAGTGTTTTTGAATAACTAAATATAATACGAATAGTACAAAACTTTTTTAAAATGATGTACATATTCTAATAATATAATTCAATAAAAAAAACAAACGTAAAAACCTTCTTTTTATTAAAAAATAATACGTTTTATAAAAGTCTTTTTTTTAATAAAAAGTCGTTATTTTCAAATATTTCGAAATTTTAGTTCTTCAAATCGCCATAAGATGGTTTTTATTCGAAGATCTATTTATGTATGTGTAATTGTCAAGAGAGAGGAGAACCAAGGAATATTATTTATGAGTTGCAAGGTTGCAACACAGATGCAAAAAAAAGCCAGACGAATGTGAGTATGTGTGAGTGAGACTGCGTGAACCGCCAACATATTGATTGCTTAGAAGGGGGTGAGCGACGTGAATATTTTTGTTGTGCTTTGTTTTTTTTTTTTTTGTTGCTGTCGTTATTTGGTCCTATAAGGTATAAGGATAAGTATATGTGTAATGGCAGTGGCACGCTTTACACAAATGTTGCTGAGGGTGGTGTGAGTGATGTGATAATGGACAGAGCTCAGAAATAACAACACGTAAGTAAAATGTAAAGAATAATGAGAATAGATTTTGTGTGTACATATTTGAGTTTTGAGAGCTTTACACAATGCGATCGAAGGGTGGTGTGGTAGGAGGGCTCAGTATGTAAGTAAGTATCTAATGATTGTAAGAAGAATATGAAATGTGAAAACTGATTATTGTTGCTGTTGTTACTTTTGTTTGCTTTCTTGTTTTGATGAGTGAAGAGTGAATTTATAATGATCATTGAATTTTTCATTTAAAAAAAATAATTTGTGATTCTTAGATTAGTAGGTAGATACAGTACAGTGAACATTGAGAAACATATAAAATATAAACCTTTAGTGGAGTGAACCAAAAAAAAAATATTTGAACGCAACTAAATTTCATATAAAAAACCGAAATAAAATAATATAACTCAAAAAGATCAATTTATGGTACCTACCTACTTCTCTAGAAAATTTTCCATTTTTATTAAAATTGTTTTTTTTTTTTTTTAAATCATGTAGTTTGGCAGTATGTATTTATTTTTTTATTGTAACTATGTTTGTATACAGGATGATTCACATAAGGTGTGAGAAAAAGCTAGAGCGTGAAAGTTTAGTTGAGACGAAAAAAATCGTATGGGAGTGGAGTCTCTTTCCCCCTGTTTAGGCGAGCAATTTTCTAAAAAAATCGAAAAAATAATGAAAACAATTGTGTTCAAACTAATTTTTTTTTTTTTCAAATTTTACGTTGTTAACTAATATTTTTGTTTTTAATATTCTATGCTCCTATCGATTTCTAGTCAAACACCAAAAACTGGATCTTTAAATGTCTCTGGGTCTTTAAATGTTTTTGACAAAATTGAAAATAACGAAATCCACTTTACTATGTAATTAATTATGCTGGAAATATGAGCTTTGGAGGAACAAAATAATGGATGGATAAGTCGAATTTAAGGGAAACTTTACCTTTGTTATTTTCAATTTTCTCAAAAATTGGAATATGTTTTGCAATCTGGTTTTTAGTGCTTGACTGAAAATTGATGAGAGTATTGAATATAAAAAACAGAATTATTCCTTAATAACGTAAAATGTTGAACAAAATCAGTTTGAACACAACCCTTTTTTTTCAGAAATTTAACTTTGAAAATTAATTTTTGAAAAACTGTTCACTAAAACAACTTAATTTAAAAACTAAATAAAAGAAGAGATTTCTGGCTTTACAAAAGAGTATAGCATGTCGTTATAACGGTGAAAGTTTGTTTTTTATTAATTTTATCTGTTTTAAGTCATTTTTTTTAGAAAAATTTCCCTCCCGTTATTTTTAATTTTCTTAAAAGCTAAAATACAATTGAGCATTTTGTTTTCAGTATTTTACTAGGAATTAATAAGAGTATAGAATATTAAAAAAAAAACTATTACTTAGTAACGTAAAACTTTGAAAAAAAAAATATTTTGAATATTTTTTTCATTATTTGTTCAAAGTTATGAGTTTGAAAATTAATTTTTCAAAAACAGTTCTCTCAAATAATTTGAATTAATAGCCCAGGAAACAAAAACATTGCTCCATACAAACTTCTAAATGTTGGTAATAGGTTTCATACTTACATATATTATACCTAATACAATTAAACAACTTTTCAGAAATATCCCCAACTGTGGATGTTGAGGAAAAAATAAATAACGGGATTTTAGTGCGAATATTTTTTGATTTTTCGGGAAATCTTTATTTTATTAAAATGCCTATATCTTAAAATCTAATTTGTGTAGAAAATATTTGTATACACCAAATGATTAAAAATTGTTTATTCTTAAATAATATAATATAAAAAAATATATATTTATGGCAGAAGCTTCTTAAAAATTCAGAAAATGTCAAATATTTGAAGACAAATCGTAATGGAGGTTGGTTTAGTTAGGTTTTATCGTAAACTATTTAAATAAAAAATAATTAAAACTATGCATTCTTTTAAGTAACAAATTCTACAGAAAACCTCAATTTTAGAATTACGCAGAAAAAAGAAGATTTCGAATATAGGTACCCTTTTTTGATAAAAATCTTAATTATGTGAATTGAGGCTAACGTTGTGACCTGCTTCCTATTGTCCATGCTTTTACTTGATGCAATATCATCTCAGCTCTTTAAAGAAACGTAATGTGGTTACAACAGAGTGATTGCTAACCTGCAAGTTTAAGCCTGGCTGAGAAATTCTTTGGAACCAACAAATTAGGGATATTATTAAATAATATTTTATTAACTTATTCATTGATTAAAGTTATGTAAGAACTTATATACAAGCTCTAAGCAAATAAAATACTGACAAAATTATATGTTTTAACTCAAACATACATACGTTTTTTATGGTTTCATTTGAATGAAATTAAATTTTTTATAGAAAGGATCGCAGGATAAACTTGTCAAATATCCCAGATGACGCAAAATAAAATGGTAAACACAAAAAAATGTATTCTTGTTTTATTAAGTGCCTTTAACCATTCAACATTAATAGCAAAAACTGTAAACACTTGTTAAATATTTCCCTTTTTCAACTTTTAATTAAAATTTGTCAAACTTATCACTTCTATATACGAGCAAATGCTATATAATCTTAAATTGTATTTTATTTTGCAGCATTTGAGATAATTTGGAAGTTTGTGAAATGTACCAATATTATTTTTTTGTTGGGCATTCAAATTTTTTTTCATGATCCCTTAAGAATTAAATCAAAATTAGATTATGAATAAATTGGCTAAATTAAAACCTGTTAAATAATCCATTTAAGCCATAAACACTTTAAAAAAATTGTAAAAATGTTTACTTTTTTGACTTTTGGTAGAAATTTAACAATTTTAACGGTCTACATAAAAAAACAGTAAGCAGCCTTAGAACTAGTTTATTTTTGCATCATTTTAGATGTTTTTGAAGTTTTAAACATTAACCATTATTTTTTTTGTTTTTTTTTTTACAAAAACCATTTTTTTAATGGTTGTTTTCTTGAATAAATTCAAAAAAATTTTTGAAATTTCATATATTTTTTTAGTAAAAACTGCAAAAATTCAGTTTTTATTTTCGATTCTTCAACGCATACTAATAATTTTAACAATTTCAGTGCATAATATACAAACAAACTTGTATGCACTATTATGCCTTACAAAATTTTTTATCAGTTGAGATTTTTTGTAAGTTTTTTAACATATACCATTATATTTTTTAAATTTTTTGAACTTATTTTTTTTTTAAATTCCTTTATGGGTTAAATAAAAATTGTTCCAAAACTGTCAGCAAGAATAACTACAAAAATGTCTCAAACGATGCAGAATTAAATACGGAAAAAGTTTGTGTTTTTTTTTTCTAAAATTTACTTCATTATTCCACTGTAATAGTAAAGAGTGTAAAAAAATTTTTAGTTTACACTTTTGCAAACTTTTAAATACAAATAGACCAAGTTAACGGTATTATATAAAAAAAATGTCTACCAACTTGTAATAAATTTAACACTACGCCGTTTAAGATATTTTTCAATTTTCTGAAATGCACCGTTAGATTTTTTTTCCATATACCTACATTTTTTTTTTTACGGCTTTGCTTTAAATATAATATATTTTTTTTTACAGAAAGGTAAGGGGAAGAAGCTTGAAAAATATACCAAATGACGCAGAATTTGATATTGATAGTGGCTGTATTTATTGTTTTTACTAAAAATAGTTATCTATTGTATTTTTATGAAAAAAAAACGCAAAAAAATGTTTAAAAAATAAAATTTTAAACTTTCAATACAAAACTTTCCAACTTAAGGGTACTATAGACAAAAAAAATCTTGTATAAAATTAAATTTCCAATTATTTGAGATGCTTTGGAACTTTTTTAAATGTACCGTAATATTTTTTTTATTTTTTTTTGTTTAACCTATTTTTATTTTTTCAAACACTGATTGCAGGAATTCCTCAACAGTTAGAAGCGGGGATAATTCCTTAAATACTCCTTTAAACTAGTTCTACAACCCTACCAAATTTCAAACCCATTACCAAAATTTAGAAGTTTTGCACGAAATTCCTGGGCTATAAAAATAAAACAAAAGAATTGATTTCTGGCTTGAAAAAAAGTAGGTATAATATGAAAGGTATTGTGAGTGTTTTAGTTGTTTTTTAATGACTTTTTTCTATTTCAATATACCTATTTTGTTTTTAGAAAATTGCCCCTCCTGCCCAAACGGGAGGAAATAGACCCAACTCCCGACCTAACGATTTTTTTCTTGTCTCAACTCAACCAACATGCTCTAGCTTTTTGACACACCTAAGGTGAGTCCCCCGCACTAACCTAAATACGTTTACGATACCTATTAGGTATCGTTTTTTAAGTAGGTAGGTACCTATCTATCTACCTACCTACTTACCCTCCTAACTTTTTTATAATGAGGATATATATGTATTTATTTATTTCCTAAAGAATAAGTGCTTTCTTTATGCAGTTAGGTAGTAAATACATACATATAAGGTATAATAATTCATAAGTAGAGGAACCATAAATATACTTTTAAATCAGATATAATTATTTGTAGCTACAGATACATATTTATGTTCCCTACTTTACTCGTAAAATCGATTCTAGGTAGCAATTATACAAAAAAAAAATCTTGAAACCACACTACAAAATAAACACCCTGAAACTATAATGATCACCTTCCAAAAAACATATCAATATCCTAAAATCTGAAAGCATTCAATTTCAATGTCGCAAAAGATACCCCATCCACATAAAATGATGACCTACAAATACTATCAAAAGGTATTTGTAAGTTTGTTATAGATAATGCCAAAGAAAAAATACAACACAAAAAACCTCACAGCAGCGCACCACAATGTAGGTATAAGGAAAAAATTATATTCCTTTCCTACATACCTACAAATGCATTCATAAACACTGCCTAATAAGAAGACAAAAAATACGACAGAAAAAACTCCACAGACAGCGCGCAGCCATACCCAAGAAAAAAAATGATGTTCCCTTTTCAACACACATATACATTTAAAACAAAAAAACTCCCTCTCCCAAAAAAGAGAAAGAGTTTGTTCGAAGGTGTTGAGGTTCGAGTATGAGCTTTATTATTTTTCATCTTTTTCGAAGTTACCGATCTTAGAATCTGAGTTCGAACTTATGGGTGGAGGCCTCTTAAGGCTGTTTCACAATGCGACGAGAAAACGAGACGTCATGTCAGCGTGACGAGATCTCTTCGCAGTTTCTCTCTCTTAAAAAAGAATTTTAAACAGTGAAATAATACATAATCAAGCATTTCTCGTCGTCAAGGGCGGATCCAGGGGGGGGGAGGGGACGTGGGGGTCATGACCCCCCCTGGGCCATATCCATTTGCTTATTAGTACTGATTACTTTTATAGAAAAAGAGACTTTGCATGCAAAAATAACATATCCAAAACTTGACCCTCCCCTGGGCCATATAAAAAACACTACACACATCTATACCTTATCCAACTAAAAAAGGCAGTGTAGGCAAGATAGGACGTTTGCCTCTCATTGTGGCTACAGTGGATTGCATAAATCTGTCCTTTATTAAGGCTCTCACAGAGTTGTCGTATTGTTTATTTTGAATGGACCCAAATATGAAAGAATGGTATGCAGGGTGACCGCATTTTTTTTAGAAAGAAATTTTCAGTTAATTGTTTTGTTGATACAAACTAAAAGACATTTATCCTTTTCCACACCACCATGAGGTTAGATAATACACGACTTAAAAATACAAATTGCACAAAACTCTAAATAAACACATCTCTTCAAAAATACACGAGTGAAAATACAAATTGCACAAGTTAAAGGACGATGAAGAAAAGAAGTCTGGTACTGACGAATGCCCAAAAGAAACAGTCGACAATTGAAATATTCTTAAATTTTTTTTTAATATACACTTTGGTTCTTTGGTTTATTCTTTTTTTTACCTTTGAATTAAAATTTATTGCACACACATTTTCAAAAAACTTTACAAACGTTTAAAAAAAAAACTACCCGTCTTAGAAACACAAATTGCACAAAACTTTAAAAAAAATACACCTTTTAAAAAAACAAATTACATACAAATACTTTACTTTACATTAGGTACACCTAATCTACCAATTAGAGTTTGTAAAAAAAATTAATAAACGGTTTTTTCTATGCCAAAATAACTGCAAAAAAACTGCTAAAAATTGTTAAAAAATGGTTTTTGGCTCGAATATCTCGAGAACAAACACTGATATCAACTCCGGCATAATTTTAGTCTACACACAATACCATAATTAGTTATTTATAAGGTTTGTAAAAAAAATTAATTAACTGCTAATTGTTGAAATTTTTTGTGTGTCGCATATATTTTGATCAAACAGCCTTCACTTGATTACACAACTTATAAAAAAAAAAAAACACAGGCACTAGAGTTCCACGTCTTCACGATTCGATGCAACATGGCCAGTCAAATGGAGAAAATTAATTTTTGTTTAGTAAATTGTGAACGAATTTTTTCTATTCAGTAGGAAAAGTCTAGCAAAACCACAGAACAATAGCTGACAGTACAAATTACATTTACCGTGCTTTCAAATAAAAGAGTGTATATTAAACTGATTCAAACAAATTAAATTGTCTTCGCTTTTGAATGCCACTAGCTTTTTAGTTAAATTTTAGTGAAATAATAAGCCTGGTAAAATTTCAGCCGTTTAGATTAATATTTTATTAGAGGTCGCTCATCAGTAATATTTAAACTGTATATTATAGCTGAAATTTTCCACAGGGAATCCAAAAAACTGTGGAATAAACGATTTACTTTAACCTTCAAAAACTTTGAAAGGATTGCGCTAATTAGATAAGAAGTAATAAATACTTTCAAAGTAGCATTCAATTTCCTTTAAAAAAACGTCTGAATTATTTCAGTACGATAATCGGTTGTAAAGTTATAAAATAAAAAGGCAAGCAAAATTGCAAAAGGCGGTAGGTGAATTATTAAATTTTTAGCGCGATTGTATTTTGAAGTGTGACCCCCCCCCTGACTCAAAGTCTGGATCCGCCCTAGCTCGTCGTCTCGTCACGTCATAAAGTTCGAAAAATTTAAAAAATGAAGCAACATGACGACGACAAATACTTTATTAAGTATTATTTCGCTGTTTGAAATTCGTTTTAAAGAGAGAACAACTGTGAAGAGATCTCGTAACGCTGACGTCTCGCTTTCTCGTCGCATTGTGAAACAGCCTTTATTCCGAAAGGTGTTTTTCTAAAACTCCAATTGTCGTTTTTGGAGTCGTGTCGTTTTTTGTATTCCGTAGCTAAAACGCCCTCGTTTTTCTCGCTCTTACATTCCACAATACGATCCACAAAAAAAAAACTGATATTTGACATATCAAATTGCTTACAAATTGAATAATTTGGTTTTTGAAAATTATATTTGTGTTAATTTGTTTTAAACATAAGAAAAAAACAGAAAAATATATAGTGTAGCAAGTTATTATTTTTCTTGGAGCAGCAGTGACGACGAAGATGAAGAAAGGAAAAAGAAAAATTTTTGACTGCAGAGGAGGTGGATTCCATCTAAAGCAATTCCTTTTCCATCCATAATTTTTCTCAGAACCTCTTTTACTGGGCTGAACAGAATAGAATGACGGAACTGAAGCCGCATACGGAACTGGAAGAACTGTCAAAAAGTGTCGTACGTTATTTTTTGACATGTCCACAATGGAGCTGTACAGCTTTGAAAGTATTTTGAATAAAAACAAAACAAAATTACTGTGTACAAGCTAAAAATTCACATTTTTTGTTTCCAATAATTTTCCTTTTAATAAATAATTTTTTTCGCGATACAAATAACCACAATATTTTTTTTTCGACCCAAAAAGTTGTTTTTTTTCTTCATACAATTTGAAACGTCAGAAGTGCCGTATGTGAAAAGTTAAAAGTTGGTGAACTCTTCCGTCTGCGTCTGCGTTTGCGTCTGCGGCTGCGTCTGCGTCTGCGTCTGCGTCTGCGTCTGCGTCTGCGTCTGCGTCTGCGTCTAGGTCTGCAGCTCCGTATGCGTCTACGTTCCGTTGTATTCGCAACATTGAATTTGCGTGTCTGCGTCACCATTCTGTTCAGCCAGTTAAAGTTTTTCGCAAGGTTCTCAATTAGGGTGGAGCGTCAATGTATGAAGAAAAAAACAAAGTTGTTGAATCAGTTTCTTCAAATACCTCCAGTTTGTTCATTTAAACGATTAGCCAGTTCACGTTTCTGAGATCTCACTGCGCAAGCTCCGTCAGCTCCACTGATGAGCAAAAGGAGAAACTTGAACAAAATTTCTCCGCTAGAAGTCAAAACCAATTTCCATATCTTTTTTATTAATTAATGAACTGCTACAAAAAATAATTGAGCAAGCGAATCCAAAAAATATCAGTCTCAGTTTTTTGACAGCAAAAGTGAGGAATCTCATTGAGGAATTACGTTCAGATTCCTGAGATTGCTGAGGTCTCTGAGATCTCAGTGAGCTTGAGAAACCTGAACTGGCTAGATTAGAATAATTTTACATAAAAAAAAATTATTTGGATAAAATCTTTAGCCCTCTACCTTAGCTCGAAGCTATGAAAAAGGGTGTTTTTTCACTAAATTCTAAACTAACTTTGAGTTGAGGAAGAGGACTAAAGATTTTATCCAAACAATTATTTTTTTGATTTCAAATTATTCTAATCATTTAAATGCAACAAACTGAATGTATTCGAAACTGCTCCATACTTTGACCCTCGACCCTAGTGCTCATTTCCCTCCACGAGCTCTATTAGCCGCATTTGAATTTGGGTTGTTATTTTTACCCTAAACAAAGAATTTTAAATTATAAAAACTAAAATAAGTTTTAAAAAATCTTACATTTTTACTCCACCTGTCGTCAACAAATTTCTTGACGACTGATTTCGACGTTTTTATAGACATTTTTCTTATGGAAACGTCTAACGGAATACAGAAAAAATACAGTGAACGCGTTCCACAAGAGAGAATCGACAAATTGACGATTATTTGGCGTTTAACGCTTTACGTAATACCAAGTTTACACTGTCGTTTGTTTTACAAAATAAGGCTGAATAAGTTCTTCGTTTTCGAAGATTTTCAATTGGTAATTTTCTTATAAAAAATAACATCGGGTATCGAGTTTAAAAGGGAACCAATGGGAAGTTATTAGTGATTAGTGGGGTCAAACTCAGCTTCTTTTTAATGAAAAATTGAGAATTTCAATAGCTTAAGTTAACCATCCATCTTTTTTAATCCAGAACAGAAAGTAAGGATAACATTTTCAATGTAGGATGACATCAAAAATTGTTAGATATAATTGCGCTGTTGTAAAACCTAAAAATCTATTGAAAATACAAAAAACGCTCTCCAATTTTTT
Source organism: Epistrophella euchroma (assembly GCA_947049315.1). Classification (NCBI taxonomy): domain Eukaryota; kingdom Metazoa; phylum Arthropoda; class Insecta; order Diptera; family Syrphidae; genus Epistrophella; species Epistrophella euchroma. The sequence goes on from OX346246.1 coordinate 25,765,007, forward strand.
TTTTAATCATGTGTTGAGAAAATATTGTCTCTACATACAAAAAACACAAACAAAATTATAATGTCGAATTCATTTTAAGAAAAAAATCGATTTGTTTAGAAGAAAAAATCGACTTTTCTGGACAAATCCCTTGTATTAAAAGAAAAAATTCGATTCTGTTTAGAAAAAAAAATCGAATATTTTTGGTACAGGGAATTCGACATAAGTTTGTTTTCAGGATAAAATATTTTGAATATCGGTTTACAAAAAAAAACACCTTTTTTCTAGAATACAGACTCTATAAATTAAAATATTTGAAACAATGATGAGAGAATTTTTTTTTTTAAATCCAAACAAAATTTAAGAAGTTACAATTTCAAAAAAAAATGATGAGTAGAATTGTTTTTGGAATTTTGCTCATAACTTTTGAAATTTTGAACATAAAATGTTGAAAAACTTAGAACAAATTTTCATATTTATGTATAAGAATTAGAACTGACTTTCAAAATTTCGATTTTCTAGGAGACTAGGTCAAAAACGGTTTTTTGGATCTAAAGCACCTATTTGTGAATATTTTTCACAAACAATTTTGTACTAGTTATACAGAACTAAAAACAAATTCAAAAATAACAGATTCAAAAAGAGAGGCTTGTTTCAAAACACATCTTACGCGTCGCGTTCAATCGTTTTGATGCATCTTATGCAAATCACCCTGCATTGCAAAACCCCCAAATAATTAACGCTGTCAAGGCGAAAGTAAAGGCAAATGAATGAAATAACAGATTCATTCAACCGTAAAAAACACGCAAACGCAACATGCCATCGCCATAAAACAAATCTTAATATTATACCGCTGCGGTGCTCTTTCGAAAAAAAAATCTCTTTTCAACCTAATTATGAAAATTAACTTAAGGATTCATACGCAATTAGCGAAGTATTAAAATGTCACATTGCGATTGCGGACTTATGCGTACAGATTGTCTGATGTTTATGGCACCCCACCAGCCCCCACCCCGTACCCATATCGTATGCCACACAAAAGCAAAATATTATCCCAGCTAACAGTAGCTGTAGGGTAGAACAAGGTATCCCCGGTCGTCGCTTTTCGTCTGCAAATTGCTTGTTACACTCAATCAAGATTCGGAGGCTTTGATTAAATACTTTATGCCAAGCCGAGAACCGTTTTACTTAAATGCAAACGAAAATAATCATCATCATTAAATTGTCATGCAAGTCGCACTTCTTTTTGATCGCCAGCACCAGGGCCGCGCTGCGCTGCCAACTACACTTTTGACACTTTATTTTGACAGGGTGACAGCAACGCAGCAGCACGGAGTGTTGTGCGGAATTATATAAAAAAGCAAAAGAAATAAAAAATAAGCTGCAGCTAAGTTGGAAGTCTTTCAACAATGTTTTTCTTCATCTTCAGAGCTGTGTGTTGATGTGATGCGGTGTAAAATTGCTTAGCTAAAAGTTATTATTAAATTTAAATTAAGATTTATTAATTAATTGTCACATTTAATTGCTCTTAAGTGGCTGTTGTCCGTCTCTGTTGACGGTTTTTTTTTTGTTTTTTAGGTATTTTCAAAATCACAAACCGAATGGTGGATAATAAAACTGAAATGTGGTGTCAAATTCTTTTGAATTCCCCAAAACCCAAAACCCATGACGAGAGGTTTTAGCTTATTCTCTTTTACGACATCCAAAATTAGATTGAACAACGCCATAAGCATATAAAATATTAATTTCGAAGGAACATCCGGGAAGTATATTATTATGAATATGATGGCAAATGTGTGCTAATTGGTCTGTCATGTGGTTTGGCGTCACTAAAGTGGATCTTATTTTCGGCGGTCTTACACCAAACAACAAAAAACTGACAAATTTTGATGAGTTTTTGAGTTGTGTGTGGGATTGTGACATTTTATTCCGAGAAATTCATAAAAATAAACAGATGCCAAACAACTTTGGTATCTAAACCTAACCTAAATGTATTTTGTTTAATGATTTTATTGTTAATTGGTATATGACGAATAGGCGTCGTTGTTTTGAAAATTTATTGTTGCCGGCGAAGGCGGCGGCGCGGCGGATTAAAGTTGATTTTTGCTGACCTTTTTGAAAGGGACAGTTTCAAAATCATAATGCCATACTTATACGAGTGACAAATTTCAATATGTAATTTCTTCCATGTTCTTGCTAATCGTGTAAATGGTACAAAGTCTGTCGATATAATTTTCTCTGAAAATTGTGAATGTGACGTTACCATTTATAGTGTCATTGTGTTGTAGTTGTAACGGGTTTTCCAATAAGAGGTGTTATTTTGATATTCAAAGAGATATCATTTTTGAGATAAATGATCGGATGTTTAATTCAATGTAAAGAGGAAAGTATGCCATTGATAATGGAAAACAATATCAGCCAAATGGCCGCCCACGGCTACGCTTAGACAACAATATCCTTTTCATGAAATTTTCCATCACCAAATCGCAAAGTGGCTTCTGTATGCCCTCAATGGCTTCACGAATTCCATCTTTGAGGTCTGGACTATTGGCGTAGACCTTATCTTTCACGGGACCCCAAAGGAAGAAGTCGCAAGGTGTTAAATCACAAGATCTCGGTGGCCAATTGTGATCAACTCTTCGAGAGATATAACACGTTCCGGAAACTTTTACCGTAAAAGATCGATGGTTTCATAGCTGGTGTGGCACGTAGCGCCGTCTTGTTGAAAGTAAACGTTGTCCAGATCAATACCATCCAATTCCGGCCATAAAAAATTATTAATCATCTCTCGATAGCGCAATCCAATCACCGTAGCTGTTACTCCAGCCTCATTTTCCAAAAAGTAAGGTGCAATGACCCCGCCGGGCCATAAACTGCACCAAACAGTTACTCGTTGAGAATGGAGAGGCTTTTCAACAATTTCCGAGCCCCAGATGCGACATTTTTTCTTGTTGACGTAGCCACAGAGGTGGAAATTGGCCTCATCAGTCAAGATGATTTTTCGATGAGATTCCAAATTCCGTCTCTGCCAAATTTTCACCATTTTTATAGTAAATTTTAGTAATTTAAATGCATTGTCGAAGCGTGTATCGTCCCATTTTTATGATTGGCGTAGTTTCTACTTGTCAAATTTCAAAAAATTACAGCTTCAAAATTGACAACTACCGAAATAGCGGGCTATTCAAAATAACACCTTTTATTGGAAAACCCATGATTAGATTTCTAACTTTGTATTCTTAAAAATTACCAAATCTCACCATTCTTTCTCTGATGAAGTCTGAACAACATCTACTTCTTCGAAACATGGAAAACGGCAAAAGTGGTACCCGGCGTACTGAAGAACAACAATAGGACGAGCGTTGAGGGATATCGGCCAATATAACTGCCAGCAAAACTTTGGAGGGGCCATTTCTGCAGGTAAAGGGAGATCATATCTATAGTTTCCAGGACGGTTTCATAGGAAGTCACTCCAACATCCATCCGATCCTTGGGCTGTACTCACATGTATCCCATGGAATCAACAAGAAGGAGACGACTATTACCTACGTGTTTATTGGACATTGGAAAAAAAACTTTCGACGCAGTTTCGATAAAAGGACTTTTATTTAATCAGCCTTGGACTATCTGACTATTTGGTAAGAATGATCAAAAATGATTTAACCCATAGATTTTTTTATGTTTACAGGTTAAAGAGGAACATTAAGCAAAGAAGAGTAGATATATGCGGTGGAGTACCACAAGGATCCAAGTTGGGCCCCTCAGGGAAAACGGCGAAAGGAACAAGCTCATCTGCTTTACAACACCAAAAATAGTAACAAAGGAATCCAAGAAGTTTTGCAATACGCTGTGATAGCATTAGTATTAAGCCTCCGTCCAGACACAAAGATAGCGGAAAAGAAAACAACGAAGTATCTTGGAGTGAATTTCACAAACCACTTCCAATTAAACAAGCACGCTGGCACTCCTAAAGAGAACCAACCTTTTCCTTCTTCTTATCTTTGCACATGATACACCACCAGTAAATTGCGAATTGCGAATGGTCGCGTATTTTGACATTTCATTCACATGAGTGGGTCGGCTGACAAATGTGAATTGTCATCAAACATAAGCAAGAAAATTGAGAGTTTGAGGTTAAATGCGACCAAATTTTCTATTCCCTAGTTTGTGGAATGCGTTCTACTGTTGTGGATTGCGAATTGAAATTTTACAATTTGCAGAAAATAAGTTATTGGCCACATAAATAATATTAAAATACAAAATTTTCTAATTTAAACTAATTTTATACACTTTGTTTTCTATTTAAATTTGTTGATTCATTTATTCACTTCGTCACAAAGTAAATACAAAAAAAAATGTTAAAGGCAGTAAAAATTGCTTTAAAAGATTCATTCGCATTCGCAGGATCGCAGCTCGGAGCTCATGTGCAAAGCCCTTAAATGAGGATGTTCCGGAACTGTACAGAGGACTTTATAGGAATTCAGTAAGGTGGTATTATGTCCCAAACAACAAGCTTTAAGAAGAAAAAAATGATTCCAAAAAGAGGCCGGGTTCGACCCACACTGATAACTTCCCATTGGTGCCCTTTAAGACTCGGTCAATTGAATTTTTTTTATAAACCCTATCAATACTGATTATGTAGACTTAAATTATTTTATCATTGGATTTTCTCGAGATATTCGAGCAGACAAACATTTTTTTTACAATTTTTTGCAGTTTTTTTTTGCAGTTTTTTGGCCTAGAAAAAAAAACCGTCAATTGTTTTTTTTTTTTTACAAACTCTACCAATTATCATCTATAAACTTGTGTATTAAATAAAACTAGTATCGTCCCGTGGCCGAAACTCAGCCAACAAAAACTGATAACCCTCTAAGAAGGAGAAAGCTTTCAATTTCGAATAAAATTTGTTTCAAAATATTGAAGGACAAATTTTTTTTTTTTTTAATATGCACAGTGTTCGACAGTGCAAAAACAAAAATGACCCACAGTGTGTAAATGCGTGTCTCAAGTATATTCTGCACATCTCCGCAATTTTGGCTTTCCAACCATATAAAATTTATTGAAATCGGTCAAATACTTTTTGAGAAAATGGTACCACAAAAATTTATTTAAAGCTATTTAAGGTATAGATTAACCCGAAGTTAATATCTTTGTGTGTTCTCAATATATTCGATTTTTTTTAACAATATTTAGTAATAATTTTAATTAGGTAAAGAAAATTTTTTTATGTCTTACCAATTTTTCATCACGTCATTGTGCATAGAATGAAACCAGGCCAAAGTCGATAGCACTATTTGTTCTCGAAATATTCGAGAAACAAGTTATTTTACAACTTGTTTTTAAATTACTGTATTAAGAAAACCGCTTATTGAATTTTACTCAAAATCCTTTCTGCTTATTATCTGTAAAATAAAGTTTATTTGAAGTCGATATCTTAATTCGTTCTCGAGATATCATGGGCGAAAAAAAGCTTCCGAACGTACGAACGTATCAGAAACTTTGGAAAACCATACTAACTTGGAAGACCAGCAATAACTTTTGCCCAGCCATAGCTTCCTGAGTGCTCAAGCCATCACAAATGACAAATACGAGGATGTAATCCACAGTAAAGAAGCCTAGTTCTAGAGATAGAACCAAAAAACGATATTACCGTAGATAAACAAATCTGATCCTATTCTAAAATTCTTAATATAAAAAAAAAAAAAAATTGAAAAAAAATCACCCTTTCGGTCATGCTCAAGAGCTTAAGTTGCATATGGCAACTGTTCTTATAGCCAGTTTGACCATTTCATTTCTTCACACTTCCCCCCACACAGTGTAAGGGGTCTTTAGTTCGAAGATTAGAGCTGTTACCGGCTGATCTATTAAGCCTCAGCTTGATTTACTACTGCCACCAGGGGCGTTGGTGCCTTAGCTTCCGGTCTCCTAGAGCGAAAGCCTGCTGTTCCGCAAAAGCATCAAACCAGGGCCAGGAGCATAGTACCTTCTTGATCAATGCTTTTCACCCAGGCACGACAGTTCAATTCTTCCATTTGAATTTTATTGAATACCTAGACTCTACTAAAACAATAAGAAAAATCGGACGCAGTGTCTGATAATCCAAACCATTTCAAATTTTTGGAGTTTAAATAATCTCTCTCCATATTTTTCTGACTTTTTCAAATTTTGCATTAAAAAAAGAATGAATATGCTTTTTCCAAGTAGGTAGGTATAACTTATAAGCAGGGTTGCCGTTTTGAAAATTTGCATGGTAGTATTTCAGAGAAAAAAGAAGCATTTACGCTTGCGCTTTGTGAATTCCGTTTCCCATTTGTATTGACAAAAAATACCAAGCCAATAGAAATAGAGAGGTCAATAGACATTAGATACATTTTCCAAAATCAGGTTTCACTAGAGGGTGCTATCTTTGGATACTCTCGAGCGTCAATGTTTCTGAACGAATAAAATCGGATAGGTTATAATATCAGCTGCTCTTCACATTTCTCATCGGATAGCAAGTTGGGTACATACACTGCCTGCCAAATTCGTATCTGTGTACTTGCTGTGACGTAACGTAGGCGGCACGCAACTTGCCGAGTAACTTGCTTCTTCGTTCTTCTTCTCTTCTATTAGTGCGAGATATGGTGAACGAGCTTTTCATACATCCAGCTGCAAATTTGTGGCCATGCCACTTTTATGATTTAGGAACAATCAAAATTAAAAATGTGATTAATCTACCATACGAAATAGGTTGAACAAAAAAATTAAATCCATTTGGAAAATTCAATACAAAAAACGACAAAAGTTCGCTTTAGTTAACTCAATTGAGAAAAAGAACGTATTAATTGCTTTCCTACTTGCTTCTCAACTAGCTTGGAAAAAGGCAAGCGAGTAAAAGAGCAGGTTGCTTCGTTTTATATGTGTTAGTAAAAAAAATGAAAGTGTATTGCAACTTGCTTGCCATAGTACTTGCTCGTGTGGCCTCAAGGTAAATCAGAATTTTTAGGATAGCTTGAGATCTTTCTTTTTGGCAACATCTGTTTTGTAATTACAACAACAAAAAATTTTTATACAATCCTGGAACACCGCCATTTATTTTGTACGTATGCAACTGACAATATTGACATTTGGCGCGTTTGGCTGGCAATCCATAGCTATCCGGATAGGTTTGTGTTGTTCTAATTCCAAAGGAAAATTTAGCTGATGAAATAAATAGCTGTTATCAAAAATAAATCTCAAGCCATCCAAATATTTTCGGTATATTAAACTATCTGATTGGAAATTCGAGGATTACGTTTGCAGTTGCCTTTTGTTTTGCTGGTGTCGCGTCGTTTGCTGTTGGTTTTTCGTTGTTTGTAAAGGAATAAAATATTATAAAAATGCAATTCAGTGTGTTTTGGAATGAAATTAACCAAAAAATTGCAAACAAATTGTAGTAGTCGTGGTTAGTGCGATGGACTGTCATGCCGGAGGTCTAAGGTTCGATCCCCAGCCTCGCCACCTATTTATTTAAAAAGAAAAAAACGGCTACTGCCTCTTGCGAGGAATTGACAAATCCTCCAAGAGTATCAGAAAAGTGACGCTCGTTATTAGCCGTTCGGATTCGGCAATAAACTGTAGGTCCCCTCCATTCCTGCAGACACGCACACAGGAATGGTTGAGAGTTGTAAGTCACTAGGCCCTAGTTCTTCATGAGCTGTTGTGCCATCAAATTTATTTTTTTTTATTGCAAACAAATTTAACTTTAATTTAATTTTTGTCAGCTGTCTTAATCTTTGACAGAAAATGTTACCTATCCAGCTTTTTCATTCGAAAACATATACCAGACACTAATCTATCTTAGATAGCCTATCGGATTGCCAAACAAACGATGCCAATAACATTAAATTCACAGTTCAGACTCAAAAGAATTAATACAAACAGGCCAGGCCATTTAAGGAACGCTGCAGATGGAATCGGAGATGTCATCTTTAATTTTGTTTTACCTCCACGGTTATTAATTAATTAATTAAATGCCAGGCGAGTACGAATACTCCCTTAGTACTTACTTCGGTAGCCCTGCTTATAAGTATAGAAACATAATTTATAAATAATTCCTATAGATTTCTATAAACAAAACCTAATCTATACTATTTTCCTTTGATTTCGTTTTCTCATACATATATTAAATTCAATATAAGATCCCTCCGAACTAATTCACAGTTAATTAAGAATACTAATCATCAATTAAATCAACAAAGAACTTTGATAACAATAAAAATCCGCTAATAAAAACTCACCTGGGTCGAACGGGAGCTCAATGTTTAATAACAGAAGCTCTATTTTATGGCCACTTTAATTGTATTCATTCCAATTCTAAATCACTAAAAAAATTCAAACTGATATAGAATGGAAGAAGCATCTGTGTGGTCCTCAATGATTGTGATGGCACGCATTAAAGTCATCTCCAATCAAATACCAAGCCGAAGAAGACAAAGTGTATTTAATTAAATGAAAAGACTTCGATTAGAAATGCTTTAACGGGACGGCCGGCCGGTGGCGATGGCGATGGCGGCGGCATACTTGAAAGCCAGAATTTCCTACTAATTAAATGCACTGAGTTATCGATTTGTGGGACGACAAACAAACGGACATGGCTCTACCGATGAGATTCTTTATCGTTCGATACACTTAACGTTAAAAACAAAAAAATTTCGAATTATAGAAACTCCTACTCTGATGGGTCAGAAATTCTTAAGCCCACGATAATTTGACGCTTTTAACACATTTTCATTGATTTTAAAATTAATTCTTCAATTTTATTTCATTCTCTATATAATATTGAATTGATGGTGCAGGTTTTATTTTAATAAACATTTTCTTGATTTAAATTGAAAATCTTTTGATAATGACTTGGCTTTGATTAAACTGATATGCAAATTGTGTTCGATAAGGCGGTTTGTAATAGATTTTTCCAGAAATTTAAAAGGTTATTTTTCCGGAAATCAGGCTACTGTTTGAATGGATGAAACAACTGAAAAAAAAAAATGTTTCCAACAATATCAATGGGGGAATCTTTTGATAAATATATCTAAATCTTGAGTTCTAGAAGTCACGAACGAACCCATTACAGAATAAAGCTGTAACAGTTTAGGGAAAGGTTTAGAGATGGGTTGGAAAAGGATTAAAAATCGCCGTAATTCATCAAGATGCCTTTACTAATCAATGAATCACGCCACGATATATGGTTACCGAAAATGATAGCAAAAACTGAAAGTTTTGGTGTAAAATTATTTTTTGAAAAACAAAGAACTATTATGATTGGTATTTCATTATCAATATTTACACCTGCAGAAATTTATGTCATATTAATTTTTTATAGCGTTAGGTATAATTTAGATAGATGAAATAATAGGTAATTTCTCTATGACAGAATAGCCCAAGTTTTTTTTTTTTTTTACCTCGAGCGCTAAACGCAAGATTGCGAACAATAAAAAAAAGCTTAATATCCGTGCTTTGCATTAATATAATGGCTATTTTAATCGTCTCTGTATAGGCCGAGTAGTTCTCAAAATACAGCGTTTTAAAACTTAGCAAGAAACGAAAGTATAATTGGAATAACCTAGTGTAACAAAGGTATAGGGGATGCTAGGATCGGATGGATGGTGTAAACGATTTTAAGATAATTATGGTTCTTCTCCAAAATTAAAGCGCTTTTTCACAAACAAAAAGTTTTACTGTTGGTCATCGATTTCAATTAATTAAAAACAAGTCATCATATCATATTAATGCTATATCATATTAATGCTATAAATATGAAAGTTTGTTTGTCTGTATGTTTGTCCCCCTTTATCTCCGAAAATACCTTATTAATTGTAATGAGAATTGGTAGAACGACAGCTTCGAACATTGGGATGGTCATAGGCTTTTTTTTCAAAATCTACAAAATTTTACCCAAAAACAATCAAAATATAAAAAAAAAGTGTTAAATATGAGATATTCAAATATAAAAATATCAAAAATCAAATACAAAAGTATTTTACAATCATCAAGTTATTTAAACATGCGAAGCAAAGCGAGCACGGGCCTGATAGTTAACATATACATATGTAATAATTTCTGCTTAAAAAAATAAATAAATTTATCGTTGGCATACATGAGCAAATGTATAAAAGATAAATTGATAGGAGGTAAGTCTAAACATCATACTCACTTTTAGAATTTTTTGTAAGTCCAAAGGCATATTTAAATGCAGCTTATGTCTTTTATAAATAATACTGATAAATCAGTATGAATTTATGCAGACAAAATTTACAAAAAATGGTGGATTGATTGATAAAATAAATAAATAAATTTGGTGGTACAAACGGCTCATGAAAAACCAGGGCCTAGCGACTTACAACTCTCAACCATTCCTGTGTGCGTGCGTTTGCAGAAATGGAGGAGACCTACAGTTCATTGCCGAATCCGAACGGCTAAGGTGAGTGGAATTTTTCTATGAGAAGAGATACTCTTGGAGGATTTGTCAATTCCTCGCAAGAGGCAGTAGCCCGGAAAAGAACTTAAGGTGGAAGCGGCTGATTGAACCCAGACCTCTGGCATGACTGTCACATCGCATTAACCATTACGCCACGGGCCACTACTTTTTTTCTGGCTTCTCTTCAATGTCTAAAGCCGTAAACAGATGTGCAGCTTTTTCCCCATGCAGCAAATTTAGAAATAGAGATATCGTGCAGCAAAGGCTGCATGCAGAGCCTGGAATATGTCAGCTCTCATAAGAACATATGTAAATTTATTTTCGTTGCATTGGAAAAAGCTGCACATCTGTTTTTGGCATAATAAATCTTTCGCCTTTGTTCTAATTTATTTGCTTTATATATTCCATAATATTCTTCTGAAGCGTCTAATATTTTCCCTTCCCTGCGTATTATGTGTAATATTAAGTTGTTGTCAAAGCTAGCATACCTAGTTAAAGTTGTTGTCAATCGAATCGTGGGCGAATGTGGATTTAGAATAAGGTTTAGGTTTGTGTTCTAAAAATCTTTCATGGAAAGTTCTACCTGTCTGTCCAATGTAAAACTTCTCACAGTTCTCACATTTTATAAATTGATTTTAATATATTTTGGATGTTATTATTTCTTCTAAAAGAAAAGTTGATTTTTAAATTTTTGAATTCGTATTGTAGAGTTTGGGATATTATGTAAGTGTGTGCTATTTATGTGTTAAATGTTATCAGATGATGTAATCGTGTTTCTATTGTTAACTTTCTTTTTCTTTTTTAGAAGTAATTTGTGAATTATGTTTATATGTATTATAGTCATTTGAATAATAATTTTTCGTAATATCTGTTTAAAAGTTATTGAGCCAATGAAAAAGCAGTCAATAAACGGCGTTTATTGATATTACGAACGATTTTTTTTTCTAGTGTTGTCATCTACTACACAATAACGTAAGATTTCAAAAAATTTTAATTTTGGAACTCTAGTATGTACCTATACATACCTACCTTTGTTCCTAAAGTCTAGTACGCAGATCGGGAAAAGACAAATTTTATCTCTACATTTCTAATCTCTACAAAAACGTTGGAACAATCGCACAAAATTTATGTTTTTCTTTTTTTCTTTCTTTGTAAGATTATCAATAAATAATAGTTGATCGTGTTTATTGTGCACAATTATTGACCTGTCAAAATTTTTCCCGCAAAATAATGCTTCGAACATTATTTTTCCTGGCAAAATTTAGTGGAGACTTCACCCTTCAGCGGGTACAAACGTCACAATTTTGCGCGTGAACTGCTTACTGCCTGGAAAAAAAAACTGAAGACAAAATTTGTCCTGAAAATTTTTTCCCGAACTGCGTACTAGGCTTAAAGGCTAAAATGGTTTGTGAAACATTCGGAATAAACGTTGAAGCATTTTTAACGTTATATTTAGAATTTTTAGTCATATTATTTAAAATAAATTTTTTTTTTCTCTGCGAATTTTGCGATGAAAAGCCAGCATTTACTGTAACACATAAATTTAATCTTCAAGACCTTCTAACAGTTATATCCTACACGTTAATGAAATAATTTTAAGTCTAGAATAACTTATTTAGTTATCTATTATCACCACCTAGCTCAAAGTCCTTGTAGGTAGAGCTTCCATAACATTCCATAAAACATAAATTATTCCCTTTCTTCATTACCAAATAGCACACTGACCATTGAGCCTCTGATTTTCCGTACCGATATTTTTGTGTCAAGTTTAACCCTGCCTTATTCGCAGTAGAGGCAATATATGCTACTGTATTGAGGCCTTGACACTTTATCGTCAAGGCCTCAATACAGTAGCATATATTGCGGAAATAATTTCTAATTTTACATAAGAAACAATCAAAATATGCTGGAGCTGAAGGTTCATACCTATTTATGGCAATTTAAATTTTGTTCAAAACTATTTACCCTCATAATTGGTTTAACGAAAAGGTCTTCAAATTCATTTTATCTGTTTCAAAAAAAATATGTACATAAATAGGCTACCTTCATAATTACAAAATAGATGATAAATTTTCAAAATATTTACATACAACGTACGACTGTCCACCTTTGAAACAAACGGAATATAATTTATGATTCAATTCACTATAACAAAACTGTTACCTTTAATTATATAGACCACACATAACTATATAGGAATTCAAGATATATAGTACGACATTAAAAAAAACACCTCTTATAGTAATTATGAGAAATACAATGTATCTTATTTTCATTCCTTTGGAAAAAGTTGGAGGAACCTTTAACTATGCATTCTTCCCCTATACATCTCAGCTCAGCATGGTCACCTGCTGATGCCGACTGCCATCATCAGAGACAGACTTTCATCATCAAACATCGAAACTCTTCGAATCAAGCAATCAAATTGAAGAATCAACAAAAGATTCGGACATGGCCCAGTCCAGTCAGTCGAACAAATAAAAGGCACAGGCACACACTCTGGAGATAAAATATACCAAATTGGAAGCTCCGAACGGATCCGAAAAAGGAAAATTATATGCAATTACCCCAACAGCTCATTTGTTCTTGTGTGCCCCATTCAAGGAGCGTACATACCAAAAAATCGTTAGTTCGATGGCAAACGCCATCCCAGTCCCGGCCCAGGATGATTGCACGTTCCGCTGATGGGTTGCCGTCCGTTAGTACAGGAACAGAAGGACGCGGACGGACGGACGAACGATGAGGCGCGTCTGGATCAAATAATATTTACTCTACGAATTCATCTTCCACGGAGATCAATGGGCCGCGCCAGGGCACATCAATTCACCAAACTCCAAAGGTGTAAGGACTAATTAAAGGGCACTTCACGTAATTAGAATCACATGAGACCTCCTAGATGACGCCACCACTGACGGCCGCGGCCGGTCGGTCGCTCTTTTAGTTTGGTCATCATCTACTAATATGGGAGTATGCGACCCGCCTAATCAAGTGTCGGTCCGAATGACTGGGGCAAGTGCAATTGGTCAGATTGATGGATGTGGAGCGATTAATGGCTTTCATTCGATTTAGTGAAAGGATCACAGAGTGAACCGCTTTTGCATCTGGAAGTCCATCATTAAAAGGCCAGCCTTTTGAAGAGAATGCTGGGATGGTGGTAAACAGTTTAATCAAATCGAATGTAGATTTGTATATAAAGTATTGTGAATCAAAAGTATCATTTTGGAAATCGAAATCGATGATCATTTATTTAACAGGTGGTTTTGTTTTGGGATGTTTAAGAGGGAAAGGATTATGCATCTTGACTTAGAATTACAAAAGTAAGCAGGTGGAAATAAAAACATTTAATAGAATTACTTATAGATTCCGAACATTAACAAAGAGTTAGATAATGGTTATGAGTTAAGGGGTGTTTTAAAAATCAATATTAATCAATGCAGATGTGTTAATGTGATTACAAATTATGCATACCTAGATATGTAAAATTCAATCGAAATCGTTAAATTGTTATCAATTATAATTTTATAGCAAGTGTTTCAGTCGTGTAAAAAAATTGAGTTTGTAATCAAAATTGACAAACAATGATAGAAAAGTGGCCTGTGATGCATTCTGTGCTTCTAGTATGGGAGGCGACCGTAAGATTACTTACCTCATGTCCTCATCGGGGCATAATACAAAATTCCCTTATATTTGATAAAACATGGCGTGACATTTACAAAAATGGATGGCGGACAAACATTTTTTGGGCATTTTGGGCGGAAAATGGCCATTTCCGGACAAGCGAAAGGGCCCAAGTAAAGTTTGCCTGCGCACTGAATTTATAAAGTAGACATTCTAAGCTTTCATTTCATATCCCATTTGTCCATTGCCCCGATGAGGTATAGATTTACATAAAAAAATGGGTTTTCGATACGGCGGACAAGCCGAATGTCCCGGATTTTTTTTGCCCGCTCAAAAGTTTTCACATCTACTACAAAAACTCTAAATATTCCATTAAAACTATGTATTGCCCTCGCATGGTATAAGATAACATCAAAAATCGGTACCGGAAACGGCCATTTTCCGCCCAAATAAACGGCCCGATGAGGAAGGTAATCTTACGTTCGCCTCCCGAACTATTCTGTGTGTCCCTGTCCACTCAAATTTGAGCTAGAGAGCCTAGACCAGTGTAGACTGAATTGTTTTAGCACATCAGCTCATCTAGAACGGGTAACTCCAATACCAAAATTTTAATTTTTTTTAAAATTTTTTGTCAAAAACGAAAAAATACTTTTTCTTAACTACTTTTAACTTTTTTAATATTTTTCCGCTAAAATGTTGTATGTACCTATATAAATAACCACAAGAGTTAGTTCCTGAGATATGCGATCTGCCAAGCATATTTTTTTTATCTACAATTTAAAAAAGGAGTAGTTGAGGTGGGTAATCTTAGCAATGGTAACTGTAATTATTTTGTGTGAATATTTTTAATAAACAACAGCAAGAGATCGTGATTGGATATCCATTGTGCCCATACGGCTGTGTGCGAGATAAATCTTGAGGGGTATATGTACGTCGCTTGTAAAAGAAATTACAAAAACAAATGCCGTGGGAAGTCTGTGGTTACTGGTGTAAGTGGCATTGATTTTAAAAAAGCTTTCCCATAAGGCCTGTACTAACAATCTTTGTTGGATGGACCATAGCTCTTGAGGACCCCGTATCAAAAAAATTTTGGGGTCCCTCTTTTCCTGACTGTGACGGCGCTGCTGAACCTGAACACGATTTTAATTTTTCCAAAATTGTTGGAATCTATGGGAAAAATTGATGATCCCAAATAGTGCCGTAGGAACGTAGGGGCTAGGGGGGGCTTTCCTCCCTATGTGTTTTTTCTTATACCTATATAAAATCGATAATAGAAGAAGGAAAGAAATTAAAAGACAATCGAAAAAAGAAGTAGGTAATACAGAAAATATTTATAAAGTTTATATACTATTTCTGCTTTATCATTTTATTAAAAAAAAAAATACATTTGGCAAAAACCTTTTGAAATGTTTTAATTCGTTATCTGTGAGTTGGTATTCTAACTGATTATCTGTATTATCGACTGTACTGGCAAATGCTTATTTTTTTATAAATACAAGATGTTAAATTTTTATTATTATTTATTGTATTATTCATACTAGAACGTCAGTTTATTAGACTTGACCATTCTTTATTCCGTCAATTTCATTGAATTTTTGAACAACAACAAAAACTTAAAGACGCTACCACCAATTGTTTACGAATTAATTTTAGGTAAGTATTTTAATTCGTTTTATTTTTGTCAGATTTCCTCAGTCCTTGAGGTCGTATGCACTACGCATTCCACCACTTATGACCACAGGTCGAGATGTGTTGTTTGTTTATTAAATGCATTTAGACATCAGCATTTTTATAAGCTCCTTTAAGTATGCATTTGATAAACAAACAGCACATCAAGACTTTTTGCAGAAAGTTGACAGTAAAAAAAAAAATCATGTGCTAGAGTTGTCTGTGCGCAAAAAAAGCTACGAGAGTTATGTTTGATCTGCCATTTCAAATTGAAGTAACAGATTAAAAATAATTTTTTCGCTTTTCACTTTTTTGCAATATGTCTTGATTGTAGTTAAGCCTTCAGTCAACCTCAAGTGAATACACATATAGTCAAGTTTTAAGGTTTTAAGGTTTTATTGAAGGTTGTATTGTATTGTTGTGCCTTCTATATGAATTACCAATAAAACGCCACACCTGACGCATCAGAAAAATAGAAACAAAAGATAAAAATAATTCTGTCTGTATGTTGAAAAAGTCCATTAATGGGCATGTTCAGGAAAATAAGATCTCTGAGACCTCGCACCGTCAAATTTCGATAGAAAACATTTTTGCTAAAGAATCCTGTTCGTATAACTCAGATTGCTCGAGATCTAATTTTCCTGAACTCGCCTAGTGGTCGTAATTTCGTAATAAATAATATTGTTTTAATAAATGGCCGCATTCATCACCACGTTTTTGACAGATCTAAAAATTCAGTTCTGAAAAACGTAACATTGTACGCACAAAAAAGTCTGAAATCATTTATTCTTTTTTTTATTACTTTTTGCACTCTGAAACCAAAATCCGGAAAGCAATACGAGACCCAGACGATCAGATCACGCACTAAAAATAAAAAACTAGACCAAGAACAGTTTTTTTGTTGTTTTTAGCTGTCATCTGAATTTTCAAATAGAAATTTTCATCTGTCATCTGAAAAAAGCGTAAGCAACGCAACTAAATGTCAATCGACGTCAACTGAATTTAATGGCGGCTGGCCAATCAAAAGCTCTCAAAATGACAGTTTAGAACTGTCAAATGTGGTGATGAACGCGGCCAATATCTCAAAAATATTTTGAGAATACATGTTGAAATGGAAACAGTTTAGCGCCGACTTCATTTTTTCCGTCAAATTCCCGACCTAGTTGTTCTTTCGTTCAATAGAGGCCTTTACCAAAGAGCAATATATTCATCTCTTATTTATCAAAAATATTTTTTGAAATTAAACACCTTACATTTTGTGCGATAAAATATTATTATAGTAACGGCCAATTTCTTCACAAAGTACTAAAATAAATTTAAAACTCGCTCCAGTAACTCTCGTTTTATCTTTGGAACTTAGTTTTAAAAACCTAAAAAGGTCTAACCTTAATCATTTCTTCACTTCTAATAATTTCCTTAGAACTCTGTCTAACGGCTATATTATTGACTTTCTTCAAAGCTAGTTTTATTGAAAAACTAGTTCTACAGGGGTTTCGAGTTTTAGGTTTCTCAAAAAAAAATTATTGATTTGATTTAGATGTCAAACTATGTATGAATATTTTGATTAAGATGTCAAAGTAATACAAATTTGTTAAAAACTTAAAACTCGAAACCGCTATAGATCTAGTTTTTCGGTAAAACTAGCTTTAAACAAAGTCAAGAATATGGCTGTAAGATTACTATGGAGTTTTAAGTACTTTAGATTTCGATTTAAATACAAAGTTCTAGTGTATATTTTAATACTTTTATAGCACCCAGTGTAATTTTCTGACAAAAATTTCTGTCAATCTATCAATAAATATTTAAATATTTGTCAGTTTCGTTTTGCTGGAAACTTGATTTTTTAATACTTACTTAGTGTTTGCAAGTAGTAAATATTCGTATTAGTGCGATAGCTCGCAACAGACTCTTGACGTGGAATAAAACCAAAAAGATATAAAGAGTACATCTGCATCAAAGTTCCAATAGGGCTTTTTAACAAACAGCAATATATCTCTGTCTCGTTCATATTTAAATGTCAAACTAAAATTCTTGGCACAATGACATTTAAGTGGCCGCCATTTGTTTGGTTTATTTTGGAGGCAAATAAATATTTCGAATTGTTTTTTTCCTTTTTTTTATAGAAAACATGCAAGTAAAAATGTTTTTATACTTTATATAAGATATTTTAATCTTTTTACTGCACAAAATAGCAAGATTTTTGTAATTAAAATTAGCCCCCCTTATTTTTTTCTTTCCAATTTCATCTGTCATTGTGCCAAGTTTTTGCTGTCATTTGAAACTGACAATTTGGTAGAGATCTCTATTGCCCCAATTCATTGAGTATGGATATATTATATGGTCCTGACAAATTGTTAGGAAAATGACACCTTCTTAAGATGAGCTTCGAACATGCAAAACTTCGCGTTTTTTTATTTTCTTTCATGGAAGAAAAATTTGGTGCGAGTTCAAAAAGCAAAATAAGCACAATACGCAAAAAAAAATTGTATACCATCACAAGATTTGAAAACAACACCAGAATTTGCAACTAAGTTGGATACAATAATGACTATTTTCTTCAAATTAATAAAAAGGATAAGCTAAAAAAAAATTAAAATACATAAATGCAAAAAAAGGTCCGTCCAAAAAGCGCCACAAAAATCGTATTTTTCGTGGCTTCTGACCGGCGTTTTGTTTCACTTAAAACGTCTCAGATTCATATTCGCACTCTCCAGTATTATATGTAGGTATAGACTATAGAGTAATCTCGATAATCGGCTGTGGAGGGAACTGTCAAAATCTACTAGTCTAGCTGGGAATCGAACCTAGACTTCCAGCATAACAGTTCTACGCACTAACGATCATATCACAGCTTTTTTAAACTGTATTAAATACGAAAGTGCCAACAGAAATTGAAATGAATAACAGTTTTGCTTATAAAGAAGTTCTGGCTTATGTGGCAGGGCAGGGCCGTCAGCCGGTGCGGTGGGTAAACTTCGGACGTCTATAACTACCTTTTTTTTAGCCTACTTAGTTCTAATGGTACAAAATTTTGTAAATTGGCATTTCTTATGTCTAGCCTCCTTCTTAAATAAAACTCTTAAATGTAAAAAATTGATTATTTGGAAAATTCAATCTTTTTGGTAGCAAAATAAGAATTCACCTAATTGCAAATGATCAAGGTTCTTTAAAAACTGGAATAATGTAATAAGTAGAATTAAATCAACAATCAATATTTTTAAAATATTTATCTATTCATTTGAGTTTGAATATAGGTAGGTAGGTACTAAAAGTTTAATGGATACAGCAAAAGCAATTACGTATTATACCTATTAATCAGTGGGTAAATACTCATATACATCAACACTACTCGTAAAATAATTTAATTCGATTGACTAATGTGAATGACTTTATATACAGAGAAATCAACAATATCGCATGTCATCGGCAAATGAATATAAAGACCAATAGACCTTAACAAACAAACTTGAACCCATTATTGGTTTCCATTATTCTTATGTCGTTTTCCGTTGGTCACTCCTAGTACTCTTTTTTCACTCCATCCACACTCCCAACACTCCAAAAACCTTCCATTGGCTGTTCGGAGTGATGATTTAGGAGTGTTTTTTCACTCCGGATTTCATTAAGGAGTGCTAGGAGTGCACTCTGAAAACACACATATTTTTAAAAGTATATGTTGGATTAATTGCCAAAATAGTAAATGCTTCTTCTTGAGATGTTCTGGAATTGAAATTATTGAAGAATTCATTTTAGTTTTAACTTCTACATAGATACACATATTACGGAAAAGAGTTTTTCATATTCCATTGGAATCAAAAAAGAGTGAAACACTCTGAAAATCCAATCGAAAACGACATTACACTGTTTTACAATGCCTTAAACTCAAATAAATACAAACATCCAACAAAACAACGAGCAATATTTAAACTGAATTCCAACTGCCAATTGGCATGCCAAAATGGCAGACAATTTCCTCTGAGGAAAAAATGGGAGAAAAAAAAACTCCCCTCAGGCCCATTAGTTTAGGGCCCATACCGCAAACAACATCAAACTATGCTCAGCAATTTGCCTTTTTTCCGCCATTACACAGCCATAGTAACTTATTCTACATGCGAAACAGAAAGACCAGAAAACCGCACCGACAAAAGCAAATAAAACGAAAGGATTAACATTTAAGTACAAAGTAGACGGCACCGACACGCTGATTGCCGAGTGGGTAATTGGTATGACAGCCAAACCAGACACAAAAACAATTGGCATTTCAAATTCAAATTACAAAGACAAAAAAAAAATCGAAGCAAGAAAAAAATAACTGATTTGCCAGCTCGATATATTTAAATGCAGAGCACGAGTATATTATACGAGTATGAGTATATCTAGATGCATTGTCGCGCACAGAGCTCGTGGTAACAGGCCCATTAGCGTCGCTTGCATTTATATGGACGCTAAGCATTGGGGCCACGTCCCTGTAATTAGACGACAATCATGCCGCAGCAGAGGAATTTGCATTTGGATTTTGATATTTTTTTTTTTACTTTTTTATTGTTTTTGTCATTTTAGTCATTATACAATTCTTAAGACAAAAAAATTGGTTTCATAGCTCGAAGGATTTATTTGTTGAAAAGTCCCTGTAATTTGGCGAAGATAGATAATGAAATGAGTGAATGTGAAATTGTTGCAATGTGAATCATAAGATAGCAATCGAAATATTACAGGGCCGGGCCCATCAGAACAAAATGGGGAGTTCAAATGCCGATTAAATTTTTATTGGAGCTTAAATTTGTATGTATCCACGTACAGATTTGCTCACATTACCTCATTTATATCAGAAATAAATCTTTGTATAAAATTTAAAGCGAAATTAGTCCAATTCGCTTACGGCGTAAATTTTTTTAAGAGTTAATGCAACTTATAGCTTTTTTTATTGGAACACTTTCTGAGTACATACATATATACAGGGTGATTCATAGGGTATGACAAAAAACTAGCGTGCAGGTTCAGTCGAGACAAGAAAAAGGGGGTCTGTTTCCCCCCGTTTAGACGGGAAGATCAATTGTCTAAAAAATTGATTTAAAACAAAAAAGTCTATTATAAAATAATGGCAACGCTTACAATGCCATGCTATAATCTCTTTTAGAAGTTCGTTCTTTTATTTTGTTTTTAATTCAAATTATTTGAGAGAATAATTTTTGAAAAATTAAATTTCAAACTAAAATTTTGAAAAATAATTAAAAAAAATGTGTTCAAACTAAATTTTTTCAAAATTTTACCTTAGAAAAAAATATTTTTTATTTTTATTATTAGATGCTTCAATCAATTTCTAGTCAAACACTAGAAACTGGTTCCTTTTAGTTTTCGAGAAAATAGAAAATAACAAAATTTACCAATATGAAGAAATATTAAGGAATACTTACTTTCGTTATTTCCAATTTTCTGAAAAACTGAAATATATATTGACATCTGTTTTTTTTATTTTTTGACTTAAAATTTATGGGAGCATTTAATATTAAATACAAAAATACTACCTACTTAATAACGTAAATTTTTGAAGAAAATCAGTTTGAGCACAATTTTGTAATTTTCTTTTTCAAAATTTTTATTTTTAATTTTTTTTAGGTTAAAATTTAATTTTTGAAAAAATGTTTACTAAAACAACTTTTATTTAAGAAAAAGATGAGAGAAGAGATTTTTGGCTTTACAAAAAGGTACAACATGCCGTTTAAGCGATTATAGCAATGTTTTTTAATAAGTTTTTTTTGTCTGTTTTTAGTCGTTTTTTAAAATTTTTTTCAAAAACAAAAATACACTAGCATTTACTTATTTAAAAGGAAAAAAATTCAAAAATTTAAAAAATCATTTTAAGTCGCTTGACTTGGAATTATAAGGGAAAATAAATTTTCAAAAAATAAAATAAAATAAAATAAAATAGTAATAAAACTAGTAAATTTTTTTTTTATCCAAAGTGATAATATGAATGTAAAAGGTATCCTTGTATAAAAGAAAAAAAGAGAAATTAATTTTTTGAAAACTGTTCTCTTGCCTACACGGGGGGGAAATGGACACTCCCCCCCTTCCTATACGATTTTTATCTTGTCAACCTACACGCTCCAGCTTTTGTCACACCTTACGCGAATCACCCTGTAGATGTAGCGATTCAACGATAACACTAACTCGTAGGGTCGTAGGAATATTGTGTATGGCATAAAATATAAAAATACCCCTATCTACGGCCTTGTAAAATTCAAATAATAAGTATACAATCATAACATTGTAACTAAAAATGAGCAACAATGTTGCAAAAAGCACACATTCGCGATGCTATGTTTTTATTGTCATTAATTTAACCAAACTAGTGACAGTTTCATATAATTACGCGAGTGTAACGAGATTTTTGATAAGATTTTGGCTCTCGTTTTAATGATATACATACATACTTACATATATACACTTTTAGTTTTGTTTGCACATTTGCGTGGTTTAATTATTCTTTTAGATTTTATTTTTATAATAACTGAAAGAATGGTATGGAAGCGAGTTCTATTTAATTTTAATGTTTACTTATAATTATCGTTGACACGAAAGTAGTATTAAATTTATTGTTTATTATTCATGTAGGTAGTAGAGGAGCCAGTAGCCATACTGTATGTCTAACCCACTCGATACAGGGTTAAAACTTTGTGTAATCCTTTATTTGCGACGAATTAAGAAAGAAAACCACAATCTGGCAGAATTGCCGACGGTGCAGGGTTGCCGTACAATTTTTTTAAAACGCAAAAAATTTTCAAAATTAACCTTTTCCTGCAAGGTTGGCTTTAGCATATGTATATTATTTAATTTTTTACATTCATAATGCATGGGAAAAAAAAAACATGCCAGACAGATTTGGTAAAGGGCTTTCGAGTGTTCTTGGGTCAACCTTTTAGAGAATTTTTTGTATTTTTTCTCAGCCTCAAAAATCAAGAAATGTTTACTTTACAGATTATCATTTCATTGTCTATCTCTATAGTATTGAAGGAAAAAAAAGTAAAACTGAATTTATTTATTAAAATACACTTACGGCTATATTATTGACTTTCTTCAAAGCTAGTTTTACTGAGAAACTAGTTCTATAGGGGTTTCAAAATTTAAGTTTCTCAAAGAAAATTATTGATTTGATTTAGATGTCAAACTATGTATGAATATTTTGATTTAGACGTCAAAGTAATAAAAATTTGTGACAAAATTGAAACTCGAAACCGCTATAAATCTAGTTTTTCGGTAAAACTAGTTTTGAAGAACGTCAAGAATATGGCCGTTAAAGTTATTATTTTTTTATAAAGTTATGTTTTTATAAAAAATTAATCAAGGAAAGTTAATCTTTTCAATTTTTCGCGAAATTTTATATTCCATTAATTATGAAACTTACATGGATTCGCAATTATTATGAGATTTAAATTAGAAATAGAAAATAGAAATTTTGTGTATTCTATAGAAAATATTAAATTTACTAAAACAATATTATATAAAACCAAACAGAAGTTTTCTACCTTCTATATACAACTATATATTTGTTAATTTATTTATATCAGTACGATATTTGTCCAATTTAAAAAATTATTGGTTCAATTAAAGATTGACATTCGTGTTTTGCATACATCTACAGGGTGATTCAACTAAGGTGTGACAAAAAGCTTGGTTGAGCTTGGTAAAGGTTGAGTCAAGACAAATAAAAAAATGGAATGGGAGGGGCGTCTATTTACTTTCTATTTCGGAAAGGAGGGCATATCTTTGGCTCGATAGTCGATAGTCGATACTCGATAGCCTGCACGACATCACTTCGGGTAACGGACTCTGGCTGATTGATTTCGCAGTGGGGCGAAATGTCATCATAGCAATCACTCGATTCCCACACCTCAATATACACAAAGGGACCTGGCGGTCTCCGGATCAACGAACCGTCAACCAGATTGATCATGTTGCGATAGACGCCAGACATGCTTCCAGTATTCTGGATGTCTGAACGTTCCGAGGTGCCAACATAGACTCGGATCACTACTTGGTGGTAGGTCAAGCATGTATGCGAATATCCATGACGCCACAACGACGAGCGGTTTTAACGTCACGAAGCTAAAATCGCAAGAGATAGCCAGGACTTTTGCAGACCACGTCTCTCTTAAACTCAAGCATCATCTATAGAGGACCAGTGGATGCACTGCCAAAATGCCATCAAAAGTGCCGCTACTGATGTGCTGGGTTTCACTAGGCCACCACAACGAAACCCCTGGTTCGATGAAGAATGCAGACTGGCACATGAAGCAAAGAACGAGGCCTACCAAGCAATGCTGCAGACTAGAACCAGAGCTGCTGAGAGAGCAGCCCGGGAGCTCTACGGGCAAAAGCGAAGGGAGGAACGCCGACTTCTCAGGAGGAAAAAGAGAGAGCAAGCGAAGCGGGCGGTCGAGTCTATTGAGGACTGTAGCGGCGGTGGTTCGAAAGTCCTACCGAAGGGTGAGGCAAACTACTCAGGGTTACAACTTACAAGACCAGAACGGAAGCCTGCCGAGATGAGAGTGGGAATATGGTGGTAGATACACAGTCGGTGCTGAGGATCTGGAAACAACACTTTTCTAGACTGCTAAACGGCGAAGATGGCCAAAATTCCGCTGTAAGACAGAACACTCCATTCAACCTGGACGATGATGGTCAAAATTTCCGTCCACCCGACCTAAATGAAATACGGTTAGCGATAAATAAATAAATTTGGTGGCACAACGGCTCGTGAAGAACCAGGGCCTAGTGACTTACAGCTCTCACCCATTCTTGTGTGCGTGTCTGCAGGAATGGAGGGGACCTACAGTTTATTTCCGAATCCGAACGGCTGGTGTGAGCGGCACTTTTCTATGACAGAAGATACTCTTGGAGGATTTTTCACTTCCTCGCAAGAGGTAGTAGCCCTAAAAAAAACTTAAGATGGAAGCGGCTGGTATTGAATCCAGACCTCTGGCATGACAGTCCAATGCACTATCTTTAAAGCCACGTGCTATTAAAGATAGGGTCTTTGGAGCAACAAAATAATGGAAGGAAGTCGAATTCAAGGAAAACTTATTTTTTGTTGTTTTCAATTTTCTCAAAATCTAAAAAACTTTTTGGCATCTTGTTTTAAGTGCTTGACTAAAAAAATGTATGGTAGCATTGAATACTAAGCTCAAAAATACTACTTAGTAAAGTAAAATTTTGAACAAAATCAGTTTGAACATATTTTTTTAATTTTTTTTTTTCAAAAATTTAAGTCTGAAAAATTATTTTTGAAAAATTGTTCACACCAATAAATTAGTTTGAAATGAAAATAAAAGAAAAGATTTCTGGCTTTACAAAAAGGTAAAACATGCAATTGTAACGATTACCGTTGTTTTTTAATATTTATTTTTTTTTCTGTTTTAAATCAATTTTTTTTATTAAATTTCTCCTCATGTTATCTTTAATTTTCTCAAAAACTAAAAAATACTTGAGCATTTACTCTTCAGTGTTTGAATAAAAATTAATAAGAGCATCGAATATTAAAAACAAAAATACTAATAACTAATAACGTAAATATTTGAAAAAAAAAAAAAATAAATTGAATACAATTTTGTTCATTATTTTTTTTTTTCAAAATTTTGAGTTTGAAAATTAATTTTCCTGAAACTTATTTCACAACAAAATATAAGAACAGACTTCTGGCTTTAAAAGTAAAATATAGCATGACAATGTATTGACAATTTAATGATTTTTTTTTTATTTTAGGTCGATTTTTTAAGAAATTGACCCTCCCGCCCTATATGATTTTTTTCTTGTCTCGACTGAACCGATACGCTCACCTTAGTTGAATCACCTTGTATAAAGCATATAATAGTATAGTAGACCCTGTTTAAAAGATTAGAAGATTGATGCCAGTATCACGACACGTTTTGTTGTAAGAGAAGTGCAGAGAACTCTCCGTGGGGAGGTCTCCACACTTCTCATTTTCATGCCATACAAAAAAAAGCTTATGATTTAATTAATATATCTGGCGAAAAAATTCATTTACACTTCGTTTTATTTTCTTTATTAAAAATAATTAATTTGCGAAAAAAAAGATTGAACTTGTTTGTACCCCCAAACCATTTTACTTTGTCTACCTTAAATTATGCGCAATATCAAAACAATTTGTTTAATATGTTAAACCAAATCAAGAACATGTATCTTCTCTTTGAACTCTTTTATGCAGCGAAAGTTACCTCTAATAGATGAAAAATATAAGAAAATCGTCCCCATAATTTATTCAGTCACCTATTAGTTTAATTAAAGCTAGCGCATATAATGACTTTAATAAGCCAGAACTTATCGTTCAACAAAATAGCAAAATGATTTAAAATCTCATATCGTTAGTGATGTGGTTTTAATTAAATTTAAAATTATATCTTCTTTGAGGGAGAAGAGAAAAAAAAAAAATATGCAAATTCGTATTCGACGACGACAACGCTGCCGCTGCCGATGGCGGTCGCCAGCGTTGCGAGCTGCGATGCGAGCCTTTGACTAAATGGACAATTAAAATAAAATGTCTTAGCACGCATCCGAGCGCATTAGTCAATGCATTTTGTTCAGCGTCGTGTGAAAGATGGATGCGTGATGATCTAAAGAAGAAGACACGCAATGCGTTTGACATTAATTTTTGTTGAGTGAAAATATAATTTGGCCTGAAAACAACCATGTGATATAAACTCTTTGTTTGCACTTGAACTCGAAGACAACGCTGCGATGGAGACAATAGTTTCAGCAGAGGAATAATAAAATTAACATGAGAAAAACTTACACGCTCCACTGACGGAATACACGACTTTATTGCACTTAAATTGCACCTTCTTGCTGTTATTGCTCCAGACAACTCATTTTTTGGGCTTCTTCATCACCGCAATGTGAAGATTATTTTATAAAAATTTTAAATTTATATTACAAATATTAGGGCATATTATTCAAAAACAATTTTGTTCTGGGGCCTATATCACCAAACACTTTTCACTTTGCAAAGTGAAAAGTTTTGTTAATTTGAAGAAAATATTGTACTTTTCGTTTCACCAAACAAATAAACTTTGCAAATAATATTTAGAATTTTGAAAATTTTTTCAGTAATATGCAGAGAGAAATTTTCATTTGCAAATAAGCGTTTTTTATGAAAAGTTGTCGGGAAATAATAATAAAAAAAATAACCGTTTTGAGAACGAAGGAGTAAATAATAGTGATCAAAGAGTAGTTAAGTTAAGAATAATTATCTTTGATATCGGAAATAATTTTTCGACAAAAGCGAATTTTTTTTTAAATTTTGAAATAAACTATACAATTAGACAATCAAAGGAATATGGGTATAAGTCACTTCCATCAACTTTTGTGTGCATTGGGCCGGTAATGAAGCCCAATATCACGGTGTTGCATTGGTGCACGGAATAAGAAAAGCATTCGTCTGCAGAGTAGCTCATTAAGTGTCAAACGTAATTATTGATGAATTTCTCCTAAACACCATTTCGTCGCCCGAGAATTGTTTTGTCGTAAACGCCAAAATGCGCTTTTTTAAAATGGGTATGCAGTGCTATGTTTTCGAAGGTCCTCTTTTCATTTCTGTAATCAGATTTCGCCTATCAATTACCGTTACCGAGATAATCAGTATGCATTTTATCGTATATCCACATAATAACCCATCTCTTTGCATATAGAGTGCAAAGTCTTTGCAAAAATTTGCTTGGTGCAAAGTGGGATTTGCAAAGAATATTGTGGAACAGAAACACTTATCACTTTGTCCAAAAATGCAATTTCATAAGTGCAAAGTGAAAATTTAAAAAGTTTTTTGTGGAATAGGGTCCTGGTCTAACTTAATGAAATCAGTAACAGTAAACTAAATAAGTAATTTGCTATCTTGTTCTTTATGTTTAAGATTTGTTCAATTTTGTTTTTGTTCAAATCAAAAGATTTCAAAAATATCGATCTCGAGATTCTGTTCAAACTTGTCATAATATATCTACTACAGCCTAAACGGATGGATTGATTTTCTTTAAACTTATGCTATTTAGCGTTTTTTTTTTCAACATTTTTCCGACAGGTTTTTATTTAATTTTTTTGGAAGCAAATAAGTGGTATACATATACTTGATGTTATGGAAAATAAAACGATTAGCAAAACATCTTTTGCAAGTTGCGTTGATAGCATTTTTAACTTTAGACAATTTTGCCTTTAGATGTATACCTACTTATGTTCTGCCACTTCTTTCAGTTCCAAGTCATTGTAATGCCAATTTTCCTTTCTGCAACGTCTTCCTCCTTCCTCCACCATTTTTAAAAATCTTTTTCTCTGATTTTTCGAAGTTAACCACAAATATCCTTAAGTTTTTTTTCAGGGCTACTGCCACTTGCGAGGAAACAAAAAGTACTTAACCATTCAGAGTTTAAGCATGCGGCATTTTAGCATTCGCGATTCTGTCATTCGGGATTCTGGCATTCGGGATTTCAGCCATTCGGGATTTTGTCTATTCGGGATTTTGTCATTCAGAATTTTGTCATTCGGGATTTTGGCATTCGGGATTTTTGGCACATTCGGGATTTAGGCATTCGCGATTTCGTACCCAACCCCACAAACAAAGGAATGGTTGAGAGTTGTAAGTCACTAGGCCCTTGTTCTTCATGAGCCTTTGTGCCACCAAATTTATTTTATTTATTTAACACTAGATCCATAGTTAGCAGAAGTCATAAAGGCGATTTATCATTAACTGTAAGGAGTCTGTAGATACAAAATAATTTATTTCAATTAATTAAATTTTTTTAATTAAGTGTAGATACAAATACATAATTAAAAAAAAAAATTGGATTTTTTTAAAAGTTTCTTGAAAACTCAATGTTTTTTGAAAATTCAATGTTCTTAAACCGAATTCGTCAATTTTTATTAATTGGGACCAAGCTGTTTCGTAATTATCTAGAACATTTAATTAAAAAACTATTTTTGTAGCCGAAATTAACGGTAGGTATACCTTTCATCCAACTGTTTAAGAAAGAAATGATCCTACAATTTATATTAAAAATTGTATGTGTTATACCTACTAATATTTGTACTTATGATCTATCATTACAGAAATAAATCTATTTTTTTTTTTTTTTTGAAAATCTATGCAATATCATTCGTAGTAGCCCGTGGCGTAATGGTCAGTAATATCACATAATCAGTCTTAATTTAAGTAATAGTGCTATTTTAACTATAAAGCTAGGTCTGAAATTAAATTGTTATTTGAAGATACGCAAGACGTAAGGCCCATCGCCCACTAGGCAACTTTTTGTTGCTTGGAGTTGCTCACGGAACTTTTTTCCCGGTAACTTTTTGTTGCTTACCCTCGCCCACTAGGCAATTTTCGAGCAACTTCCAGCACCTTTTGGGAACTTTCCGAATTTTTTGGCAAATGAGGGCTTTTAACCCGAAAAACTAGTTTTATTTTCACACTGAACGACTTTTGTATCGTCACTGATCCAAAATACAAGGTCAATTTATCAATTAATCAATCAGTCAATTTAGCATTTCAATTAAAAATACTGAACCCAAAAGTAGCTCGGAAATTGCCTAGTGAGCGATGGCAAGCAACTCCAAGCAAAGTTGCCTAGTGGGCGATGGCCTAACATAACGTTCATTAAGTTTGGTAATATTAGTGGATACCAATTCTATATTTGAATTTGAAAGATCATGGAAGTTTAAGTATCATTTTTTAAACCTTATTTGGATCTATTTGGAGTCTACGAATATGACATGAATATGACATTTTGCCCATGCCGGTGAGCCATAGAACATAATTGCTTGAAAAACAACTTTAAAAATCATAAATTCTTTATGATTTGCTTTTTTAAAAGTTTTTTTTAATCCATTTATTTCGTGAAAAAAAATTTTTCATGTTCAAAGTTTAAGTTCCATGCGTGCAACACGGTGGAATATTATTCACTTACCTTAAACTAAACAACAATAATTTTAGTAAGTGTAGCATAAAACAAACAGGTTTAAAATCTCAAATTTGGCCTTGTTTAACTTTGAAAATTGAAATAACGTTTAAATGGCTTTATTTCTATTTCCAAATTGAAAAAAGAGGCTAAATTTTGTTTGAAAATGAAAACAAATGTTTAATTACACAAATTTACATCAGCGCCCTTACGTAAATGGCAAAATAAAAAAGAAATTGGACGTATTTCGATTTCTAAAGCGAAATCCCAAATCGAAAATTGGGCGTCAGATTGAAAACGAAATAAGGAAAAATTTTTGATTTTTGGTTTTATTTATTTTGTTGAGCCTTATGGTTAACTATGAACTCAGCATAACTTAGGTAGGTACCTACATAGAAATCTATTTAATGGTCAACTTAAACTATCTTCATCTATGCATGTAAGTATCAAAAAAAAAAAAAAAGACTTGTCTCCCTCCATTTTTTATAACCGATACTAGGTAAAGGTATTCTTCTACCAACTGAACTAATTAAATTGAAAAGGAAAAAATAACTCAAAGCCACATTTATTTCTGAACCACCATCCACCACACATCACTAACTATTTATCAGAGTAATTAAATCTTGTTTTCAATTTTTAAACAGTACCTACCTAATCATAATAATTATAATAAGTTCCATACCACAAATAGCCCATTTTCAAAATGAGCATGAGATCGCGGTAAAACATCAGAATCGTGCAGGCAATGTGACAAATTTATTCGTTTATCACAAATCCAACAATCTCATATGAAGCGAACTGAAACAATTCCCCGAATAGCTTGTCGCGATCTTTTCACCCAAAAGACAACTTCCAGATTTATCTCACTTCATTAGTTGTCACTAATTGCCAAGCGGGTTGAGAGCGGTGCAAATGACAAAATGGTTTTGTCGCTCTTGTGCCTTGCCTGTCTTGTCGTCAGCAGTTCGTCGTCATCGTCAGTATAGGTATTGCCACAACAAGACGAAAATAATTCCAACTGCAGCAATTAGACTAAATGAAGTTAAATGGAGTTTATCCGATGTTATAGTTGCCTGCACTGCCCCACTCCACTCACCCCACCAAGCTTCCAACTTTAATCGATCCGTGTCTAATGTGATGGTCCGTTGTACATGAACAAATTATAAAAATAGAAAATATTTAATTGATGGCATTTTTTTTTTTTATTTCATTGCATTTCATTTTATTTCAATTTGAATTCCAGCAAGTAACCCATACCTACTTGTGTTGGCTTAACAAACAATTTGATATCTAACAAATTAAATTCATGAAACACTAAGGCACTGCAACATTAGTCCGTCCGCCATCACATAACATGAATGCATGACATACTTCCGCTGTAGATAGCATTTCTATAATTTGTATTTTATTTACATTGCAAGTGGTCTGTTCCATTAACAGATAAACTAACAACATACACCATTCTAGTACAAAATTCTCCTAAACACATAGAGCGACATCTATGGTATGTCTGTAACTCAGAGGCTAATTAATACATAAACCACCACAAATTCTACTTAGATTATACCCGAACCTTTTTCTCTGGAGATGTTTTAATGGACATCTAGATGGAGCAGCCGAACTTCCGTTGGTTCGTGGCTCTAATATTGCTTTGTTCAGAAATATTATTTTGAATTTCGGAACATAAAAGTCTCCATACAAATGGTTTGTATCCGGGAAAAATAGTAAATTGGTTTGCGTCTGCGGTTGCTTAAGTGATTCCAAATATATAAATTTTATTTCAGTTTTTGGTTAAGTCGATTCTTTTTTTAAATAAAAGTTCTAAAATAAAAGGGGTGTGTTTTCATTGTAATAATGTATAAAAACCATCCTTACATTGAAAAACATATTAGCGATAAATCATTATAAAAGTGTCCATATTTTATATCCAAAGTGGAAAATTATTATTTTAAATTGTTACTAATTTGATTACTATGGATTTGATAAATAGTCACAAATTTATTTAATATTAAATAATATTTTAAGTACATACAGGGTGTCCCAGTAAGAATAGTCCAATCTTAATATGGTCATAAGCCAGGTCAAAATTTAGTAACTTGTTTTTACCGAATCATAATAGTTTTTGAGTAACAGCTGTTTGTTTGAAATTTGGTACAAACCCCTACTTTAAATGAGTTTTTTGTTCACCCCGTCAATAATTGATTTTTTATTTTTTTTTATTTTTACACTAAAACATTGGCCAATAAAGAGACGTTTTGTGCATTAAAATAATTTTGATTTTAAACGCCCTTATTCTTTAAATTACTAGATAAACTCAGCATCCTGAAAAAAAAAAAACTCGTGTAGCTCAATACTGATTCTCACTTTCAAAAAATTGCCTTGTTCTTCTAGTTTCTTAAAATGAATAAAACTTGTTGGTTGGTTTGGTCGTTTGGCGGTGGGTGGGTTGGTGATGGTAAATGGAAACAAACTTATTTAGAAGCAAGGGCGTGCATAAGGAGGGGTAAGGGAGCATTTGCACCCCTAATAAAAATTACTTTTCCATATTTTTTTTTTTTTTGTGTAATTATACAATCAGGGGCGTATGTAAAGGTGATAGGGGGGTGCTTATTAGGAACCTGCAAATTGGCTAAATTTACAACTTGAGTTCTAATTGATGGATTTTTAAGGTAAAACTTGTGTATGGTTTGAAGCGTCATGATCATATTTCGGCTTATAAAAGCAATATTCTGGGCTTAACATTTGAACTACTGCATGCTAAAATTTTTTCATAAAATTATAACTTCAGGAAAACCTGAATATCTATATAATAAAATAACTTTTTCTACTTTATCTCGTACATTTATAATAATTTCACCTCGAGCTAACTGAGGTGACAATTTTTTGTTCACGCTATTCGCTTATGGAACTCGCTTCCTCTTGGCGTAAGAAGACTTTGTTTTGGTGATGGTTTTGAATTGGCTCTTTTCAATTACTTGGCTGGCAACTATTATAGGCGTTAGGGCTGCTTTAGTCTTTAATTAAATTAATTTAAACTTTATTTTTATTGTTATAAATTTTCTTAACTTTTTCTTTATTTATTGTTGTAAATTAACTTGAACTTTTATTTAATTCAACCAAATTGTTTAATTATTTAAATTATTAAAAAATCTAATTATTAACTGTTACTACTATTTAAAAGATCACATTTACGCTATTTAAGATACTTATATTGTAATCTTTGTAAATGTTAGTTGAAATCGATGAATAAATATCAAAATGTCAAATATCAAACTTCTTAAATGAAGATTAAATGTAACGCATCACAAGGGCGTGCACAAATAGGGGTAAGGGGGCACTTTTTTTTCTAATTCTTTATATTGAGTAACTACACAGTCTAGGTGTAGGTACGCAAAGGTGATGTGGGGGCGCTTATTGCGTTGAAATCAGCTAAATAAGATTAGAGTTTTTAAATGAAGATTTAATGTAATGCAACACAAGGGCGTGAACAAGGAGGGGTAAGAGAGCATTTGCACCGTTTATCGAAATTATTTTTCTAGTTTTTTCGTTGAGTATTAAACAAATTAAAAACTTGTTTACGTGGATTTAAGGTTCATTTCCAGGATCGGCTCAAAAAAATTATTCTTTAGTTAATATTTTTATTTTATTTTAATACTTTATAGTGAAACGTTTATATTGTAGCATGATGTTTAATTTACGACAATACAGTCGGGATTTTTTTTAGTGAATTCATAAACATATACTGAGAAATTGAATGTTTGTGGAAAAAAAGTTTTAAAATTTTAATCCTATGAAAAGCTCCGAATAATGCTTATAGAAATTGATAAAAATGCAAGCACACACAACCCACAAACATAATTTAAGCAAAATCAATGTCAGTGTTCATTGATACGTGTGGACGTGGAGGCTAATTTTCATCAATGTTAGTTGACAAAAAAAACCGTCAATGTTACCTGACAAGTAACATGGTGTGTCTGTAGGGCTCTTAAACTGAACATTTTTCGAGTGCTGATTTTAAATCATCTTTTTGGTTGATATTTGGTTGTCATAAAGTTTTACTAAAGAAGACCCAGGCAACGCCTGGTTTGAGGTATGACAGCACCTACTCTTCATGAAGGAGGAGGTTCTCACTAGTTG
This sequence comes from Epistrophella euchroma, assembly GCA_947049315.1. Lineage (NCBI taxonomy): Eukaryota > Metazoa > Arthropoda > Insecta > Diptera > Syrphidae > Epistrophella > Epistrophella euchroma. Next base: position 25,798,799 of record OX346246.1, read on the forward strand.
GTGAAAAATTTTATTCATACGAAACGGGAGCAGGTGCTTCTTTATTGAGCACCTCCTCCGATTCCTATGGATCACATTCTCTGAGTACTTACTCCGTTTTATTCATGTCACTCTGTTCGACTTACTGTCAAAATTGTATCACAGCTTTTTGCTATACAAAAAACTGGGCGCTTAGGCAGGGGGGCTTAATGTTTTGCATTCGTAATATGAAAATTCTTAAATTGATTTTATTTCCATTTAAATTCAATAATTTAATAAATGTTTCCATTTAATTCGATTTAAAGGCTCGTTGTCATTGGCAAGTAGACAAATCGAGGATTTTTTAAATTTCATGGATTAGTGTTGGAAAATATAGATTTAAAAAGACTTGGCAGTCGACAGATCCAGAGAGGAACCCGTCAATGAATAGAATATCGGCTTGTATTCTTCGCTCTACGAAAGATTTCTGGTAAGTTAATTACAATAAGCGATCACGCTATGGTGGTAAGATCAAAAAGTGTCGTTCGAAGAAAGGCTTCCAGGGCAAATCGAAGAAAATGGCGATTTTGTATACTTTCTATGTTGGCTTTCAGATTTATGGGTGAGTTCCAAAATTCATCAGATTTTTTGATTACTTCGATTAAAATTTTTTTTTTTTGCATTCCGAAACGTCAGACTTATGCAATGTAATATTTCTACAAAAAGCATCAAGTTTGCGTTGCTGATGCATTTCTACATTTTGGAACTCAGCTTTTGTTGTATATGTATATACCTATACTAGAAAATTATTTATTTATTTTTTTTAATGAATATTTAATGCAATATAAAATTACAAAAAATAAGGGATTAAAAGGCACTAACAATAGAGCCATCAGCCTACTAGAAAATAAAGTTCCCGGTCTCATAGGAGGCCAATATTACGAATGGGCTCCATGATGGTGATAGTAGGTTGGTTATGGAAGAAGTAGATACGGGGAGGAGATTTGATACGTTTATACGAAAAGGCGATGGATTCAATTTTTTTTTTATGCTAAGCTTCAATCAATTTTTGAAGCACCAGATGACTAGACTGAAAAATTGTCAAGGTCTTTTTGTGAGAGTGTGATGAAGAACTGCTCTTGAAAAACTTTAGATAAGAGTAAGCAGTAAGGGACTCAAGTGGCTGCCTTGAGGAACGCCGGAGGTAGCTACGACAGTGAGTATTCAAAAAGGTGTAATTAGTGTAATTAGTGGTGTTCTCTGCCGCAAAATCCAGATCTTATAAATTGATTTTTTTTTTCGAGAAAAATAAATTTTGTTGGCCCATTGGAAGACAAAAATTGTTGAAATCGGTATTTTAATAGATCTGGATCAAAAAAAATTGATTTTTTTTAACCATTGGAAAACCCCATTAGATACGTATTTACTGTTTAATTCAGTATGTTATACATATTTAAAAAAGGACGTAGGCACACCCAACAGTCAACACCTCGAAACTGTAACTAAAAAAATTTTTGCAGAACAATGCCGCCATTTTTATGTACCCTACGTGATACTTCTCTCAACTTAACTATGTTTTTGGTATAGGCGTCATAAAATATAGGCTCTTTTATATTTTAAAACTACAGTTTTTAATAAATATCTACCCAAATACGAACCAACCAGCGTAAGCTAAAAATATTTGTGCAAGTTTTTGAATATTAAATGAATAGTGATCAAAAAGACGTTAATAAAAGAAATTAATTGAAACTGGTCCAGATTTTCTATTACATCTCTAGTTTCAATCAGCTTTTCTAAGGTTTCTCAAATAACCAATAGCTACTTCTCTGATGACATCAACATAACGATAGAAAATTAATCTTCCCCACAAAAGTCTATAAAATGTAATTAATCCTCCATTAATCAACCTCAATGCACCGCATGCAACTTCATCAGCCATTGCATTTGCTACTTGCTTGCTGACACCGTGAAAAAAAAAAACAACTTTCCACATATTAAAAAAGTAGTTACCAAGAGCTAAAACCTGGTAACATGATTGGTAACAATAAATGGCCTATGTCTATCCATCCCGCATCCATCCAATTCCACTCCCCGCTCCGATCTCTTTCGTATTTTTTTTTGCATTTGTCATTATTCGCCAATTGGTTTCACATTCTCATCACATTAATCGCTCATCATCAGAATTGTAATTGCATCGATTAGCCGCGCAGTTGCTGAAAGCTGAAACATCGATATGAAAGTATCTTTAATCTTAACTATGATATCTGTCGAACAATTTAACGAAAACTCAAGCGTTTACGGAAACTCAAATCGGAGATAAATCAAAAACTGCAGAAGAAAAAAAAAAATAATAATAAAATATAAAAAGCTAAATCCATCGGAAATCGTTTGCTGGTCGTAATAACAATATGAAACGTGATTGCTGGCCTTATTCGGCTAAGACTGGCCAAGCCAGACCAACAATTGCATCATCATCATTCGCTTCCACCATCATCATTCGAAATCGCATTGTGTCCCGCTCTCCATCTTGGTTAAGATGCATAGATACAAGATACTTTTAGGTCTGTTAAGCGGTGGAACGATTTATTGCGCTGTTGTGGTGGCCAATCAACCTCGGCTCCTAAATGGTGTGTACGGCCCTTTAAGACACCGTGCAGTGCTGGTGGCCATGTCCCGGCAAATCCAACTTGGCATACTACTCAATTCCAATCGAGCAGCGTTCGCAATGGTCGACTTAATAGGATTTCTGGATGGATAGCTTCAATCGGATCTCGTCTCGGACGTCCTCCCCGCACAAACCCCATTGTTGGCCAATTCAATTTGCGAAATCGGTTTTCATTAAATTGACAGACTGTCGAGACTGACTGCAGATGGAAATTGGTGGGGGCTAATGCGTGATCGATTGATGCAATAGTTTTGATGCACGGCCGACATTGGATGTGCTGCGCCATTGTACGATCGCACGTCTGACAACTTCATGATGCGAATGATATAAAGTTGATATTGATGATGGTTTGCATGCGCATTTTGCGATACTGATGATGATGATGATGAAGATCCAATCCAATCCAATTCAAGTGGAGGCTTAAGAGTTTTTCAATTTATTTCATCGCTTTTCTTTTTTTTTGTTTTTTGTATTTATAAAATTGTTTTTTCTTTTTTTTCAGCTAAATTATGATTATAATACCATTTCTGGCTTTTGTATTTTATTTATTTCAGGTCATGGTATTTTATTGCAAATAAAATTGGAAATCTGAGAGAGAAAGAGGAGGCAGCAATTTAAAAATAAAGACGGATGTTATATGAAATGGTATTTCAAAATACCGGCGCGGCGGAGCAATGATATGCAGAGTTGATTATATTGAGTTTATGTGCAATTACCTCAGCTTAATTGGACTTTTACAATCAAATTAAATTACTTCAAGATCCTGAACTTCTATTAAAGTTTTGGTAGAAATACAATTTGTGTCTTTTAATGAATTTCTTTTCTTTTTTTTGGTCAAACAAAATTTTAACTCGAAAATAGTACAAAAAAAAAAAAACAATGTATTAAAAGAAGTTGTTATCCTTTTTTTTCGAAGACAGCCAGAAAATTGTTTTTTTTTTTATATATACATAATTTTACAATGGGTTTGCATAAAAAACGGCCTCAGTAGAATTTAAGGGCATAAAAAGCGAAAATGGGATAAAGTTCCGGTCACCAGTCAAAATATAAAGCAAAAACTACGAAACAACTGTAAACAGTATGTTTCTTGGCACTTCTTCGTTCATAATCGATAGAATTGTAAGCACAACATTGATAAAGGCAGAAGATGAATTCTCATACAAATTACACCCTAAACTTAAAATATTTGTGGATGTTAAAATCATAATTATAAGTGCAAAAAAGTAACTACTATTTAAAAGTTTTAACTATTGTTCAAAAGTATTAAAGTGTATAACGATGTTGAAATCAAACAGGGCAACTGAATCCAACCCTGGGGTTTTGTACACATCAGGCTGAAAGGTATAGGTAGGTATAGAAATGGCGGCCCCGAGCAGCCTAAGCTCGGTGACCCAATTAGCGCTGAGGAGCGCCGTTTTGATACCATCATGACTCGTGTGACCTATATAAAGAACCGGTGTTATGAGAGGGATTCACGGATCAAAATGCCAGGCTAGGCAGATTGTTGGTTTCAGAAGTCCATTTACCACCTGCTTGTAGTCTATGGATTCTGACGGGGGAAATGGTGTAGTAGTAGTAGCTACTTAAAGAATCATCTTAGAGCCATTTCGACCCGTTGAGAAAGGAGATCAAGTCTTTGATCTTCAGTTCGGAGAGCTCATGGAGATCGTCAAAAAAGGACTTTCCCAATGATTGTGTTCTGATTCTGGCCAGAGCGGGACATTTACACAGGAAATGGTAAACAGTTTCCCTTTCCTGCTGGTCCCCACAGCTACGACAGTGAGTGTTGTGAGGGATGCCCAGCTTCACCGCATGTTCTCCGATGGGCCAGTGCCCAGAAAAGATCGCAACGACCCTGGCTATGTCTCGCCTGGGTCTGCATAAAAGGTCAGTTGTTCGGTTTTTGCTATAGGTGGGCCACGTCTTTCTGGATATGACGCAGTTAGCTAAACTGCTCCACCTACGGTTGGATTCATTTAGAAAAATTGAGAAGATATTGCCCTTCATAACCCCAAGAGGAATTTTGACTCTTTCCGCAAGAGAGTCATGAAGGGCTGATCCTTGCCTGGCCAGTTCGTCTGCCCGCTCGTTACCCTCAATGCCACGATGACCTGGAACCCAGATAAGAGAGACTCTGAGGTTCCCATCTAGGCTTGCGAGCTCATCACGACATTGTCGAACCAATTTGGAAAACGAAAGTGGCGAAGCAATAGCTTTAACGGCTGCCTGACTGTCTGTCAGGATGGCAGTATTACGATTCTTGTTAGGGTCTTGTTTAAGTATCCTGCATGCTTCCCTGATTACCAGCAATTCCGCCTGGAAAACACACGCGAAGTTAGGAAGCCGATAAGATTTGGAAATGTTCAGAGATTCGGAAAAAACACCCGAACCAACTCCACACTCCATCTTTGAACCATCAGTGAAGATAGTTGAGTCGAAGCCTCTCGTCACGAGGTCATCTTTCCATTCCTCCCTGGTAGGAAAAATAACTTTAAAATCTGAAAGGTATAGTGATAAGTTCAACGATACTTACTCTCAAAAGGAAAGCTTGAAGAACAACAACTCTTTGATAAGTTCTTGAACACTTTGGACTTTCATTATGATTTGTCAATTTATAACAAATTGAAAAGGCCATAAGCGAAAAGAAGTGCCTATAGTCTCTTTTTTATTCCTTGCAGTGAAAACCCTCATGGTCCCCTAAATTTTGTCCAGTTATGAGAACTGTCCGGTTAAGAGATATCCTCTGTAACCAGCTTTCCTTGTATTTACAAAATGTGTCCGCTTATCGGAGGTGTTTGATGTAGGGCTGTCAACGAGACGAGACCAAGGCCCTATTTCATAAAACTTTACAGGTGAAAATTTCACACTTGTCTGACAATTTTGTATTTTATAAAATATGTTAGGTGACAAATTTGTCAGAAAAATAAAATGACAAATTTGTCATGACAATTTTGTCATTGTCATATTTTGACACATTTGTCGTGACAATTTTGGCATTAGTCCAGTGCATTTATGAAATTTGTATATGGGTATATGGGTGATGAAAATGAAATGAAATCGGAGATCATTACCCTGAGTTTTCGTACTTGTGAAATTCACCTTTCGGTCGCCCGCCATCTTGGATTTTAGTTTTCTTTTAATATCTTGGTTTCGGTTAGTCCTACAAAAAGCTTTGTGAGACAAAAAGTGTGCAGAATTAAATTTTCTATTTCTAATTTTAAGAACATTTTGTTTTAAATTGTGACTATTGAAAAAGTTGCAAGCCGACAAAGTGAAAAAATTCAAAATTTTCAAGTGTTTTTCAAAATTTAGCATGAACATTAAAAAAAAAATACATGTACCTACCACAAACTTGTAAAGCTTTAAATTCTCTACAATTTTGCCATACATATTTTTTTTGTACTGCAATAAAAAAAAAAGATATGAATATTTGTTTCTTAAAAACCACCGTTTTAGAATTTAGTGGCTGCTTCATCGATAAATTGGAATTCTCCTTTTGGCAATGTTTTCTATTCGCGAGTTGTAAAAATGCCTGCTTTCCGAATCACGAGCCTTTTCCATGAACCCATCGCGAATAGGATTTTCGTGCGCTTGAATTATGCGATAGAACTGCTCCTCCAGGGTCTGTACGTTTAGGAATCTAACGTCACCACAAGCTTGGCCTAAACTTTTCCACTTCGGCATCCATCAATATTCGTTCCTTATTTCATATAAAGCCATTTTTTTTTGCTAGACTGGCGCCCTGATGAGACAGTACATTCACGATTTAGTCCGCCTGTGATTTAAGAGTGCTAGTGAAAAGTTTAGGAAGACCCCGGCGCAGTGGAGGTAGTCCTTGACTGCTTACCTGGATGTGTAAGTTTATGCCCCAGTCTAGGCAGCATTCTTTTCTATATTCCCTCAACTGAACGCCACTCCTGGGATTTAATGAGATAATCAAAACCTTATTTCTCAATCCACTGTGCTAACAAAAATCTATCATATCCTTCTATTCCTTCTAACATCGTCTAATTTATAAGACCCTAGGTCTTACTGGCATATATATGTTTGTGTTGACCCATTTCCAGGTATAACGCATAATTTGGTGTGTTAAGCAGAAGATTAAACAGTTTTTTTCAGAAAATTTCGATGGAACTTTTCTATCACTTCGTATACTCGTCAATTCAAGCTTTGAGAAGATTTGGTTTTTTTATCCAGGTGTCTTACTTATTTTAACTCCCAGATACTAACCGGTTTCTACGCCACAAGCAGGGCTGGAAATTATTCTCAACCTTCCAGCCCTGGATAAGTACATAAGGAGTATAGAAGCCAAAAGTGCATTTCGACTTAAGGAAATGGACTCTTGGAACCACAGAACCTTTGGTAATGGGTCTATCTGGCAACGATATGCCGGACTTGATGTGACCACTGACTACCTTCCACCCGTAATAGATTTTAGAAAGAACTTTTCGGTTCTAATACCCGAAAGACATGGATGGGAACCCAACTTACTACACAGTGAACGGGGTATCCCCTTCTACACTGATGGGTCAAAAAGGGAAGAAGGAACAGGAGCTGGGGTGTTTTGCAAAGATCTTAATATTAGAGAATCTTATAAACTCCCAGATGAGTGTAGTGTCTTTCAAGCTGAAATTTATGCTATTAAAAAAGCAGCAGAAATTGTTTACGAGAAAAAACTGAGCTCGTCATCACAGATCACTTTTTTCGTGGATAGCCAAGCTGCTATCAAAGCATAAGTCAGTGAGACTATAAGATCCAAGTCAGTAGCAAAATGTCGAGGCATACTGAACAATATATGTTACACTAACCAAGTCAAACTCTGCTGGGTTCCTGGAAATATAGCAATATAGAAGGGAATGACATAGCAGATGCACTGGCAAGGAAAGGGTCAATTTCATATAGAGACAGTAGTAGATGTCATGGCCACATGGGACTAAACGTCCCGATTAGCATAATAAAAAGGAAGATAGACCTAATAACGAAAGAGCAAATCAATAACTCCTGGATATCCAGGAACGATTGCGCCATCTCTACAAGTTTATGGCCTAGAATTAATGAAAAGGAAACTTAGTATATTATATCGCTGAGTAAAAAGAATATCAGAATCAGAACCCTGATAGGTGTACTGACGGCACATTGTGCCATTGGCATAATGGCCACTAGATTGGGTGTGCACGCACTCGATTTCTGTAGGATCTGTCAGGATGTTGAAGAAATAGAAACCATTAAAACACCTGCTCTGCGATTGCCCAAACCTCCAAACAAACCGCCTCCGTTACCTTGGAAATAGTTTTGTTGCAGAACTGGACGATTTAGCGCATGTCTCAATGGTAAACATTAGGAAATATATAGACATTATATTAACACTTTCCGACAGCAGAAGAAATAAAAGAAAAAAAAAACTCGATATTAACAACTTTATTTGATTAATTTGTAATTTTTACTATATTTATTAAAATAACTTGTAGGAGCGATATTAAAATTGAACAATAAACCACTTTCACAGCAGAATTGCCAACCACCGCTATAACCCGCTATAAGGCTCAACTTTCCTTTACGACATCCCGAATTTGGATACGCGGATGGTCTCATTCGATAGATATTCACTAAAAAACACCAAATATCACAATTTTAGGGTGAGGAAATATATGTAAGTATTTTTAATTAATTTTCAAAGTTACAATTTTTCCATACAAAATGCATGGAAATAAATAAAAAAACACCAAGATGGGGATGAAAGAACTTCCCATGTCGTGACAGTGTATGCTTAGTATTGCCAGACGTACACAATGGTTTTGGGATATTTTTTATATTTGCGATTTCTGGAATTTTTATTCGGAATTTTCAGATTTTAGCCCGATTTTTAGGGAAATTACTTATATGATCAGTTATGAAAGAGTAAAATTTTAACGGTAAAATATGCAGGAAACAAGTCACAATTGCAATGTTATTTGCATTTTATTTGAGAAATATTGAGATTTAAAACTATTATTTAACCTCATTTTGAATTACATTTAAGTGAGATTAAACAGTTTTAAATTTCCCGAAAAAAATTCCCAAAATAAAAACCCAAGTGAAAAAATACATGCCTGGCAATACGAAACAGACCGTCTGACATTTCTTTAGTTTGTATTGTTTTCCAAACAAAAACTTCTAAAAATTAATTAAAAATACATTATGTATAAATGTTTCCTCACTTTAAAATTGTGATATTTAGTGTTTTTAGGTGTTCATCTTTCCAATGAGACTATCCGCGTTTCCAAATTCCGCGTATAAAAAGTGCAAATCGGTAAAAAAAAATGCCCGATTTTGAAAATTTGAAACATTTTTTAATTGCATTTAGGGGGGTTTTCTCACCATAATATTTGAAAAATATTCTATTGAGATGCTTACCTACCCCTAAAAAAAAATCAACTTCGAAATCGGGATGTCGTAATGGAAAGTCGCCCCCGCTATAATAAAGAAATCTCGCATCCCTTGTATCAAATAATTTTGAATTTTCAAAATCAAAATATCAGATTTTAAAAATTTAACAAGAGCAGACAATATTCTGTGTTAATCAAAAGTAAGTTTTATAACTCTCTTAGGGCCAGTTGTACAAATTTACGCTGAACCGCAGATCAACTAAACTCGAGTTAAATTGTGAACCAGGTTCAACTTCGAGTGCGTTGTACAGTCGTGGTTCAGGTGAGAGTTAACTGAACTCGAGTTAAAGTCTATATTGGGCTTTTCCAGAATCTGACTCTGTCTTTTCTCTTTCTAATTTTGACAGTTCTTTAATGGAAAAGAAGCTCTAGATGGGGGAAAAACAACATTACAAACAAATATAAATACTCACCGATACTGTTTGCGCCTTTAATAGTGTGTTTGTTTTCCCCCCATCTAGAGTTTTTGACGTTTGGTGGAAGTTCTCAATACTACAAAAATTGAGTATATAATATAGCTTACGTCAATGTCAAATGTCAGTCGATTGCTCGATTCGTGAATTTATCGCACAAACATCATGAGTTATTTCACAAGGTTTGCTCAAATCATTCTTTTAAATGCCGAATTCTAATGATAATCCTCAATCGAAAAAGAAAATAATACTAAAAATAAGATTGTGACGACACAAAAATTCCAAGATGGCGGCTCGGGTGTGTAGGAGTCTAGAATTCATCTCCCGCCAAATATTTTGAATAAAATTAAATAACGCCGCTTCACGGATCAGCCGCCAGAGTGCGACAGCAACCAATCTATGGCGAGCCAACCACTTTTAATATATATATTGATTCGTTTACAAAACCTCAACCTGTCACCACGCGCCTAGTTATAATTGTTTTAAATAATTCTTGAGCATATATTTTAAGTAAAATAAAATTGAATTTTAAGTAAACTGTCTATTTGTTTCAAATTAATAAGACATAATTGACACGCTCCTAAATTGGTGACCCCGACGACGCCCGGCGACGACACACACAAAAAACTTTAATATAGTACAGTCTCATACATATTTTTTTTTTGTAATTCTTTCAATTAGTGTAAAATGCCTGAATCTAAAGAACTAGACCCACAAAATACTGGATCTAGAAGTGGTGCCGGAACCGAACAACAACATCCAGACGCAGTTCAAATGCAGTTAAACCAACTTCAAGAGCTCCACCAACAACTTACGCAGCAGGCACAGGTTATGAGAGGTTCGGAAGTTGAAGCGAGTCATGCTCAAGTGCGACCACCACCATTTTGGCGAGAAAATGTAAAACTTTGGTTTGCGCAACTTGAAGCCCAATTTACGCTTGTTAATTTGCGATCGGACGCCAGAAAATTTAACATCGTCATTGCTCACCTCGACCAGACAACAGCGACAGAAGTACAAGATGTCATTATTCATCCACCACAAGGTAACGCATACATTCGTTTAAAAGAAGAACTCATTTCTCGTTTGGCTCCATCTAGAGATCAACAGATCAGACAAATGCTAGATCGTGAACAGTTAGGGGATAGGAAACCATCCCAGTTTCTTCGGCGTTTGAGAGATTTATCTGGAGGTACCATGACAGACGATGCTTTAAAGGCAATTTGGCTAGATAGACTGCCAGTTCATTCACAGTCAATACTTGCCGCTCATCCTCCTGGTACCATCGAAAATCCAACGAATTTGGACAACCTCGGTGTTATCGCAGATCGAATTAATGACGTCATTCCACAGCAACAAGTCGCCAGTACATCGTCCCAACAGGAATCGGTCTTAACGAGTATGCTCCAAAAGGTAGATGGGCTGACGAAGCAGGTAGAGGCATTGTCTATGAGGCGCATGGACAACAAACAAACACGAAACAGCTCACGATCGCGTTCCCGTGGCAGACAATATCAAAAGCCGACAAAAAATCGAAGTGAACAGACAAATACCACTTCCAATAATCGCCAGAGTAATATTTGCTATTTTCATCGCTGCTGGGGATCAAAGGCAAGAAATTGTCGTCAACCATGCAACTTTAAGCAGCAGGGAAACGAGAGCGGGTGTCATTAAAGGCGGTAAATGACAGCCAAAACTCTAGCCGCCTTTTTGTTACGGACAAATCGTCAAAACTGCAGTTTTTGGTAGACACTGGCTCTGACGTTTCAGTGTTTCCACATACTGGTCCACGTCGTAAGTCGAAGCAATCCGACTACACGCTTTACGCTGCTAACGGAACCCCGATACCAACGTACGGTTTTCGCACATTGCAACTGAACCTTGGACTCCGTAGAGATTTCACATGGCGTTTTGTAGTAGCTGACGTCCGCAAGCCCATCATTGGAGCTGATTTCCTCGCATTTTACAAACTTCTTGTGGATGTTTCGTACAGCAGATTGCTAGATGGACTCACTGGACTTTCTACACGAGGTTCTTATACAACTGAGATCTCTGCACAAGTCAAATCTGTTTGCGGAACTTCTAGGTACATCGAACTGCTCAAACAATATCCCAGCTTGACTCGACCGGATGGAGCTTTCAAACAAATTCGGCATTCCACTGTTCATCACATCAACACAAATGCAGGTCCTCCAGTTTGCTGCAAAGCACGGCGTTTGGCTCCCGACAAGATGAAAATAGCAAAAGGTGAGTTTGAAAAGATGTTTAAAATGGGTATAGCTCGCCGCTCTGAAAGTTGCTGGTCGTCGCCACTTCATCTTGTCGCCAAGAAAACTGGTGATTGGCGTCCGTGTGGGGATTACCGTGCATTGAACGACCGCACTATCCCAGACAACTACCCACCACGTAACTTGCAGGATTGTTCAGCTAATCTCGCCGGCAAAAAGATTTTTTCTAAAATCGACCTGGTTAAAGCATTCAACCAGATTCCAATCGCGTCAAATGACATCAAGAAGACAGCCATAATTACACCCTTTGGACTTTTCGAGTTCATGTTTATGACGTTTGGACTCCGAAACGCTGCCCAGACCTTTCAGAGGTTCATCGACGAAGTCACGAATGGTCTCGACTTCTGTTTTGCATACGTGGACGATATTTTGGTGGCATCGGATGACGAGGAACAACATTTTCAACATCTCCATACGCTTTTCAGTAGGCTGAACGAATATGGCGTTGTCTTAAATGTAGCTAAAAGCGAGTTTGGTAAGTCTAAAATCACATTTTTAGGTTACTTAATCTCAAGCGACGGAATCAAACCACCCGAGGAAAGAGTCAAGGCTATCATCAATTGCAAGCCTCCAACTACAGTTAAACAACTACGAAGATTCCTTGGATCCATAAATTTTTATAGACGCTTCATAAAAAACGCAGCCAAGCTACAAGCTCCATTAAACGAGTGCTTAAAAGGACCAAACAAGAAAGGTAACCAAACTATCGTCTGGACAAAAAATCTTCAGCAAGCATTTAGCGCTTGCAAAAATGCTCTCCGCTATTGAGTGCCATGAATCACCAGCATGGGCTGATGAACTGCCTGTTGTACTTCTGGGACTCAGAGCATCTTTCAAGGAAGACCTCAAAGCCACTCCAGCTGAAATGTTATACGGAGAAACCATCAGACTACCCGGCGAGTTCTTTACACCAACAAAGAACACCAGCGATGATCCAACGACCTTCGTGAATCAACTTCGACGTCATTTTGATGAAATAAAACCAGCTCCAGCATCACGTCATGGCTCACGAGCAATATTCATATTCAAGGAACTGTCTACAGTGTCTCATGTTTTCATCAGACGAGATGCAGTCAGAATTGGACTACAGCAGCCATATGAGGGTCCATTCCCAGTCGTAAAGAGAGCTGATAAATTTTTCGTCCTCAGAATTCGAGGAAAAGACATAACCGTTTCTATTGATCGTTTAAAACCTGCATTTTTACTTTCAGACGATAACAGTATTCAACATAAAGAGTCAATCACTCCATCATCTACATTGCCTATCATTCCAACAACCTCTGACGACATAATCCAAAGAAGGACGAGATCAGGTAGATGCGTTCGAATTCCGGAACGATTTGGATATTAAAACAACCAACTAATATTCCATCGTAACAAAGTTACTGGGAAGGGAGTGCTGTAGGAGTCTAGAATTCATCTCCCGCCAAATATTTTGAATAAAATTAAATAACGCCGCTTCACGGATCAGCCGCCAGAGTGCGACAGCAACCAATCTATGGCGAGCCAACCACTTTTAATATATATATTGATTCGTTTACAAAACCTCAACCTGTCACCACGCGCCTAGTTATAATTGTTTTAAATAATTCTTGAGCATATATTTTAAGTAAAATAAAATTGAATTTTAAGTAAACTGTCTATTTGTTTCAAATTAATAAGACATAATTGACACGCTCCTAAATTGGTGACCCCGACGACGCCCGGCGACGACACACACAAAAAACTTTAATATAGTACAGTCTCATACATATTTTTTTTTTGTAATTCTTTCAATTAGTGTAAAATGCCTGAATCTAAAGAACTAGACCCACAAAATACTGGATCTAGAAGTGGTGCCGGAACCGAACAACAACATCCAGACGCAGTTCAAATGCAGTTAAACCAACTTCAAGAGCTCCACCAACAACTTACGCAGCAGGCACAGGTTATGAGAGGTTCGGAAGTTGAAGCGAGTCATGCTCAAGTGCGACCACCACCATTTTGGCGAGAAAATGTAAAACTTTGGTTTGCGCAACTTGAAGCCCAATTTACGCTTGTTAATTTGCGATCGGACGCCAGAAAATTTAACATCGTCATTGCTCACCTCGACCAGACAACAGCGACAGAAGTACAAGATGTCATTATTCATCCACCACAAGGTAACGCATACATTCGTTTAAAAGAAGAACTCATTTCTCGTTTGGCTCCATCTAGAGATCAACAGATCAGACAAATGCTAGATCGTGAACAGTTAGGGGATAGGAAACCATCCCAGTTTCTTCGGCGTTTGAGAGATTTATCTGGAGGTACCATGACAGACGATGCTTTAAAGGCAATTTGGCTAGATAGACTGCCAGTTCATTCACAGTCAATACTTGCCGCTCATCCTCCTGGTACCATCGAAAATCCAACGAATTTGGACAACCTCGGTGTTATCGCAGATCGAATTAATGACGTCATTCCACAGCAACAAGTCGCCAGTACATCGTCCCAACAGGAATCGGTCTTAACGAGTATGCTCCAAAAGGTAGATGGGCTGACGAAGCAGGTAGAGGCATTGTCTATGAGGCGCATGGACAACAAACAAACACGAAACAGCTCACGATCGCGTTCCCGTGGCAGACAATATCAAAAGCCGACAAAAAATCGAAGTGAACAGACAAATACCACTTCCAATAATCGCCAGAGTAATATTTGCTATTTTCATCGCTGCTGGGGATCAAAGGCAAGAAATTGTCGTCAACCATGCAACTTTAAGCAGCAGGGAAACGAGAGCGGGTGTCATTAAAGGCGGTAAATGACAGCCAAAACTCTAGCCGCCTTTTTGTTACGGACAAATCGTCAAAACTGCAGTTTTTGGTAGACACTGGCTCTGACGTTTCAGTGTTTCCACATACTGGTCCACGTCGTAAGTCGAAGCAATCCGACTACACGCTTTACGCTGCTAACGGAACCCCGATACCAACGTACGGTTTTCGCACATTGCAACTGAACCTTGGACTCCGTAGAGATTTCACATGGCGTTTTGTAGTAGCTGACGTCCGCAAGCCCATCATTGGAGCTGATTTCCTCGCATTTTACAAACTTCTTGTGGATGTTTCGTACAGCAGATTGCTAGATGGACTCACTGGACTTTCTACACGAGGTTCTTATACAACTGAGATCTCTGCACAAGTCAAATCTGTTTGCGGAACTTCTAGGTACATCGAACTGCTCAAACAATATCCCAGCTTGACTCGACCGGATGGAGCTTTCAAACAAATTCGGCATTCCACTGTTCATCACATCAACACAAATGCAGGTCCTCCAGTTTGCTGCAAAGCACGGCGTTTGGCTCCCGACAAGATGAAAATAGCAAAAGGTGAGTTTGAAAAGATGTTTAAAATGGGTATAGCTCGCCGCTCTGAAAGTTGCTGGTCGTCGCCACTTCATCTTGTCGCCAAGAAAACTGGTGATTGGCGTCCGTGTGGGGATTACCGTGCATTGAACGACCGCACTATCCCAGACAACTACCCACCACGTAACTTGCAGGATTGTTCAGCTAATCTCGCCGGCAAAAAGATTTTTTCTAAAATCGACCTGGTTAAAGCATTCAACCAGATTCCAATCGCGTCAAATGACATCAAGAAGACAGCCATAATTACACCCTTTGGACTTTTCGAGTTCATGTTTATGACGTTTGGACTCCGAAACGCTGCCCAGACCTTTCAGAGGTTCATCGACGAAGTCACGAATGGTCTCGACTTCTGTTTTGCATACGTGGACGATATTTTGGTGGCATCGGATGACGAGGAACAACATTTTCAACATCTCCATACGCTTTTCAGTAGGCTGAACGAATATGGCGTTGTCTTAAATGTAGCTAAAAGCGAGTTTGGTAAGTCTAAAATCACATTTTTAGGTTACTTAATCTCAAGCGACGGAATCAAACCACCCGAGGAAAGAGTCAAGGCTATCATCAATTGCAAGCCTCCAACTACAGTTAAACAACTACGAAGATTCCTTGGATCCATAAATTTTTATAGACGCTTCATAAAAAACGCAGCCAAGCTACAAGCTCCATTAAACGAGTGCTTAAAAGGACCAAACAAGAAAGGTAACCAAACTATCGTCTGGACAAAAAATCTTCAGCAAGCATTTAGCGCTTGCAAAAATGCTCTCCGCTATTGAGTGCCATGAATCACCAGCATGGGCTGATGAACTGCCTGTTGTACTTCTGGGACTCAGAGCATCTTTCAAGGAAGACCTCAAAGCCACTCCAGCTGAAATGTTATACGGAGAAACCATCAGACTACCCGGCGAGTTCTTTACACCAACAAAGAACACCAGCGATGATCCAACGACCTTCGTGAATCAACTTCGACGTCATTTTGATGAAATAAAACCAGCTCCAGCATCACGTCATGGCTCACGAGCAATATTCATATTCAAGGAACTGTCTACAGTGTCTCATGTTTTCATCAGACGAGATGCAGTCAGAATTGGACTACAGCAGCCATATGAGGGTCCATTCCCAGTCGTAAAGAGAGCTGATAAATTTTTCGTCCTCAGAATTCGAGGAAAAGACATAACCGTTTCTATTGATCGTTTAAAACCTGCATTTTTACTTTCAGACGATAACAGTATTCAACATAAAGAGTCAATCACTCCATCATCTACATTGCCTATCATTCCAACAACCTCTGACGACATAATCCAAAGAAGGACGAGATCAGGTAGATGCGTTCGAATTCCGGAACGATTTGGATATTAAAACAACCAACTAATATTCCATCGTAACAAAGTTACTGGGAAGGGAGTGCTGTAGGAGTCTAGAATTCATCTCCCGCCAAATATTTTGAATAAAATTAAATAACGCCGCTTCACGGATCAGCCGCCAGAGTGCGACAGCAACCAATCTATGGCGAGCCAACCACTTTTAATATATATATTGATTCGTTTACAAAACCTCAACCTGTCACCACGCGCCTAGTTATAATTGTTTTAAATAATTCTTGAGCATATATTTTAAGTAAAATAAAATTGAATTTTAAGTAAACTGTCTATTTGTTTCAAATTAATAAGGCATAATTGACACGCTCCTAAAGGTGTATAAAATAAGCATACCTTTGGTCTTATTAATTAGATTTTTGGCTGTTTAAACTATGTCTAAGTATTTTGAAACAGTCGGAAATATGCTTTTTTAATAAAAAAATTATTGCATTTCTCTAGGTTTATATACAATAGATTACGTTGTCTAAAGCAAGATAAAAAGATAGATTACTTTAGAAAAAATTAGAAAGGTTTTTTAAAAACTTGGACGGCTGTCTAAAGTTAGACAATGTTTATTAATAAGACCACTTCTTGTATCTGTTTATCGTGACTGTCAAAAAAATTCAGTTTGAAGTGAGATAGCATGTAGAGGTACAAGAAACATTCTACATCAAAAATTATAATAGCCAATCACATCCTTGAACCCTGGCTGACTCTCAAGTTAACCCGCCGAAATTGGCGAGTTAAATTTTTCGTGTTTCAGCGGTGAGTTAAGTCTTAAACCTCGATGGTACAACACTTCATAGCAGTTGAACTGAGTTCAAATCTTGAACCACTGCTGAACCACGACTGTACAACTGGCCCTTAGACATGCACCTACATGTTTCTATTTGGATATAGAATAACCATACGTAGGTAGGACATAGAAGGTTCCTTTAATTTAAAGGTTATTTTTATAATCTCACATTGAAATAAAATATTTTGTATTATCTTGAGTTCATGTCAAAATTTACATAGTTAAAGCATACGAAATATTCAAAATAATATGGTTGTATGTAAACATTATTAACATACAATATTTATCTCTTTTATATACATCCTCGTTTATAACATTATTAAAACTCTTAAGATTTATTCCGAGAGTATGATGAAAAAGGATTGCAGTCATTCTAGTCAATCCCATTCATCCACAGTGACTGAATTATTATTTAACATTTTTTTTAGCTTTGAGTCATAGATTGCACTGTTTAGCGAACAAAGTACGGCAATTTATCCAAATGATATGGGTAGGAAAATTGTGCAATTCCAATTTGTTAAACTTCTTAAAGTCATAAATCCAACTGTAAATCTCTGGGTGACACCTCTGTCCACCCACACTGCAGCCTGATGGTCGACCATGTCACATAACACCAAGTCAATCCATTATGCAGAAAGACTTTACAAAAAGCCTTTTAACCGACCAAAAAAGTACTCAAAATAACATTCGGTTCTTGATTAGATAACCTGGGTGCTTTTAAAATTCACTTAACGAACACTCACATCAGATCAGAGCAATATGGTTGTTTTGTTATATGCGAAGAGCCAAGGCCGCGAAATTAATATTTGGCCTGTAAAAAAAATTAACTCCACTCGCTCGTTAATCGACAGGCTAATTAATTTAAAGATGTCCCTGTCCACCATGCACAGGATGACTGTTTTTTTTTTTAGTTTGGATCGTTCTGAAGGCTCTTTAGTTTTGTGACGAGGTAATTAAATGGTCTTGATGGTTTTCTTTATATTTGAATTCCTTAAACGTGACGTGTATTCCATCCGAATGACCGACCCGATGACGATAACTCTGAGATTAACAAACACCTCAGTTCTCAACGTATCTAGCGCTTGGTCCAAAGGAATATTAAAGAACAAAGTCAACCGATTGACACAGCCTTTGTTAATCAATATGGATTCAAATTCATTAATTTACATGTTTTGATTTTGACTGAGCAACATCGTTGTGATGTGGTGGTGAGCGGTGTTGTTGCCAAGAAAAGCTTTTAAAATACTGTCGCTGAGACATCCTTAGATTTTTGGAAAAGATGTGTAAATGTATCTGTTCGGGATTCCCAACAAATTATTCCGACTCAAGAGATATCAGAAAATTGTCGATGATTCACGATTTTTTTTTTCATAAAACTGGAATCAGGTCAGGTATAAAATAAACCTACCTACCTTTATTAAAAATAAAATCTTGTATCAAGTCATTAAAAAAGATTACAAGTTTCCTGATTGAATGGTTTTCATTTATTTAACCTCTATAAAAAATGATAAAAGCGTTAAGCGTTTTTTTTAACTTCATACACTAATTTTAATTTTCAGGTATTTTACTGCTTAATTGAACGTCTGAGTTCCAGATTAATTTTCTATGCGTTCGATTTAATTAAGATCGTTAAATTATCTTAACGACATGCGAATTAAAACGCTTACTATTCAATAAAAAAAAAAACTCGTCATTAGATCGTCTAAGAAAAGTGGAAGTATTTTATGTAGCATATTTATTTTTAGATCCTGCTCATTTGTGGACTTTTGGACTTCTCCATCACCGTAGTGTTTAATTTATGACTACGACGACGATTTTTTTACAAGAAACAAAATACTTGATACCCTGAATAACTTTTTATGCAAGCATGATTTTCCAATTTTTTAAATAATGTTATCTGTTCGAAGAAAGTCAAACAAAAATTGTTGATGCTTTTTGGGTGAGGGTAACACAATCTACAAATTTTAGGGTTTTTCATATTAAAATTTGTTTTCAAAAGCAGTCTCTGATAATTTTTTGGCTTCAGGATTTGCAGCGCTTTTAAGAAATCCAATAGTGAAAAGTTCTTAAAAGCAAAAAAAAAAAATATATTATTATTGTAATATAAGAAATTCAGTCTTGAAAGAAAAAAGTTCAACTTCTTAAATATACTTTATAATTTATATTGTGTAAACATAATTTGGGACAAGCACGTCCCTATCTATCTACTCCTCGTGCCGTGCAATGTTCATGATTTTTTTTTTTTTTGAAATGCTGTTACATTCTGCACACTTTGGTATTTTTAGTGAGCTATGAGGAGCATTTATCTGGCCATATTTTTTTTTCAGAAATGAGCCTAATTAGCGTAAAACGGTCAAAGGAATTTGATATAAGGGGGAGAGTACGATAACTTTGGCGCCAAAAATTAATAACGATTTTTCGTAGAGGGGCCAAAATCAAGCATTTTTTACTACGGAACGCCTTCCTTCTCTATCCTATCTATCTCGCCCCGTTTAGGAGGTAGGGACAATTTTAGAAAAAAAAATGACTTAAAATAAAAAAAAAAAAATATTAAAAAACAACGGCAACACCTACAATAAAGTACTATACCAGGTTCTTTAATCCTAAATTAAAATTAAATTATTTAAGTCAAAAGTTTTTAAAAAATTCACATGCAAACTCAAAATTTTGATTAAAAAACAATGAAAAAAAGTTTAGACCAATTTTTTTTTTAATTGTGAAATGAAGATCTAAATTGGCTTGATATACGCAATTCCTAATAGAACACAAAAAACCGAATGGTTTTATGTCCTCTAGTTTTTGAGAAAATTGAAAATTACTAAAACTACTTATCTCACCCTTTATAACCGGTAAGTTTATTCAATGTAAGTGTTGCCGTTGTTTTTAATAATTTGTTTTCATTTTAAGATGTTTTTTTTTTTTTAAATTACCCCTACCTCCTAAACGGGGCGAGATAGACCCCCCTCCCATAATAAAATAATGCTTATTTTTGACCCCTAAACAAAAAACCGCTATCAATTTTTGGCGCCAAAGTTAGCGTACTCGTGCCCTATAAAGCCATGATTAATGGCTTTTCCTTTACCTGCATGAATTTGAAAAAAATGTCTTTTCAGCAGGATTTAGCTAGATGTACCTACGTTACCAAAATCAATTTAATAAATGTAACGATTCGAATATTCAAATAGCTGAATTGTTAAATTATTGCTTGTTTTAGTAAACAAAAAACAAGTTATAGTAAAATTTACTATTCCATGGCTAATTTGTTCGCATACTATGTGTATACAAAAGAAACTTCTTATACTCAGATCTCGTTAGTTACTACTTCATGCAACTA
This sequence comes from Epistrophella euchroma, assembly GCA_947049315.1. NCBI lineage: Eukaryota > Metazoa > Arthropoda > Insecta > Diptera > Syrphidae > Epistrophella > Epistrophella euchroma. The sequence goes on from OX346246.1 coordinate 25,819,409, forward strand.
CCTATATCATTAAAACCACACAATTAATGTAAGCCATTTCAATAAGATTTCCAACAATATTTGTTAAACGTCTTAACTTCTGCAAAGTCATTTCCTCTCATCAGCCCACATTGCAATAATTTTGCATTTCTTAATTTACAATCTCGCAATACCTTGCTCGCAGTGAAGTCATTTCTTCAACGATGGAACAGGGGCTCTATTATAATACACTATCATCATTATGAACAAGCTATATATTTCCCCCTTTGGCATCAACTTAACAAAGCCCCACTGAGACTAAACACTTTACAAATCGTCACATCATGACACAAAACGCCCCACTCAACTGAGCTGTGCGTTAATGAAATTCATAAATTACTATAACCTGGAACCACAACCAGTCTATAAGTTCTTCGGGACACATGTCTCCCCTCTGCCCCAAGTTAACACCCCAATGCCAGGCCAGCATTAATTACCACCGCGATAAATGACATTTAAATTTAATTCACACTTTGGCGAGGATTCGAGTCTTATCTGGCACAGAGTTCCAGCATCCAACTCTCACTATATCGACTCCCACGCATGATCCTTGGATCGAAGGATTTGCAGTGCCCCATTCTCTATCCCCCTTTTGGTTAATCACATATCACATTTGGAACAACAACGACGAGGACTACGACGATTGCCATAAGTGATGGCTTTGTTTTCATTTTTAAAAAGACACCTCGCGGTTGCTCGGAAATTTGCTCTGACAAGGAACTGGCAGTCCTCGGTCCACTTAAAATTCCTGAACAAACAAATCGAGGAGGCGATACGAGATGAGACGAGAGGAGGGGTAGGTTAAGTTCCAAATTAGTGAGAGAGTAATTTGTCGCATCTTAACGAGAGAGGGCCATCAAACAAAGACCACATTCGGATTACTTTTACCACCTGATTGATGACCTACCGAGGGTCGCCATGATTCGAAGTCGAAGTCGAAGTGCGGAGACTGATTAATTGCTGCCTACAATCGAAATCGGAAGAGTTTAAGTCGAATTCGTGACCATGTTCTTAGTGGTGTTCGGTCCCAACTATCTATCTCGCTGTGTATATGGATGATGAACGGGTGGATGCGTGGATGGATGCGAATTAAGTGCACGATGACAGATATATGCTTATGTACCAAAGTTAAAACAAAAAAAAAAAATTAAATTTAGGTACATAGGTTGGTCGTACGTTCTTGCTTTTAAAACGAAAGGAAAAAGTATTTCGTTTTTTATTTTGCTCTTTTTGTTTATCCACCTTATTCCAGTTGCAAAAAAGAAAATGTTTGGATTAAAAGTTTGTAACACGTTAGCACGTTAACACGTAAAAGTTGTACCTAAGAAATGCGGAAAATTTGGTTTCTTAAATTTTATGTCATGACTTTGTAAATAAAATCATGTCTCTTAGACTTTGACTAAAAACGGCATTTTCATGGGAAGAAGATAGGTACACGAAAATACGAAATTAATTTTTAGAACCCACATGGCCAGCATTACAGTAACAGATGGTCTGTCATTTTCCTTTAGTTTTAAGACTTTAATGTTCACCATTAAATAAATAGAACCCAAGATATACCTAAGCTTCTAAAGCGGATCTTATTGGCATTGTTTGGATATTTTATACAAGCCAAAAATCAATGAAAAATTTTTCCAAAAAATGCTGATATCTTGGGTTCTATTAATCTGATGGTCAATATGTATTAGTCTTTAGGGCTAGTTGTACAAATATTTGATCCGTGGTTCAGGAATTTTAGATCACCAATTTCGGTGGATTAACTGTGGTTCAACGATGGTTCAGGCATGTAATTGGCTTTTAGTGCATATTAGAACCTTGAACCATCGTTGAACCTCAGTTAACCCGCCGAAATCGGCGAGTTAAAATTCCTGAACCACGGATCAAGATTTAAACCACGATTGTACAACTGGCACTTAGGCCTTATATCAAACCACATATGCACATAGTTTTATACTCAGGTGCACTGCGAAAATCCAGAGAAAAATACGTATGTATTTTGTTGGAATAGAAATCGCTCATTTTTCAGACTTTGTTTTCCCCGGCGGAGCCATATTTTCCGATTTTATATTTATATTTTGATTTTAAGCCTTTTGGGTGACATTTATAATATCCAAAGGTCAAAATAGTGTGTTGCCTAGCTGTAAAGCTATGAATTGTCAAAATCCATTGAAGGATGAGACCAAGACCTTGACCTAGACCGAGACCGAGACCAAGACCAAGACCGAGACCGAGACCGAGACCGAGACCGAGACCGAGACCGAGACCGAGACCGAGACCGAGACCGAGGCCGAGACCGAGACCGAGACCGAGACCGAGACCGAGACCGAGACCGAGACCGAGACCGAGACCGAGACCGAGACCGAGACCGAGACCGAGACCGAGACCGAGACCGAGACCGAGACCGAGACCGAGACCGAGACCGAGACCGAGACTGAGACCGAGACCGAGACCGAGACCGAGACCGAGACCGAGACCGAGACCGAGACGAGACGAGACTGGCACATTAAAATTTTCACGAGAAAAAGGCGAGACCGAGATCGAGACGAGACTTGGTTAGGCGAGACCAAGACCGAGACGAGACTGAAATTTTTCGATTTTGACGAGACCGAGACGAGACTAAAAAAATTCTCGCCTGGTCTCGTCTACTTGCCAGCCCTATTCTTAATATAAAAAAGTCCTCAGTAAATTACGTTTTTGGATTATAACGTGTTGTTTGTTTTTACGAAATTCAATTTAAAATAAGTTCTTGCGTTCTGCTAAATTGCTATGCGGAATAAAAATATTTTTTGAAAATATCTTCGAAATTTTGTCTTTTAATTAAGAGAAATAAGGACTTCCTTATAATAAAATCATTTCGGGAGGGGCTTGAGCCCCTTAAGTCCCCCCTCAGGCTACGCGTGCCTGTGGTACACTCGGGCGTATACGCACTTTTATTTTTATTGACTCTTTAAAAAATTTCACTACGATTTTGTTTTCGGACGATAAGTTAGTTTATGTATGTCGATTTAAAAAGCTACATATCTTTTTAAAAAAAAGGTGCATAAGCTTTTTATTGTACGAACAAATTGAGAAAAGTTTAAAAAAAATATTAATTGATAGACAGAATAAAATTCGACACTTATTAAAGACTTCTTCCAATTTTTTTCGAAATTTTAATTTTTTTTACGGAACCACAATTCAACCTATATAAAGCCTGTACCTTCTTTGCATATAAGTTAAGCCAAACGTGTCTTGCGCTAAAATTTCAACAAAACATGCCACAAAAAAGCTGTCATAAATAAAAACCTAAAGAGGCCAGACATTTACACGGCTATTTGTGTAAATTGCTATCATGTCATAACCGCGCCAGAGCGCAACACACGAACAAACAAAAGCTAATAATACACCCAGAACTGAAAACCTTTTAAGATACAAAGTGCATCATTTCGAAATGTTAATGACGCTCAATCGAGATAAACCAAGCCCCGGGGATCCCGACTTCGATCCCGAGACCTCATTTGTTGACTTCTGATGACAGACCGAAGGCACCAAACAATCAAAAGAACCACACTAGCGCGTAGTCCGAGTACAAGAATCTGCCAAACCAAATTGGACTGCCCAAGCGAGTTAATATTTTTTTTTGTTTTTCAAAATTTATCTGCGAAGTTTTTGTGTTGTTCTGTGGCAGTGTCGCATTTGGTGACAAGTCCGCGACTGAATGTGGGCAGCATATGTTGAGTTGACACATATTAAAATATCGACACGATGGCGCGACGGGTGACCGACGACGACAGACGAGAAGTTCGATTGGATTTCATATTTGAAAAATGAAAACACATAAATTCCTTGATAAGGTGAAATAAGGGGGAATGAAATTAATGAAACCCTTTTGGTTGTCAATTGCGGCGCCCGGCACCCACCGCCTTCACCGTTCGCTGGCTGCTGTGGCGCTTTGGCATCTCCAAGTTGATGATGATGATGATGGGCCCAACATAGGCTTTTAGTGTTAATAGATTAATTTTCCATCTCGATGGGAATTAAATTGTAGAACGTGATCTTCGTTGGCATCCGTGACAGAGTTTGGGTATCAATTTTATTGACATTCTTTTCGGTCTTTGAAATGATCAAGTGATTGGCTGAGACTGAGAGAGAGGTAATGATGAGTGGCTGATAGTTTGACATGCATATACCCACGCTTGGGTGGTTTGGTTTGGTCAAAGTTTTGTCATTTATTGATGATGACTTACAGGCATAGAGCTACATGATATAGTGAAGACGCCAAATTTTGTAATCAATATAAAATTTATAAAGTTTTCTTATAAATCTTGGAAAAAAAAAACAAATCTTCTGGATAATCCCAAATTGACATCTTATATCAATTTCTATCCGTAATAAGTCAAATGGCCAAATAAGTGACCAATGTTATCATACACCCGCAAAAGTCCCTAGAGAATAATCGCTCTGTTGGTTTATGAAAAAACGGGTTTCATGCTAAGTTGACCTCAACTTAGAAGAAGATTTCAAAATTTCGACATTTTGTTAGTCGGTCAAAAATATTTTGGTATTTTATCTTTCAAAGAAGTCGATATCAATCGATATTTTATAGCCAGTCGAAGCATTTTTGTCTTCAAATTTTAAATCGTCATCTGAGTCAATTGGAAGGCAATGTTGCAAAAATAAGGTTTCAGCAAGACGACGCACGCACAGTGCGTCGATTGTATGGAGGTAGTGGACAAAAATCTATTTTTCAAAAGTAGGGTAACTTAGCACAAAAATTGATTGGTAAATGTAATAAATAGAGGATTTTACACAATAAGAAGAAATTTCACGCCCCCTGCCACGCCCACTGTTGATACAAAATTGGTAGCATGAAAAGGAAAACCTCTCGTACGATAGTCATTTCAAATATTAATATTCTGGCCAGTTTAAAAGTTATACATTAAAAATCGTGAAGTCTTACTTTTTCTCTCTAAATTGTAACCAAGCAACCTTTAATTTTTTATTCATTCAATATGAATTCAATAACACCTTCAACTTTGGTGTTTTTATAAAAAAAAATCCATTTTTCGATTTTTTTTTGATTTTTTTTGGGTTGACCTTTCCCTACAAAAAGTCAAATATATTGAAGGTTAGCAAAAAGTAGCAAAGTAAACATTTTTTCAAAGCACAATAACTATACAGAACATAATGACTTTTAAGGTTTTGCTGCCATTTGCTAACATTTTTTTTAAAGTTTAACTGTATACAATTTTTAACCCTTCAAAAAGATTTTTTTTTCAAAAAATCACAAAAATTCAAATTTATTTTAAAAACAACAACTCATACCTGTGCTCAAGGTTTCAAACAAAAAAATGTATGCAGCCAAAATAGTTTTCTTACGCGAGTTAAACAAATTTGCACAAAATTCCAACTTTCCAATTACATTCCAGCTTAAATTATCTCAATTGCTCACAAAAGTCCCGCTAATCCACGAAGAAGAATAAAACAAAAAAATAAAAAAAATGTATATAATCTAAGATGTACGTTAATAGGTTAAGAGCTTAAAACATAGAAATTGCATTTTTATTTTTTTTTATTTTGTGGCCGGCGCGGCGGCGGCGGCGGCGAAGCTTTTTTGTGCGCATCTATCAAAATCGATAAAAAAAATGGTAGATCCAGTGGCTCTTTATTTGTTAAATGCCGATATTTGTTATTGTTTTTGCTAATCTAGTGTGATATATGTATAAGGATTTAAGGAAGGAGAAATGATAGAAATAACAAAAACTGGCGATGGTGCTACGGAGCGTATACGTATTTTTTTTTATAAATACATACAACAAAATGCTTTCACTTCTTATTTGGTTAGGTTAAAAATCCCAAATTACTTAACCCGAGATCTCTAATACTTCCTTCTATGACCCAGGATAGTGTGTTTTTGATTTTCAAAAACCTTTCTAAAAGTTTAGCGAAATTAGGCAATAAGAAGAACAACTAACGATTTCGATTTTTTAATAAGTGGATTAACAAAAACAAAAGAAAATTATTTTCCAGTCAACTGATGAGTCCAATTGAGAATGCCGGGACGAAACGGCTGTCAAAAGCTATTTTCACTTTTAAAATAAAATTATTTTTGTTGTTGTTTTGGTGGACTGTATTGAATTAAATTCAAATGGAAGATTTCGTCCAGGTAAGAGAGTTGAGCTCATCACATCAGTTAAATGCTGATGATTTCGACTTTTTATACCTTGTAGTTTTTAGTTATATAGATAATTATGGCCGACAGATTCTATTAGTGATAGCATTCTCTTAGAAAAGTTTTTATTTTGCAAGATTGACTGTAAAACTTGGCGGTCTGATTAGAAAAAAAAATTTATTGTTCAGGCCTACATTTTATTTTTCGTGATTGAAATTTTTTTGTTCTAAAAAGTAGAGGATTTTTCGATGAAAAAATTTTTTGTGTTATTTCTATCCGACCAAAAAAAAAAAAAAAAAAAACAACAAAACCTAGAAAAAAACTCTTGTAATTTATATGGAAAAATGTATCTCGGCATAACATTAAAGATTAAACTAAACTATAACTTGGGATTGGGAGAATCATATCTCATGCGCTCTAGGAAAAACGTTTTGAGGTCTTCGGGTGCTCTTTGTTCTGGAAGCTACTTGCAAGAGAGTTGTTTGGAATCGAAGATTTATATTCAAAAAAACAGAATTATTATTATTTTCGGATTCAAATTCTTTCTTCTTCTCTTATATTTCGGGCTTCTTAGCCTCGCCGTGCCTCACCGTGCATCACCGTGCCTCACCGTGCATCACCGTGCCTCACCGCGCGGTAGATGGCAGGGGCAGCAGCAGCAACAGCTCCACCACTAACTGGTATGGGGAGCTTCTCACGTAACCTTTACGACGTGGGTGAGGCACTCGGAATCAACTTCAATATCAACTGAGCTGAGGATTTTATCGATGTCGGCATTTTTGAGGCTTTCTTGTCCGCCGAAGACACCGAACAACCACGTTAAGCATTATTTAAGTCCTTTGAATTTGACGCGAAACGTGAAAAGCAGTAAAAACAGATTTTTCATTTGAGTGAGGGTCATCTGGCGGATTATGTTTGGCTGTTTTTCATTTCGCAATTTCTTATTTTAAAATTTAGTCATTTCGCATTTCATTGTTTGGCAAGTTTTTATATCGCTATGTTATTGTTTCGCAAAATCATCTTTTTGCTAATTTCACATAGCAAATTTTTATCTCACATTTCATTATTTCGCAAAAAAATTAATTCGCTAATTATTATATCGCATTCCAGTACATCGCATTTCATTATTTGGCATTATATTACTTCGCTAAGTATTCTATCGCATTTCATTATTTCGCGAGATAACAAAACGGAAATTAACAGTTAGCGCAATGAGATGTTGCAAAACAAAAAACAAAATGTCACCTAATAAATATGCGATATAAAACTGCGAAAGAACTTTTGCGAATTGATCGTTTTGCGGGTTGATCTAAAGACAAAAAAAAAAAATTCGGGAAAAAACTACTGCGAGTCGCTCAAAATTTATTTTGATAATTGCGAAGTAAGTTTTGTGAAAGAATTTTCGTCCAAACGGCCGGCACCCCTTTCATTTAAAGAAATTTAAGACAAAAAAAGTTGTGTTGCATTTGTTTCACTTTGTAGTATTGGGGATCGAACATGTACCTCTAAAGTAAGCAGTCCTAGCACGCAGCACCTCGTTAAAATTTTACCACATGCTTTTCTAAGTTCATATCAGGTAAGCCAAGCACCCCCTCAATCGGGGTTAACATTTTTTGGGAATAACGAATAAAGTTCGTTGACTCAACGAATAAATCCTTAATCAAGGACTGTGTGTTATGTTTGTTTTATTAGAATGGAATTATGTATTTCATTAAGTCAAAAATAAAGATAATTTTACGTTGAATCATGAAATATTTTGTTATATTGTTGCCAGAAACACCAATTTATCATTGTTCTCTCGATTTGTGGAGCTATTTCCGATATACCGATTTTTGATAGAGCACTTTGTCTTCGATGTTTATTGGCTAAACTGTACAAAATGATAAGTGCATAGAACAATCACACAGAAGGACTTGGATTTTTTTCCACGAGTAAGTAGTTGGAGTTACTGCTATATCTTGCGAAAAATTCACAAATCTTCCAAAGGTTATTTTTCCAGAAAAAAGTGCCCCTTACCATATCCGCTGTTCGGAACCGGAACCCCCATTTCTGCCGATAACGAACACACAGGAATAATTTAGAGTTGTACCTTAGTCTCGAATTCTATTTCTCCAATTTTTTTTATTTTTACTGAAATAATTTAATTGCGGTTCCATAGAAAAGTTACTGCATGTAATGGATGTATAATAAAGTATGTAGGTTTAAACGATTACTCATTGGGCCAACGAAGTCTACAATCGACTAAATTTTAATTAAAAATTTATAAAGCCAATGACATTTTTCGTTATCTCAATGAAAATAGTTCTTTAATTTTGTGCAATTCAATTTGTAATAAAATCGACTTCTCATCCCATAGAAATAAGTTTAAGGAAAGTTTAAAGTTAATTTTAAAAAATAAATAAGAAAGTAGCTATGTACTAGTTTTTTTTTTCTGTAATCAATAGATTTAAGATTAATTGATGAATAAATAGACAATAAGCCTTTCTAGTTCATGAAGTTCTACCCTTTTCGAATCCATATCTAACTATATAATGTTATGCATATAGTTTCCCATTATGATAGTTTATAAATCAAATTAATATAATAAATTGATTATGCAATACAATAAATGATATAATAATAAATTATTTGCATCCATTAACAAATAAATGTTTTCGATAAGATAACCTACTTAACATGACTTAAACGACTTATTTATGTGCAAACTTTGAATATTGATTTCTTCAAAAAGAAGAATGTCGATTAACCATTCATTCAAGGCAAACTGATTTGCCTTCGATTGTTTCTTATTTTACAAGAACAATCTAATTATTCTCGCCTTTACGCAAAAATGATTATTGTATCTTTTCCTTGAGATCTAAATATGTAAATATCTAACAATCTGCACAATCGATAAACTAATAAGATCGCTATACACATTGAATTACCACTTTAATTCACTTCTGGCTCTGCACAAATAATAATTATATTTGCGAGTGTAACCTTTTCGATTGCGTTTTACTGATTGTTATTATTTTTATTATTACGAGTATTATCAACCTTTAGTTACAAAATAATTGAGTCACCCCTATCCAATCAAATCAGTGGCATTATAAGGAAGGAAGGGAAAGTTGCCATCCCAATCCTGAACCCGACCTGAGGTCAAGTGTAATAAATTTTCTTTCAAGCGCCACCACCGCCGCGCCACCATCATTGCAAGCGAAAAAGGGCTTGGTGTTGCACAATAATCAAATTACAAACACTTATATTATAATTTATTCAGTTTCACATCAACAATGCTCGAGAATATCACCATCACTTCCACCCCATTTGCAAAACAATTTCAAGGATTCAATTGTTTTTCGCGCGGCAAACGCGCAGTTATACTGATTTTTATTATCTTTTTGGTATAATAGGTGTGGAAGAGGATACCGGATGTGGATATGGGGGATGATGATGGCGATGGGGTTGTGAGAGAATATTTTTAGTGCCCACAAACGATATGTTTTGCTTTTTGTTATTCCACGTTGTTGGTGAAAACAATTCAAACCGTTTTACTACCCCTCCCCATCTGCAACCCTATGTTTTGAACGAACGGATGGCATTTGAAATTTTAGAGATGCGGTAGCTAGAGCATATAGCTTAGCTATAGCTATGGATATGGGCACGAGTCATATGTGTGCGGGAATATAAAATATTTAAGGGGGATGCCATTTGAAGCCTGTGAATTGCTTTTGAAATGGATTTTAAGGGTGGCAAAACGATATACAAAATTGGCTAACCTCATGGAAATTTAATTGGAGAGACTCGCGTGAGGTGAGTATATTTTCTTTTGTTTGGTTAATTAAATTTTTATTAACTACGATAAGTATTCTTTGGATTAGATGGTGATATAATATAGATATTTTTAATTTTATGGTGTCCTATGCATTAATGACTTTGTTAGGTACAGTGTAGCAGCCCGTGGCGTAATTGTTAGTGCGTTGGACTGTCATGCCAGCCAGTCTGGATTCAATACCAGCCGCTTTCACCTTTAGTTTTTTTCCGGGCTACTGCCTCTTGCGAGGAAGTGACAAATCCTCCAAGAGTATCTCTTGTCATAAAAAAAGTGCCTCTCACCTTAGCCGTTCGGATTCGGCAATAAACTGTAGATCCCCTCCATTCTTGCAGACACACGCACACAGGAATGTTTGAGAGTCTCGTAAGTCACTAGGCTCTAGTTCTTCAAGAGCTGTTGTGCCATAAAATGTATTTATTTATTTAATTTTAGATATTTTCAAGTGTGATGTCATGATAGAAAATATCATGAAAGAAAAATGGGAGTGGGTCACAATTCTACCTTGCAAAAATTCAGCTTTTCAAAATTCTGTTTTTTTTTTCGATTCGGTTTTACAAAATTCTGTTTTTTCAAAATTCAGCTTTTCAAAATACTGAAAGTTAATATTTAGCAAAATACAATTCTGCTCATTCTGCTGATCCACGAAAATATGTATGCAAACTAAAAACTTTTAAGTTTACAAAAAAAAAATTCAGTTTGAAAAAAAAAAACTTAATAATAGCTAATCTGAACAAAGCTATAGGATATTTTTAGCTATTATCTTATTTCACTTAGGTTTTATTTGGAGATTTTAAAAACTTCATTATACATGACTCCGGAAAACCAAAACTCAAATTTCAAAAACACTTTTTCCAAATAGTTTGCTTTTTTAAATTTTTGAAACTTTTTTTTATTATTTGCAGAATTTTGTAAAACAAATTTTGAAAAGCAGAATATTGAAAAGCAGAATTTTGAAAGTCAGAAATTTGAAAAGCAAAATTTTGAAAGCAGAATTTCGATAAAAGAATTTTGACCCGGGCAGAATTTTGACCCCAACCCGAGAAAAATATTAGGTATGTGAGAAATGTGTCATGCTAGAAATGTATCACGTGAGAAAAATTTCTTGTGATAAATGTATTAATGCTTAAGATAAATCATGCAAGAAGTATATCTTGCGAGAAGTATATCATTCAAAAAATATACATACATATCGTTCTAGAAATATATCATGATACAAATATATCGTTGGAGAGTAATAGGTAGGTAAAATATCACGCGAAAAAAATTTATCAGGCTAGAAATACATCATGCGAGAAATAAATCATGAAAAAAATATATCATGAGAGAAATATAGAAATATGTTATGTGAACTCTGACAATAGCAGATCATCAAGTTTCTGACAACGACAGGTCGTCAGGTTTGGAGAAAATGTCGTGTTATTTCGAAAAGTTTTTGAACAAGTTTTCGATTAGAGCGCTGATACCTCATTTACCACTTTTGCTTGTTGAGCCCCTGAAATTATGAACCGTTGGTGAATACCGGCCTTAAAGTTATTTTATAAAAATTTTGATATCGAACGTTTATTAAAAAAACCTTTATTTCTTTATTTTGATATCATTATTTTAAATTTATTATAATTGAATTTATAAGTGTATATTCACTAATTATTGAAATGTTTTAATTTTATGGTTCGTATTTGAAGAAAAAAAGAAAAGGAAACTGGCTTCCGTTCGTCATACCTGGCGATGTGATTATTCTTTCGTTCGACATAAGCAGCGCAGTTGGGAACAAAGAAACACAAGAAAAGGAAAAAAAATAAACGAAACGTGCCTTATGCCTCCTCTCCGACTAATTGGATTCCACCGATTTTATTGTTCCCGCAACCATCCCCCACCATCACACTCAGGTTCAATTGGTACTTCATATGAATGCGAGATGAGCTCGTTTACTTATTTAGAAGTTGATTCCAGTTTTCTGTTTGTGAAGCTATCTCCTCCTCGTACCCTCTCATACACTCACTCGACAGTTCGGGTTTATTCCGGGTTATATTTAAGCATCAGGTTGGTTACAACAACCTATATAGTATATATGGTCATGGAGGATGCGAACGAGGAATAAACGACCCAACAAGGAGTCTTCCATTTGTTGCCTTTATTTGCTGCTCCATTCCAAAGCCACATGAAACACTTCAACAACGAAACAAAACACAATTGAGGATTCATTTTTATTTCATCTCCATTGCAATGGAGTTCCATCAATTGCCCAGCTCATCCTATATACATATACAAAGCTTCTTCCAGGGATCATCATCATCTTGCTCCTCTGGTCACATGTAGGAAAGGCATATTCGGCTTCAATTCATGAACATAAGAGGAGAGACATCTCTTTGAATCTTTAAGGCTTGTAAAACTCATATCCGAGGTGGCGGGTAGAATCATCTTTGCACACAAATACCAACCATGATCATCGTCATCCATACTCCACCACCATGATGGTATGGTATGTATGAATCTAAACCAGGCCCCACGACGACGAAGACTACGACGACCACTACGGCAGTGGAGGACTAAGCCATTAGTTGGGATGCAAGGTTGGGGCACTTCTCGAAGATATGTGCCCAGAATGCCAACCAGTTGCCTCCGAAGAATAACATCCCAGGAAAATGTTAATATTTAATCATGATGGCGACTATGCGATTGAAGAAACATATCGCTTTCCTTTATTTCAGGTGCTTAGGCCCGGCTCGCGGGCGCTACGACTGGGGGGTTGCATAGTGTGCGGTTGACACTTTGGCGGACCCAAGGGATGTGGCTTCGGGTTGGCCCATCGAAATATGGCAATTGCCATTTAATGCGATCCAATTTTGTATGCGATAAATTACAAAGAATAAATAATTTATTAATGTGATTCCTTGTAGATATTGGCTTACAACTAAACAAGTATCTATATGAGTGGGTGGCTGGGTGGGGGTGGTGGAAACTCTCAAAACCATATATAGATGGGGCGACTCCGATTCCAAACGAAGGAGAAGAAAATGGTCTCTGATTTCTATTTCTGTGGCTTTCAGTGATTTTTCAAATGGAAGAGCTTGGATTTTTTGGGCAATATGTGTTCGAGTTGCCAGCAGAAGCAGATATAGCCTTTAGAGGGTAATTAATGAATAGACGATTGCTTCACTTAGAAAATAAATTTGTTTTGTTAATTTGATTGTGGGATATTGCCATATTGGTCAAAAAGAGGCGGGGTGCATTTAGTATTCCAAAAAACTATCATTAGATTAAGCATTACAAAGCTTTTAATATCATTTGAATAGGGTGGGAGCTATTAGGTTATATGGGGTATATTTATAGTTGTGGTAATATACGCAGGAGTCTAAAAGTAATTTAAATGCATTCATAATTGCGTTGGGTAGAGAGCTGAATAAAAGTGTATATCTAACTGTAAACGTGTTACAGACTAGGTTTAATGTGATCCTTTGTAATATTTTTGACAGTAGTTATAGTAATGTAAAAAACGGTAAAAATTGATCTATGGATCCAGACCGTCATCATTTATGTGCTTCAACTTAGCAGGTCACTTTTTCCGTTGCATATTAAAAAGTAAATAGTAACTAGTTGCTACTTAGTTGCTAATTAGTTACGCAAAAAAAAATTAATTTCTGTTTTGGCAGCGTTAATATCACAAATGAAAATACAGCGAGTGAGACACGTGGAGTGTATGTACACCAACGCACCAGCCCGACGAGTCTTCGAATCTACCCCTGACGGTCTCAGATGAAGACCCCACCTTAGGTGACGCACACAATTCTCCACTTGTGTGCGCCACACCTAAGGTGGGGTCTTCCTCAATCAACTTGGAGTGCTTAACTGGTTAGCTAGTTAGGGACCGAGCTGGCTGGAGGGGCTTGTTGGTTGAGGCCGTAGTCAATCCTGGGCTGTGAGCGCCAGCTAAATCTGTATTTAGCACAGGTCAGAGCATCTCCTTTCTTGTGGATGGGGCACACTATACCGAGGTTCCATTCATCGGGCACACTTTTCTCCAAACAAATTTTGGAGATAAGTTGGTGTATACTCCCTACCAAGTCATCCCCCCCTGCTTTGAATAGCTCGGCTTCGGCTGGCAGGCCATCCGCACCAGCAGCCTTGTACGTTTTAAGCTTGTCTATCGCTAACGAACTTCATTTAGGGCGTGTGGACGGAAATTTTCACAATCATCATCCAGGTTGAATATGGAGTGTTCTGTCTACCAGCGGCGTTTTGGACATCTTCGCCGTTTAGCAGTGTAGAAAAGTGTTGCTTCCAGATGGTGTCCACCACCATATTCCCACTCTCATCTCGGCAGGCTTCCGTTCTGGCCTTGTAACCCTGGGCAGTTTGCCTCACCCTTCGGTAGAACTTCCGAACATCCCCCCTGCCGCTATTCCTCAATAGACTCGAGCGCCCGCTTCGCATGCTCTCTCCTTTTCCTCCTTTTAAGTCGGCGTTCCTCCATTCGTTTTTGCCCGTATTTTGGCAGTGTTTTCACTGGTCCTCTACAGATATTGCTTGTGGGGGGCTTGCTGAGAGTTTAAGAGAGGCGTGGTCTGCAAAACTCCAACTACTATAAATATAAGTGTTGCGGTTTGTTTTTTTAATGATTTTCAATTTTTTAGAAAATTGCTTCTCCCGCCTAAACAAATCATACTTTCTTTTTGTGTTTTAATGGTAATATTTAGTCCCTGTGCGCAGGTATAGAAGGTAAGTACATAAAGAGTAATTGAAATTTTAGATGAAGATTATTTTATTATTAAGATGTACTGGGATAATAAAATATTAAGTAAAACATTTTTTTAATTACTTTTAGTGTGTTTCTAACGGAATGGAAATATGTGTACTTTTTAAACTTTAAATTCAAATAAAAAATTAACCAGAAAAGCTATCCAATTAATTTTTGCCCAACATAAATTAGAATTTTAAACTATGTACATATAACTAACAGCTTATTTTTCTATGATTTAAAACATAAAATAAAAAATAAAAAAATAATAATTTTATTGTTCAAAACAATGAAAATACAATTTTAACATGAATTAAAACACAAAAACAGCATAAAAATTGCCTCAACTGGGAGAATTTTAAATAGGTTAAAAGGTATTGCAGTAAGCTAAGACTTGTTTGCAAAATTGAAAAGGTTCACTTAGCCAATCGAACAATTGAGAGTATCAAGAACCTGGTTCATAGCAGAGCTGTAAAAGACTGCAGTACTTTGGTAATGCAGTTAATAAAGTCGCAGTTAATTAACTTACCTTTTGAATGTAAGTTAATACTGTAAATAAGTACTTTAACTGCGAAACAAGCAGTCAGCAGTCAGTACTAACATTCCGACTGTGCAGTTAAAAAAAAAAGTTAATTAACTGTAAGTTAATTAACTGCAGTACTTTTTAACTGCTTTTAGTCTTTTTAGTCAGTAAAAAGTCTTTGTACTGCAATGATTTAACTTTTAGTCAGCAAGTCTTTTAACTACAGTCAATTAACTGTAAGTCTTTTAACGTTTTCTATAGTCTTTTAACTAAAAGAAACAGGATGGAATAAAAAGAAAAGAAATTTAAAAGAAAAAAAGTTAAAAAAAACTTACAGTTAATTGACTGTAGTTAAAAGACTTGGTGACTTAAAGTTAAATCATCGCAGTACAAAGACTTTTTACTGACTAAAAAGACTAAAAGCAGTTAAAAAGTACTGCAGTTAATTAACTAAAAGTTAATTAACTTTTTTTTTTAACTGCACAGTCAGAATATTAGTACTGACTGCTGACTGCTCGATTTTAGTTAAAGTATTTTTGTAAGTTAAAAGACTTATTGAAATTAGTCTTTTTAGTCAATTAACTGCAGTACCGAAAAGACTGCAGTTTTTACAACTCTGGTTCATAGACAGAAAATGCAGTTAGGTATAAATGTATACATAAACGCCCCCGTATTTCTTGCAATATTGCGCGACCTTAGAACAATAGGGTTATCTAACTGCACATGCACCACCCATCACTTTCGAGAAAACTAAATCGGAATATTTCATGTTGTATAATTTTTGTGTTCATGGTTTACCTACCTAAATTTAATTTTTTTTAAATTTAAATTTCATTTTAATTTATTTAAATTTAAATTTCGTTTAATAGGAAATCAGAAATTCAAGTTTAAAAATATCAATAGAACTTTGTTGCTCAACGATAAGGCACTTGGATGTAGGACGCCAAGGTTCTATTGGTTGGTAGAACTTTTTTGATTATGATTTACCTATAAATTTAACGTCACACTTGATTCTAAAAATGGGAAGGGCTCCGTGAAATAACTCCCCGATCCTTTTTTTTGTAAGTCCCCAAATTCAAAGATGAAATAAATCCCCAAAAGCTCATGAAATAAGTCCCCAAACAAAAAAAGAAATAAGTCCCCAAAGAAATAACAAAACTACGACCTATAAAAAGTGAGGAATGTATGGGGGGGC
Organism: Epistrophella euchroma; assembly: GCA_947049315.1. NCBI lineage: Eukaryota > Metazoa > Arthropoda > Insecta > Diptera > Syrphidae > Epistrophella > Epistrophella euchroma. Next base: position 25,835,848 of record OX346246.1, read on the forward strand.
ATGCTGCCCCACCAGATTCTTAAAATGCAAAAGAAACTTTGCATGCACCCAACCTCGCACCTACCCCAAATCCTATAGTGGGCCAAGCAGGGGGGTTGAAGGGGGGCACTATGCCCCCCCATACATACCTCACTGTTTATACGCCGTATTTTTGTTATTTCTTCAAAGAATTAACTACCCAAATTTGAGGAATTATTTCATAGTTGAATTTGGGGACTTATATATAAGATGAAATGAATCCCCAATTTTGGGAATTTATTTAATTCTTTTTTTTTTGTGAGTTATTTCATTGGGGAGTTATTTCACTGAGCCAATGTGAAGCTTGGAGCCAGGAGTTTCTATCTGTAACTTTAAAAGGTTCTATCTACGATATTATTTATTTTTCCAAGGTTCTATCTGGCTAATTAGAACTTTGTGCAAATAAGATGGAAATTTTGTGTAGATAGAACTCTGTTTTCTGCTTTTTCTTCCATTATTTTCGAAACTGTATGATATAGAGGAATGCGGATAGCGGCAATCCAAAGAACATTGGAATTTTAGTATGATTTAAAAATGTCAATTAGAACCCTATTGTTCTAAGGTCGTGATTAATCAAACCGCTTTGAAATGGTACGTACCTACCTTCAAGTTTTCTTATATTACAGAGAGTGCACATTACGAGAGATCGGATCTATGAGGACCGAAGTTGATATTCAGAATTTTGACTCCAGCTTTAAAAACGTCTTCTGAAGATAGTTTATTGAAATAATACTTTCTATACTTGTTATGCTCTTTCTTGGTGTTGCATTTCATCAATGTTAGCTATCAAATCGTAAATATAATTTTTTATTCATCAATATTATTCTCATTCAAAGAATATATGATATCATGATGTAGTGTGCAGGAAGCAGGTTCCATTCTTTGAAAGGCGATGCATTTGTTCAAAGTAACGCTTTAACAATATTAACTTGTGTAGTCCGAAAAACAAAAAAAAAAAATAATGCCCGGAAATCGTTTCTGAAAAAGACTGCAAAATTGATTTCCAATTCTGAAAATGGGAGGAAGTGATAAAAAAAAAATAAATTGTTTTCTGATTCTATCTCATCATCGAAAACCGCAAAAGATGTATCGCCACCGCCGCCGCGCCGACACAAGACCAGAGGCTCCTCTGGTTAACACACTAAATCATCACCTCAAATTACCGTTGATGTGTTGTTCCAAATTCTGGTCATCGGGCGTCGTCGATGAGAGACAGAGGGAACTTTAATGATCGAGATAATGACAAATCGATATTTAACTACAAAACAAACAGAGGGGAGGACCGCATAAGGGCGATCCATCTGAACGCCATGGGAGCACCTTATAATAATATAAAACAACCGCCAGAACCTTATGATGGGCGACATGTGTGCCTTTGTTGATGAAGCTACTGTTTGATGAGTATCACAATTATACTGATGTTCCGTTTTAATACCTGTACCTATAATGTCTAAAAAAACATCGTCGTAAACATGAACTTAATTAGCTACTGAAAACTATGTATAAGACTTTTTGTACACATCACATATGTACTGTAACATACAAAAATATTTGGTTACATGGAAATACAATTTTAAGGGCTTTTTTTACAATATCTTTAGTACTCGACATATTCAAGAAGTTTATTCTTCAATATCATCTTCTAAAGATCTTAAAGCCCCGGATATCGATGGAATACCTTTCGAATTTTACAAAAATGCAAGCCCGTCTCTAGTCATTGAAATTCACAAATTATTTGTTGAAATATTTGAAATATTTAAAAAATCGATTATTTATCCGTTCTTTAAGAAAGGAGATGCAAACGTGGTATCTAATTATAGAGGACTGTCCTTCCTTGACACACTCTATAAACTATTTACCACTGTTCTTCTTAATAGACTAACGGCATGGTTAGAAGAACACAACATAATTAATGATTTTCAAGCTGCTTATAGATCTAACTATTCTACGGTTGATCAAGTTTATAATCTATCTTGTCTCATACAACTTCAACTCAGCCAAAGGAAGAAACTCTATGCGTTTTTTATCGACCTCAAAGCTGCTTTTGATAATGTTGACAGAAACGCGTTATTTTACAAACTTTCTGCACTGGGAATCTCCACGAAAATGGTAACTATTATCAAAGCTCTTTACATGGATACGTCTGCTGCTGTGTGGGATGGCAAAGCCTTGTCTGATTTCTTCTTCACCAAAAAAGGAGTAAAACAGGGATGCGTTTTAAGTGCTCTTCTCTTCGTACTTTATCTAAATGATTTGCATATAAATCTACCCTTTGGACTGTTTATAGATAATCTCGGAATCAACGCCATTTTGTATGCTGACGACATCGTGCTGCTATCTGATAACCCTAGCAAGCTACAAGAACTCATCGATAGTTTTAAAACTTATTGTAACAAGTGGAAACTTGAAGTCAATCTTGACAAATCCGAAATAGTCATTTTTAGAAACGGTGGACGTAGAGCTGCTTGTGAGAAATGGTTTTTTAATGAAACGGAAGTAACAGTGTCAAACCAGTACAAATATCTGGGAGTTGTATTCACTCATAATAATTTGTCTTGGCTTAGGCTTGCCTCTTCAAAAAATTCAATAAATGCTACGTGGTCAAAATTGCTTGGAAATAAATCAGTCCAGCACTCAACTAAATTTAAAATTCACGATGCTGCTACGAGATCGATCATGTTGTATACTGTGCTCAAGTCTGGGGATATAGCGAACACACACAAGTTGAAAAGTTGCAACGTTTTTTTATAAAAAGATGTTTTTTTCTACCAGAGACGACGCCGAACTATGCCTTACATATCGAAACTGGACTTCCCAAAATGGTTTTAACAACTCTAAAATTACATTTTTCTTATATACGAAAAACACTGCATTTTTCCAACGGTAGGCTACCCATAATCCTGTCTGAAGCTATTATTAGTAAGAAGATCTTTTGGGCTAAGGAATGGTTGGATCTATTTCACGAAGTGTCGATGGATTTTTCTTGCACCACAAATTTGAACGAGTGGCAGAGATTCCAAAAAAATTCTATTGATAAAGCTTAAAGAAAAACATTGGAATGGTTTTATCAACAATGCCAATCAGTCCCAATTCCACGATGAATATTGCAACCTGCTTTACTCTGAAGTACCGAACTACTTTGATGACTCAAACCCTCGTGATATGATTTCCCTCATCTCGAAGTCTCGTTGCGGACTATACTAAACCTGAATGGAAGAGCCTTTCAAAAGGATACTTATGGTCTATGCACGCTCTGCAACTTAGATGCTTCTGAAAATACCTATCACTTCGTTAGAGTCTGTCCCATCTTCAAAACGTATAGAAGGATATTTTTTGGAAATGATGTACTCTCCCGCTCACAATTTTTAAACATTCTTAATGGCAACTGCTACTTAAATCTTTACAAGTTTTTGAAAGTTTTTTTTGAATTTTCATAATTAATAAAACTCACTAAGCTAGAAATGTTAATCGTAACTTTTTTCAACCTGACAGGCAACTTTATGTTATTGTCATAAATAATTTTATACCAGCATTTAAAATGTTTTTGTTAAATCCTTATTATGAAAATAAAATTACATCTATCTATCTATCTATTCACCCCACAACCCGACGGGCATCACTCTAAAACGGCTGGACGAATTTGGCTCATTTTTTAAAAATTGTTTTTAATCATCCGAAAATATGGTTCTTACTGTTCTTGGAAATATTGTCCGGAGAACAAGAAAATTGGGGAAAAACCGAAAAAGCTTTTCTTTTTTTGTTTGAATATTAGTAAACTAAACTTTTTGATGAGAAAACTTAACCTACCCAACAAATATTTTCCAATGAAATTCAAAATAGCAAAAAGGTGCTAGGAGAAAAATTATATAATTTTTGAGTTGTGGTGCTTGATTCATTGAAATGCAATTTTAATTAAGTTTTGGGTCTCAGATAAGTACTTGGTAATAGTCCGAGTTCAAGCACACGAATAATTTGATGTTGAAAAGAGATCGCCGATCGCCATGACTTTTGCTGACCGGTTTTCTTAAACTTTCAGCAAGACAGCATCAACTGCAGGGGACTACTTACTGCCGAAATGTTATCAAAAGTGCCGCCACTTATGTGCTGGGTTCCTCTGGGTGCACACAACAAAACTCCTGGTTCAATAAACATTGCTGACTGGAGAGTGCGGCCAAGAACGAGGCCTTATCGATTATTGACAGGTAGAGAGAATGCAGTAATGCACCAATATTCCATTGAAATGTTACATTAACCTTGCATTTCATACAGGACAAAATTTTTTTGATGGATCTGTAGGAGGGATCAGTGTGATTGTAAAAACGAGTTTTCGGGGTTGAACTCCCCCCATTAGTTCGCCATTTTGGAAAAGGGGGCCCAAAAAGGTCGTCGCGATATCTTGAGAACCATTCATCGGACAAACAAAATTTTACCACATTTGTGTAGAGAATCAAATTTTCTACAATTAACACACCTTTTATCGTAGAATTGAAAACAAAAAAGTTATAACCAAAAAAAGATGACCGTTCTTAGAAATTAATCTTAAAGAGGATATAAAATAAATAAAAGAAGAAGATAATGATACTTTTCTTGACAATGGTCCTCTTTTTTTGATTATAACTTTTTTGTTTACAATTTTACGATAAAAAGTATGTTAACATATATTGTAGAGAATTTAATTCTCTACTCAAATGTGTTAAAATATCGCGAAGACCTTTTTACGCCCCCTTTTCCAAAATGGCAGCCAAATGGGGGGAATTCAACCCCGAAAACTCGTTTTTACACTCACACTGATTCCTTCTACAGATCAATCAAATAAAATTTTGTCCTGTACAAAATGCACAGTTCGGCCAAAATTTTGTAACATTTCAATGGACTACAAATAATATGCAAAATGATCCTGGATGATCCGCTAAGCGCATGGAAGACCTTAATTAAGGAAGCACACACAATCTCATTCACTACATAAAAAAATAAACTTTTATAAGAAATTTTCCCGTGTAAACTTCTTAATGATATGCCGCGCCGTGTAACTTTCACAAAATTTCTGAACCCAACCTTATTGAATTGCCAAAGAAGTGACAGATTGAAGATCGGCGAGAAAGAAAAAAGCCCATACATTTGACATTTCTTATAGGCATTTGTGTTTATTTAAGAAATTTTCTTTCTTATATACATTTTATTTATATAAGAAATTTTCTTTCTTATATACAATTTTTTATATAAGAAAACACGGATATAAGAAAGGAATTCCTTGGATTTTTTGAGTTTCTTATATCCGTCATCTACTGATCCATAAATTTCGATTAAAGATTTAAAATTTTGCGGTAGTTACCAAGTTTTGTCATCTTTACTTCTGCCAGAACAGAATAGCCAGAAATGAGCTATGGCACTTTGACAGAAAGCAGAAAGTCAATCGAGATCGTTATTAAACCCTATATAAATATCTGGGAATGATCATAACTTATAAACTGAATATGGAAACTCACCTCAGGCACAAGCTGGTTAAAGCTAAAAAAGCAATTTCCGCAACATGGAGAAAATGCTTCTCAAACAAAACAGTAACTGGCTGAACAAAATGGTGACGGAGACGGAACTGGAGCCGGAGCTGGAATAGCTGTCAAAATATTGAATACACGCAAATTCAGTGTTGCGAATACAACGGAACGTAGACTAGACGCATACGGAGCTGCAGACGCAGACGGAAGAGCTACATTGTGGACATGTACAAAAAATAACGTACGACACTTTTTGACAGCTCTTCCAGTTCCGTCTGCGGCTCCAGTTCCGTCATTCTATTCTGTTCAGCCAGTAACACACAGTGAAGTATAAGGTCTTCACTGCAGTGGCTATATCCATTATGATGTACGGAGCACAGGTCTGGGTATGCGAAAAGTATGAAACGGTAGAGAAACTTCAGAGGTTTTTTTTTTTATTAAAAGGTGCTTTCGTTAACCTGAAAACACCCCAAACTACATGATCTCATTTGATACGGGTCTTTCACCGCTTTTTATTAAAACGCTTTATTTGCACAGAGAAGAGCAGAATGCAAAAATTTATTAAACAATTGCACCACAAAAACTAAAAAACAATACAAGAAAATTGCATAATAGGTGGGAGTATTTGTTCAAGACACTTTAAAATGCACGACACTATTAAAAACATATAAATGAATAAAAACGTTTTATTATATGGTGTATAAAATGACTAAAAACAAATACAAAAGTTGAATCAAAGGAATAAAACAAAAGAAAAATGTACATAAGTACATTGGTAATTTCAATTCATGTTAATTTTATTTTTATTTGTTTTGACCTAAACCTAAATGTCACGTTTCGATTTTTTCATCCACCAACCAACCAATTTTCCAACACTACTGGAAAGATTATTGGAATATCAGTTGGCAGCGTTCAGAAAATAATAATAATGAAATTCAATGAAATTAAGGGTGGGACAAAAGTCTGCCGCGACACGTTAAATTTTCTTGGTATGATCTGTTAGTGCCTGTTTACATTCGATTTTTAATGAATGGCGCAACCAGTGACACGGGTAGATTTAATGTGTGTGAAAAAGAGATGGGTAGATTCCACCCAAATTATGCCAACGCTTCAGTTTCAATAAATATTCTCGAATTCAGCTTGAAGATGTTTTTATTTTAAGTGAGAGATACATTGATTTTAAGGGTGTGAGATAGGGAAGGGTAGGTTGAAATGAAAGGATTTTTTCTTTATAATGTAAAAACACGGGGAACATAGTAATGAAATTTTTAATGCTTCATTAATAATGCAATGTTAACAGGCAATTAAAGTAAAGAACTACTGTAGGCACAATTTTCGCGAGGAGCAAGAACAAAGAAAGTTTTCAAAATATTTTGAAAACTAAACAAAATCTTTGTCGAGCGGTTGTCTTTGCGTTTCAACGATCAAGCCATGTTGTTAATTAATATGCTAATCCATGTGAACCCTGCTAATTATCAAACACCAGTGCACAGTGGTTCCACTGCCGAACAAAGGCGGCCAAAATTACTTGCGCACATAAAATCAACTGGAAAAAATTGGTTCAAGAGTAATTTTAAGGCTCTTATTGCGAATCTGCAATCAGTTTGGCTCTATCTTGTCGCAATTTAAAGATACATTCGTTAAAAGGGTGTAAGATCATTATAATTTACATGTCTGCTTTACCAATAAGTCTGGTATAGTATGTGTACAGGGTGATTATCGCATAAGGTGCGACTAATAGCTAGATCGTGTAGGCATGAAAAAAAATCATGTGGGAAGGGGGTTTATACCGCCCGTTGTGCCGGGGGGAGGGGGGAAGTTTTCTAAAAAATTGACATAAAAGAAAAAAAATTAAAAAAAAACCACGGTTACAACATCATAGTACACCTTTTTGTAAAGCTTAAACGGAGGCTTAAAGGGGGTCTTTGCATACGATTTTTTCTTGTCTCGACCTAACCTACACGCTCTAGGTTTTCTCACACCTTATGTGAATCACCTTGTATATTTATTTAATATTAACATGAAGTATGCATATTTGCATGTGTATGTATTTACCTAATACATATGTATATGTTCATATAATCTGCATTAAACTTTCACTGAAACGCAAGAAATTTCTCTAAGAAAAAACAAGGCTCACATAAAATTTTAAAAATTATGCAAGTTTTTTTTAAATGAAATATAAATACATTTACGTTGTATGTATATGTATATGTAGGTTAAATGTAAAACTGACTTTCAATTAGGCTTGATTCAACAAGTTTTTTTTTTTCAATTAAGTATTTATTTTAAATTTAAAGTATAAAGAAATCAGTTGGTCTTATAAAGAGTACTCTCCGCAAAATTTTTAGACGGCTGCCCAGCAGAGGATTATGAATCCAAATATTTTTTTATTTTCAGATTATCTGCATATTTCCCTAATGTTTAAATAATCCGAGTAATTTTAGTTAAGAATGTGTTTATTTCGACAAGATTTTTCCAGAAATACGTTAATTTTTTGCAAAAATAAGCGATTCTGACCTCCAATGGTGTATAAACTACATTTTGAATTGGGTTTAAAGGCTTGAAAAGGACATTTTTTTATGGGACGGGACTTTCTGCTTTCATTTCAAGAAATATTTGACCAATGCTGAAGAAGAAACATTATTGTAAATGAACATTTTGTGATAGATAGACAATATTAGGTATGGTTGCTTAAGGCTCAATAAAATGTAAATACGCAAATTTACGCAGCTAAATCAAGTTAAGTAAAAAGTACATGAATTGAACTTTTCAGCTTTTTTGAGGCGTAGCGGGCCGTAACAGTTAAAAATTTAACTCAAAAGACAAAACGATTTTTTTTTTTATTTTTATCCAAATTTAAAGGCGTTACTACTCTTATATTTAATCGTAGGATGTCCTATAAAAAATAGAGAATGCAAGTCTTACCTTCTACTAATATATTCATCTTCATCATAAGCACAAATTTCACAAACGATGAGAACAACAAGGAAAAGAAATGAAGTCGGGCTTACTCTTGGTGCACTAAAACTCATATTCCATACTTTAAAATGCGATCACTTTGAAGATAAAAATCTAAGGGGATTGAGTAAATATATTATTATTTTTTTTTATTTATAATTAGGTTGGGATGTTTTTGACCAATTTTAATGGTTTTTGGTAACAAACGTTGCAACGAATTTTTGAATTTTGGCCTACGGTGGAACCACAGTGCAGTGGTTGTCAAGCCATGCTGTCAGACATACACGATCAAGCCATGTTGTCAATTAATATGCTAATCCATGTGAACCCTGCTAATTATCAAACACCAGGGTTGTCAAGCCATGCTGTCAGACATGCACGGATTAGCTTTAGCGGAGAATCGTCACGAAATATCTACAAAATATACATTTTGTCAGGTATTGTCGGATCGGTTCGGTCGAGGTTTTTTTTAAGTTTTAATAGGCGTAAATTCACGAAAAATTATGTATGTAAATTCCTACAAATTTCTTTGTAGATTTTTATCTTCATTCAAAGTTTCTAGCAATTTAAAGATAATGTTGGTATTTAATTGGCACTCGAATTTCGAGGGCTGGACGTATTAGTAATTTTTAATTATATGTTTTACTACAAGAGCAAGTTCGTGCGACCCAGTCGTGCATTTTATTTAATTTTCGTTCGCATAGCGGAACAAATTGTACTTGAGTTTAATTTTGTTCGTTGTTCTTGGTTTTGGCTTGTTTTCCAACTTCGTCGTGGCAACTAAATATTTATATTTCTGTTTTAATTTTTGAATTAACGTATTTGAACGTTAATTATTAAAAATATCATCCATCGAAGTCTTACAAATTAAATTTCTTAAATCGTTTTTATGACAAAAATATCATCGTGCTATGCGTTGTATTATTATGATCATCTCTAAATTCTTCATGTTACCTATATTATTATTTAAGTTTTTTGTTGAAGTTGTCTTGGTTGTCCTTAACTGATGTCTTCTCACTCTATCATCCTCATATCATAGCCATCTAGTTACTTTTGTTTTACCATTATGTCTTATGTATGGCTTAAGAGTTGAAGTACTGCACATTATTACATAAAGGAAAAAGAAAACCTACGAACCTGCAACCTAATGGTGTAGGCTGCAAAGTCAGCCATTTTGCAACATATTACAAAGAGTGGATTGGACCAGCCACATCCAACAAAACTGCTTTGGCAGTTGTGAAACAAGTTCCTTGCCGTTGCCGCGGTTGTTTTTCCTCTTTGTTTCAAGGAAAATAAAATAATCGGAGACCTATACAGCTAGAAGCATTTCAGCGGTAAAATCTTGGGTCTCCATGGATTGCCCATCACATCAGATATGCCAGCGATCCGCGCGCTTTAGGGGGCGGAACTCATAGCATGCGCCCACATAGATTCAGATTGTTATTTCAATTTAATGGCCTCAGATTCATTGTGATGTTCTTAATGCACTGCGAGTGGAGTGGATTACATTAATTTAATTTTCTCTCCGCCCGTCTCTGCCTGACTGCGACCACTTCTGAAAAATAATTTTAATTGAAATGAAAAAAAAAAAACAGAGAATGTTAAATTGTTTCGTAAAGTTGTGATGTTGTTGAATGTGTGCGGACCTTGCAGAAGACATCTCAGCTCAGCAACTCAGACATTTATTCTGATGCAGGAGAAGGGAGATTGAAATGAATTAAGTCGCCGAGAAAGCATCATCAATTACACTTTGTAATGTGAGGAATTAAATTTGAAGAAGTAGCTGTTTCTTACTGAAGAATAATTGGTTTAACATAGGTATGAGAGTTTTTACTTGATTTTTTCATGCCTCATACCCACATACACCTACATACCTACTTGGGGTTTATTTGTATTTATTTGTAAATTCATACAATTTTAATTTTAAAAAATAATTTCCTTTGATTTATAATTGAAAAGTTGTCTTAAATTACTTTTTGAAGAAGTTAATCAAAAGTTTTATAGGTAATACAAATGATCCTTGCTTTATTCAAGTTTATTTGCTTAAATTAAAAAAAAAAACAGGAATAGGGTAGCATTAAATAATAGGTGCCCGAAGAATATTTCCCAGGGGAGGGCAAACTCAAAATTAAACTACAATTTTTGTATCGATATTTTTTTTATATTATATACATATGCATATTTTGGCTATATACCTCAGTTATAGTACAGCATGTAAAGTTTTTTTCGAGTTCTTCATTTTTAAAAATGACAACAAGGATTTCAAAAAAGGTGATGGTCATTTTAATTGTATACCTAAAGTTACCAGTTTATAATAATTTATAACAATATAATTAAGGTATACCTAACAATAAGAGTGCCTAAACTCGAAAAAAAAGCCAAAATTTGTTGTGTGGTTCTTAAAACAAAAAATAATTTTTTTCCGCAAATATCACAGTCATTTATATCAAGTTATCAGGACACTTTTTGCAATGTAGATTAAAAAGAATATGATAAAAAGCAAAGCAAACATTTTTAGCTTGCATAATTTCTAATTTATTAAAGTTTCCGCTTAAAAAATTCTGAAGTTAGCCGACAAAAGTATGAAATAATAATTCTCTTGTGGTCCAAAATTGAAGCTTTTTAAATGGTATTTTGTTTCAAGAAATAGCACCTATCTGGATCTATCGCTGATCGACTCAAGACTGACAATAGTGGTTTTTTTTTTAGCTCAGAGTTGGTTCAGAGCAGAGCACTGAGTAGAGACCCTGAGCGAACGGAGAAAACTCTGAACAGAGTATGTTCAGAGCATTCCGATTTAATTATGAAACACACCCGAGCACTCAATTGGCATATCTGTCAAATTACATGGAAACTGTATGAAGTTGGCCGTGCTTAGTTTTTTACTCCGTTTGCTCGGTTATTTTATTCGGAGCCCATGAAGCACGCTCTGTAGGCACTCTGAACGAAAAAAGAAACACACATTCCAAGCTCTGAGCGCTCTGAAGTAAAAAGAAACATTACCTTTCTGTTTAATAGTTCGGGCTCAGCTCTGAACAGCTCTGAACTAAAAAAGAAAAACGCCTCATAACTAACTCATGGAAATCGACTTTTGTCGTTAGTACTGAAAGCTGAAAAAAAAGTACTGAAAATGACCAAATATGTTGTACCGAAATTTTTCCAATCGTGAATTCTACAGGAATTTAATATTTTATTGGATGTTGCCATCGTTAGAGGAAGACCCCTTGCAGCCATCTTGATTTGACTGCAACTGTTCATAATTTTTTGAACGACAAGATGTAGAAACTTTTTTATTGTAATCGATATATTTTTTAAGTGTATATATGTCAAAAAATTTTAAAAAATCTAATTTTTAATAAATAATTTGAGATAAATCGGATCGGAATCATAGTAGATATATATTTGTATGCTTTTGAATATTGCTGGAAAGATAATAGAATATTTGACCAAAATATTTGTTTGAAGAATATTTGGTTTACTTGTTTTTTCGTGGAGAATTTTTTAAAAACATATTTTTTTTGAGAGAACATTTTAATAGTTTTGTATAAAACACTTGTCAAAACAATTAAGGGACCAAAAAATAATCACTTTTTTTTAGTGTTTCTGTATAGCTGTATCTCCGTGAAAAGTGGTGGTATTGAGATAAAACAAAAAGAATCCTGAAGTTTTATATTTTTTCTATTGAAAAATTTTAGCAAATAATTTTTTTAAGGTACCGCGCAATCATAAGAAGCATCACGAGCCAAAAATTTTAATTTTTTTTTAATTTTGAATATTGACATTTTCTTTGAAAAAGTTTGTTGGGCCAATTTAATGCTTTGTTTCGATAACTTGTTTATTCAGCTTTAAGGTCGTCTTTTTTCGTCATTCTACAATTTTTTTCCAGAAGAATTTTGACTTTGGCTACCAATATCTCCGCAAGGAATGACAAATCGGAAAATTTATGGGTGGTTGGAATTAATTTTCTACAAGTTTTTTTCAAAACTTTATAACGACTATCAGCGTTACATTCAGAAAAAGTAAAAAAAACGACTTTTGTAAATCTTTTACTGCTTTTCAAGTGCTAAATGCAGGACATAATTTGGTAAAGCATTTTAAAGAACTATAAACCACAAATATTTCTGTAAAATTTTAAATCGATCCGTTAAATCGTTTTCCCGTACCGAATGAACAAATTCGTAAAAACAAATTAAATGAACGAATTGTGTGGTTCATAAACAAATTGTGAAATTGTCATTAAAATGGAAACGAAAAGAACAATTTCTGCCCACTTTTTCACAGTTTTGCGTTAGTTACAATGAACTCTCTAGTGGGCTAGGTATAGATTTATTACAAAAGGTATTAAGAACATAATTTGGTTATTAAATATTTTTTTTTCCATTTTCATACAATTTTTCAGAAACTGCCTCATCTTGTTAAAAACAAAAGTTTTAAAAAATTGAATATTTTCCATAATTTTTAGATGTGAACAAATTCGTTTACTATGTCTACCTATATAAAAAATAAATAAATTTGGTGGCACAACGGCTCATAAAGAACCAGGGCCTAGTGACTTACAACTCTCAACCATTCCTGTGCGTATCTGCAGGAATGGAGGGGTCCTCCAGTTTATTGCCGATTCCGAACGACAAAGGTGAGCGGCACTTTTCTATGACAAGAGGATTTGTCACTTCCTCACAAGAGGCAGTAGATCAGAAAAAAAATTAAGGTGGAAGCGGCTGGTATTGAACCCAGACCTCTGGCATGACAGTCCAACGCACTAACCATTACGCCACGGGCTACTACTAACTATGTGTTGTCTACCTATAGCTATGTAAAACTGAGGTAAGCTACCGCCTCAAACATCTACATTCGAAAGGAATAACCTACATTCTTCAACTTTTCGATTATCTTAATTGAAATTTGTATGGAAATCTCGATTTATTTGCACGAAATCAAAATCAACATAATAAATTTCATCAATCAAACTAGAACTTAAGTGATGCGTTAAACGCAGGTGGTGAAAGTTTTAGTATTGGTCTTTTGCCAATAATTGAAATAGTATTGAAAGTTGAGAAGTAGTACTTATGTACTGGGAAAATTGAAATAGTACAAAATTCAGTACAATAGTACTCCTTTTTCCAACCGTCCCATGTGGTTCAACGACCATGAAACTGTCTGCAATCGTTTGAATACGACCTTGATCCACTGCGGACTCAGCGCCGTAATACAGCACTTCCAAACGAGCTCCTATGGAATTGAAGGAGTATGTGCCAGTGCATACTTACAAGTACAGTAAGATTCGCTGGCAACGATTCTCCAATGCCTTATCGAGCGAAATCTATTTCAATAATATACATACATATAAGTATGTATGTCCACTAAATGACAGGAATCTTTCCAACGCTGAAATCAAGGAATACTTAGAACAAATGGACAAGAAAATCAAACGAACAATGAACAGATCAGTACTGAAATACCGTAACGGTACTATCGGCGTACTTCACAGCCAAAAAGTGGACTACTGATGACAAGACAACACTAAAACTCTTATACCGACGATTTATGGTGGATTTACATGTATCTTCATGCGTGTACATTCGGTTTTTTGGTATGACTCTATCCCGCTCTACTTTTTTTGATGTTTGCAGATGCAGATACATGTAAATCCATCATTACTGACACACATGATCCGGAGATTAGGGCACTGAAGTCGTCTATCAAAAATACCAACCAATTAATCAAGGAGAACTATCGGTTGTCCATTAATAATAAATTGGGACAGTAAAATTCGGGCTGTAAATGCCAGCGACCCGAGTATGTTCCCTCAAATAAATAAGGTATTTAGGAGGAATGACAAAAACGATCGTCTAAGCTTCAGAGGACGACAGTCCTCTGGCATTGCAACTTCTTTCACAATCTTAAATTGTCTTCAGCATCATGGAGCGGTCAACTTGCCAATTATATTCAGACCAGCGATCTGATAGGTAGTCTAACTCCGGATATTGCGTATGCCGACGATCTAATTGCGTACAGAACGGCTTTAAAAGTCGAGGTCATCAGAATTGTTTTGGATCGTGATTCGACAAGATTTAGCGATATTGCAATGACTGGAAGTTAAAAATTAACTTTCAGAAATCAGAAACTATTCTATTTAGGATTCTGTTGCATGGAGCCACAAGGGATACGAGAAAGAACTGGCGCAAGCTGGTGATCGTAGGGCCAAATTAACATCCACTGGCGAGTAAAAGTGTAGTAGGCCCAGTACCTTGGCTTGGTGGTATCTGATTAGATCAGTATTTATATTTTGCGCTGACGAAACGGTTGTTCTATAGCAGCAGGTGAAAGTGAGTGGGCCCTCATCCGCCCGGTGACTGCCTATGGATTCCCGGTTTGGTTCAACGTTACCCCATCTCAAATGGAAAAGATTTGGGTCTTTGAGAGGCAGTGCCTTAGACGCTGCCTTAGATTACACAGAACACCAGAGTTTAAGCACGGGTCTAATATAAAAAGAATAGGTAAGTTTTTTTTTTTTAACCTGATTCGGGTCACATTGCAAAAGCGATATCCGCGACAAACATCCCAATTTGTTGATGCTATTGTACCCCAACTCAGCGTTGTCGCCCGTAATAAAATTAATGTGCCATATTTTCTGAAAAAAAGTGCCAATTTTCGTGCCATATGAAAAAACAACAAATACCTACTTCTATTTTGTTTGAAAAAACTATAATCAGTTTTATAACGGGGATCATGTGCTCTATCCATGCATTGTCAAAATATAAGTGTTTCTGCCCCCTTTTTACGGAATTTGGAACAATTTTCATTAAATTTTGTTGAAATTTGCTTCAATTTGGGTAAAATAATGGAAATAAAAAAACGTGCCATATTGAACCTTTTCGTGCCACCGTGCCACGAGAAAATTATCGTGTCAAAAAAACACGATCGTGTCACTTCGGCAACGCTGCCCCAACCTATAGAATATTATAAAAGTGAGGGTCTAAGAGGCTTTATTCCGCCCGATATATTCCTTTATTTAGACAGTCGAGGCCATGTTCAGGATAGATGGGCAGTTCCACTAATTTACCACTTCGCGTCGGCCGAAGAACTGTAAACAGGCGACTCCTATGTATACAATCAAAATACCTATCCGCCACAAGGCGGCGCTGAGAGCCTTCGGTTCAATAGAACTGTGTCCGATTGGGACCAAAGAGACAGGGTAAGGCAGAAGAACCCGTTCTGGTACCTCTAATACCTAGGTACATTCTCCGCAATATTTTAACCTTATGTACTTATAGATGTACCTACCTTTTACCTAAGAAGTTAAAAGTACATTCCTGAAGGTACCAAAAAGTACATATACATAACGAAAAAATTCACATTCTGATTAATCTTCAATTACAAGCCCCTTCTTTTATTCAACCCAATTCAATTGAAGAGTGTCACCAAAATCAGATAACCATTTAACTCCTCGCGAAGGCGAATGCCTTTCCATTTCCATACAAAACCGTATAACAATTACAATTTACAGAAAAACGTATTTGTTCCAATTCATAATGGCTAATGGGATAGGACTATAAAAAGTCTTCACTTCACACGCATGAGATAGACAGAGCGAGAAGTAGCTAGCAATATTAAAAGAAAGAAAAGAAAAAAACAAAAGAAAGGTAACAACTAACGAAACGGCTGCCAAAGGTCCATTAAAGACTGCAGGGGCGACTCAATTGGAATATAAAAATAGAAAAGAAAAACAGTCAAGGAGGATTAAAAAAAAAAAAAAAAAACAGCTATAAGTGAACGCCACCATCAACAACCACGACTGTGAAGTAAAAGCAACCACCAAACAAAATGACGTGACCCCACCCTCTTTTCATTGCTTAACTGACAATGAGGATTCCAATTAATTCAACACATTTGCACTTTTTCCACGTTCCACAGCTGAGCTTAGCTCACAGCCTCTGCGAGAACCATATGTCTGCTGCTCTGTTTCCCTGCCGGCGCGCGGTGGCGGCAATGTGGTGGTGGCCAACAACCTGCAACCGGCTGTCATCATGGAGCCATTGCGCCAGTCCGACGCACAAGCTCCGCCTAACTTGGCATCTGTCATACGATGGAATAACGATTTATTGCCAAGTTTCCTCAGGTAACCATTAAACGTGTTTCCACATCAATTGCTACGCGTCTGAGTGGGACACCATTATGCAGAGAAGGAAAGTAGGAGTGGCCTAGACAGATATTAACCTGCATATCAATATGACTAAGGGGTGAGAAGCTGTAAACAATCGGTAAATGATAGGGGAAAGCGGAAAAACCTGTTCCAATTCAAGAACAACACGCATATTGCATGTTGTAGGCTGTCTGCCAATTTTACCCGGCGAGTGTTTAGTTAACGCTGACACGTCAATTTGTCGAGTTGCTTGATCGCGGTTAAGTCAGCCAGCGGCGGAATTCAAATCTTCTTCCTTTTTGCTTTTTTCTGGTTTCTGAACGGATCTTAATGTGTTACTGTCAAGATTTATGTGCACTGACTAATCGGTACGACTTGTGTGAGAACATCAATCAAAGGAAACAGTACTAACTCTTTCGCTGTGTTGTTTTGCAAGTTTTGTTCGTTTGTGAAATTCGTGCAAGCCAAATGATGATCTGCCAGTGAGAGTAATACCAACTTCCCGTCGCATGTTTGACACATCTGTCAATCTGTGATTAATTATTAATTTATTGATCAAGTGTCAATTCACACATTAAGTGCAATGCAAATTTATGCGAATGTTTGCATTTAATTCGAGTTCTTTGTCGGTAACTTTTGATGTGACAATTCGAACTGTCAAAGAATTGTATCTTGTTGATATTGTGAGTGGTGTTTTGAGTTTAATTGAAAGTGTTTGGCATTTTTTGGCTGATGTTATCGGTGATTGATATTGATTGATATACCAATAAAATAGATAGTTTGGCGTGATTTAGACCACTTAATTGACGTGACTTTCAACTCTGCGTGTGAGTTTTATAAACTTAAAAAAAATATTTAATTATGTCCGGTCACGAAGACGACGACCATGATGTCGAGCGGGAGATTCACGTGGATGTGGATTCAGATTCACGAATGTCCTGCGGGACGGGATCGGATATTGATTTGGATGGCAGTTGCTATGATGAATCGGAAACTCCTTTAAGGTTTGTATTGATATACCAACTCACTGTAAATAGATACGAGTATATATGTTATTAGGACTGCACTACAGCTAAAAACAAAATATCATCGGGCGTTTTTTTTTTCTAAACCCGGAGGAAATTTAATGAAAAAACGATTTCTGGGTTAAGCAATTTACATGTTAAATGCAAACAACAACTAATTCCCTTCGAGCTAAGCTAAGCTCAGAAAATTTTGGGGACTTTACTTATTAGCTCGGACGGAAACTGTGTTACCGGCGTAAACTACACATATACTTGCCATCGATAGTTTGTATGGAAATTCTATTTTTTTCTTTGATGGCCTTCCAAACTCCTGATTTACTTTTTTTTGAAGCAATTGGCTACGGGATTGGAAGGTAGGACCCCCTAATCCTCCCTTTAATAACATAGCGAACATGAAAATGTTAAAGAGTTCAATCTAAGTAAATAAGGTATGGTTGGGGGCCATTGATACATCAACGATCAAGATATTTTTCTACGTGAAATCACGTAAGCTTATCAGCGGTAGATGGATTCAGCTGATCGATGACAAATATGATTGCACTTTGTGAAATTCACTTTATGAAATGAATTACCAAAGATATTTAATACAGATCTTCTTATTGGAAAACTATACGGATATATCTGGCCAGAGCGCAATCCGTGGTTGAAAAACATAATGGGTGTGGCATGCATAAAATTTCAGAACTTACTTAAAGCAAAAAGTTTAAATAAATACTGAAATTTAAGTAGAAGCTCCAATTTTCAGTATTCATTTCATTTCATACGCATAAAAAAAGTGTTTACTTAATTGCACACTTAAAGTAAACTGGGCCATAAGCTTAAAACTGAATTAGGTACTTACTAGTAAAAGAAAAATGAAGTAAATACTTGCACTACTAGTAGAAACCAAGATTTGTAGTATTTTTTTTTCATTTGATATTCCGAAAATAAAGTTTATACTGGTAAACCATTTACTGCAAGTAAATACTGCATTTATTCAAGTAAATACTACTGATTCATCCAAAATTGCTAGTAAATACTATATTAAAATGTATCTACGTAATTTGGAAGCAGTTTTTCTTCAGAGGATGTTGCTCCAACTCTTTTTTCAGTTTGAGTATACCTAATTTTTGTATACAAAATTCGTGGGTAAATATCTATTAATTCTCTTATTCCAATAAATTATATAAAATTTCTTACCGAAAACTCACTTAACAACTCAACATTTTGTTTTCCAAAACGGTAAAGCATTTTAAAATTATTAAATCCGCGTAATCTTTGCTCTCTATCCGGCGTAAGAATGCGACCATTTAAAATAAATAAATCGAATCGATTGCTTTGAAGCATGCAAAAGTATTTACTAGCAAATGTTCCAGTTGGTTTTCATCAAATTTAAATATATCTAATGAATGTTAGAAAGAAATAGTTCTCCCTAATTTGTATGCATACTAATAAAAGCATTTACAATGAAAATTTTCAAGTAAAAGCATTTACTACCATTTGTGCATATGACCCAATATCGTATTGTATCCAGAGACCAAATTAGTGGCCATTCAATATATGAGTAAAATAGGCGTATTTTTTGAAACTACATCAAGATCTGGAGAGAGTATCACATAAATAAAATGGTGTTTTCAGACCAAATATCGAAAACACGTATATAATTCAAGCCGCGGTAACATTTAACACAGTTTTTCTCCGCTTTTAGGTTAAGCTTCGTAAATTCTCTTTAAAATGTACCTAAATTGTTTAACCCCGGCATAATTAACTTCATTAAATTTTCCTCGAGCTTTGAAAAAACAAAAAACATTCCTAACTATCTTGATATCCGGAATCTGTATTACCTCTATAACTTAAATCCGGCAATTTTTCTATTTTGATATTCCGGAGGAATAGTCCAGTCATATTAGATATTTGATTCCGGAAAATACAGCCTTCTGATGGTGTTCTTAAGAAACTGTAAAAAGTTCCCATCGATAGGAGCACCGCTAACAATCTTACGGGGGGTTAAAGACCCCCTAAAATGGTTGTTCAGGAATATCTCCCTAACGGTGCCTTGTATAGAAAAAATGTTAATGACGAATTTGCAGCCTAGAAAATTTCCTACAAAAAACATTATAACACTTTTCTTCATAAAAATAACGGTTTTCAAAATAATTCAAACCGTAGAGTTAAGGTTTTTAGTTTTCCATACAAAGGGAGGAAAATTACTTGGGGTGATTCACATTCGGAGTAACAAAAAGCTAAAGCGTATAGGTAAGAAAAAAATCGTATGAGAGGGGTTATATTTCCCCCCGTTTAGGCGGGAGGGGCAATTTTCTAATAAAATGAACTAGAAATAGAAAATAGATCATTAAAAAACAACGGCAACACTTACAATGTCATAATATTCTTAGTAGGAAATTTTCTAGAACTACAAATTCTTAATCAACATTTTTTCTTTACAAGGCACCGTTAGGGAGATATTTCTGAAAAACCATTTTGGGGTCCTTTAACCCCCCGTAAAATTGTTGGCGGTGCTCCTATCGATTGGAGCTTTTTACAGTTTCTTAAGAACAGGCGAGGCAATGCAACAACAACTTATGTAAGTTTTGGTGCGAACTATTGATAAAACATGTATTGCGTACCGGCCCCCAATCATCACTTTGTTTTTTATAGTTTGTACATGGAAAAAGGCTCAATTTTTTTATAAAAAAATTGTCTATAACAATGGAATCAAATGTATTTGCCAATCAGTGAATTTGAATTAAAATCAATAATTTTCTATATGAGATTTCTTTTTGTTGCATTTAAGATTTTCATTAAATTCCCTTCGGACTTGGAAGAAGCACGGCCACGGCCAGTGATGGGCGTTTTGCTAAAATGACTTTCATTTGTACCGATCTTTATATTATGTCCAATTCTTTCTGGATCTTCAAAAGTATAAAAATAAGCACCGACTCAGACTGTTACCAATTGGAATTCCAGAATTCACTCCTAATTGGAAATGGTATCATTTCGATGAAGTTATTTGTACAATACTATAGGTACAGGGTGTTTCACAGTTAATTATGCATGCAGGCGAAAACCATGGGTTCCTGAAATCATTTTAAGTCGAAAAACTTAATAGATTTTTTTCTTGTTTTTGCTTCCTTTTCGACTTATAACGCGGTTTTTATGATTTTAGGTTGAATTTTTACACAAAAACACGTTATTAAGTATCATTTTTCCTTTTTTATTGCGAAAGTCCAATTGTCTTTTCTTTATCCAAAAATTATATTTAAAATAATTAACAAAATAAAAATAAAAAATAGAAAATTTAAGAAAACTTGAATATTTTACTTAATTTCTTTCTAAAGTTTTTTAACGGTTTTACTACTTTGTCTTCGACTGTTGGCTCTGTCTCACACTTAATAGACTATAGACATACTTTTTTATTCATTTTAAAATACACATGTCAGGGAAATTCAGGGGACATTTGAATTGAAATTGAGTTTGCCTTAGGCAAGGCTCCCACTGAAGTGATGACGAGTGGTAGTGGAGTAGCGAGTGGCAGTGGAATGGTGAACACGTGGATTGGCGATGAAGTGGTGGCTAAGTGGCATTAAAGTGATCTAACGCGCACTGAGGTAGCAAACTACGTATGGTGACACTGATTACCTCCAATGTCCTTCGCAATTTTGGCCCAGGCCCGCTCTTGCACATGACTTATATAATCCTCCCATATATATGAACAGGGATATGCCTGCACAAGGGATACAAATATAATATTGAAATCCTGATCGTCTTAAATGTTTTTAATTTTTAAGCAGCCCCGATTCGAGACTTTGAATTTATTTTGACATTTTAAAATATTCGAGACGACCTACTTAATTAGCCAGTTCACGTTTCTGAGATCTCACTGAGCAAGCTCCGTCAGCTCCACTGAGCAGAAGGAAAAACCTGAGTAAAATTTCTCCGCTAGAAGTCAAAACCAATTTCCATCTCTTCCTTACACATCCTTGGATTCGATTATTTTGTTCTCGCATTAAAAGTGTAGGGCAAAATGTGAAGAAGCATAAGCAAAATATGGTACGTATTTCTTTTCCAGAATTCTAAAATTATTTTTTAGAATCAGTGCGTATACAAAAAATTTTTGTCCCAATGGCTTTTAGATAATTTACTGTGAAGGAAATGGGCTTTTAGTTTATTAGGGCGTTTAAAAACATTTTAAATGTAAAATCACTTATGGTGAAACCATTTGAATGCTCAATGGGCTTTTAAATATTTAAATTTCCTTTATGAAATCGTGTATTTAATCCAAATTGGTATAAAATTGTTCCATCAGTCAATAATCATTTAAACTTTAATCTTTTATCCAAAACGTCATTCATTAAACAAAGTCCATTTTTTGATTAAACAAATTTAGTTTAAGCGTAGAATTTTTAAACGATTAAATAAGCAGATCCAAGTTGAAGCTGGGTTATTTGCATTTTAATTGATTGCCATTGTGTTGCTAAAAGCAAAAAAAAAAAAACAAAAAGAGAACAAAAGCGATATAAACAACTCGAGAAAACACAATAACCAATTGAGGTGAGGCCTTATTGGCTTTTATTTATTAGATGCTCTTAATTAAAATTCCATTTTGTTTATAGACACATTTAGCTGAACAGTCATTTAAGTGTTATAAGATACGCTTATTTTTTTTTTTTTGTTCTAGTCTTATTTTTTTATTTAGATAAAATACACGCTTAAATGATTTAGATCAATATCCATTTAACAGAATTGTAGAAATATTTATTTTTATTTGTAAAAAATTTATTTAACGAACATACATATAAATAAATTAACATTTTTATATTAGAAGTGCATTATTTCATAAATCTCAATAAAATTTTCAAAACTTGTTTAAGAAATATTCATGGAATTGATTAAAGAATACAATTTGTGAGCAATATCTAGGCGCCATTGAAAGAATTCGCTCTTCGAAAAAAATAAATTTGTACAAACGACAAGTTTTATGAAAAGAATAGATTTGAAAATGTTCAGGTTTATCAAATCGTTTCCAGTTATAGCTTTCATTCATAAATAAAAGTTTTGAGGCTCTTAAAAAGCTTGATCCAGCTATAATTGTGGTGCTTTTGATATAACTTAATCATTATTTCTAGCCACTAAATGCAGCCTGGCACATAAAATTAATTTTATTATTTCA